>CM065805.1:70960292-71560292 GCA_033398695.1 Orobanche coerulescens | reverse complement strand
TTTTGTATTTGATGATGTTGACCGATTCGTATCAGCTGAACATGCCAACAATAACATGTTATCCCTTACCACTAATGTCTTCCAGCCTGATAATAACAACACGTCAGTGTCTTCCAAGGGCACGATCTTGCCTAACCCTTCTTCATCCTCTCGTCATGAGCAATCGACCGACACGGTTGGGCCCCCTATTGTGTCTGCTGACCATGACAAAGATAAGAGCCACAGGAAAATCTATTGTTATTTCTCCTATCATTCCCTCAGAAAAACCACAAGCTCCGCTAAAACAAGCTAAAAGGGATGTTAAATTCCCAAAGACTGTGCAATTACTCACTGCCAACTCCACGACAGCGAAAAATCTTAATTTGGCCGCTTCTAAACCTTGGCGAAATTCTTCTGAGGAAGAGGATCAGCAAAATAATCCGCCTGAAGCACGGATAAATGCCGTTTCTAAATGAATATCCTTTCCTGGAATATCAGGGGGATAAGGAAGCGGGTTGCTAGGGACCAACTTCGTCACTATATCACGGTTTGTAAGCCGGATATTCTTTGTATCATCGAACCCTTCACTTCTTTTGCTCGTTCCGATCTTTCTCTCTGGCGTTCGGGTGGTCTTTCTCTTCTTGCCGAGAATCAGCGAGGGAACCGGGACCCTGACATTTGGGTGCTCGGCTCCCTCAACATATCTAATTGTCAAGTCATCCATGTCTCTGATCAGGTTATCATCATGGACATCTCTTTTAATGGATGGGACTTTCGGGCGTCTGTTGTTCATGGTGCTCGTAACTATATTGGTCGCAGGAATCTTTGGGAGGATATCATGAGCTTCCTTCACCCTAACCTTTTAGTCTTCGGAGATTTTAATGCCGTCATTGGGGCACATGAGCGTCGCAGTCTTCATGTTCCCAATGCTACTTCTTGTCGGGAGTTCAGTCAATTTATTGACGAGGCCTTGCTTGTCGGCATCCCTTTTACTGGTCATCAGTTTACCTAGAGAGGCAGGGTTCACGAAGATTATCATGTTGAGACCCGCATTGATCGATTTTTGGCCACCCCCGATTTTATCGATCACTGGGTTTCCACAAAATATCATGTTTTCCCTAGGACCTGCTCTGATCACCACCCGATCTGGCTCACCTCCACTTTGGGTAATACTTCTTTTCCCAGACCTTTCCGTTTTCAACGTATGTGGACTACTGATAATTCATTTATTGATGTTATTCGAAACTCTTGGAATCTTAATTGTGGGAACCGGTCTCCTTGGGACTTGGTTTTGTACAAGCTTAAAAGACTGCGTCGTACCCTCAAGCATTGGAATTTTTCGTCTTTTGGTGATATTTTCACTAAAAAATGTCAGCTTTTGGATCAACTTGGTGACATTCAGTCTCTCATTGATGCGGATGGGTATACCGACGAGCTCTTCTCGTCAGAGGTCGAAACAATCTGGCCTTGAACGACATCCTTAATAAAGAGAGTCTTTTCTTCCAACAAAGGAGTAGGACTAATTGGCTTAAGGATGGTGATCGAATCCGCCTTTTCCATAGACGCTTAAGATGAGGAATAATCGTCTTCAGCTTTCCTCTCTCCTTATTGACGGTGATCTTTGTCGTGATCCATCTACCATCTCGAACCACATTGTGAATTTTTATCAGCACCTTTTCGAAGGCCACCCGATTGCCACTAATTGGCCCACTGGTTTCTCTCTTCCTAAGGTTTCTCATCAGCATAACTCCATCCTTATTGCTATTCCCCATTCCGAGGAAATTCGTTCTACAGTTTTCGATATGGAGCCCCACAGTGCCCCTGGGCCTGACGGCTTTACTGGATTATTGATACGAATTACGTATGTAAGTGTACGTAAAGCGTATGAAATACAACGGAAGGTTATTACGTTTGGACAAGTATCAAAATATCGATCAAAAGTACAAGGTGGTGGCCGAAATTATACGGTTTTCAGCCGTGATGTAGGGTAGTGTATGGATTTAAATGTGTTTTACCGAATTAGACCTATAACTCGATAAAGATAATCTCTCCTCAAGACCTATTGAGAATTGATCAAGTTATAATTCGAGACGCGTCGAAATAATAACTTAAGTTTGTTGAACTCGTTCAACGTATATTTCAAAGAAATACAAGGTTTATTACTTTCGAGATTCAAGATTTTGTTACAACTACAACGAGCACTACTATATATAGTTTCCAACCGAAAGAAAATACAACAAAACGAGAAAAGGAAACTTCCTAGCACTAACATTTCGGCCGAAAATCAAAGGTGAGATATCAAGTATCTTGGTGTTATTAGGTGAAAGAGACATGAATCAATCTTGGTCTTGATGGTGACATGATGAAGCAATCTTGGTCTTTGATGGTGACATGAAGTAGAACAAAATATCATTCCTCCATGTATCAATTCGGCCGATCACACTTAGGAGGATTTGGTGTAGATTGTGATATCCTCCTCCTTGGAATTACATGGGTGATAATGAAATGAGGGATAATGACATGAAGAAGAAAGTCTTCACTCCATCTTCATTTTCGGCCGTTTGTGTACATGGTGGGGAAGGAGAAGATAACTTCATTATCTTGTCAAGATATGAAGTCAAGATATGTCCCTTTCAAGCATGATATGGCCGATCTTGTGAGGGAAGGAAAATATGATGAACCTTGTTTTATTAGGTGATGGTGACTTGATGGAAGATGACATGAAGAAGACATTTGATGAAAGTCTTCATCAAATCTCAAGCTTGGATCGTTTTTTAGTGAGGTGGGGAAGGAAAGAATATCTTCATTATCTTGGACCAAATATGATGCTGTCGGTTTTGTCATTTCCGAGATACAATGGGTCCGAATTTGGTCCTATGGTCTTCATAATATTTGTAGCTCTCTTTCTTAGCTTTCCATGGCCACTTGAATCACCTGAATCGGATTTCGGACGAGAAAGTTATGGGCAAAATACTAAAACTGCTACGAAGTCGTCGTGCGCGCGAGAATTGGTAATTTGTATTTGATGATGTTGACCGATTCGTATCATGGATTATGTCAAGGCATAGCAGTTATCGTGTTGGACTCTATGATAATCTCAGGTTCAAGGATTTATTGACATACTGTTATATTGAGATTCACTTATGACATTTCCATGCAGTGATCTCAATGCGGGTCAGTCCAGTATTAGTTCTCCAATTAATACCCATAAGATTGATCCGTATCATACGCATAATAATCCGATAATTATCAATCAAACTTATACTAGTATATTAATCACTTGAGTTTCTACTAAACGCGATTTTACCAGGGATATTTGAATAATCTTATTATTCGTGAATAACTATTATTCGATTATTATAATATTAAAACATGCACACATTATAATAATCAACGAGAAATAAATGATATCAAATAAATTTATTTAAATGTGACAATTACAAATCTAGGCACATCGAATGTCCTAGGGCACTATTCCCAACATCTCCTTGGTTAAAGTTCAATGGTCGTGACATGGACTCGAAGACGCAACTTGGGAGACTAAAGATAGTATAAAGGGGAGATACTCGGATGTATTTTCATCTTAAGTTTCGGGACAAAACTTCTTTTTATAGAGGGAGTATGTAATACTCGGATATCTGTCATGTATTTTCATCCGTATTTGAATCTGGTGGTATTTGATTTTGTTGTATAATTAATCAAAGTATGATTCTTCCGTATTTGTCATGGGGATACTGTCGGATTCCCCTACGTGAACCTGGACAACTTTCTGATAAAGCAAGCCAACAAAATATAGCGTACATTAAGATGTGTAGAATAATGTATGCTATGTTGATCAAGTTACTTACGTAAGTGTCTAGTTAGCGTACGTTATGGAGGAAAGAAATAAGATAGTGAGCTACACTATCAGTCGATAGTGTACGTAAGGATTTGTTACTAACGTAAGTTAGGGTGCTAGCATACGGAATGCGTTGTGGCTAACGTACGTAATGTTTAGAATTTTATATATAGGACAACAACCCTTTCATTTCCTTCACTCGTTTTGCCCGAACTCCACCCATCTCTCAGACGTCACAACCTTACATAACCACTATATCAGCCTTTTAATCGAATTTCGGACTTCATAGAACATTTTAGAGTAGTGTTCAAACATCCGACATTGAGTTCTACCGATTGTTTTGTCGTTTCCTCCGTAGAAAGGAATGTCGATACTTCAACAAACTGGAATTCATGGTCATAATGATGTTATGGGCATGTTACTGATTTAGAGAGATTATTATTACCATGATAAATTGAACACATGTTTAGGAATATCGGGATGAAGTTTTCTGAGATTAGAACATGCCTTTGATGATGATTGAGAGATATTCATGTTGACCAACTTGTTAATATTATCACCTATGTTAGATGAATTCATGAAGATAAATGTAGAGGATGTCCTTCAAGTATATTCATGTCTTGTAAGGATTGCTTGGATTCGATAATCTTTATATGGATGGTTAGCAAGATATGATTATGTTAAGTAACAATTGTTTTGAATGTAGAACCTTAGTATGAAGAACTACTTCGTCGGAGAATGGAAATCTTTATGATGAATTAACCTAGAAATTGATTTATTGTGTCCATCATTATTGTGAATCGTAGATTAATCGAACCATACTTTAGAGTTGATAATTGAGATTGGAGTATGGATTGTGATGAGTTGCATATCCTTGAATTGTAGACATCGACATTTTATCTCCGTTATGATCATTCGATTCACATAAAGTATGCTATTAGTTCGACTTAGCATTCGTTGAGTAGTTGAACCATGAACCGGCCATATGTGGGATGTTAGCTCGGCAATAGTTTAGGATGCTAGATGTTCGTACATTAGTTATATCACGTAAGTTGAACTATTTTTTATTTCTTTTTGTATAAGTTCCGATCTTGGCAAAGTGATTGATCAAAGGGGCGACCTTCGTGTGTATTGACATCCTTAGAAGCATTTAATCATTGTCGTCAATCTAAGGCAAGTACTTTAATTGGATTTATGTTTTTTTGTCGCTTATGATTGTCGAGTATATGTGTTGTAGTTGTTTGTCCACCAAGTGTTGGTCCGACGGGATCATCTTGGGTATCTATGTTGTGTGTGCAGGATCGTTGGATGGGTTCTCCACCAATTGTTGGTCCGACGGGATCATCTTGGGCATCTATGCCCTGTGCGCTGGATCGTTGGATTATCATGTGTAGCTTGAGATTGTACTGTTTTGTACTATATTGATTGTCTGCTTGCTGGAGAGGCTTGTTGTTGTTATTGCTGTTGTTGTTGTTGTTGTTGTTGTTGTTGTTGTTGTTATTGTTGTTGTTGTTGTTTCATTATTCTTCATAAATTTTCGAATGATCACTTATTGTATAATTATCATACTTGTACTAGCATCGTTGTGCTAACCCCTTCGGGGGTGGACATATGTTTTATGTTCAGGATCCATGAGAGTTGGAAAACAACCATAGGAGATACATGATGACGGAGGTGCTGAGTGATGTTAACAGTCTAGATGGTATTTTCAGTTGTGTCGTGTTTTTAATAAGTACTCGAGTACGTCATTGATTTGTATTGTTTGAATGGTCTTGTATTTTTACTGTTGGTGTTGTCGTTTGTTCTTTTGAACTCCGTATATAATAATAAAATTTACTGTTGGTAGTTAATAATTGTTGTTTTAAAATTCTTAGCCTAGTAAATCCTTAAATAAAGGATTTACGGCGCTGTAATAATCCTGAATATCTCAGGGGTGTTACAAAAAATACACAAGGGAGCTGATCAAAAGATTTGGCATGGAGTCAGCTAAACCCCTAAGAGTACCAATGAGCACATCTCTACATATTGATGCAGATGATAGAGGCATTCCAGTGGATTTAACACACTATAGAGGACTAATTAGATCATTACTATACCTCACTGCAAGCAGACCTGATATTTCATATACAGTAGGAGTGTGTGCAAGATTTCAGTCCAGTCAAAGCAGTCTCACCAGGAAGCTGTTAGGAATACTTGTTAGATTTTGATGATGTCATTAATATAAATTCAAATGTTTATTACTTGGCAAAAATGTAAGGAAGAACCAAATGAGTATCTTCCATATGCCAAATAATGTTAAGTGTAAAACTTGGAAAAATGTAAAGAAGAACCAAATGAGTATCTTCTATAGGCCAAAAATAAGTTAGGCTAAAAATTGGCTAAGTACTAAAGATCACCTGAGTTCATCAGAGAGGTACAGCCGAGTCAAGTCAGAGTAGTTCTGGTCAACAAAAAAAATCATCAGAGATGTTTGACCAGACTGCAGTAAAGATACCTCAGACAAGTCCTAAACAGTGAACATCAGAGAGGTCCAGACTGCAGAGAAGTTAACTGCACATCAGCCTAGTCGAGATCAGCCAAGTACTCCAAGTTCATGTCAGCATGCGTTGAAAAGTCAAATATTACGGAAAGCCACATGCAACGTGAAGAGACAAATTGGAGAGATTCTCGCAAAAGAAATGAATTAAATAAATTCATCCAGACCCACCTTGAAGACTTTAATCGTATTATATTCAAAAGATTCAGCGCATCACATGTAGAGTCTTCACAACGGTCGGAAGATAGATTAAAATAGGGGAATCCAGCCTTGCAATGTTCAGAAAAGAATAAACAAAGAAGTCTCCCTCTAACGGACTGATTTGTTACAGATTTGCAACGGCTATGAAGAAATGCTCATGGATCAACACCTATATCTATATCCAAAGATTTGAAGTTGAGCAACTACCGGTGCGAACATACTTTCAAGCGATCAAAGCATTCAAGCAATCTAAAAGCGAAATACAGCATCGTGAAAAGAGCAGTTCTAAACAGTTCATACTTGAAGAAGCTCTTAGTTGGAGAAGATAAAAACTCGTGTCTTAAATCCTGAGTTCGGGGTACTTCACTGGTTGAAGTTCGAGACTGTAAAGGCATCCAAGGATCGAGGATCAAGAGGTGCAAGGCAGTCAAGTGTGTTACAACGGCACGAATTTCCACTATTTGGAAGATGTTGTAGTTTGGTTGAATCACTGTAATATTTATCACTGGTTGAAAATTATAGTGAATTCATCTCCAATTGGTTTGGAGAAAAGTGGATTTGTAGAGGATTACCCCACCTCTGAGACCACTATAACTGCCTGCGTACTTTACTGTTTTATAGCATCATACTTTAACTGCTGCATTCATTAGTAAGTGTTTCATTAGTTGTTCTGTATTCGTCATCAGCTGACTTCCGCACGTATTAAGAACAAACGACTCCAAGTCATTTGTTTATCTATCAGCTGAAGGAACTTACTCTTGAGAAAAAGAGTTTAAAAGTTTCAATAAGTCTATTCACCCCCCCCCCTCTAGACTTATTCCTGGATGACTTGTGACCTACAAGTGGTATCGGAGAGATTGGTTCATTTATTTCACGAACCAGATCTATATCACAGATATATCTTTACTCTCATTTTATAATGGAACACATGCATTCTAGAATACCTGTGTTTTCAGTTGACGAGTATGATCTTTGGAAGATAAGGATGCAGGCACACTTATCTTCAATCCATGATGACATGTGGTGCATCATAGAGGACGGTCCATTCATCTTCGAGAAGGACAACACTGCAGAGGAGATCGCAACAGGGAAGCCAGAGAAGATCCCAAAGAAAAGGACAGAGCTGACTCCCGAAGAAAGAAAGATGGCCAATCTTGATAACCGGGCCATAGATGTGCTATATCAAACTCTTGACAAATTCACCATGGTCAAGATCAAGAATTGCAAGAATGCCAAAGAAATCTAGAACACATTAGCCCTAATGTGTGAAGGAACGGAGCTGATCAAGGAAAACAAGTTGTCAATTGCTATTCAAAAATTTGACAACTTCAAAATGAAGAATGGAGAATCCATAGACCAAGTGGACACAAGGTTCACTGAAATCATCAACGAGATCAATTCCCTCGGCAAATCTTATGGCAACAGGGAAATGGCGTTGAAGGTTCTAAGATCTCTCAATCCTGAATGGAGTATGAAGGCAGTGGCCATGAGAGAGTCCAAGGATCTTAATAAAATAAAGATCCAAGAGCTGTTCTCTGATCTGAAGGCTTATGAGTTCGAGCTTCCAAGTTCATCCTCAACCGAGCCTCCAGAGAAGGGAATAGCCTTTGCAGCCGAGTCCCCCGCCAAGAGCCTATCTGATGTAAAGCCTCCAAATCCATTAGATTTTGAGGAATAAATGGCGTTCATTATGCAAAGGTTCAGCAACTTCAGAAAGAATTACTCCAAATACAAGAAAAATTATAAGGAGAATCCCAGGATAAATCACAAAGCTGGAAGCTGGAAGGTGGAGTGCTACAATTGTCATAAGCCAGGACACATTCAGATCGACTGTCCTGAGCTTAAGAAGGACGAGAGCAAGAAGGAGGTGGGCAGAAAAGAAGACAGAAGGAAGGCCCTCATCGGAGAAGATCAGGAGTATGTAGAATCAAGCAGCAGATTCTTTTCTGATGATGATGAAGAGTATGACTGCCTGATGGCCAACTTAGCTGATGAAGAGGTAACATCAAAACCCTCTGGTTCAAATAATAGTTCAGCCATGTCATAAGATATGGATCTACATGAATCTGTAAATCAGCTATTTAAAGATTTTGAGACACTTAAATCTGCACACCAAGCTGTATCAGCCGAAAAAGACTCAGCTGCAAGATGAGAATAGGCAGTTGAAAAATGATTTTGAAAAACTGATACGAATTATCCGGGGAGAGGTGGATACGTATCGGTCGGAGTGTACGTATGAATATGATAGCGGAAGGCTTTTATGAATATGGAGTTTTTCGGATGTATTTTGTGATGTAATATCGAATATGACGATGAAAATTCAAACAAATGGAAAATGGAAGTAATATCGGGAAAATGATAATATCGATCAAGAAAACTTGAACGATCAAGAACAAGGGTTTATCGAATTAGACCTATAACTCGATAAGTTGATTTCTTCCCAAGACCTATTGAGAATCAATCGGATTAATATTCGAAAACGCGTCGAATAAAAATCAAGTTTCGGTAAAAATCATTTACCAATGATAGAAACACAAAGTGTTTTCTTTCTCATTCAACATTCATAATACTCTATGTTACAATGCTTACACAAGCCTATATATAGGAGACTTCAAGTCTTCCTATAATAAAAGAAAATAATTCAAAGATTTATAAAATCTTTGAATAATCAAAATAAAACATAAAAGGAACAACAATCCTAATTTTAGGGAAACACAATCCCTAAAATGAGTAAAAACAAGGCAAAGACAAACACACAAAAGAAAATACAAAAAAGGTGAAATCTTCCAAGGGACTCAGTGTCGCTGACACACGCCAGCGGCGCGACAAGGACACTCGGCACGGGCGCGGCGCTGGCGATGACTCGGCCGTGTACGCTTGACACGGTCGCGGCGGGACAGGACATCAAGCGAGACTCGTCAAGCGGTGACCCGGCACGGCGCGGCGCCGACAAGGACGTTCGGCGTGGGTCCGATCGTGTCTGGAACACGGCCGCCGCCCTGGCGATAGATCAGCTTATCCGGCATAGTTCGACTCGGCCGTGCTGCAGACAACACGGCCGAGTCCGTGGGCGTGACTTGGGCGTTTACGACGAGTGCGGCACGGGCCGTGTCGGACGACACGGTCGGGTCCGGCCGGCGATGCTCGGCGATTCGGCAGGAGGTGATTTTTCCGGCCGGTGGTGAATTTTCCGGCAGTGCTCGGCATTTTCCGGCAGGTTGTGTCATTTTCCGGCTTGTGTCCGTTTTCTCGCCTAAAAATATAGTCGCACGTGCACGGCGCGTTGTAAGGCCTTTAACGTCGATTCTTGCTTCGGTTTCTTTATTCGGACTATTAAATTCCGTATCATCCCCTCCCCCTTTAAAGGGAATTGTCCTCAATTCCGAAATCCCTCCGTCATCAAGATAATTAATTAACGCCTCTAAGTACTTGATCTCGAAAATGTCCGCAGTACGTACATGGCCCAAAATCTTGAGACGATAGGTAGTGGGGGGCCCTCGAGAATCACCAACAAAATAACTATCATTATTAATAAAATAATAATAATTACTCCGCCAGGTAATACCGATATCATGAAATGAGTGGACATCTGAAATGGGACGCACGGTTAATTTCACATCGGGTTCATCCTCCAGAATTGGAAACACCGATAATTCCACATCGGTTTCACCATCAAGAATGGGAATCACAGGATTTATTACGGATTCCTTTTCAACAACTGGTTCCTCATCAAATGCTGGCGGTCCGTCATAATCTGACCAACTCTCCATTCCAATATTGTTGGGCTCCTCCAATAATGGCCCATCACAAAATATTTTACTAACCTCAATTTGGTAATCATCCAAGACAATAAGTCTATCACCAGAAACTGAGTCGATATGAAATTTAGGCCCAAAATTGTCATTTTCTTCTAACCGATCAATTTTAGTTCCAAGCTCAATTTTATCTTCCACAACTTTAAAAGGTCCCATTTGTGTGAATAATTCCTTCAACCCATCAATTCCGTTTTGGTCAATTTGATCAACACAACTGATTGGTTCATGCTCATAATAGCAAGTTCCAAGTTCGTTAATTATGGAAACATGGCTCAACTCACTTTCTTCGTTGTATTGCGGCATTGAAACCTCTGTCTCGTCTACTCCATCGAAAACGGTGGTAGGGTCATCGTCTTCATCGAAAAATGGCTTTGCTGGAAATTCTTCGATGGGGATAAACCTTAGATCGAAGGTTGGTGGCGGGGTGGCGCCGAACTTCTGCAATTTCCGGAGTGGTGCCATTGGTGGATCGTGGCGGTGAGAATTTGTGGGGATGAATTTCCGAGTAAAGTGTTTTATGAATTTGTTCCAGTCTCTTAGTTTGGGTTTACCTTGGTGTAAACGACTGGTTTTCAATTTCTGCCACCAGGTCGAGGCGCGACCACGAAAGCGTTTTGTCGCCAACGAGACTCGGCGGTCTACTGGAATTGAATTGTGGTTGAAAAACTCCTCACAAACGTGGAGCCAATCAACACCTGCTTCTGGATCGGAATGTCCCATGAACTCCTAAGATTGTAATGCGTCGCGTAATATCGCCAAGAGATAAATATCGTTGAACTCCATTTTGTTGAAAGATCAAGAACCTTAACTGAATTAAGAAATTCAGGTGTGGTTTCCGATGACAAGAATCAAGAGATAGTTCTTGACAAGAAATCGGACAGAAAATTTTCCAAGAAATCCGTGAAGAATGAACCAAGAAGATGATCAAAGAATCTGATCTCCACCGTTCAGACTGTAGTTCAAGAAGTTGGCTTACCTTTGTCAAAATTTCGTAATGATCCAACGGTCGAATCCACGGGAAACTTTGTTTTCTTCCGACTGCTCTAATCTCAACAAAAAAAAATTTGTTGAATAAATCACCCAAGGAGATGACCTTGGGCTCCGATACCACTTATGATACGAATTATCCGGGGAGAGGTGGATACGTATCGGTCGGAGTGTACGTATGAATATGATAGCGGAAGGCTTTTATGAATATGGAGTTTTTCGGATGTATTTTGTGATGTAATATCGAATATGACGATGAAAATTCAAACAAATGGAAAATGGAAGTAATATCGGGAAAATGATAATATCGATCAAGAAAACTTGAACGATCAAGAACAAGGGTTTATCGAATTAGACCTATAACTCGATAAGTTGATTTCTTCCCAAGACCTATTGAGAATCAATCGGATTAATATTCGAAAACGCGTCGAATTAAAATCAAGTTTCGGTAAAAATCATTTACCAATGATAGAAACACAAAGTGTTTTCTTTCTCATTCAACATTCATAATACTCTATGTTACAATGCTTACACAAGCCTATATATAGGAGACTTCAAGTCTTCCTATAATAAAAGAAAATAATTCAAAGATTTATAAAATCTTTGAATAATCAAAATAAAACATAAAAGGAACAACAATCCTAATTTTAGGGAAACACAATCCCTAAAATGAGTAAAAAACAAGGCAAAGACAAACACACAAAAGAAAATACAAAAAGGTGAAATCTTCCTTAGGCGGGATCAGTGTCGACACGGCCGCGGCGCGACAAGGACACTCGGCACGGGCGCGCGCTGCGGCGATGACTCGGCCGTGTCTCGCTTGACACGGCCGGCGGGACAGAGGACATCCGACAGGACTCGTCCGAAGCAGTGACCCGGCACGGGCGCGGCCCGACAAGGACGTTCGGCGTGGGTCCGATCGTGTCTGGAACACGGCCGGGCCGTGCGAGATTCTGGCTTATCCGGCATAGTTCGACTCGACCGTGCCAGACAACACGGTCGAGTCCTGTGGGCAGTGACTTGGACGTTTCTGGACGAGTGCGGCACGGGCCGTGTCGGACGACACGGTCGGGTCCGGCCGGCAGTGCTCGGCCAGTTCCGGCAGGAGGTGATTTTTCCGGCCGGTGGTGAATTTTCCGGCAGTGCTCGGCATTTTCCGGCAGGTTGTGTCATTTTCCGGCTTGTGTCCGTTTTCTCGCCTAAAAATATAGTCGCACGTGCACGGCGCGTTGTAAGGCCTTTAACGTCGATTCTTGCTTCGGTTTCTTTATTCGGACTATTAAATTCCGTATCAAAAACTCAGCCTAGAACTGAATACGGTTGAGATAACTGCAGCTAACTTGCAAAACCAGGCTGATGTTAATACAGCTGAGACAAATCAACTAACTATTTTACTTAAAGAAAAATCAGCTGCTCTTGCTCATGTCAAAGCCGAATTTAGTAAGCTGACTCAGGCAAATAAGACTCAGGCGCAGGAAATAACCTCCCTGAAGGCGTCTTCAACTCTGGAAGAATTGTGTACCAAAAAAAGGCCACTATATTCCAGATCAGGCCTTGGATATGATCCTCACACTCCCTCTAGTTCTAAAACCACTTTTATCAAGGGAGAAACAATTGTCTCGACTGCTGAGCCTACATATAAACCGATATTTAAAAACAGGCAACAACCAAGTCACAAGTCTAGGCTGCAGCCAGGTTACACAAGGCAGCCACCTAGACAAGCGACTAGGTAATGGCCCAGGCAGAAGCAGCAGCCCATACAACATGCCCACTATTATCAACAACTCCCTAAAAACAGATTTCAAAATGGGAGGGGCAGATGGAAACCTCAAGGTTATCCTAATTTCCAAAATGAACAAGTGTGGAGACCTCAAAGATTTAATAAATGGTCTCAGCCAAAATTTAAAAATGGCCCACACTATCAATATTTTGAGGAATATCCGGTATACAATCCCAACAGGAGATACAGACCTAGACCTTACACACCTTATAAGGGTAATAATAATAACAATTTTTTTAATCCAAGGAGAAATCAGTTCTCCAGGAAACCAACTAACCCTAGAGGACTCACACAGATCTGGGTACCTAAATCTCTGCTTGTTTGATTACAGAAAAGGTGGAAGGACTACAACCACATCACCACAAACTCAAACTTTGGAGGTGAAGAATGGTTTGTAGATTCTGGGTGCTCGAGGCACATGACCGGGAACAAGAAGATGCTGTCCACACACCAAAGAAAGAGGTCCTGATGTAACCTTTGGAGATAGCTCTAGAGGAAAAACAAAGGGCTTTGGAGAGATGCACCGAGGAAATATTGTAATATCCAAAGTTCATTATGTCAAAGGGCTCAAGCACAATCTCATGAGCATAAGCCAGTTTTGCGATGAGAAGAATCTAGTAGTCTTCACCATCTGGAAATGCATGGTGATAGATATCCTATCTGGCGAAGTGAAGCTACAAGGATTCAGAAGGAGAGATGTCTACATGATAGATTGGAACACAGGAACACCTAACTCCTGTTTTCTATCCAAGACAGTAGCTGAAAACGGATGGCTGTGGCACAAAAGATTATGTCACCTGAACTTCAAAGCCATCAACAAGATTAGTTCTCAGAAGCTGGTCAGAGGACTTCCAGATGAAGCATTCAAGAAGGAAGCGCTTTATGATGCACTCGAGAAAGGAAAGGCACGAGCATCATTCAAGCCAGTCCAGCCTACAACTCTCACAACAGGGATATTAGATCTACTCCACATGGATCTATTTGGTCCTATCAAACCAAGGACTCTAAGCGGCCGAAAGCATGCACTTGTTGTAGTAGATGATTATTCAAGGTACACTTGGATTATCTTTCTATATAAGAAGAGTGAAACCTTGACCAAGCTACCTGAGCTGCTGAGAAGGATCCAGAATGAGAAATCCCTATCCATCATCAAGATCAGATCAGATAGAGGAGGAGAGTTTCTCAACAATGCGATCACTAATTACAGCGATCAGAATAGGATCCAGCATGAGCTCTCTGTAGCCAGGACTCCCCAGCAGAATGGCGTTGCTGAAAGAAGAAACAGAACCCTAAAGGAAGCAGCAAGGTCTATGATTGCAGAAGCGGACCTGCCCAAGAGGTTTTGGGCTGAAGCTGTCAACACAGCTTGCCATACTCAGAACAGGAGTATGATAGTAGGGAGACATGGCAAAACTCCCTATGAGGTTTGGAATAACATAACTCCTACTGTTGCTTACTTTCACGTTTTTGGTTGTAAGTGTTTCATCCACAACAACGGTAAAACACAACTAAATGCCTTTGATGCTAAAACAGATGATGGTCTCTTTATGGGATACTCACAAAGAATCAAGGCATATAGAGTATTTAACAAAAGAACCTTAGTTGTGGAAGAAACACCCCATGTTGTTTTTGATGAATCTACTGTTGAGTACAGGAAGCAAGTTGAGTTAATTGAGAACAAGCTCAAATCATCAACCCTTGAAGAAGTCATTGTACATGACACTGGAATGGTGGACTCACCTGCAGACCAGCCTGAAGATCCAACTGAAGCTGCTGAAGACCCAACTGCAGATCAGACAGGATCACCAAACCTATCTGATCCAGTTGCCACTGATGAAGACCCAGCTGTAGCTGATAAAGACTCATCTGCAGATCAGACCCAACCTGCAGATGACAAGACGGTAGCTGATCCAGCTGCAGACCAAGGAGACTAGAACCCAGCTGATGCAGAAATCCACCAGAGCAATTCAACAGGGGAACAGACCCAGAAGAAGACGATATCCCCAAGTGGCTCAAAGACCATCCAATCCAGCAAATCATCGGGAAGCTGACTGATAAAGTTAAGACAAGACAGTCAACTCTACCCGCAGGAATGACTATGTTCTCATGCTTTATGTAACAGATAGAACCTAAAACAACAGAACAAGCTTTGGAAGATTATTCTTGGATAAATGCCATGCAAGAGGAATTGGAGCAGATGGAAAGAAATAAGGTTTGGGAACTAACAGACAGACCAGATCACAAGAAGGTTATTGGCACCAAATGGGTGTACAAAAACAAGAGTGATGAAGATGGAGCTGTTGTTAGGAATAAAGCCAAACTCGTTGCAAAAGGTTATGCACAGTGTGAAGGAATAGATTTTGATGAAACCTATGCACCTGTTGCAAGATTAGAGGCCATCACATTATTCCTCGCATATGCTGCATTTAAAGATTTTGAAGTCTATCAGATGGATGTAATGAGTGCTTTTCTAAATGGCATCCTAGAAGAAGAAGTCTATGTAGAGCAACCCCCATGTTTTGTCAAAGGAGACAAAGTCTACAAGCTGTTGAAGGCTCTCTATGGACTTAAGCAAGCACCAAGAGCATGGTATGAAACACTGTCTGTGTTTCTTGAGAAGAATGGTTTTTGCAAAGGAATTCAATATCATTTAATCACGGAGCATTTAGTATAATGATTATTGATGTTTAGATATATCTGAATTGAATTAATGATTATATTCATTCATTCGATGTTCGATCATTAGTCGTATTGTAGATTATTGCATTATTTACTAGGTCTTACATGGCTAACATACGCTATTGCTCCAAGCTTAGCGTACACTATTTTATTGACCTTACGTATGTAATGGAGATTATCTTACGTATGTAATGGGGAGAATCTGATCCGATCCACCCAGATCCTTTAAAGAAGACCATGGCAGTACGACCGCAAAGTTACTCATGATGGTTTTTCGAACAAGTATTCCTTCATATTTGGGAAGAAGAAGTTCAACCTATCACCTATGAATCCTAAGCAAATCCTTGAAGATCAGACAATATTAGAGCAAGCACTGAAAGAAAGTGAGAAGAAAGAGAAGGAAAAGAAAACAGTCATGGCAGTCCATAAAGGGATAAAAACCGTCGCCCTTTGTAGGGCTAGTAAGGTTAAGCGGGCCTTGCTCGCAAGACAGCATGTGGTTCTATTACTATTTCGTGATGTATTTCTTAATATTTCATCTATTCCTGATACTACTGATCCGTTGATTGTCTCTTTATTGTAGGAGTTCGAAGACGTGTTTCCCGAGGAGACACCACCCTGATTGCCGCCCGTTCGAGGCATAGAACACTAGATCGACTTTGTTCCAGGATCGCCTTCATGGCATTGATAAGCAACTTAGGTTGGCCCGATTTATGTCCCATAAACGAGTACTTAGAACCGTCTTTAGTCATCATAGTGATAACCTTAGTGCGGTAATTCATAATTGCTTGGTGACTATCAAACCAATCCTCGCTGAGGATTACGTCCTCGCCCTCCATATCAACCACAATCAAGTTCGATAACCAATCAATATCGGCTATGCTCACTGGAAAATCTCTAATCTCCCGATTCCCTATGATTCTATCCCCGCTAGGTAGTTTCACAATGAAAGGATCGCAAACAGTTATACTAGTTATATTCAAACGGGGTACACACTCCAAGGAGATGAAAGAATGTATAGCGCCCGAATCAGAAAGTACACAAGCTGGATGAGATAGGATATGAATGGTACCTGAGGCCATTGCCGCATCGGGTTCATCTTCTCGACGTATCTCATAGACTCACGGGTGTACCGAACCGATGCTAGAATCTACCCCTCTAGCGTTCTTACTCCATCCCCGACCCCTGCTGTAACTCTGCTGTGACTGTCCAACTGGTTGCCGCTGATCCATACTTTGATCTATGGGCGCTGGGGCCGAAGCTCGAGTGTCCAAAGTCTGATCTTGTACATTCTTACAATTTTAGTTCATAAAATTGTTAAGTCTTAGTCACAAAAACTTAAGTTCTTAGAATAATTCTGACGTTTCTTTAGAACAGGATTCTAAGGGGATTATAGTGATTAATTCTAAGGGTTTGAAGTGCTCTTGTCATTTCCGTGTCCTGATCCTTCAAGGGTGTTGTCCGTGTTGCTGTCAGAATACCAAAGTGCGGTCCGATTGTTGCTGTCGGAATATCGAAGTGATGTCCAATTGTTACTGTTAGCATACCGAAGTGCGGTCCATGTTGTTGTCAGAATACCGAAGTACTGTCCGATTGTTGCTGTTAGCATACCAAAGTGCGGTCCGTGTTGCTGTCAGGATACCGAAGTGTTGTCCGATTGTTGCTGTTAACATACTGAACTGCTGTCCGTGTTGCTGTCAGAATACCAAAGTGATGTCCGATTGTTGCTGTCGGAATACCGAAGTGCTGTTCATTGTTGCTAACTGCGCTTTGCTGTTCGCTTCTCCCATTCGAGAATTTATACTTCCACTTCGTACAACCACGATTCATATCAGACCTTGTTTCATATCACTTGGCATCGGGGAAAGTCGTTCCTCTCTTATCTTTTTATTTTCATACACACACACACACACACACACATATATATATATATATATATATATATATTTAAATTTCAGATTATTATATTTTTTTCTCTCTTACCATAATCTATTAAGAATATAATAAATAATTTTGTGGTTCGCATTGGCGTTCAATTGTTGTGTTTTAAGTGAGTTCTTCGATACTTGTTTCTTGTGAATTATCATTGGGTACCATGATGGCAAGATCAAGGAACTCGAAGGATGGAGAAACTCCAGCCCCTAGACGAGCTGGAAAGGATTCCATAGATGAGGAAGAGGTCCTAAGCGACGGCCCAGTTACTAATAAAATCCAAAGCTTCCGTGATATGCAATCCCAACTCGATGGCCTGACATCCTACATACGAAGGATGGAAAAACATGATGTTGGAGATGAGAGAAGAGCTGAAATCCCATAGAACCTCACAAACCCCCGAACCTACTATTAGAAATATGGAGGATCGAGAGAGAGAACCCACGATGGGAGGAAGGGATTCACGGTATAGAGGTAAAGGAAGGGGTAGAGTTAGAGCAGCCCCTCCTGTTAGGAGTATGCCCTCGAATGCCACTCAGAGGATGTTGAGTGAGGGTATTGTACTTGTAATTATATAAATCATTTGTATAAGGCAATGAATGTTTCATTATTTACTGGTAGTTACTTGCATTCTTAACTTGTAAATATACATATAGAAACTAGTCCATGTATTTGAGAGCAAAACATTACACTCCTTATTGGATAAGGGGGTCGGCACTGGAAAGGTTTATATCTCAAATACTTAATGGTTCGCAAGTCGATGAAACTTGACTGGGCGTTAAGTTTATGTGAAGACTTGCATGACGTGTTCTTTGACATGGAAAGTGCCTGTCGAACGCTAATGGTTAGTGGGAGAACACGTTGTAGGTATGCTGATTGGATTAGTATACTCAAACCGACTCACCCTCGATTCGTCACATGGATTTCACTTCGGGACAGTCAATGACAGAATTGAAAGGTTGTGATAGGTATTCGTGAACCTTCGACTTGAGCATTTAGTAGGGATGTGCTTGTGACGTCAATATTTTCAATAGAGTAGTCTGACCCTGTAAACCGGAAGGTGGGGGTCAACCTCGACGTGCATCTTGACGGGAAAGTTGCAGGTCTTACTGAATACCAAGATAGAATTCTTTCTCCTGTTAGTGAGCGGGTTATATGTGCTATGCGGTTATTGGCAGATGAGATCATAAGTCTTTGGCCAAAGCATTGGAGCGAATTGTATTGGATACACGAGAGCTCGATGATCTCGATTTGCATTAACACATGCATAGCGTCAAGTACAGATAGGATTTGACTGACCGTGACCCTATAACTTGATCGGGACATTTAAAAGAAGGGTTTATTCGTATACTGGTATTCACGATAGAATGGTTCTTAAATGATCCCATCATTCGTTCTCAGTTGGGGTACAGTGTAGGCCGCCAGGCTGGCTAGGTGGTGCTACTACTCTTTGGTTCCTCCCATTGCTGACTGAGATGGACCTACTGAGTCGCGCAATAGGATTGACGACGGAATGAATCTAGCTAGCTCTCTCATTATGAATATTAGATATTCCATATCTGATTTATTGGGACATTGGATGTATAAATTGATTTATTAGATAAAATATTTTGCGGCCAAATGAATTAAATAAATTACTGGGTGATTAATTTAATTCATAAATATAATTATTTCTTGGAGAAATTAATTATGTTGTTACGTATTTGATATGATTAATTAATTGGATTAATTAATTAATATAAATACATCGGAATGGAATCAGAGTTTATCTGTTTGGAATCGCGGCAGTCTGAAACGAACCAGACTCATATTTCCCTTCTAGATGGCTACCCCCCCTTTACCTAAGCCCTCTTGGCCTTTGTCTCCATTTTATAATGGAAGACAAATGACATTAAGAGATATGGTATCTCTTATTTATAATAAAGGGGATTTGATGTGATGGGATGAAGAATAAAATGATGACCAAATCTTGATTCTAAATGACACAACAGCTCACGGTTTTGCCAGTGAAAAGAGAGAGAAACTTTTCTCTAAGTCTTCAACAGTATTCTTCATCTTCATATATTTTCTTTGAGAAATATTGTGAGGATTAATTGAGAGATATATATTATATACTTGGAGTGTTATAATCAAAAGGCTTCATCATCAAGCTCTAGCCGTATGCTTATAGAATAGCAAGGTGATAGTCATCCCGTTCGTTTCTCCGGCGCGTGACAAGTAGAGACGCGGTATTTTCGGCGTTGGATCATCCAAGCGCTTGGAGCACTTTGAATCGTAGATTGGGGAATATCACAAGAGAATAACACCATATAATCAATGGACTACGGGGGTGTGATTTCGAATCTTCCTTTGTTTATTTTATATTCGTATTTGCATAGCTCAATCGATCCTCGTAGGGATTCGGATCGAATTAATTTTCATTTTACTGCTTCCGCTGGGCCTTAGTTTTGGGCACCGAATCTCAACAGTGGTATCAGAGCGAGGTCTTGCGATCGTATATATGATATTTAGCATTTGGAATGCTTGTTTTGAGAATCACTTTGATAATCGTAGATATTTTATTGTTCGTCACAGTGTCGTTTTTTCGTGATTTTATATTTTATTGGAATCACTTATGATTTATATTAATAATATATAGATCAGGAATAACAGGATTTTAGAAATCTGCCCGAAATCGAGCTGTATGCAATCGTTGGACGATATACCATACAACTGCCTGACAGTGGCCCAGCGCATTGTTGTATGCGGCCGAGCGTTGCTATAGGCTGCCGAGTCAGTGCCGAGCGGGTCCTGTAGCGGTCCGGGCGCATTGCTGTATGCGGCCGAGCGTTGCTGTAGGCTGCCGAGTCAGTGCCGAGTGGGTCCTTAGAACAACACCAGCCAGTGCCGCGACCTCCTCAGATAACTCTGGAGATTGTTCGAGGAGGGCAAGTTGGACAATTTGGTGACCAAGCTAGAACTGTAACACCCTAAACTAGGTGGATATTACAGTGCCGTGGACCCCCGACTCGGACCCACCAGGTGAATGAAAATTAATGAATTAAATAATATAATTGTAGTACCGAACCACAATATATCATCAATCACTCCAATGTGGAGTTTCATTACAACACACCCAAGATAATACCGAATATATGTATATTTTATATGAAGATAAAATATACAACACTAAATGAAATGAATATCTAAATGGAAGTCTGCAGCGGAAATAAAACAAAGAAAACACGAGTGAATGAAAGGACTGGGCCCCCCCTACTAGTATCATTGGGACTCCTCACCATCAGCGTTCTCTCCCCGTGCCTTAGCCTGGCCATGACCTGAAAACAACATCCCCCAACGGGGTCAGTTACACAGAACAACAATCCTCAAGAGTTGAATAAACATAATCATGATATATCTTAATTAAGAAATGACGCTGAAGAGAGGCATCATAGTACGCCCGTAATGGTATTTGCAAGTGCACAAGACGAGTGTTCGGACACACCCGCCCTTGTACCTAATTAGTTTCACGGAGGTACACTACCGTGTGTACAGTCTAATGTATCGGTGAACCCAATCACATGACTATCACGTGCCTGACTAAAAATTCCATACATCCCCACCCGGCCACGCAATATGAACCCAGAAGGTCATATGGGCAAGAATGACCATGAAGAATAATAATGAATAACAATCCGACAAAGTCAAGAATGACTCACCAAGATGAAATGATAGTGAAATGAATGATAGCTCAATGAAATGATTGGAACCGTCGTTCCTCGTGAATGAAGTGATTATTTGACAATTACAATTCTCAATACGGTTAATATATTACGAATGAATTATGATTATGAATGAAAACAATGAAAGGAATGAAAATCCTTTTAACCGAGTAAGAATTAACTTACTCAACCGGTGAAGAATGTCCTTCCTCGAACAACGTCCAAAAAGGGATGTCGGTCGCTCGAACAACTTTGAATAAAAATTACCAACAATGCTCAATATACGTATCAAACACGATTATAACCGACTAAAACGTCGATACAACAATATCCAAACTCATTGAGGCATTCTAGCGAACACTTAGCAAACACACATCCTTTGATAATATCAAATCCCGAATATATCGAAACCTACTCCAAAATGAATATTTCAAACCAACAAAACAACTTCAGTGATATCAATAATCCCGTAGGAATCAACAATTCGAGTTAACAACAATATCTAATCGAAACCCCCCAAAAATATCAAAGTCAACCCCAAAGTGTTCTTGATTCAAACCCCCAACAATTCGTGAAATCCGAAATGTATGCTATTAAATCCGTAGGAATACATTTATCCAACAATCCAAGCTTACACGAAGAAATCGGAAGGAAAATGCCCAAAATCCAAAATACTAGATCCAAGAGGTTATTACCTTGATTTGATGTGATGGGGATGATGGAATGATGATTAATCCGAATGATAAGCTTGAAGATGTTGATAGTTGATTGCACCTCGAAGAACACTCTCCAAATCGCCCGGAATCGCCTGATACGAATTATGGAAGTAATACGTATAAAACACAACGGAAGATTAACACGTTTACAATATGGATCGAAATTACAAAGGTGATGGACGAATTTTATGTGGGATTCGGCCGTGATGAGTATGATGTGCGGAGTTTGGTGTGTTTTTATCGAACTAGACCTATAACTCGATAAAAAGGGTAATCTCTTCCCAAGACCTTTTGAGAATTGATCAAAGTTAAAATCTCGAGACTCGTCGAAACAATAACTTAAAGTTTGTCGAACTCGTTCAACGTATATTTCAAAGGAAATACAATGTTTATTATGATTCTCGATGATTACAAACACCAAATAACCTACCATATATATAGTAGGATAAGGATACAAAACAACAAGAAAACAACAAAATGTAAGTCTCCATCCCTCTCCATGTTTCGGCCGATTCTTCAAGGTGGGGCAAGGAGGATCACTTCTCTTGATTTGGCAAGATATGAGGACACTTGATGATCATGCTTGGAGATCTTCTTGATTTGGCAAGATGTGAAGACTTTGATGATTCCTTATCATCATGCTTGGGGCCGCAAATATCATAAAAAAAATGCTTGTCAATTCTTCAATCTTTGTGGACCAATCGGCCGAACATCCATGTTCCGGGCCGATTCCGATGTTAATTCCGTCGCCATATTTACGTAACTCCTTTTCCGATTAATAACGTAACTCCAAGCCGTTTAACATTTTCTCCTAAGTATAACGATGCATCATCATGAATGTCGATTTTTATCGGAGTTTCTTCGACTGGAATATTAGATATCGTATCATTCCCTCCGTCTTTGAAAGGAATTGACCTCAATTCTGCAATGCCATCGTCGTCAAGATAAGGTGAGAGATCACCTACGTTGAATGTCGCGTGTACTCCGTATTCGCCCGGAAGTTCGACTTTGTATGCGTTGTCGTTCACTTTTTCCACAATCTTGTACGGACCTTCGGCTCTCGCATCAATTTGTTCTTCCGCTTGCTCGGGAATCTTTCTTTTCTCAAATGTATCCAAACTAAGTCGCCAACATCAAATAATCTCGCTTTTTTATTTTTGTTCGACTTCCGTTTGTACATTTCATTCACTTCTTTAATCCGTTCCCGTATCTTTTCGTAACTTCATCATAGATTTGAGTTTTGCTTCGGCGTCCTTGTGAACCAATCCGTTGCTCGGCAGGAATCAAGTCCAATGGCAAGTGCGGATTTAATCCGTATACCACTTCAAAAGGTGAATGGGCCGTGGCATAACCGGTGATCGGTTGTATGCGCGAATTCGGATGAGCAAGTTTAACGTCCCAATCTTTCGAGTTTTATTTACCAACCCTCGTAATAATGCTCCCAAGGTTCGATTAGTTACCTCGGTCATCCGTCGGTTTGCGGGTGATGTGAAGTCTTGAATAGGAGTTTAGTACCGACTTTCCTCCATAAAGTATTCCAGAAGTAACTCAGAAATTTGGAATCTCGATCCGACACGATAGTTTTTGGCACTCCGTGTAAACGAACTATTTCCCGGAAATACAAGTCCGCCACATTGCTTGCGTCATCGGTTTTTTGGCACGCGACAAAGTGAGCCATTTTCGAAAAGCGGTCGACGACCACCATGATCGAGTCCTTGCCTCGTTGAGTACGAGGTAAAGCCACAATAAAATCCATCGAGACATCCTCCCACGGTCGTAACGGTATCGGCAACGGCATGTATGTACTCGACTTGAACGAACTTTTCATCATATGACAAGTGACGCATTTGCTCACGATTGTGCTGACGTCACCATACATCTTCGGCCAAAAGAAATGTTCTTTTAGCACCTCTACAGTCTTGGTCGAGCCGAAGTGACCGGCTAGTCCTCCTCCGTGCGCCTCCCGAACCAAAGAATTCCCGAATTGTATGTCTCGGCACACATAATTTATTCCCCTTGAAGAGAAAGCCATCCTGTAAAACAAATTCCTCGTACGGGGCCGTTTTACAACGGTTAAAAATTTCCCCGAAGTCCAAATCGTCGTGGTAGTGATCTTTCAAAGTCTCGAACCCCAACAAACGAACATCTAGCATCGACAGTAAGGCATACCGTCTCGATAGTGCATCCGCCACTACATTACTCTTCCGTCTTTGTACTTGGATGAAAAATGAAAAGATTGTAAAAATTCCACCCATTTTGCATGTCTCGGCTTAGCTTACTCTGTCCGTTGATGTATTTCAACGACTCGTGATCCGAATGCGGCACGAAATGTTTCGAACGCAGATAATGACTTCAATGATCGAGTGCTCTTACGATAGCATAGAACTCCTTGTCGTAAGTACAATAATTCACTCGGGCGCCACTTAACTTCTCCGAAAAATAGGCAATGGGACGGCCTCTCTGAATAAGCACTGCCCCGATTCCAACTCCGCTAGCGTCGCATTCTACCTCAAATGGTTGTGAAAAATCGGGCAACGTCAAAATCGGCGCTTCACATAATTTTCCTTTTAAGTTTTCAAAAGCCTTTTGGGCCGTCTCGTTCAAGCAAAGGTTCCTTTTTCGGACACTCGTGATAGACTGGATATAGTGTCAAGTCCCGTATGAATCGTCGGTAAAAGAAGCGAGGCCATGAAATGACCGTACCTCCGTGATTGTCTTTGGGGTCGGCCACGACTTGATTGCCGCAATCTTCTCTTGGTCGACCGAAACTCCGTCTTTTGAAACAACATAGCCGAGAAAGACAAGACTCTCGACTAGGAAAGTACACTTCTCCCGTTTTCCATAAAGCTTTTGTTCCCTTAGCGTCTCAAATACGTACCGCAAATGTTTGAGATGTTCTTCTACGGACCGATCAGATCAAAATGTCGTCTAAGTACACGACAACAAACTTTCCCAAGAAAGGTTTTAGAACCTCGTTCATCAACCTCATAAAGGTGCTCGGGCGTTGGTGAGGCCGAATGGCATCACAACCCATTCGTAAAGTCCATTCTTTGTCTTAAACGCTGTTTTCCATTCGTCTCCCTCTCGCATGGATTTGATGGTACCCGCTCCGTAAATCAACTTTGGAAAATATAACCGAGCCATGTAACTCGTCCCAAAGATGTCGTCTAGTCTCGGGATGGGAAACCGATACTTGACGGTGATGTTATTCACGGCTCTGTCAATACACATTCGCCATGTTCCGTCTTTTTTGGCACAAGTAGAACTGAACCGCACACGGACTTAAACTTTCTCGGACATATCCGTGATTCATGAGTTCATCAATTTGACGTTGTAGTTCTTTGGTTTCTTCAGGATTACAACGATACGCTTTGTTCGGTAATGGAGCTCCGGTATAAGATCAATCGGTGTTCAATCCCGCGGATAGGTGGTAATCCTACCGGCAAGTCTTCGAAATACGTCCGAAAACTCGTGTAATAGTGCATCTATCTCCTCCTCATTTTGCGATTTGGTGGCAAGATTTCGGACCTCCTTGATCATCATCAAATAAACACGTTCGCCATCGTCAATGGCGTGTTCGACTTCTTTCTCGTTTGCAAACATCGTAAGTTTCGGCCCTTCGACTTTTTTCGAACTCATCGTCCGGATAGCTTGAGGTGACATAGGTTTAAGGACAATTTTTTTACCTTTGTCACGTAGCTCGTACTCATTACTCCTCCCTCGATGTAGTACGTCCCGATCAAATAGCCAAGGTCTTCCTAATAATACGTGACATGCGTCCATCGGTAGTACATCGCATGTAATGTCATCGCCATACGAACCCATGGTGAGTCCGACCTTCACTTGTCTTGAAACCTTCACTTTGTTTCCGTCATCGAGCCAATGGAGTGCATACGGCTTAGGATGGGCCGTGGTGACCAAGCCGAGTTTTGAAACCATCTCGCTTGATGCCACGTTTGTACAACTTCCACCGTCAATGATCAAGCTACACCATTTCTCTCCGACACGACACTTCGTGTGAAAGATTTGGTCTCGTTGTTCTTCGTCACTGGGCCGCTTCGTTTGTAACATGCGAAGGACAAGGTTCGTGTCATAGTTCGGGCATCGTATGCCTCGCATTCTTCTTCTTCTCCGTCGCCTTCTAAGTTAAAAACGTCTCCAACTCTTTCTTCTTCGGCTAATAATTCCTCTCGGGCGGCTATGGCTTCTCGTAACGTCACAATCCTCCGATTCGGACAAGCACTTTGATAGTGTCCAAATCCTTGACATTTGAAACATCGGACTTTAGATAGGCTCGTTTCTTTTGGTGTGGTAGGGGTTTTTGGAACGGTAGTAACGGATTTGGATTGTGGTGACAGTTTTGGAAACGAGCTAGCACTCGCGCCAAAGTTGGTATTTCCGTATTTAGGTGGAAATTCGGGTTTAGAGAGTTTGGTTTTGTTTTGATTTTCCAACTTTATGCAAAGTCCGCATAAAGTATCGAAGTCAGAATAGGGGTAGAGTTCCACGGAATTAGCAATGTTTTTGTTCAAACCTCGTAGGAAACGGGACATCCGCAATTCTTCGCTTTCTTCAAGTTCTCCCATCAAGGATAAGTTTTCAAACTCCTCGATGTACTCCTCGACACTTAGCTTTCCTTGCGTGAGGTCGAAATTTTTCTGCAGCTTAGCTTGTGTGTAGCCGGACATATCTTTTCGTAGCTTCCTTTTAGGAATCCCACGAACGTATCTTCTCTTTTCCTAGACGACTTCTTTGCGTCTTCATTCGCTCAAACCAAAGGGAAGCTCCTTTCCAAGTTTGAGGATCGCGTACTTGCAACGTACCTCGTCATTGAGCTCCTTGAACTCAAACATTCGTTCAATTTTTCTTTCCCACCGGATAAACTTCAGATCGGTGCCGCCTACGAACTCCTAAGTTCGCTGGTCTTGTATTCATCCGCATGTCGTGGTGCATGCATGGTGTCATGTCCTCGTCGTGCATGGATTCTGGGCTCCGGCAAGCCACGCAGAACGTCACGTAGTTGTGCTACTTCTTCATCGGTGAATGCCATTTTCTTCAGTGATGTCGAGAACTGTGAGACAAGTGTCTCTCGATACCACTTATGATACGAATTATGGAAGTAATACGTATAAAACACAACGGAAGATTAACACGTTTACAATATGGATCGAAATTACAAAGGTGATGGACGAATTTTATGTGGGATTCGGCCGTGATGAGTATGATGTGCGGAGTTTGGTGTGTTTTTATCGAACTAGACCTATAACTCGATAAAAAGGGTAATCTCTTCCCAAGACCTTTTGAGAATTGATCAAAGTTAAAATCTCGAGACTCGTCGAAACAATAACTTAAAGTTTGTCGAACTCGTTCAACGTATATTTCAAAGGAAATACAATGTTTATTATGATTCTCGATGATTACAAACACCAAATAACCTACCATATATATAGTAGGATAAGGATACAAAACAACAAGAAAACAACAAAATGTAAGTCTCCATCCCTCTCCATGTTTCGGCCGATTCTTCAAGGTGGGGCAAGGAGGATCACTTCTCTTGATTTGGCAAGATATGAGGACACTTGATGATCATGCTTGGAGATCTTCTTGATTTGGCAAGATGTGAAGACTTTGATGATTCCTTATCATCATGCTTGGGGCCGCAAATATCATAAAAAAAAAATGCTTGTCAATTCTTCAATCTTTGTGGACCAATCGGCCGAACATCCATGTTCCGGGCCGATTCCGATGTTAATTCCGTCGCCATATTTACGTAACTCCTTTTCCGATTAATAACGTAACTCCAAGCCGTTTAACATTTTCTCCTAAGTATAACGATGCATCATCATGAATGTCGATTTTTATCGGAGTTTCTTCGACTGGAATATTAGATATCGTATCATCGCCCAAAACCGCCGAAGGAATGAAGTGGGATGATGAAATGATGAAATGGACTGCACTGTCCAATATATAGCTAATCCCAGTTAGCGTGCGCTAGCTCCTATGCGTAGCGTGCGCTAAAGGGTGTACTGGGTAGTCCAGTACCCTCTGATCGCAACGGTAGCGTGCGCTATGTACCTTTTGTAGTGTGCGCTACAACCGTATACTTAGCGTGCGCTAACTCAAAATGTTAGCCTACGCTAACGATTTATCTAGTTCCCAGTACTGAAGTCCAGAACCTCCTGTTCTCTGATCTGATTGGGATAGCGCGCGCTACTCAGAAAAATGAGCGTGCGCTACAGACACCGATTAGCATACGCTAATCTACTCGTAGCGTGCGCTAGGAATTATTCCTAATCAGTGCAGTAGCCACTGGACTCTGCCTGATCCGGCCTTAGCGTGCGCTACACCGACTGCATAGTGTGCGCTACTCCGACCTACTAGCGCGCGCTACTTACCATTCATAGCGTGCGCTACTTACAATCCAACTACAGTCCAGTGCCTTCTGGATTGCCTACTCGAACTACATTAGCGTGCGCTAGTGTTGAGAGGTAGCGTGCGCTACCTGAACTCAATTAGCGCGAGCTAAAGAGAGTTCATAGCGTGCGCTACTCCTCACACATAGCCCACTATGAAGATGACAAAGATGATAAACATGACACGATTCTCCAACAAGATTGATGATGAATGACGATTGATACATGATATAATTACTCTGAATGATGATTACAATGATTGAATATGAGTGACAAATGATCATTAATGAGTGAAAACTACTGAGTGACAATTACTGAACGATAATTACTTAATGATAATGACTGAATTACAACCGGGTATTACATACACTCCCCCTTAAAATAGTTTCGTCCCCAAAACTAAGGGTCAAATAACTCGGGATGACTCTCCCACATACTATCCTCGGTTTCCCAAGTAGCCTCTTCGACTCCGTGTCTAGACCACTGAATTTTTACCAAAGGAATCTTCTTGTTCCTCAATTGTTTGATTCGCCGCTCTAAGACTCGTATAGGATGCTCCTCGTATGAATGATCATCGGTGATCTCGATTTCGTCGAACTGAAGTATGTGACTCGGGTCGGCAACATACTTCCGTAACTGAGATATGTGAAACACATTATGAATTCGGCTCAATGCCGGAGGTAAGGCCAATCGATAAGCTAACTCGTCTACTCGATCCAAAATCTCAAATGGTCCAATGAATCTCGGACTCAACTTTACCCTCTTCCCAAAATGAAAGATACCTCGACTCGGGGATACCTTGACCAAAATATGGTCACCTGTCTCGAACTCTAATGGCCGACGATGGTATATGCATAAGAGTTCCGTCGACTCTGAGCAGTCAACAAACCACTCCTGATCAAAGCTACCTTCTCACGGGCGGCTATCAGCATATCGGGCTCGGTGCCATTGATTCTGATAAGTCATGCCAACACAAAGGAGATCGACAATGACGACCGTACAAGGCCTCGTAAGGTGCCATCTTAATCGAAGCATGCCAACTATTATTGTATGTGAACTCGATCAATGGTAGTTGGGATTCCCAATCATCTTTCCAATCAAGAACACATGCCCTCAACATGTTTTCCAAACTCTGAATAGTCCTCTCTGATTGTCCGTCTGACTGAGGATGAAAGGCTGTACTGAGATTAAGCTGAGTTCCCATAGCACGATGAACTGATTTCCAAAAATGAGACACGAACCGTTCGTAACTATCGGAAATGATACTTTTAGGAGTACCGTGCAGTCTTACTAACTCTTTGATAAACAACTGGACAAGTCTCTCGGGACCCCATGTATCCTTAATCTCAAGGAAATGCGCTGATTTAGTTAAGGGGTCCACAATTACCCAGATTGTATTCATGCCACGACGACTCGTCGGTAAACTTGTGATGAAGTCCAGTGAAATATCCTCCCACTTCCACTCTGAAATAGAGAGAGGTTTCAGCATACCCGCTGGTCGCTGATGCTCTATCTTGACTTGCTGACAGGTCAAACATCTCGAAACAAATTCCGCGACTTCTCGCTTCATATTACTCCACCAGTAATTTTGTTTCAAGTCTTTATACATCTTGCTAGACCACGGATGAATGGAATAAGGGGTAGCATGAGCTTCTCTCAAAATCGAGTTTTTCAACTCGTCATTCGCCGGTACACACAACCGATTCTTAAATCGCAAAAGTCCATCCTCGTGGACCACAAACCCAGGGGCTTTCCCCTGAGTCACATCATCTCGAATGCATAACAAAAATGGGTCCGAACCCTGATTCTCCCTGATCGCCTCCTCAAGTGGCGATGAAATCTCTAACGTACAAAGTTTCCCTTGTACTCGCTGTAACCAGACCTCGATCTCGGGTCTCAGAAATTCCCGCTGAAGTTCCTTCTGAACTGTTAATCGAGCAAGCATCTACTCCTGAACGGACTTACGACTCAAGGCGTCGGCGATAACGTTCGCCTTTCTCGGGTGGTAAAGTATCTCAATATCATAATCTTTGATTAGTTCCAACCACCGTCTCTGTCGCATATTTAACTCCTTCTGAGTAAATATATACTTTAAACTCTTATGATTGTTGAATATCTGACAGGTAATGCCATAAAGAAAATGATGCCAAATGTTCAATGCGAACACCACGGCTGCTAGCTCCAGGTCGTGGGTCGGATAATTAACCTCGTAAGGTCTCAATTTCCATGAAGCATAAGCAATAACTTTTCCGTTCTGCATTTGTTCACATCCGAGACCCTGTCCGGACGGATCACTATAAACCACAAATCCTTCCGTCCCTTGCGGTAAAGAAAGGACAAGTGCTGAAATTAACCGGCTTTTGAGTTCCTCAAAACTCTGTTGACATGTGTCGGACCATGTATACTTCCTATCTTTCCTTAAAAGGTTCGTCATGGGTTGAGCGATTTTAGAAAATCCTTCAACAAATCGCCGATAATAGCCAGCTAATCCGAGGAAACTTCAGATTTCCTTAACACTCTTCGGAGGTTGCCAATCTCGGATAGCCTCCGTCTTCTATGGGCTGACACGAACTCCGTCTGATGAAATTACATGTCCAAGAAACGTCACTTCAGACATATAGAATTCACATTTGGAAAACTTTCCAAAAAGTTGCTCTCGTCTCAACACGTCGAGTACCTGATGAAGGTGAAACTCTTGCTCCTCCCGGTCACGAGAATAAATTAAAATGTCATCAATAAAGACAACCACGAACTGATCCAAATAGTCGATGAAAAACCAATTCATTAACTCCATGAATACCGTAGGTGCATTAGTTAACCCAAACGGCGTTACCACAAACTCATAATGACCATAGCGTGATCGGAACGCCGTCCTTGAGATATCCGACTCTCGAATTCGCAACTGATGATATCCAGATCTTAAGTCGATCTTGGAAAATACTTAAGCTCCCTGAAGTTGATCCAAAAGATCATTGATACGGGGTAGAGGATACTTATTCTTGACCGTCACCCGGTTCAATTCCCAGTAATCAATACACAAGTGAAACGAACCATCCTTCTTCTTAACAAATAACACGGGTGCTCCCTACGGGGACGCACTCGGCCGAATATAACCCTTCCCGGTCAAATCCTCTAATTGATTCTAAAACTCCTGCATTTCGGTCGGGGCCATGCGGTACGGTGCCTTCGATATTGGGGACGTAACGGGCTCCAACTCAATCGTGAATTCCACATCTCTCTGTGGAGGCAAACCAGGTAACTCGTCTGGAAATACATTGGCATATTCTCTCACTACAGGAATATCCGTCAACATTATTGATGGTTTCTCGGTCTTGGACATATAGCACCAATAACCGACACACCCCTGGTTGAGTAATTTCACTGCTTTTATCAAGTTGATGACTCTCCCAGAACAGCTGGGATTACCTCCCTGAAGTACACATTCGACCCCATCGTCTGAAATGATAGTGACCATACGTTTACGGACACTAATGACGGCATCGTGACGATCCATCCAATCAATACCCAGAATGACGTCTTCTCTCAGTAAATCTACCACGATTAGGTCGGCTAACCAATAACGACCATGAAGCCGAATCGGACAATCCTTAATCTCATGATTCCCGATAATTCTTCTACCATCGGGTAGACCAATGAGATAAGGCTCACAACTAGTAGCACTACCCAGACGTAGTCTACTCAAACATGACTCGGAAATGAATGAATGCGATGCACCAGTATCAAAAAGGGTACACACAGGTTGAGATAGAATATCGAGTGTACCTGAGATCATCTGGGCCTCTGGATCGTCGGTCTTCTTCATCTCATAAATTCAGGTCTTGCCGGCCCCCGAACCGGACGCTCCCGTCTGATAGCTCTTGGCTCCGTCTTTATTTGCACTTGTCGTCTTGAACGACGTGGATTGAGTGGCCTGATTCTGTACCGCTGAATGTCTCGGGGCCTGAGATGATGCCGGAGTAGGTTTAGAGTCTCTACGGCAAAAATGGGCCTTATGCCCAGCAATCCCACAGTTATGGCACGTTACAGTCTGCCTCGGACACTTGGTGCTGAAATGACCCTGTTCTTCACAGTTGAAACAGGTGATGGCCGAACTGGCCACTCGTGACTGAGATTCCACGGGTCTAGGCGCCATAGGAGGTCGCTCAGAAAAAGTAGAGCCCGCACGGGGTTTCTTGAAAGTGGCCTGTCTGCCATTAGACTGATTACGATTCTTAGACTTCTTGCCAGCAGATGAAGGTTGTTGCTTAGAAATCTCCTTAGCAGTAAGCTCATAAGTAAGAGATTTCTCAATGAATTCGGACAGAGTGGTGCAATTGTGATTAAGCAATTGCATCCGCATACGAGGCTTCAACCTCTTGCTGAAATATTTGATCTTGCCCGCCTCAGAGTGAATAATGGATGAGGTGAAAGGAAGTAGCTCCTGAAATTTCTCGGTGATGGCTAGAACATCATCATCCGCTGAGAGGTCGGGAGTGAGTAATTCTGACAACTTGGCCTCCTTAAGTGGGGCCGAATAATACCTCTCCATCATGAGAGTCCTGAATTGATCCCAAGTACAAGATCCGTCGGTGGGCTTCAACGATAACCACCATGAATGTTCGCCCTTACCAAGATAGTAAGCCGCAACTGAAACTTTGTGTCCCTCAGGACAGTCCACCATAGCAAACAGTTTCTCGAAATGCTCAAGCCAGCGAATGATATTTGCCGGCTCAGATGAGCCCGCGAAGGTAAGTGGTCTCTAGCGAGAGATGTCGCCAATGATACTGCTCACACCCCTCTCCTGTATTTGAAGTGGCTGCGGAGGAGCCTGTTGATTTTGAGTAGTTGATTTATGCATCGTCTCCATCAGTTGTGCCATCTGAGTCATTTGGGCCATCATGCCCTGTATAAAAGCGAGTGGATCAACCCGAACACCTTCTGACTGAGCTGTATCTCGTGTACGACTCCCTGATAGTGAATGATTACGTCCAGGTGAATGAGTGGCAGCACCACTGCTCGATGAATTAGCATTATTCCTTGCATTAGTGCGTGTATTCACACGAGCTCTCGGGTTTCGGCCCGCACCACGGCCGCTTCCCCCGCGTCCTCTGCCAACTCTTTCCATACTGAAGTGGAAAGTCACATGATAATTATATATCTCGCATGAGTATCACAGTATGATTACGTTATTAAATGATGAAAATGAGCATACGCGCTCAAACACAATGATTACATGAATGATCAACTGAAGTGACGTGATTATCTGATGAAATTCTTGAAATGATTATCTTGAACAAGTTAACAAGATTAATGATATGATCCTCAGATCAACAACTGAACAATGACATGAACTGAGTGATTAATGAATTAACATGATCGACTTGATCACAAATGAAAATGATGAATGAGGATTGTTGACTGTTGAATGATGAAAGAGTTATTCTAATTAGCAGAAATTATACCATGGCGTCAGAAATCTTACTGTTCTTTGGTCTGAGGGGCTCGGCTCTTGCATAGATCACTCGTGACGCGAAAGTCCAATGATACTAGTCTAGTGAATGATGATTTCAAATGACACATGACTCGGAAGGTAGTATTCAAAACCACGCTCCGATACCAACTCTGTAACACCCCAAACTAGGCAGATATTACAGTGCCATGGACCCCCGACTGGGACCCACCAGGGGAATGAAAATTAATGAATTAAATAATATAATTATAGTATCGAACCACAATATATCATCAATCACTCCGATGAGGATTTTCATTGCAACACACCCAAGCTAATACCGAATACATGTATATTTTATATGAAGATAAAATATACAACACTGAATGAAATGAATATCCAAATGGAAGTCTGCAGCGGAAATAAAACACAGAAAACATGAGTGAATGAAAGGACTGGGCCCCCCTACTAGTAACACTGGGACTCCTCGCCGTCAGCGTTCTTTCCCCATTCCTTAGCCTTGCCATGACTGAAAACAACATCCCCCAACGGGGTCAGTTACACAGAACAACAATCCTCAAGAGTTGAATAAACACAATCATGATATATCTTAATTATGAAATGACGCTGAAGAGAGGCATCATAGTACGCCTGTTATGGTATGTGCAAGTGCACAAGACGAGTGTCCGGACACACCCGCCCTTGTACCTAATTAGTCTCACGGAGGTACATTACCGTGTGCACAGTCCAATGTGTCGGTGAACCAATCACATGACTATCACGTGCCCGACTAAAAATTCCACACATCCCACCCGGCCACGCAATATGAACCCAGAAGGTCATATGGGAAAGAATGACCATGAAGAATAATAATGAATAACAATCCGACAAAGTCAAGAATGACTCACCGAGATGAAATGATAGTGAAATGAATGATAGCTCAATGAAATGATTGGAACCATCGTTCCTCGTGAATGAAGTGAATATTTGACAATTACAATTCTCAATACGGTTAAGACATTATGAATGAATTATTATTATGAATGAACGACAACGAAAGAAATGAAAATCCTTTTAACCGAGTAAGAATTAACTTACTCAACCGGTGAAGAATGTCCTTCCTCAAACAACATCCAAAAAGGGATGTCGGTCGCTCGAACAACCTTGAATGACAATTACCAACAATGCTCAATATACTTATCAAACATGATTATAACCGACTCAAACGTCGATACAACAATATCCAAACTCATTGAGGCATTCTAGCGAACACTTAGCAAACGCACATCCTTTGATAATATCAAATCCTGAATATATCGAAACCAACTCCAAAATGAGTATTTCAAACCAATAAAACAACTTCAATGATATCAATAATCCTGTAGGAATCCACAATTCGAGTTAACGACAACATCTAATCGAAAACTCCCAAAAATATCAAAGTCAACCCCAAAGTGTTCTTGATTCAAACCCCCAACAATTCATGAAATCCGAAATATATGCAATTAAATCCGTAGGAATACATTTATCCAAGGTATATAATCCATATCTAACATATTCCAACAATAATCCAAGCTTACACGAAGAAATCGGAAGGAAAATGCCCAAAATCTGAAATACTAGATCCAATAGGTTATTACCTTGATTTGATGTGATGGGGATGATGGAATGATGATTAATCCAAATGATAAGCTTGAAGATGTTGATAGTTGATTGCACCTCGAAGAACACTCTCCAAATCACTCGGAATCGCCCAAAACCGCCGAAGGAATGAAGTGGGATGATGAAATGACGAAATGGACTGCACTGTCCAATATATAGCAAATCCCAGTTAGCGTGCGCTAGTTCCTGTGCGTAGCGTGCGCTAACGGGTGTACTGGGTAGTCCAGTACCCTCTGATCGCAACGGTAGCAGGCGCTACGTACCTTTTGTAGCGTGCGCTACAACCGTATACTTAACGTGCCCAGTACTGAAGTCCAGAACCTCCTGTTCTCTGATCTGATCGGGATAGCGCGCACTACTCACAAAAATCAGCGTTCGCTAGAGACACCGATTAGCGTACGCTAATCTACTTGTAGCGTGCACTAGGAATTATTCCTAATCAGTCCAGTAGCCACTGGACTCTACCTGATCCGGCCTTAGCGCACGCTACATTGACTGCATAGCGTGCGCTACTCCGACCTACTAGTGCGCGCTACTTACCATTCGTAGCGTGCGCTACTTACAACCTAACTGCAGTCCAGTGCCTTCTGGACTGCTTACTCGAACTGCATTAGCGTGCGCTAGTGTTGAGAGGTAGCGTGCGCTACCTGAACTCAATTAGCGCATGCTAAAGAGAGTTCATAGCGTGCGCTACTCCTCACACACAGCCCGCTATGAAGATGACAAAGATGATAAACACGACACGATTCTCCAACAATATTGATGATGAATGACGATTGATACACGATACAATTACTCTGAACGGTAATTACAATGATTGAATATGAGTGACAAACGATCATTAATGAGTGAAAATTACTGAGTGACAATTACTGAACGATAATTACTGAATGATAATGACTGAATTACAACCGAGTATTATAAGAACTCCGAGCAAAAAGGGTCGGGGGGCACAATCGCCGACTGAACGACGAAATCACTCCCAATCCGGTCGCCAGGATCGAGCAAACCGAGTCGGAGTACTCAGATGAGTAAATCCCTCCGATCAACCCCGGCGGCCGGATCAATATGCTTCAGTCGGGAGATGGAAACCTCGGAGGCCTTTCCCCGATTTCCACCATATCAAATAGAAAGCGGAAGGCCGACCTGAGGGCGTTTGTTGGAGTCCATGTCGTGGTGCCCCCAGAGCCGACCATCTCCAGAGACGCGCTCATCACCTTCTCCAATAAGGATAGGGAGGGAGTGCAGTACCCCAAATAGGATGCATTGGTAATCTCTGCATGTATCCTTGGGAAAATGGTCGACCACGTGCTGGTTGACAATGGGAGATTTTGCAACATCATATTCAAATCTGCTCTGGACTAGCTCGGCAACCTGACCAAGTTCATCAAGCCATTTGATACCGTGCTTCAAGGGTTCGGCGACAACACGGTCCAAGCCTATAGAAGGATCAAGCTCTCTGTCGAGCTAATATGCTGTTACGATCCCAAGGTTAAGATCACTAGGAACCTCAATTTGTAATCATAAATAGGCCCATCATCTATAATGGGTTCCTAGGTCGCCCCTTTCTAGAAACCTTCGAGGCAGTCACCTCTTCTTTCTTTTACTGTATCAAATTCCCCACTATCGATGGGACGGTCGGTACTGTAAAAGGAGACCAGCTAATGGCAAAGAAATGTTTGAATTACTCCTGCGTTGTAACTTGCCCTTTAAACGTTTCCCGTAACTTACCCTTTGAATTACTCCTGCGTCGAAATCCAAGATGGGCTTTGTGGAAATCACGCTGGAGGGCGAGCTCTCATTCACAAGACGACCAGGCAAGGCTTTTTCTAGCCTACCCTACAAAAATACGCGATCGCCTATGCCCGATCTTGTCACAGGTGTCAAGTAATGGGCCCGAACATCAAGCTCTCTCCTGAGCAGCTCACTTCTATGTACAGTCCATGGCCGTTCGCCCAATGGGGCATCGACCTCATCGGTCCTTTGCCGACTGTGCCAGGGGGATGTAAATTCGCCATCGTTGGGGTCGATTATTTCACGAAATGGACAGAGGCCGAGCCACTCAACAAGATCGGCCAAGAACAAGTGATCAAGTTCATTTGGAAGAACATCATATGCCGATTCGGTCTACCGCAGGCTATCATCAACGGTAAGTAGTTCGAAGGTTTGGAAGTTATGCAATTATGCGAGAAATGGGGAATTAAAAAACTGTTCTCGGCGGCCGAACAAGAAGGAAGAAGATCGGAAGCTGCCATGTGCGGGCGATTTACACGCACTAAAGGTGCGATCTTCCCGTTGAAAGCCGATCCCCTTTTCTCTCGCCCAATCTCCTCAGCCGTTTTCTAATCCTGTTCATCTCCCATATATTTACTTGTTCTAAGCTGTTATCCCTGATTACTAGCTGTTTCTCAATATTAATTTCTAGAATTTTACCATATTTCGTCTGGTGCTTTCATTTAAGCAGCGGCGTATGTTCTTCGCTCGTTGCTGGGGTTCATTTTTGGCGATTTAAATTGCGACCTGTCTTGGTCAGAGTGCGATTTATTTTCGCTAGCTGTTGCAGTTTCACTCCTCTTTTCCAGGTGTTTGTTCTCTGTTGTTATTCGTCCCGGTTGCTGCGATTTGATGGCATCGTCTTTGTCATGTGGATTGATGGTTTCTACTGCTTCCATGGCAGCCAGGGACCCTCCACAGGGATTTGATGTTCAAGGATTTCGTGATTTGGGGGTGAAGGTGTTGAGTTCTTCCGATTCTACTAAACTGCAGCTTAATCTTGATGGAATTTGGGGTGATTCTGCCTCTGCTCCTCCCTGCCGGTGGCGAATGGGATCGGCCCCGCCGCAGGAGTTCTTCGCTCAATTCTCAAGCCCAGCGTGACCCAATGTTTGATTCTCGTCCTGTTATTGAGCCGGGTTCGGCCCATTTCCTGGTATTGGAGCCCGTGGCCCCTTGGGCGCAGCGGTCTTCGCCGCGGCACCTTTCCTGGGGTATCTGTTGTGAATTGTGGTGTCCCGTCGTTTGGCCCCCTCGGTCCTTCTGTTCCTATATTGCAGGAGTCTCCTTCTACAGCTAAGAATTCTTGTAATTCTATTGTGTCCCCATTGGATTATTGTGAGGCTGTTGTATCTTCTTTTGGCGATTCTTGTTGTATTGGGGAAAGTAATATAATGCATAGTATAATTGATGATATTGATGTTGATTACGGTAATGCAACGGTTTCTATGAACTTTGGCTCTATCGCTACCCCTGTTTCTTTGGCTAATTCGGTATCGATTCCGATGGCCTTGCATAATCCTCCTGTTGTGTTAGGAAATATTAAAAAGAAAAGGGGCCTTCGGTATGTGCAACCTGAAATCCAAAATGGCGAGCTTATTGTGAAACCGGATGTTAGTGTTGGTCTTGAAGGTTCTAAGAAGTGGCTTTTCACATTAGTTGGTTATTTCTTGGGGAAAGCCCCTCCTCTTAGCTTGGTAAAGAATTATTTTATGTCCGCGTGGAAGGGGCTTAAGGAGGTGTTCTCCTCTGAGGGGGGATTCTTTTTCTTCAAGTTTGCTAGTGAGCGAGTTTTGTCCGAGGCGTTAGAGGGTGGGCCGTGGCTGATTCAGGGCCAGTCTATTTTCCTTACCCGGTGGAAGCTTGGTATGTCCCTTATGAAGGTTCAACCTAAACATGTCCCTGTTTGGGTGAAACTTCGTGATGTCCCCCTCGAGTATTGGACTGACGAGGGGCTTAGTATTACTGCTAGTGCTATAGGGGAGCCACTTTTTGCTGATGTTTTCACCAGAAACTGTCTGAAAGTGGATTATGCTAGAGTGTGCGTCATGTTAGACGCTGATACTAGCCCGATTCGCTCGTTCCTTATGGTTATTCCATCTGATGGTGATTGTCCTGCTGTTAGGAGGATCCATGTTGAGTATGAATGGTTACCTCATCGGTGTGGTGTTTGTAGAGTTTTCGGGCATCGTGATCGGTTTGCCCGAGCACTTCTAAGCCTCCGGTTCGAAGCGTGTTAAGCAGGCTCGTATTTATGTGGCTAAGCTGCTCCTCGGGCGCTCATGGTCCTGGGTCCTCGTTGGGTGCAGTTCCGGTTGGGGCTCGCTCGGCTGGGTTGGCCACGGCGTGCTCCGGGGGCCCGGATGTGGTGTTAGCTGGGGGTTACGGAGGTCGTGGGGCTGGTTTGAACCCATTGAGTAGTGTCTCTACTTTCTCCTTGGTTACTACCTGCTCTCCTATCGTGTCGCCTAGGAGGGTCTCTGCTGGTGTGTTTGAGCCGTCACACAACAGGTTTGCGGCTCTTTCTGGTCTCACCGATGATATTGAGGTTGAGATTCCTGTGTTTGTCGACTCGTCGCTTTGTTCTAGTTCTTCTTCTCTGGGCCCTATATCTGATGCAGCCCTTCTCGAGGGTGTTAGATGATTCCGCTCGCAGTGTGGAATATCCGTGGCCTGAACCGTCCGGACCATCGGAACTCGGTCCGGAGGTCATTTCTTCTTTTAGTCTTTGTTGTGTTGCCTTACTGGAGACGAAAGTCTCGGTTGGTAATTCGAGGCATATTGCTTCTCTGGTTAATGCTTCGTGGCAGTGGTTTTTTGATTATGGAAACGGGCCGGGTAAGCGGATTTGGCTAGGCTGGGATTCCGGCGTGGTCTCTGTTGATATTATTGCTATTGATCCTCAGCTTATTCACTGTCGGATTATTTCGCTTATTGACTCGTCCAGTTTCCTAGTTACTTTTGCTTATGGTTCTAATGATGCTATCCAGAGGAGACTTCTATGGCGCTTCGGTGATTTTTCTGTTCTGCATGTTAGCGAGCCTTGGGTGATTATGGGCGACTTTAATGCTGTTTTGGATTGTAGCGAGATCTTAGGTGGAGAGGTGGCTCATCATGATGATGAGCTCCCTATGTTGGAGTTCAGGGAGTTCTGTCAGCGTGCTGATCTAGAGACGCTCCCGATGTTGGGCTCCTGGTTCTCGTGGCATAATAAGAGCCCTTCTCCTAGATCCTTGTGGAAACGGTTAGATAGAGTCCTGGGTAATCCGCAGTGGTTTATTTCTCATTCTGACTACTCCTATACTTGCGATTTGCCTCGGACCTCTGATCATAGCCCGCTTATCCTTGGTATTGGTAGCTTGTCCCGTCGTAGGGGTAAGATGTTCAGGTTTGACAACTTTCTGGCAGATTCTGATGACTTCCTGCCTGCTGTCTTTGGTATTTGGCATCATCTTATTGTAGGAGCCCCCTTCTATGCGATCTGCCGGAAGCTCGATGCCCTTAAGCATGTTTTTCGCGCTATGAGGAAGAGGAAAGGGGACTTGGCTATTAATGTGGCTTCAAAGACGCTTTCCTTTCGCAGTCTACCTATCCTTAGAGAGTTTCCTTTGTCGACTCGCTTTACGCTTAGAAGGGTGTTGCGGTGGGTGCTCTCTTCCGCTGCTTCCCAGAGCAGTCCTCGCTCGGTGCAACGGGCCAAGCTGCCGTGGCTCAAGGATGGGGACCGGTGTTACGCCTTCTTCTTCCTGAGGGTTGCCTCTAGGAGGGCTCGTTCGCGGATTTTTAGGCTGGTTTCTGAGGCTGGCATTGAGCTGTCTGATCCTGTTCTCATTCGGGATGAGGTAGTTGGGTTCTATGAGAGGTTATTGGGTTCTTCGGATCGGGTTCAGCCTATATCGATCAATCAGGTGAGACCCTTTGTCTCTTCTTCTCTTCCTCCCGATGTTGCGTTATATATGATCAGACCGGTTTCTGATGAGGAGGTTCGTTCTGTTTTCTTTGGGTTCGATATGAATTCGGCTCCAGGCCCTGATGGGTTTAATGCCGCTTTCTATCGACGAGCCTGGCCGATTGTTGGGGGTGAGATTACTTTCGCTATTAAACATTTTTTCTCCTCGGGTCTATTCGTCAAGCAGATCAATACTACCCTTATCTCTCTTGTTCCTAAAGTTGCTTTGCCGAGGAGCATGTCTGACTTCAGACCGATTTCTTGTTGTAACCTTTTATATAAGGCTATTTCTAAGATTATGGTCCATCGTATGCGTGATAGCCTTGATTCCTTGATTGATCCTCGCCAGACCTTTTATTCCCGGGAGAAGGATTAGTGATAATATCCTTCTCGCCCAGAGCTTCTTCATGGTTATGGGCAAAGAGGGATGCCGAGTCGGTGTGTCTTTAAGGTTGATCTTATGAAAGCTACGACACCGTTGAATGGGATTTTGTTTTGATTGCTCGCAATGTATGGGGTTTCACCAGACGTTTATTGCTTGGGTCGGGAGTGTATCACCACTCCGGCTTATTCGATCTCCTTGAATGGAGATGCCGAGGGTATCTTTAGGGGTAGGGGGCCGAGGCGGGGTGACCCTATCTCTCCGTATCTGTTTGTTATTGTTATGGAGGTCCTCCATGGTATTATCGCCCATGAGATCGCTCGGACTCCGGGGTTCGATTCCACTGGAAGTGTTTGGCTACACGCACCTTCATGCTTGCTTTTGCCGATGACCTCCTCCTTTCTCGTAATCCCGATGTTGTCTGTCGGTGTTCTTAAGAAAAGTATAGAGATCTTTGCTTCCCTTTCGCCTACGGGCCAACCCGAGTAAGAGTAATATCTTTTATCGGCTAGTGCTCAGTGCAGGGGGCCCAGTTCAGCTTGTTAGGTTTCAATAGTCGGCTTCTGTGAGGTATTTGGGTGTTCCCTTGATTACTTCAAAGCCGACAATTGCTATGTGTTCCCCTTTGATTGATTCGATTGATGGTCGTCGAGTTCGTGGGCTAATCTTGCTCTTTCCATGGCGGTCGGTGCGGCTTATTCGCTCTGTCTTATCTTCTTTACATATTTATTGGGTGGTAGTTTTATTTTGCCTAAGGGCGTTCTCTCTTTGATTGAGAAACGTATCGGGCGGTTCCTCCGCGAGGTTCTCATGATTCGGGCTTGGCCAAGGTGGCACAGGCTAAGGTTTGCTTGGATGTGGATTGTGGGGGCCGTGGCATCATTCCGTTGAGGCTCCAGAATCGGCCGATGGCTCGTCATATCTCGGCTCTTATCACGCTCTAATCGCTCGTCTCTGGGTTAATTGGGTTCGGACTTTTAGGTTGCGGCGGTGTTCCTTCAGGACCTTAGTGTTTCTCCACTTGACTTGGTATTGGCGTCCTTCAAACTGCGTCCCCTTGTTATGGGAGCATTTCAAGATTCCATTGAGATGGCTCATCCTTCTTCTTGTGGTCGGACCCTGGCATTCTATGGGTGTGATTAGGCATTCTGTTCCTAGAGCTCCTCTCGTGGTCCGGCATCGACGTGGGTGCTAGGCTTGATTCGGTTATTGTTGAGGGTTCATGGGAGTGGCCGGTGGATAGGCCCGAGCTTTTGCAGTTACCTCGCTTTGCCTCATATTTATGGGGGTCGGGATCGCGTTTATGGAGACCGCTTAGTTCGGGATTTTTCATCCTCTTCGCTCTTCGGTTCCTCGAGGTTATTCGCCCCTGTTCCTTGGGCTCCGCTCTTGCACGGTCCGGGAAAGATCCCGAGGCACTCTTTCATCCTCTCGGTTGGCTATTCAGAGCGGTTATCGACTATGGATAAGCCTTGGCTTGAGATATTGATGGGATTTGTGTCCTTTGTGGTATGGCGGTAGAGACGCACTCCCACCTATTCTTTCAGTGCCCTTATTCTAGGAGGTGTATTTCTATTGCTACGAGGGCCGTCCGCTCGTTGGCCCCATTCCGTGTGGAGCTCGGGGTATTGTGGGTCGCTAGGAGGTGGAGAGGTAAGCACGTGGTCAACGTGGCTTACCGTATTCTTCTTCTTTGCGTTGGTCTATTTGATTTGGCAGAGAGGAACGAGAGGAGGTTTGGCGAGCCGCCGAGATCCTCACTCGGTTACTTTCCAGGTATTGGTGCAGTTCGTGATATTATCTCTTATAGATGGCCCGCTCGTTCTCTATCTACTGTGGCTCTTCGTCGTATTTGGAGGATAGCTTGGTAGTTCCTCTTTTGTTTGTATCTTTCTAGGCTTTGTAGCTTTGGTAGCCATTTGTTCGTAGGCTTTGTTTTCTACTTTTGCTCTTTGTTCGTTGTTTGGTGCACCATTCTATATGGTTGTCGGGTATTGGCCAGCCTTTCTTGGCCACTCTTATTTTATTTATGCAATTGACTTTTCCCTAAAAAAAAAAAAAACTGTTCTCGGCCCCTTACCACCCTCAGACAAACGGGCATGTAGAGGCTATAAACAAGATTCTCAAACACACGATCAAAGCAAGACTCGAATCCAAATAAGTACGATGGGTGAGCGAGCTCCCGGATGTTTTGTGGTCCTACCGAATGACGACCCGAAATTCAACCGGCGAAAGCCCATTCGCCCTCGCCTTCGGAACAGAATGATGCAAATTCTCACTTGTGATGCGAATTCTCTATCGGTACAGCGGAAGGCTGTTTTGGCGAGCGGAAGCGATCAGCAAGGAACTGTCAGGAACTGATAACAACAGTTCGCTACATCAATAACACTGGCGAGCAGTATCGCGCGCGATGAAGATGGCAGCTCGATACAGTAACAAGACAGGAACTTGGCCGAATGGAAATAACTCAAAACAGGTAACCTCCAAATAGCGGCACTAGAAACAGCAAACTTCGGTCAGATGCTCATAGAAACAGAAAACAAGTTCGAATAATCGAACAGCACTTGAAGCGAAAATTTGATTAAGTACAATACTGTATCGAAAACAAGAAGAATATCGAAACAGGATAGAAACAGTTGTTTTTATCGAATTAGACCTATAATTCGATAAAGTGATTTCTCCTCAAGACCTATTGAGAATCAATCAGATTAATATTCGAAAACGCATCGAATAAAAATCGAGTTTTGATGAAAAGCATTCACCAGGAGAAAACACAAATTGTATTCTTATTTCTTCAACATTCAATCCTTTTTCATTACAACTTCATCGCCCTATTTATAGGCAAAAGTAGCCTGACAAGAGCCTGACAAGATAATCTTTAATTATTACAAGCTGGTTTTAAAATAATGAATAGATAATAAAAGGTTCCTCATGTCACTTGCTGACAAAAGTAAAAGCTGGTCCTTGTCTCCAAGTTGAATGCTGATAGCCGCTTTTTCACATAGCATGTTGCCGAGAATCGTACTACCTTTATAATAAAGAAAATGCTGAAATTCTTTTATTCTTTTACCACTTGGACCCCTTTCCCAAAGATGCAAGTTACCTATTGTTTAAGTTACTCCAAGTCCGGTTATTAAGGTAACTCCGTGTCTCGTCTCCGTTTTCTCGCCCAAGTAAGTTGCATGGTTGTTTACGTTGATCATCACCTCGTCTTCTTCCCTTAGTTTTGTCAATCCCGTATCATCCCCTACCCTTTTAAAAGGAATTGTCCTCAATTCTGCAATCCCACCGTCATTAAGATAAGGAGACAGATCACCTATGTTGAAAGTAGCATGCACTCCATAATCACCCGGAAGTTCTAACTTGTAAGCATTGTCATTTACCTTCGCAACTATTTTAAATGGTCCCTCAGCTCGTGGCATCAACTTATTCTTACGCTTACTCGGGAATCGTTCTTTTCTTAAATGTACCCAAACTAAATCTCCAACTTCAAATAATCTCGGTTTTCTTTGATTGCTCGACTTTCTTTTGTACATCTCGTTTATCTCCTTGATTCGCCCACGTATCTATTCGTGTAATTTCATCATTGATTTTAGTTTTGACTCCGCATCCTTATGCACCAATTAGTTACTTTGTAATGGGATTAGATCTAACGGTATATAAGGGTTCAGCCCGTAAACTACTTCAAATAGAGAGTGTGCCGTGGCATGAGTAGAAGAGCGATTATATGCGAACTCCGCATGTGCGAGCTTCAAATCCTAATCCTTTTGTGTTTTGCTTACCAAGCCTCGCAATAGCGTTCCCAGTGTTCGATTAGTCACTTTAGTTTGTCCGTCTGTTTGAGGATGATGCGAAGTACTAAACAAAAGCTTGGTTCCCACCTTTCTCCACAATGTGTTCCAAAAGTAGCTTAGAAACTTCGAGTCTCGGTCCGAAACTGATACGAATTATCCCGGAAAGGTGGATACGTATCGTTCGGAGTGTGCGTAAGAATATCGTAGCGGAAGTCTTTTTACGAGTATGGGTGTTTTTGGATGTATTTTTGGATGTAATATCGGATAAAATAATGAAAATTCGAACAAATGAAAATGGAAGTAATATTGAAACAGCGATAATATCGATCAAAGTGATTCGATCGAACAAGAACAAAGGTTTATCGAATTAGACCTATAATTCGATAAGGTGATTTCTCCTCAAGACCTATTGAGAATCAATCGGATTAATACTCGAAAACGCGTCGAATAAAAATCAAGTTTCGATGAAAAGCATTCACCAAGAATATAAAACACAATGTGTATTCTTATACTTCAACATTCATAATACAATACTATTACAAGGCTAAGTGAAGACTACTTATCGGAGGATGTAGTCTAAGTCTAAGGAATCAAACAAAAAAAAAAGAAAATAATTCAAAGATTATAAAATCTTTGAATAATCCAAACAAATCAACATAAAATACAAACAAGAAACATAAATCACAAAATGGGGAAAACATAATCCCTAAAATAAGTAAAAAGGAAAAGAGAAGTAAAAAATACACAAAAGTGTATAAAATAAGTGGGCTGTCGGCAGGGACTCGACCATGTCCCGTGACACGGTCGCGGCGCGGTCGACAGGCGCCGGCATGGACTCGACCGTGTCCGCTTGACACGGTCGCGGCGCGACAACGACGTCCGACAGTGACTCGTCCGACAGTGACTCGGCACGGGCGGGGCGCGACAGGGACGTTCGGCAATGACTCGAGCGTGTCCTGGAGCACGGTCGGGCATCTGGACAGTCATTTTCGGCATTTCTGGACGAGTACAGCACGGGCTGTGTCGGACGACACGGACGAGTTCGGCCGGCAGTGCTCGACATTTTTCGGCAGGCGTGATATTTTTCGGCAGGCTCGACATTTTCCGGCAGGGGACGACATTTTCCGGCAGGTTGTGTCATTTTATGGCTTGTGTCCGTTTTCTCGCCTAAAAATGTCGTCATACGTGCATGACGCGTCGTAAGGCCATTTATTTTGATCCTTGCTCCGTCTTCTTCATTTTGACTAGCTAATTTCGTATCATCTCATCCCCCTTTAAAAGGAATTGTCCTCAATTCCGTAATCCCATCGTTTCTAGATGAAATAATTAATATATTTACCTCAAAAATATCTGCGGTGTGTATCTGGTTCAGAATCTTGAGACGGTAGGTAGTAGGGGTTCCCAGAGAATTACCAACAAAATAACTATCATTATTAATAAAATAATAATAATTATTCTGTGAGGCAAAATCTTTATCATCGTGGTTGAACTCATTGGATGCAATTTCAAGAACCAAGAAAATTGCCTCGGAATCACTTTTCACATCAAAATATCGGGAAGGCTCGTCTTTAGGCTCGGTATCATAAACAGGAATCACTGGGTAAATATAGCACTGTTCTTCATCTTTATCAAAAATAGGTGGTCCATCATAATTATGGATTTCATGAAGCATGGTCATGTGGCATGGTGGTTGTGAGACATGGGAAGCTGGTTCTCGATCCGGTACTGCTGTTATAGCGACAATCAGGGCTGCCAAGACTGGGGAAGATGGCGGCGGCGGCACAGGTAAATTGTCGTCATCCCATTGACAAGAACTGTCAAAAAATCCATCAATGGCGGTAGCCAAGTGAGACCAGAAGAAATCAAATTCCTCCATTTTAGTTCCAGAATCGGTATGGCTAGAATCAAGTTCCTCACCATTAACATAAGTTGGTCTGTCTTGGTCAAATTGGCCAACACAACCAATTGGTCATTGTTCAAAATAGCAAGATCCAAGTTCGTCAATTAGGGAAACATGGCTTAGCTCACTTTCTTCGTTGTATTGCGTCGCTTAAACCTCTGTTTCGTCTACTTCATTGAAAATGGTGGTAGGGACATCGTCTTCATCAAAAAAAACTTCGCTGGAAATACTTCGATGAAAAAAAAATCTTTGATCGAAGGTCGGCGGCGGGGCGTCGAAGGATTGGTGGTGGGGAAACAACGACTGGTGGTAAGATGTGGATTTGAACCTTTGCTTGAAATATTTTCTGAATTTTTGCCAATCTGTAATTTTAGGCTTACGTTGTTGTGAACGGGACTGTTTCAATTTTTGCCACCAGAAGGCGGCGCTACCGCGGAGGCGCTTTGTCACCAGCGAAACGCGGCGGTTGATCGGGACAGCCTTGAAGTCCGCGTGCTCCTCACAAGCATGGAGCCAATCTATGCATGCATCTGGATTACTAGATCCGTGAAACTCCGGTATGCTGCGGAATTTAGCCAAGAAATCAATATCGTTGGCGTCGTCTCTGCGTCTTGCTTGCATACATTGCTCCGGTAAGTCGTTTAATGCGTCACCGAGTTTGATCAAGAAATCGAGATCGGAAAAATCCATAACAAGAATCAAGAGATAGTTCTTCACAAGAAATCGTTGAATAAATCGCCCAAGGAGATGACCCTGGGCTCCGATACCATTTATGATACGAATTATCCTGGAAAGGTGGATACGTATCGTTCGGAGTGTGCATAAGAATATCGTAACGGAAGTCTTTTTATGAGTATGGGTGTTTTTGGATGTATTTTTGGATGTAATATCGGATAAAATAATGAAAATTCGAACAAATGAAAATGGAAGTAATATTGAAAAGGTGATAATATCGATCAAAGTGATTCGATCGAACAAGAACAAAGGTTTATCGAATTAGACCTATAATTCGATAAGGTGATTTCTCCTCAAGACCTATTGAGAATCAATCGGATTAATACTCGAAAACGCGTCGAATAAAAATCAAGTTTCGATGAAAAGCATTCACCAAGAATAGAAAACACAATGTGTATACTTATACTTCAACATTCATAATACAATACTATTACAAGGCTAAGTGAAGACTACTTATAGGAGGATGTAGTCTAAGTCTAAGGAATCAAACAAAAAAATAATAATTCAAAGATTATAAAATCTTTGAATAATCCAAACAAATCAACATAAAATACAAACAAGAAACATAAATCACAAAATGGGGAAAACATAATCCCTAAAATAAGTAAAAAGGAAAAGAGAAGTCAAAAATACACAAAAGTGTATAAAATAAGTGGGCTGTCGGCAGGGACTCGACCGTGTCCCGTGACACGGCCGCGGCGCGGTCGATAGGCGCCGGCATGGAATAGACCGTGTCCGCTTGACACGGTCGCGGCGCGACAACGACGTCCGACTGTGACTCGTCCGACAGTGACTCGGCACGGGCGCGACGCGACAGGGACGTTCGGCAATGACTCGACCGTGTCCTGGAGCACGGTCGGGCGTCTGGACAGTCATTTTCGGCATTTCTGGACGAGTACAGCACGGGCTGTGTCGGACGACACGACCGAGTTTGGCCGGCAGCGCTCAGCATTTTCCGGCAGGCGTGATATTTTCCGGCAGTCTCGACATTTTCCGGCAGGGGACCACATTTTCCGGCAGGTTGTGTCATTTTCTGGCTTGTGTCCGTTTTCTCGCCTAAAAATGTCGCCGTACGTGCATGACGCGTCGTAAGGCCGTTTATTTTGATCCTTGCTCCGTCTTCTTCATTTTGACTAGCTAATTTCGTATCAGAAACAATAGTTTTCGGAACTCCATGTAATCGTACCACCTCTCGGAAGTACAAGTCAGCAACATTACTCGCATCATCGGTTTTGTGACAAGAAACAAAATGAGCCATCTTTGAAAAACGATCGACAACAACCATAATTGCATCCTTATCTCGTTGGGTTCGAGGCAAGGCAACAATGAAATCCATTGAGACATCTTCCCATGGCCTCTCCAGAATCGGTAAAGGTGTGTACATTCCTGGTTTGAATGAACTCTTCGCAACATGGCATGTCACACACTTACTAATTATATTATTAACATCCCCCTGCATCTTTGGCCAATAAAAATGTTCCTTAAGCACATCTAATGTCTTAGCCGAACCAAAGTGGTCAGCCAAACCTCCCCGTTAGCCTCTCGAACCAGCAATTCTCGAATCGTGTGCCTGGGTAGACAAAGACGATTTCCCTTAAAAAGAAAGCCTTCATGTATCGAAAATTCTCCCATCGGTCCAGATTTACAAAGGGCGAAGGTTTCGCCAAAATCTGCATCACTGTCATAATATTCTTTCACTGCATCGAATCCAAGCAATCGAACATCAAGGGTAGAGAGTAAGGCATACCGCCTGGACAACTCATCTGCTACAATGTTGCTCTTGCCATCCTTATACTTCGATGAAAATTGAAACGATTGCAAGAACTGCACCCACTTAGCTTGTCTCGGACTCAACTTCTGTTGTCCATTAATATACATCAAAGATTCATGGTCCGAAAGCATAATAAAATGTTTCGGCCGAAGTTAATGACTCCAATGATCAAGAGCTCTCACTATGGCATAGAACTCATTGTCGTAAGTACAATAGTTGAGTCGAGCCCCACTCAACTTCTCTGAAAAGTACGCAATGGGCCGCCTGCCTTGACTGAGGACCGCCCCAATACCAACTCCATTAGCATCACACTCCACATCGAACGGTTGTGCAAAATCGGGCAACGCCAAGATAGGTGCTTCACATAACCTTGCTTTCAACTTTTCAAACGCCCCTTGGGCAGCCCTGCTCCACACAAACGGACCCTTTCAGTTATCGGACTCGTTAAGGTGCTGAAATCTCGAATAAACCTCCGATAAAAAGAGGCAAGACCGTGGAATGATCTAACTTCAGTTACAGTTTTAGGAGTAGGCCATGACTTAATAGCTTCAATTTTACCCTGATCAACCGACACTCCATCCTTCGAAACAACATAGCCAAGAAAAGTTATACTCTCGATGAGAAACGCACACTTTTATTTCTTTCCATAAAGCCTTTGAGACCTAAGAGTCTCGAATACTTGCCGTAGATGTCCGATATGCTCCTTCACCGACCTACTACAAACCAAAATATCATCCAAATAAACAACCACAAATCTGCCCAAAAATGCCTTAAGTACTTCATTCATCAAACGCATGAAAGTGCTCGGGGTGTTCGTAAGTCCAAATGGCATTACGGTCCACTCATACATCCCATGCTTAGTTTTGAAAGCCGTCTTCCATTCATCTCCCTCCCGCATACGAAACTGGTGATAGCCACTTCGCAAATCAATTTTAGAGAAGACCACCGAGCCATGTAGATCGTCCAACATATCATCAAGCCTTGGTATCGGGAATCGATACTTGATCGTTATGTTATTTACGGCCCAGCTATCGATACACATCCGCCAAGAACCATCCTTCTTAGGAACAAGTAGGACCGGAACCGCACATGGACTTAAACTTTCTCGAACATACCTGTGGCTCATTAGTTCTTCAATCTGCTTCTGAAGTTCCTTCGTTTCCTTGGGACTACACCTATAGGCAGCTTTATTCGGAAGAGGTGCACCTGGTATAAGGTCAATTTGATTCTCAATTCCACTAATTGGCGGCAAACCCGACGGCAATTCTTCAGGGAAGACGTCCGCGAACTCATGTAATAAGTCGGGCATTGTATCCTCGTTTTTTGCTGCCACGAAATCATCTTGAGTCTCCTTTATCACCAGCATGTACACACGCTCACCACTCTCCGTAGCGTGTTCAACTTCCCTTTCGCTAGCGAACATGGTGAGGTTCGGTTTTTCCCCTCGTTTGGCACTCATGGAACGGATAGCTTGGGGTGACATCGGCTTCAACACGATCTTTTTTCCCTTATCTCGCAACTCGTATTCGTTGATCCTTCCCCGATGCAAAACATCCCTATCAAATAACCAAGGGCGTCCCAAAAGTGCGTGACAAGCATCCATTGGAATCACATCACATAATATCTCATCGTGATATGAACCCATTGCCAATCCGACCCGAACTTGCTTCTAAACCCTTACCTTACTTCCGTCATCAAGCCAATGTAAAGCATATTGCTTAGGGTGAGCTGTGGTGGTTAGTCCAAGCTTCATCACCATTTCACTCGAATCTACGTTGGTGCAACTCCCTCCGTCGATAATCAAACTACACCACTTATCTTCAAGTTGACACTTTGTATGGAATATTTGTTCCCGTTGTTCCGACTCGCTCGGAACCGACTTGGATTGCAAAGTGCGAAGGACCAAGGTTGTATCGTAATTTGGAGCATCGTAAGCCTCACATTCTCCTCCTTTTTCATCTTCCATGTTGAAATCAAATACATCCCCCAGTCTTTCTTTTTTGTCTTCAAAAAAACATATCGTCTCGGATCGTGACAGCTTCTATTAGTGTCACCACTCGTTTGTTCGGACAAGCATTTTGATAATGCCCGAACCCTTGACATTTGAAACATCTTACTTTAGCCAGACGCGTCTCCTTCGATACGTAGGGTGTCTTAGGAATCGCAACAGGGGCCGGAGTCGGTACAGTTGCCTTAGTAGTTGAACTAGACCCGACGCTTGGGTTTCCAAATTTGACTGGAAACTCGGGTTTATAAAATTTCATCCTGTTTTGAGCTTCTAACTTCACACATAGCCCACATAATGTATCGAAGTCCTCATATGGATACAGTTCCACCAAGTTAGCTATGCTTCGGTTCACGCCACGCATGAATCGCGACATCTTCTGCTCCTCATTCTCCTCTATTTCTCCCATTAAGGTCAGATTCTCAAACTCCTCAATGTATTCACTGACACTCAACTTTCCTTGCATGAGATCTGCAATCTTCCTGTACAAGGACAACCGGTGTGATGTTGGTACATATCTTTTACGAAGTTTTCTTTTTAATGAATCCCGCGAACGGATCTTTTCTTTCCCCGCACGAGCTCTTCATGTTTTAACTCGTTCGTACCAAAGTGAAGCGCCTTTCCCCAACTTGAGAATTGCATACTTGCACCGTTTCTCATCGTTGAGGTCTTTAAACTCGAACATATGATCAATTTTTCGTTCCCATTCTAGGTAAACTTCAGGGTATGTCCCTCCAACGAACTCCAGAAGCTCGTTTGTAACACCCCCAAGATGTTCGGGGCATATTACAGCGCCGTGGACCCCACACTGTGGAATCCACCAGGCTAACGTACCAAACAAGACGTTCGACAACGACAAATCATCATAAATAAAACGACAAGTTAAATAAAAGACTATAACCGACAAATAAAATTCTGACATCAAATCCATTTCCCTAAAACGGGAACACAACATTAACAAACTCAAACCGGAAGAACTGAGTACTTAAACCAATTTTATAATACAGAATCCCAAAATCAGACATCAATAATAATGGACAGACAGAACACCAATAATCAACTTCTGGACAATATCATGCTTGCCCATCATCCTCATACCGCTCGGGTGCTCGCTTGTCCCCACGATCAATACCTGAAATACAAAAAGTATTTCCCCCATTTAAGGGGTTAGCGACAACTGCTAGTGCAAGTACAATCCATTTGAACTACATTCTAATCAGATGAATAATGCGCCGAAAAATCATTTTTGAAAACGTTTTATATTCCGGAATATTTACAATGTACAATCGCAAAACACATTATCTCCAACAAATCACAATTTAAAGTTAACCGTTGGTACGAGACTCACGACCACCGTACCCCGCAGAGCCCCGTCGGACATCCCTGGGTGGTTAACCACAGTTCACGATACGCACACTCACGGCAATACGTATCCCTAGAGGCCCCGTCGGACCGTCCCTAGGTGAACATACATATATCCATCCACAACAACCACGATACAGCCATAATTCAAATACTAGAACATGTAAACAAATGTAAAGTACTTGCCTTTGTGACATCTTCGAAGAATCGGAAGTGAAAAGTGACTACGGATGATCCGACTGGAAAACAACGGTTCCTAAACGAAGAATTAGCATAACTCAGTCCCAACGGACATCAATAATCGAAAGGTATACTCCCAAAACCCTGATTACAAATCGCGATAATAGACGTTCAATCGATACGGGCGAGGGTTCACGCAAAATCTCCCCGTATTGATAATTCACGGATTAAAATCAAGGAAATTGGATTTAGAATCACTCAATAATCACAATCGATAAAGAATATCGATATATAGATGAACAATTCGGAGCTAAACCCTAGAATCCCGAAAACCCCCCAAATTCGTTAAAGTTAGGGTTCCTGAGGAAATACCTTGGATTCGACTGATGGAAGATGTGAATGTTGTAGATTAATCCCCCTTGGTGCACAAAAATCAATCTCTAAAGGAAATCCACGGGTTGTTCTGGACAAATCGCTCCAAAGGCACTCAAGAACACTCACGTCGCGAGAAGGGTTGAAGAAGAACGAAAAGAAACTGACCGAGGTTAAGTCAGGTTTAAAAACGCTGACAGCGCGTTACGTACGTTAACACAAGCTGTTAACGTACGTTATGATGGTTACGTACGTAACCCAATGCTGGTTAATGTACGTAACCAAATGTCTGTACTGAATGCGAAGGGTCATAACGTACGTTATGGGTCATGCATAACGTACGTTATGCACATAATGCACTCGCTCAACACCAATTACGCATACGATTCGATTTACGAACTACAACACGAGGATAGAATCAAAAGTGTAAATACGAGGTATTCATAGCAACGAAGCTGAGTGCTCGGAAGTAAGTGCACTACCAACTACCGAGGACTCCAAAATACGACAAGGAGATGAATTTTCCCAAATTTATAGGAAATTACGAAAATGACCCAAGCGTCCGAAAATCACGATACGACGTCGAATTTACAAACCGGAAGTCTCAACATGACCAACTCAACCATACGGACTTGTACAACCCAAGAAACAACGAAAACGAACGAGTTTTACGAGAATCGAACGTTCATACGGCAAAACATGTCATAAAATGAAATTACGTGAAAACACCACCAAAACTCGTCCAAATGTAAAAACTCCAAGAGTAAAGTAGATTCAAAATGTCGAAACGGTTACAAGCGAGTCGATAAAAATACACATACACCAAAAATGGAAACTGCTAAAAACGGAAAAATTACGGATATTACATCGTTCACCTTGAACTCTTCGACATGGCGTGAGGGTCGATCATAGTCACCACGCTTAGGTTGCCAATGCTGGTCGCATTGTTCTGGTATGTCACGCAATGCATCACGAAGTTTTGCCAAGAAATCGGCGTCGTTGAGATCCATAATGCCAAAGATCAAGAACTTGGGCTCCGATGCCACTTATGATGCGAATTCTCACTTGTGATGCGAATTCTCTATCGGTACAGCAGAAGGCTGTTATGGCGAGCGGAAGCAATCAGCAAGGAACTGTCAGGAACTGATAACAACAGCCGCTAAAGAATAACATCAAGCGGCAAGATGCACGCGCGATGAAGACGGCAACTCGATACAGTAACAAGACAGGAACTTGGCCGAATGGAAATGACTCGAAACAGGTAACCTCCAAACTGCGGCACTCGAAACAGCAAACTTTGGTTGGATGCTAATAGAAACAGAAAACAAGTTCGAACAATCGAACAGCACTTGAAGCGGAAATTTGATTAAGTACCATACTGTATCGAAAACAAGAAGAATATCGAAACATGATAGAAACATTTGTTTTTATCGAATTAGACCTATAATTCGATAAAGTGATTTCTCCTCAAGACCTATTGAGAATCAATTAGATAAATATTCGAAAACACGTCAAATAAAAATCGAGTTTTGATGAAAAGCATTCACCAGGAGAAAACACAAAGTGTATTCTTATTTCTTCAACATTCAATCCTTTTTCATTACAACTTCATCGCCCTATTTATAGGCAAAAGTAGCCTGACAAGAGCCTGGAAAGATAATCTTAAATTATTACAAGCTGGTTTTAAAATAATAAAAAAATAATAAAAGGTTCCTCATGTCACTTGCTGACAAAAGTAAAAGCTGGTCCTTGTCTCCAAGTTGAATGCTGATAGCCGCTTTTTCACACAGCATGTTGCCGAGAATCTTGCTGCCTTTATAATAAATAAAATGTTGAAATTCTTTTATTCTTTTACCACTTGGACTCCTTTCCCCAAGATGCAAGTTACCTATTATTTAAGTTACTCCAAGTCCGGTTATTAAGGTAACTCCGTGTCTCGTCACCGTTTCCTCGCCCAAGTAAGTTACATGGTTGTTTACGTTGATCATCACCTCATCTTATTCCCTTGGTTTTTTCAATCCCGTATCACATAAGCAGTGATCCCTTCAGAGATCGTCATCCTCAACCACCTAACTGAACAAGAAATGACGACGGATAACGATGTAGCTCGACGTATCGACTTGGATATGCTCGAGGAGCGACAACTGACCTCGGAAATGTAGAACACAATCCACAAAAGGAAATCCGAAAAATTCTTCAATTCGAAGGTCAAGGAAAGGCGATTACAAGTGGGCGACCTAGCCCTCAAAAAGGTCCAAACTCACACGGGAGTATTTGGCCCGAATTGGGAGGGACCCTTAAGGATATCCAAATGGCTGACCAAAGGAGCCTACGAGCTCCAACACCCAGCCGGCACTCCAGACCAATATCCATGGAACGCTGTTCATTTAAAGAAATACTATCAGTAAAAACTCTGTATTCAGTTACCCAGTGCACAAAGAGCTTAATGAGATTTTCCTATCCCCTCTAAATTATTCTCCTCGACAAAACATGCAAATAAAAAATAGGACGACTCGCTCGCCCTCCAACAAGTCGTCATCTAACCTGATGCACCTATGAAAGCGACCCCCCCTAGCACAACGTAAACCGTCGAGGATCGTCATTTAACATGGCGATCCGAGGTAGAAAAGTGTAGCCATGGTTCTGGGAGTCGATGGAACCGATAGCCCGTCCGTGCAAGGTTCCTTTGTGCAGAGATCGCCCGCCCTTTCGTTTAAATACAAGGCGGACGTAGCCGAAGGACCCTTCAAAATAGATCAGTGGACACGCTCGCCCGTCCTCGGAGCCATCATCTAACCTGATGGACCTAGGCAAGCAATCGCGTCCTTTCCCCCGTCACAACGTATGCCCTCTTTGGCAGAAAAGTGCTAACAAGCCATGGTAGCGAAGTCAACTTATCCGATGGCGCCCCATGCAAGGACTCCTCCAGGCAAAGACTGACTGCCCCATCGCTACATTGCGAGGCAAAACGTAGCCTACGGAGGACCCTCACAATTAAGTGAGTCGTGATAAGTTAACCATCAGATGGAATGTCGCTCGCGCACAAGACATAGTCATAGAGGTCGGTTCCATCAAACCCCACGATTGTGCGAAGTCTTTCCAGTCCGGGACGTTCGGCCTCCCTCGAGTAATCAACAAAATTGAAGATCGCAAGAACCAAACTAAAGATATCTCACTAAACGAATTATTTTTGTTCCCTTACTTTCACCAAGTAAACAAAAACAAGGGGCAAAATGGAGCCATACATGTGATCAGGAGGACGGAACCACATACGATCAGCTTTGTTCAAACACACATATGACTATCGATTTTGTTCAGAAATTTACAAATAGACGATCATACAAGCAAGGAATCAGATGCAATTATGTAAACACTTGTGTGAAGTCAAATGTGAAACATTCAGACAGACGATCGTACAAACAAGGAATCAGATGCAATTATGTATTTTATTTCATTCAAGTCATTTGTACATACGCTCGAAGGCAAAACACAATGAAACCGAAAAATTATAAGGGAAAACATAATGAAAGTGGTCTGACTCAGGCCGTCCCCGCCTGGCCTTCGTCACCAGCTGCTGGATCGGCATGCACTTCCTCGACGGCTTCCGGATGAATGAGTTTGTCCGGCGATGGATACCAGCTGAGGTCGATTCTGGGGTCGGAGAGGTCAAGGATCAGCACAAATAAGGCCGGCTGCAGGGGATGCTCAAGCACATAGGCTTTGAAGTTATCGATCAGAGGGCCGACCTCGAGCCCTCCCTTCTTGGCATCGCGGATGGCGTCAGCGTAAGCCATGTAATAGGCAAACTCGCTGACATACTCCACGTTGAGGAAGGGATCGGCCTCGGTCGCCTCCAACTTCTCCTTCAGCCCCGCGATTGTTTTGTCCGCATCCTGGAGCTCGGCAACCTTGGCGTCCATCTCCCCCTTTGACGACTCCAACTCGCCATTTAACCGGTCTACCACCGCCTTCAGCCCGGTCGCCTCCTCCTGCGAGGCTGCATGCAACCGACGGGCCTCCATCATCTGATCGCGCATCCGGTCGGTCGCCGCCTGGGCCTAGTCGAGTTCTTGTATCATCCGGTCGAGATCCTACTTAGCCCGCTTGGCCATCTCAGCGTATTCCTTCTCCATTGTCGCAATCCTGTCGACTAACTCAGTGTTCCGACTCCGAGCAGCCTCGAGGTCCGAATGGATACGGGTAGTAGAGGGCCGCCCATCATAATCCTTTATAGCTTGACTGGCCATCGTCGCCGCTTGGTGGATCAGGGCAAGAGTTGCCTGCATTGCGTCTCCGGACCGCCGGCGCGCAATTGCATCCAGTTCGGTCGTCCAAGCCTTCGGTAGGGAGGAGATAGCCCGAGAGACATAGTGAGGGACGTCGCTAGGCTCGTGGGGAGACCTGCTCGCGAGGAAGTCCAACACCATCGGCGAGCAGTTCGGGTCGGCAAGGTGGACCCTGCAACAAGAACAAAGGAATTAGTATGCCCCCCTACACAAATGGCTTAACTCAACAGATCAACCAAGCTTACCTTTCGACCTTCTCGGGGTCGCGGCCGAAAAAAGGCTTGCCCCACGGGGTCTAGGCATCAGCGGTCGCCATGGCCTGTAGGAAGGCCGATGAGGGCGTAGGCCCCTCCGCCATTGGAACAGAAGAAATAGGAGGCGCGGCGACCGGCAGCACCACTGCGGACGCCTCAGCAGCAACAGTTGGCAAGGGCTCCTCCGGCCTCTGCCTCTTGCGGTTGTGCTGAAGCTGCTCCTCTTCCCGAGTCTCCGGCTCGACGATCAGCACCATGAGAGGTCTCGCCTCGGAGATAGGACGGGTCATCGCTGCAGGGGCACGGCCCGCCTTCTTCCCTTGGCGGAGACGATTCATAAGGCCAGGGTTCGACATAGCAATCTCTCTCGGCGGCTCGGAGTAGCGGGGGAAGTAGATCTCTGTCAAAAAAGACATTCAACTAGGTTATACATTTCTTTCAATCAAAGGCGATCGTCAAGCAGTAAGGAGATCGTAAACATTTGTACCTGGGACCTTCAAGTGGCGGGGAAAGCGAAACAACCGAGCGCCCAACAAATAAGCTTCGTTGTTGATCACGCGAGCATCGATGTAACTGCCCGGAATACCGCGGATTCGATCCCAGATGATCAAAAAGTCAAATGGAAGGTCGTTGGCCGCTAGAACAAGGGAGCCTGCAAAAACAAAACCAAATTAGATCAGTTCAAGGTGTATCCGAACAAAGGGAGAGTTAAAACCCTTACTCGAATTCCTCTCCCGAAAGCCGGTGGGGATATCCAACTCATACTCGGGTTTATCTCTCGCCGCCGACTTCCACGCTCCGACGACCCAACACCCTTTTGTTAGGTCGACCCGGACCTTGTTCGGCACCACAAGGACCACCCGGCCCATGCGACCCTGAATGTGGTTGCCGCCAATTGAACCCTTCTGTGCCGTCAGCATAAAGAGGTAGTTCATTTCCAGCACAGAAGGAAGACGGAACAGCCGGTGACCGCCAAAAAGAGTCAAAGTGCTGACAATCTGCAACCAGGCATTCGACATCAGTTAGAGCGGCACTACATTCCAGGCAGTCAACAGATATGACACGACGAACGGCAATGGGAACCGCAATCCGGCCCCCATGATCAACTCGTTAACGGCGACCATACCCTTGTGAGGTTGGTCGGCGTGCTCGCTCTCGGCTGGCACATACAGTGAAACATCGTAGGGGACATGGAACTCCGCCCTCCAACGACTCAAGTCCTTCTTAGTCGCCGAACTCTTGATCTGGCCGAGGGTCCACGGGGAGTGGTCCGCGGCCTGAAATGACGTCCGCTTTACGGGTTCATAGGGGTGGGCGACCAAGTATGCGCGAAAATCAAACTGAGGACGTGGTCCGGCCAGCCTCTCCATAAGCTCGGCAAATTCCAGAATGGCCCGGCCGAACACACTGTTCTACACCTAGTACAGTCTCACTGCCTCTTCCTTATCTACCGCTGAGCGCCTCTACTCCGCCGACGACTACCTCGCCGTGTTAGCCTCGTTGAAAAGCTCTTCAACCTCCGCGGGTTCAATCCCGGTGCGAATGGCCTCGACGGCCATCTCCACGTGAAAATCCGCAGAGGTTTCATCTCGGGCAGTCGAAATCGTGGCGGCGGAAGTGCTACCCGCCTCGTACATGGTGGATTCTCCTCCAGATATGTTCAAAGAGAAAAGGGGGGAGAAACGTTTTTGTTCTTACCTAGAGAGAACATCGATCGGCGCACAAAGCTTCAAGAAATTTCAGCTAAGTCTTCTTATAAGGAAAGAGCGCATAAAGATCTAACCCTAGTAGCCCTAGCCCCTTTTATAGGCGAGAGCAAGGACTTCTAGGAAAATAAGCGGAATCTCGAGGGCTGAAGTGCAACCGTCGGGTGAGCCGCATTTAATACAACCCTCGAAATCTGCGTACGCATCGTTTCGAGGGCACACTAGACGACAAGTCTGGCAAAAACCGTCGGACTCCCCCAAAGGGAGCGCGACGCGTGCCCCAGTGATGTTTCAAAGCCCGCCTCCACGTCCCGATCTTTCCAGCGTCTGGGGGGATCGTCCAAATTCGAAATCAATTTGTCCAGGAGACGATCGTCCTCTTCATAAGTAGATGAGTCGCTCGTCTAAAACAAGTGATTGCCAGCAGAGCCACCTCACTCCACGTCTTCAACATCGGAGCGAGCTGGGGGAAATTGTTGTGCGGCGATTTATACGCCTCGATGGCGATCGACATAATGGTCGGAAGCCAACCAAAGAAGACAGAGGCTGGGCAGGCGCCTAGCATTCGACGTCCAAGGCGATCGCCTATTGGTATCTGGCGATCGCCTCTAATGTCCGACCGGGGATGACTGTCCCATGCCACGTGTGAATCCGACACCCGTCAAAGTCTGCGAAGACCGAATCTCGGGTGAAGACCCACATGCAGACCCACAAAAGGCACCGCAAGAGCTGGCTTTACTCTAGCCCATTAGCAGCTGTCAGTGATAGGATGGCCTCACCTACCGACAGACCCGCCGAAAGGTCCTAGGTGGGACCTCCCAAGACAGCAATGTGAGGCACCTGTCGCCTCCTCATTGGTTCGTGCATCTGGCTACCAGAAGCAACTGCGGACTTTAGGGAAATAGTCCCACGTGCTGGGACGATCGCCCACCTTATTTAAATGCAGGAACGACAATCGCCCGCGGTGGACAGGGACATCCCAGCAACCTCTTCTCTAATAAATATAAGGCCTCAAGCATTGGCAAAACAACAGTGACAACGTTAACACGATTACAGACAGCAAACAATACAGAGAACTCCTCATCTTTGTAACAAGAACTCATAGAGCTTCAACTCTAGTTCTTCCGGAAATCTTCAGCACTCGAGAGCTAAGATAACTAGGGTCTTTACACTCATTGTAATTGTACTCTAACATTAATATTTGTACTCACAAGTATTTATATTAATAATATCTCGCGAGAGCATTCAAGCCCGGGACTAACAACCCTGACAAATCTTGTGTTATTTACTTCCCCATGGATGTGCTCTCGTATTTTGTTTGTTACTCGCCCATTCCAGCATATAATCTCCGGATAATATTTCGGGTAACAACAACGTCGATGTTATAAACTTAACTTGTTCATGAACCATAGAAACCGTATAGGTTGAGGGGAGTGAACAAGGGGAAAAAGAAGATCGTATCATCCATTAGATGGGTTGGTGTTAGACGCCACTTCATGAAAATTAATAGACTAGAAACCTGTTCAGTTGCCCTCTATTAAGATTTATAAAGAACTCAATCACCACTATGAAGTAGAGCGAATGATACTTCCGGATTTTACATGGGAGTGTGTTATTCCAATAAAAATAGTGGCAGCTCGGTAACAAGAATATAAAAGACCTTAATTCTATACTCAGATCATAATAAACGAGTCACTAATTAATCTGTCGTACTTAATGCAGTCATGACTCTCAATATGACAATGAATCCACTCGCAACTCTACTCGAGAAGAACACCCTTATTGGACCTAACTTTGTGGACTGGCTCCGTAATCTGATGATTGTCCTCAGTATAGAGGCACTGGGATATGTCTTGGAGATGGACATTCCGGCGCCTCCTGTGCTGACCAGAGCCAATAAGGAAGAGATTGAAAACCATGAAAAGTGGGTTAAGGATGACGTAAAAGTCCGTGCTTACATGATGGCTTCTATGTCTAATGAGCTTCAGAGAGCTCATGAGAAAATGACTTCTGCTAGGCAGATTCTATCTCACTTAATCGAACTTTATGGTGAGTACAACAGAACTGCTAGATATGAGATATCCAAGCAGCTGTTCGGTGCAAGGATGAAGAAAGATGAGAAGGTTGGGGAACACGTCCTCAAAATGATATCCATGATCGAGAGATTGGAGGCTCTTGATTTTAAAATGGATACTTCTCTCCAAACCATCCTTATCCTACAGTCTCTCCCTGATTTCTTCTCACAGTTTGTTATGAACATCAACTGCAATGAGATTGCATGTAATTTAGCTCGGCTAATGAACAAACTTGTGACTGCTCAGTTTCAGATGAAGACTCCGCGGATGAAGGAGTCTTCTCTTGTGATTTCTTCAGGACTTCGGAGCTCTAAGAACAAGAAGAAAAAGACCAAGAAGTAGACTGGACCACATGTCAAGGACTTCAAGGGCAAGGGCAAGGCCCCAACGGTTTCGAAGAGCAAGAAGAAAGATGCTTGTCTCAAGTGCGGTGAGATTGGCCACTGGGCTAGAGAGTGTCCTATTCTTCATGGCACTTCAGGTACAGAACTTTTAGTTTTAGAAACAAATTGTTCTACTACTGTATTTTCTACTTTCTGGATACTGGATTGATGGATTCAAATTAAATACTCGCAAGTGTACGAATCGCTGTTGTAGTAAGCGGCAAGTAACTCCGAGGTCGATCTCTCGAGGAATTGGAAATGGTTTAAAATTCGATAATGTTCGGCAAATAGTCGAATGAACAAAAGTAAATTAAATTAAAATACATCATTGGTTGATTATGATTACAATTACTAATGCACAAAATTTAAATTGAACTAAGTGATAACAACACCAATTTGATAGTCGGATAAATGAGAGATAACAATAATGAGATTAATATGGGAATTTAGAGTCACCGACACACACGTAATCAATTGTTAGTTCCGATACTCAAATAAATAAGGTTAGGAATTATCGATTGCTCATTATTAAAAGAAATCCGTTTGATGGCGGAAATTCTAAAAATCACGATTGTTCTCAACGAAAATTAAGGGATACTCTTTTGATGGGGACGAAACCCTAGCTAACAATCAATTAACCGACTACTTTTGATGAGGTAAATCGTTAAAAGATCGCGCGAAAAAGCTCGAGAACATTCACAATCATTTCTTTCGGGTCGTTTGATGGCGAACACCGATAAAAACCCTCGATTCGAATAATAATAACAACAATGAAAAAGGTTTGATGATCTAATTCAAAAGTTCTTAAACTAAGAACGAACAAGAGGAACAATCCCAAACTTTATCCGAAATTCAAAAGCAACTACCAATCACAAACATGTGAGTGGCTATATCTAAACACCCATCTGTCGTGTTTAGCCACACATGATTAATTAAACAAAAAAAATGGAAATTGAAGAACAAAACATGGTAAAAACTTCCCTTGTAAATGCCGAAATCGAATTCCCGATGAAGGTTTGATGATCTTCTTACAAGAACTCACAACAAATTTATACAAGGAATTATTATATCTCACTAAAGTATTTTTCTCACTCCAAGAACACACAAGGAAGATGATGAAAATCTCTCTCTTTCCCACTCTTTTGGTGTTTTTCCTCCCTAATCTTGTGTTTTTCCACTAAATATCTTCTTCACAAGACAAGCACACCTCTCAAGGGGTCACTCCACTTTGTTTTATAGCCAAAAAATCAAGACAAAGGCTTAAAGTATGCAAAAATGTCAAGGAAAGTGACATGAACCAAAAAGTGGCACGGCCCGTGTCCTGGGACACGGTCGTGTCGCACTACGCTGAAAAAACGAAAAAGGTAACTGTCTTGAGACTCGGCCGTGTCCCATGACACGGCCGTGTTGTACTGCGCCAGGGAGTGTAAATGGCCGATAGTGACTCGGCCGTGTCCCAAAGGGCACGGTCGAGTCGTTCCCTTCCGGAAAATGAGATTCTTGCTGGAATGAGACCCGGCCGTGTCCTGTGACACGGCCGAGTTACCCGATGTGGCTCGAGTCGCCGGGTGCACCTAGTTGAGTCGCACAGTGCGGCTAGTCCGCTTTTTCTTCGGCTAGATCCTTCATTCATGTATCAATTCACCTCGGATTTTAGCATATGATATACCGTTTCGAAGCTAATTTCATGAGGAATTTATATCAAAGGAGAATACATCTCGATTCGGAGTGGAGATTTTGGGATTTAGGAGGTTTGACCGATACTGCTTAAATCTTTCGTCGTTTTAGGCCCCGTTTTAGCTTTTGATCGTCATAGACTCCAATATTAGCTATGAAAGCGCATATTTCACCACAATCTTCGCTTGGCTACCTATAATTAAAAACACACATACCACGCATAAAAGAGAACAAAAATACTAAAAAGCAAACAAAAACACGACTAGAAAGAACAGAATGAGTTGATCAAGAATCGACTCATCAAACCCCCCCAAACTTGGACTTTGATCGTCCCGAGCAAATCACTTTAAAATAACCATTCTGAAAAGGGGAACTCAACTGTTAAAATACCTCAAAGGATCTCTTCGAAAATTTCATCAATTCTCACAAGTAAAATAAGTCGAGTTCTGCAAAGTTTTCAAACCTCCGGGGTGCTTCCTTAACATCATAGTCCATACTTGGCAATATAAACCTCACTGGTCAAGTGTATTCGCTCACTCTCAAAGTGATATGGATAAGTATACGCTCGGAACTTATTCAATGAAATAAGGAACCCCATAGGCTTGCCAATCGTCTTAATCTCTACCACTGTTTTGTGTATGCAAAAATTTTGTGAATCAAAATGGGCATTACTCGGCTAGAAATGTCGGGATATATATGGCTAAAGTAACTTGACTCGAGCAATTTTTAGAATTTGAATCACCATAGTCGCTTTAGAAGCTCAAGCTTTGAGATTTGCTTCTTTCATCCCCTTAATTATGAACCACTTGTAACAAGCACTATCGAAAGTGAAAAACGCAGCGTCATACCCTCCTTATTGCTCCGATTTTTTTTTTTTTGGCTTGGGTTGTTTAAGGATCCGTTTTACGCGAATGTAAACGATGGGTCACATGAATACACCCGGTTACTAGGATCAAAATATACGCAACTACTTCCAAGCATACTCATATCTAAGGGATCCGTTTTACGCGAATGTAAACGATGGGTCACATGAATACACCCGGTTACTAGGTTCCCAAAAATAGCGGAGTAATTATTTTCACCAATTCAACACTCCCGACAATATAAATGGCACCTAATGTCACCACAATCTTTGCATCCTCGTCAAAAATATTTCTAATTGTTCAAGTAGGGATCGAAGGATTATAGTAAATGAAAGCTTGATATGTGGTTTAACAATGAAATAGACAATGACCTCAATTGGGTTTATTTAATAAATGATCAAATGTCGGGTTGGCCAAAATCGAAGGGTAAAGATCAAAGGCGCCAAAAATCATTTTCACTCAATTTGCACACACACACACCAGTGGTTTTAAACAAGATACCAAGGCAAGTTCTAGAGTTTTAAATCAAGAATGAAACACTCGACAATGAAACTTGCATTTAAGAAAATGCACGAAGGCTCAATAGCTCACAAGTAGGTTTGCTCATACTTCCAAGATATTAAAACCACTTATTCAATTTCACACCCGTTTCGATTATCAACAATTTTTTTCCTCAACAAATTATTCTCGATTTGTATATCAGAACAACGAAATAAATCCCGAGGTATTCCAAAAAAAATACACACTTCAAAGTTTTCTTCAAGTTTGCAAGATAAACACACCAAGTAAAAACACACCAAGTAAAAACACACCACAAATAAGTGCAAAATGTTCAAAACACACCAAAAATAATCAAACAAGCAAAATAAAAAAAAATCGAGAGTAATGAAGTATTTCTTGACCGACCCCCCCAAACTTGAATTAAAGAATATACGAACGAAGGGGGTATAGTATTTAAAGAAAAGAATTTCATTGGTCAAGAAATACTTACGACCGGTTTACTGCTCGGGCGGAGGGAAGTGGCCTTGCTGGACATGCCAATCGACCATTTGTCTCACAAGAGACAATATCTGGCGTCGCTCCTGTCTAGCCTCCTCTCGGTCCCGTCTAGCCTCCTCTCGGTAGGCTTCGAATTCCTCCCTCAATGATGGGCGCGATGGGGCACGTCCAATTTCGGCTCGCCTTGACGTCTCGGGCCGATCTCTCGTGATTTCTTCCTCTTCTTCTTCACTCTCTTCTTCCTCGTCATCCGGGCCTCTTTCATAAGCCTCCTCCTCCTCCATCCTCTCGGATCTATCCTCATCATCCGTAATGCGCCTAGGTCGAACGTTTCGGTCGACAGCGCTGTGACCCGGGGGAGCCAAGCCTGCTGCCCACCGTGCCCGACGGTGTGCCTCCGTAGCCATTTGAAGATTTCCCATATCCCGAATGTTATTTATGGTTGTCAAAGGTGGATTTGGGAGGAGGAAATGGTCGTTATCCGTCTGCATGAAGACCATGCGATGTTCGTAGTCCAGGATATTTGTCACTTTCATCACGGAGATTGAGAGAAGCATATTTCCAGGAAGGGGGGTCCTCTGGGCTAATGAAATACCGAAGTGTAGTGCGATAGGGGTAATCAAACCCCCTATCCATATCTCCCCCTTTGGTTTTGTCGCGACATCCTCAAAATGCTCCGCTACCATGGCCCCGGTTGCCGGAATCGAGTCGTCGAGCATATGAGTCAGGATATACAACTCCCGCAGTGAAATCGGCCCGGTTTCCTTTCGGCCATATATTGTATTCGCAACCACCTTGTGTAAGTATCTGAGCACGGGATTGCGAATATTCGATCCTTTTGCCGATCTTGCCATGTAATATAGCGCCTCACTACCCGTGTATTCTACCATGGCCCTCCAGTAAGTTTCACAAGCGAATCGATTTATCGGGTAATGGCCCTCGTGTCTTGCATGATATATTTCCTCCAACTGGACGATAGTCAGTGTCTCTTCGTTGTTGTTGATCCGGAATGTCATTTCGGACGGTTCTCTGGTTACCGGATCTCTTCTTACAGTTAGAGTGCTTAGAAATTCCATCGTTAGACACCTATATGTCGGCCATCGTTGAGTCATCATCCACGCCCAATGCACTCTCCCAAGGAATTTCATTACATCTTCCCTTATCCCCATTGCATTCATGCATTCGTCATCGGGCCATCTTGTAGGGAGCATTTTTTTCTGTCCAAGCATTTCCCACCTCTCATTTTGCATTTCCGGTAGATTGATTCCATAAGATTCCGGGTTTCCATGACCCTTTGAATAGTCCTTCTTACCGCACTTGTTCCCGCTATTCCTACCCCTTCCGTTGAGCATTTCCACGTCATCTTCCTCGTTCCATTTCTGCAAAATTTTAATCTATCATTATGCAAGTTTATATGAACGTATCCCTCCCCAAACTTATATCAAGCAATAAAATTCCCCTATCGATCAAAACGTCTCCCAAGCAAAATTATCGTTTAAATTCATCATCTTTATCATGGAAAACTATCTCTTAATTACAAAAATTTTCAATCGATAAATTTAATCATCAATGCATTAAGAATTATTCAAAACCCCCAAATTTCATCAACTTCAATCTACTCAAGAACCCTAGATAATTGAGGGCTATCGATTCAAATCATCATAGCATGTTCATAACAAAGAATAATCATCAAAAGCATTAGAATCATACCTTGATATCGGAGAATTTGAAGAAAAGAAAGAAAATTAAACCCTGGTCCAAATTCGTCCGAGTTGCTCCTCAGATGAATGAAATTGGTTGAAAGATGATGATTATATAGTTTATTCTTGTATCTCTTCTTGAGTTTGCATAAAATTTCTTTAAAAAGGAAGAGAAAAAATCGATACTGCAGCAGCTAGGGTTCGCAGGTTTCGCAGGGAGGAAGAAAGATAAAAGTTGGAGAAGGTAAAATTGGGGAAACGGCCGTGTTTCCTTTTTATACTGACCGACTGACACGACCGTGTTGAATATGACACGGTCGTGTCGTGCTGTGCGGAATAACTCAAAACCTTCTGTCGGCCGACTCGGCCGTGTCCTACGACACGGTCGTGTCGTACTATCACGGAAATCCAACTCTTGCTGTATTGAGGCCCGACCGTGTCCTGTGACACGGCCGTGTCGTCCTGTTCGAAATAATCAAATTCCCACTGTTTTGAGGCCCGGCCGTGTCCTGTGGCAACTCGGCCGTGTCCTTCCTCTCCAGATTATTAGTTTCTGAAAACGTACTGGTTTCCTGCAATTTTAGTACCCACAGTCGAACCGATCAGTTTTGAATCGTATAAAAACAAACAAGGAAAATAAATGCGAAAAATAAAAGACAAAAAAAAATCTAACTAAAACGTTGGGTTGCCTCCCAAGTAGCGCTTTTTTATAGTCATTAGCTCGACTTCTTCCCACTGCTCAAGCTTCAACGTCGTGCACCTCTATGCACTCGAACGCATTGATTTCTTCGGTTCGTCCGAAATACGGCTTCACTCTATGCCCATTTACTTTAAAATGCTCGTTCTTCCGAGGATCAAGAAGTTCAACCGCTCCGTGCGGCCATACTTTAACGACTTTGAATGGTCCGCCCCATCGCGATACCAATTTTCCGGGCATAAGTTTGAGACGGGAGTTATGTAGCAAAACATCCATACCGGGTTCGAGAGATTTACGAACGATACGCTTATCATGATACCGTTTCGTCCGTTCTTTGTAGAGTTTAGCGTTTTCGTACGCCTCATATCGCATTTCATCAAGCTCGTTTAAATGCAAAAGTCGTTCCTCGCCCGCCTTTTCTTGATCTAAATTGAGCGCTTTGATTGCCCAATACGCCTTGTGTTCTAGCTCAACGGGTAGATGACATGCTTTCCCAAATACTAGGCGATACGGACTCATTCCGATTGGAGTTTTGTAGGCCGTGCGGTATGCCCATAAAGCGTCATTCAACTTTAATGCCCAATCTTTTCTTGTTGGTTTCACCGTCTTTTCGAGCACTGCCTTTATTTGCCGATTGCTTACTTCTACTTGCCCGGAAGTTTGTGGATGATACGCTGTTGCGATCTTATGCATCACATTGTACTTCTTAAGCAAGCCTGCAAGTTGTTTATTGCAAAAATGCGTGCCTCTGTCGCTGATTACGGCCCTAGGCGTCCCAAACCTGCAAAAAATCACATCCCTAAAAATTGCAAACCACGTTAGCATCGTTAGTTCGGGTTGGAATTGCTTCCACCCATTTAGAGACGTAGTCTCTGAGAACTAGAATATACTCAAAACCATGGGAAATTGGAAAAGGACCCATAAAATCCACTCCCAAACATCGAAAAGTTCCACAACGAGGTTGTTTGTCAATGGCATCTCATTCCTTTTGCTTATATTCCCGTTAGTTGACAACGATCGCAACTCTTGCAATGGAAATAGGCATCCTTAAACAATGTTGGCGGTAGAATCCCGATTGAAGGACCTTGTGAGCCGTTTTCTTTGCGCTAAAATGTCCTCCACAAGGCAACTCATGGCAAAATAACAATATGCTCTCGTGCTCTTCCTCCGGACACAACGTCGGAATATCCGATCAGCCCGGCTGAATAAATAGGGCTCGTCCCAAAGTAATGCTCGCACATGGAAACGAACCTCTTCTTCCCTTGATAGGTTAAGTCGGTGCAAAACACCACTAACAATGTAATTGACAATATCGATACCAAGGTGTCCTTGTTACATCGAATAATTGCTCATCGGGAAAGTTTCAACAATTGGCAAATGATTATCAAGCTTAAAATTATCACCCTCGGTTAGCCTAGATAGATGGTCGGCCACTACGTTTTCCGACCCCTTTTTATCTTTGAATTCCAAATCAAATTCTTGCAGCAAAAGAACCCACCGAATCAATCTTGGTTTTGCATCGGATTTTTTTAGTAAATATTTCAATGCGGCGTGATCCGTATGCACAATCACCTTTGAGCCAACCAAGTAGGATCGAAATTTGTCTAAAGAAAATACAACGGCTAAAAATTCTTTTTCAGTGGTGGTGTAATTAGCCTGAGCTTCATCGAGCGTTTTACTCGCATAGTAAATCACGTGGAAGAATTTATTCACTCTTTGCCCCAAAACGGCACCTATAGCAAAGTCAGACGCATCACACATAATTTCAAAAGGGAGAGACCAATCGGGAGCGACAACAATCGGTGTTGAAGTTAACTTTTCTTTCAAAGCGTTGAAACCGACTAAACATTCCTCGGTAAAATCAAATTTAGCATCTTTGCACAAAAGGTTACTCAAAGGGCGGGCAATTTTCGAAAAATCTTTAATAAAACGCCTATAAAACCCGGCATGCCCTAAAAAGCTTCGAACCTCTTTGACACAAGAAGGTGGAGGTAATTTAACAATCAAATCGACTTTAGCCTTATCAACCTCCATTCCTTTATTGGAAACCATATGACCTAGAACAAGACCTTGTTTTACCATAAAATAACTCTTTTCCCAACTAAGTGCAAGATTACACTCAATACATCGTTCTAGCACAATAGTCAAATTATTTAGACAATCATCGAAAGTGGTTCCAAATACAGAGAAGTCGTCCATGAATACCTCGATGGATCTTTCTAACAAGTCGTAGAATATAGATAGCATGCACCTTTGAAAAGTGGCGGGGGCATTGCAAAGACCAAACGGCATCCTCCTAAAGGCAAAAGTGCCAAAAGGGCAAGTGAAAGTGGTCTTCTCTTGATCTTCCGGAGCAATAGGAATTTGATAGAAACCTGAAAGACCATCTAGAAAACAGTAATAATCATGCCCAGCTAAACGTTCCAACATTTGATCAATGAAAGGTAGAGGAAAATGATCTTTTTTTGTTACGGCATTTAATTTCCGGTAATCAATGCACATCCTCCAACCGGTTACCGTTCTAGTGGGCACCAATTCATTTTTATCGTTACGAACCACCGTTATTCCAGATTTCTTAGGCACTACATGCACAGGACTCACCCACTTACTGTCGGATATCGGGTAGATGACTCCGACATCTAGCAATTTTAAAACTTCCTTTTTCACAACTTCCTGCATGTTCGGATTCAAATGCCTTTGAGGTTGCCTAACCGGTTTAACATTTTCCTCAAGAATTATTTTATGCATGCACCTAACCGGACTTATTCCCTTGATATCGGAAATACTCCATCCAACCGCTTCTTTTAACTTAGTTAGAACTTCTACTAATTTGTTTTCTTGCAAAGGAGTTAATTCGGAAGAGACAATTATAGGGTTAGTGTCACTTTTGCCTAAGAAAACATATTTAAGATGTGTCGGAAGTTCTTTCAATTCATGTTGGGGTGGGGTGATTTCAATGGGCTCCTCAAATTTTAATTCCAACGGTATCTTAAAACCGTCAACTTCATCAATTATTTCGGAATTATCTAATAACGCAACATATCTTTCAATTTCTAGATTATTAAGCCCCATATCATGCTCAACGGTTAGAGCATCATGCAACGTGTCACCTACATCATCATGAAAATATATATCATCAACCAAAGAATCAATGCAATCAACAAAATTCACATCATGGGAAGCATAAATATGAGAAGGGATAGGAGATGAACCGAACACGTTGATTTCCACGGTTTCGCCCAAGACGGTCATGGTGACCTTTCCTTCATCAACATCGACGATTTTTTTTGTTGTACGCATGAACGGCCGTCCTAGAAGTATTGTCCCTTCATTTTCGCTTGTCCCGAAATCGCTCATCTCCAAGATAACAAAATCGGCCGGAATCACCAACTTGTCCACTTGCACTAATAGGTCTTCAATGACTCTTTTGGGGTATTTCACCGACCTATCCGCCATTTGAAGAGTCATTCTTGTCGGTTTTATTCCCCCGAGTCCAAGCCTCAAATAGGTCGAGTATGGCATGAGATTCACACTTGCCCCCAAATCTAGCATCCCACGAGCAACTCTCTTGTCTCCCATAGTAATGTCGATCATAAAACTTCCGGGATCGCCTTTCTTTTGACCCCTTGCTTCTACCTCGTAGAGCACTACTTTCTCGTTCCCATTGTATCCTCTTTTGTTCGAGGTCAACTCTTTGAAAAATTTTGTATAAGCGGGGATGTTCTTCACAATATCCAAAAGAGGTAAGTTGACATGAACCTTCGAAAGCATGTCGTAGATTTCGGAAAATTGCTCATCTTGCTTTTCTTTTCTCGGACGGCTCGGGAAAGGAATTGGTGGCTTATATGGTTGAGCGGATTTGTGAAGCTTGGAAGTTGAAGTTGCTTCGTCTATTTTCTCTTCTTGATTTCCCGACTCGTCTTCTTTCTCATCGCCTCTTTCTTTTACTTCGGAATTAACTTCTTTATTAATCACTTTACGACTTCGGAGAGTGGTAATGGCTTGAGCTTGCTCGGGTTGACTCGGTAGTTTACCCCTTTCTTGTCTACGTGCCTCGGTAGCAAGTTGCCCAATTTGGACCTCCATTTTCTTCATCGAAGCTTCTAAAGATTCGAACCTTTTATTGTTCTCCTCTCGGTTTTCCTTGCTCTCCTTAATGAATGCCGCTATACTCTCCTCAAGAGAGTTCCTTTGTTGTGGAGGTGGTTCACTTCGCGTTGGTTGTTGGGCTCGGTTTCCTCCGTTGTATTGAGCTTGGCGTTTGTGTCGTATGGCACCGGGTTGTTGTTTCTCCATGAGAAATTCGGATGGTTTCTTAGCCCAGGATGATAAGTATTTGGGAGAGGTACATTTCTTGCGTTTCCGCCATAATTATTTCTCCTCTCTTCCCATTCGGGCCTTCCCGTGCTTTGCCCCATAGCCCAATTAACTTGTTCGGTTTGTTCTGGAAAAGTATGAGGGCATGAATTGGCATCATGTCCGGGTGCTCCGCAAATCTCGCAAAGTCATGAGCTAGAAGGTTTATTTTGAGTCTTGAGTTGTCTTATTTCATTTGTCAACTCATCGATTTTAGATTGCATCTCTTCCTTCTCGCTCACTTGGTGCACGGCTCCCTTACGAACACGTACACTTTTTTGTTGAGAATTTGCTCCCAATGTTTCATACACGTCATATGCTTGTCGCTCCGTCAAACCCCAAAACGAACCACCGGCTGCATTATCTACCGCTCCTTGGCAATATTGAGTCAATCCGTCATAGAAGAATTGATTGAGTAGTTGAAGCGGATAGTGATGGTGTGGGCATTGAATGAGTAGCATTTTGAATCGGTCCCATGCTTCGTGAAATGCCTCTCCGTCTTGTTGTCCGAAAGTTGAGATTTGAGTTCTCAATTGCGTCGTCTTTGAATGGGAGAAGTACTTGGTAATGAATTTATCGTAAACTTCATCCCATGTTCTTAGCGATCCAGGCGCCAAAGTCATCAACCATTGTTTCGCCCCGTCCTTGAGTGTATAAGGGAAACACTTCATTCGTAGTTGATCCTCGCTCAACCCATTCAATGGGAAGTTATCAATCGCCACATAGAAATCTCGGATGAATGATAACGGATCCTCTCGTGCTAATCCGTGAAATGAGGGCAATTGCTCGATGTGAAATCCGCTTATGTGGTAGTTCCTTGCGGCCGGTGCTAATTGGATGCATGAAATGGCGGTGTTCACTACGGGCTTTGCATAGTCCCTCATAAGATGTTCGACCGGAGGTTGTTGCGGCATGTTATAGTTCGCCTCCATCCCATATTGAGGTCCGGGATAATAATTCGCTCCATATTGCATTCCGACGGGTGGTTGTCTCTGATAAAAGTACCTCCCTTGTTGAGCTTCCGGTATCCCTTGATTGCGCCCAACATTATCATATCTCGGAAACCTTGGTTGACGAATTTCTTCCTCATCTATATTTTGTGCAACATTCTCAACCCTTGGTTGACAAGTGTTTTCTTCTTGGATCAAAAGTCGCTCTTCAAAGTCCGGATTCACCTCGTCGTTTGCCATTGATGTTGTGGCCATTATTTTTGGTGCTCTAATTCTTTGAACTTCCTCTATCGGTGGAAGAATCGGGTTACCCAATGATCTCCTACCAAGCATAAACAAAGGAAGTAAGAGCGAATTTTATCGAAATAGTATTGATCAAGAATAGCAATTCAACTATTATTAAAACAAGATTAAAAATTAAACGCCAATTCCCCGGCAACGCCGCCAAAAACTTGATGGATTCAAATTAAATACTCGCAAGTGTACGAATCGCTCTTGTAGTAAGCGGCAAGTAACTCCGAGGTCGATCTCTCGAGGAATTGGAAACGGTTTAAAATTCGATAATGTTCGGCAAATAGTCGAATGAACAAAAGTAAATTAAATTAAAATACATCATTGGTTGATTATGATTACAATTACTAATGCACAAAATTTAAATTGAACTAAGTGATAACAACACCAATTTGATAGTCGGATAAATCAGAGATAACAATAATGAGATTAATATGGGAATTTAGAGTCACCGACACACACGTAATCAATTGTTAGTTCCGATACTCAAATAAATAAGGTTAGGAATTATCGATTGCTCACGATTAAAAGAAATCCGTTTGATGGCGGAAATTCTAAAAATCACGAAAGGGACCTCACTTGACTTCATATCTTTGACAAGATAATGAAGATATTTCTCCTTCCCCACCATAATAACAAACGGCCGAAACACAAGATGGAATGAAGACTTTCATCCTTCATGTCATTGTCCCTCATGTCATAATCACCTATATAATTCCAAAGAGGTTGATATCATATCTACACAAAATCCTCCTAATCACTCCTTGAATTCGGCCGATTTGAAGATTGCAAGAGAGGATAATTTGTGAAGACTTTCATCAAAAGATCTTCTTCATGTCACCATCACCTTAATAAAGTCCAAGATATCTTCATGTCTTAATCACCATAAAATCCAAGATGCTTGGTATCTCCTTGGATATTTCGGCCGATTGGTGTGTTACTAGGAAGTTTCGTTTTCTCGTTTTGTTGTATTTTCTTACGGTTGGAAACTACTATATATAGTAGTACTCGTTGTATTTGTAAATCATCTTGAAAGTAATAAACCTTGTATTTCTTTGAAATATACGTTGAACGAGTTCAACAAACTTTAGTTATTGTTTCGACGCGTCTCGAGATTTTAACTTGATCAATTCTCAATAGGTCTTGGGAAGAGATTACCTTTATCGAGTTATAGGTCTAGTTCGATAAAACACATCAAAATCCGTATATCATACTACCTCACGGCCGAACCCCATTCAAATTCGGCCACCCCTTGTAATTTTCAAGTGATACTTTGATACTTGTCAAGGCGTATTAATCTTCCGTTGTATTTTATACGCATTACTTACGTAATTCGTATCATAAGTGGTATCAGAGACATTTGTCTCACAGTTCTCGACGTTACTCAAGAAGATGGCATTCACCGATGAAGAAGTAGCACAACTACGTGACGTTCTTCGCGGCTTACCGGAGCCCAGAATCCATGCACGACGAGGATACGACACCATGCATGCACCACGACATGCTGATGAATACAAGACAAGCGAACTTCTGGAGTTCGTAGGCGGCACCGATCCCGAGGTTTATTTGGAGTGGGAAAGGAAAATTGAACGAATGTTTGAGTTCAAGGATCTCAATGACGAGGTACGTTGCAAGTATGCGATTCTCAAACTTGGAAAAGGAGCTTCCCTTTGGTTTGAGCGAATGAAGACACAAAGAGTTCGTGCCGGAAAAGAGAAGATACGTTCGTGGGATTCTCTAAAAAAGAAACTACGAAAGAGATATGTCCCGGCTACACACAAGTTAAGCTTGTATCGAAAAATTTCTGACCTCACGCAAGGAAAGCTAAGTGTCGAGGAGTACATCGAGGAGTTTGAAAATTTATCCTTGATGGGAGAACTTGAAGAAAGCGAAGAATTACGGATGTCCCGTTTCCTACGAGGTTTGAATAAAAATATTGCTAATTTCGTGGAACTCTACCCCTATGCCGACTTTGATACTTTATGCGGACTTTGCATAAAGTTGGAAAATCAAAACAAGACAAAACTTTCTAACCCCGAATTCCCATCTAAATACGGGAATACCAACTTTGGCGCGAGTTCTAGCTCGTTTCCAAAAACTGTCACCACAAGCCCACCCGTTCCTACCATTCCAAAATCTCCTATCACACCAAAAGAAACAAGCCTATCTAAAGTCCGGTGTTTCAAATGTCAAGAATTTGGACACTATCAAAGTGCTTGTCCAAATCGGAGAATTGTGACGTTACGAGAAGCCATAGCCGTCCGAGAAGAATTACTAGCCGAAGAAGAAAGAATTGGAGACGTTTTTAACTTAGAAGCTGACGAAGAAGAAGAAGAATGCGAGGCATACGATGCCCCAAACTATGACACAAACCTCGTCCTTCACATGTTACAAACGAAGGCAGCCCCGAGTGACGAAGAACAACGAGACCAAATCTTCCACACGAAGTGTCGTGTCGGAGAGAAATGGTGTAGCTTGATCATTGACGGTGGAAGTTGTACAAACGTGGCATCGAGCGAGATGGTCTCAAAACTTGGATTGATCACCACGGCCCATCCAAAGCCGTATGCACTCCATTGGCTCGATGATGGAAACAAGGTGAGAGTATCAAGACAAGTGAAGGTCGGACTCACCATGGGTTCGTATGGTGATGATATTACATGCGATGTATTACCGATGGACGCATGTCACGTATTATTGGGAAGACCTTGGTTATTTGATCGGGACGTACTACATCGAGGGAGGAGTAACGAGTATGAGTTAGGTGACAAAGGTAAAAAAATTGTTCTTAAACCTATGTCACCTCAAGCTATCCGGACGATGAGTTCGAAAAAAGTCGAAGGACCGAAACTTACGATGCTTGCAAACAAAAAAGAAGTCGAACACGCCATTGACGATGGCGAACGTGTTTATTTGATGATGATCAAAGAGGTCCGAAATCTTGCCACCAAATCACACCACGAAGAAGAGATAGATACACTATTACACGAGTTCTCGGATGTATTTCCCGAAGACTTGCCGGTAGGATTACCACCTATCCGCGGAATTGAACACCAAATTGATCTTGTACCAGGAGCTCCATTACCGAACAAAGCGGCGTATCGTTGTAATCCCGAAGAAACCAAAGAACTACAACGCCAAATTGATGAACTCGTGAATCACGGATATGTCCGACAAAGTTTAAGTTCGTGTGCGGTTCCAGTTCTACTTGTACCAAAAAAAGACGGATCATGGCGAATGTGTATTGACAGTAGAGCCGTGAATAACATCACCGTCAAGTATCGGTTCCCCATCCCGAGACTAGACGACATGTTGGACGAGTTACATGGCTCGGTTATATTTTCCAAAGTTGATTTACGGAGCGGATACCATCAAATTCGCATGCGAGAGGGAGACGAATGGAAGACGGCATTTAAAACAAAGAATGGACTTTACGAATGGGTTGTGATGCCATTTGGCCTCACTAACGCCCCGAGCACTTTTATGAGGTTGATGAACGAGGTTCTCAAACCTTTCTTGGGAAAGTTTGTTGTCGTATACCTAGACGACATTTTGATCTACAGTCGATCCTTAGAGGAGCATCTCGAACATTTGCGGCACGTATTTGAAACGCTAAGGGAACAGAAACTTTATGGAAAGCGGGAGAAGTGTACTTTCCTAGTCGAGAGTCTTGTCTTTCTCGGCTATGTTGTTTCGAAAGAAGGAGTTTCGGTCGACCAAGAGAAGATCGCGGCAATCAAGTCGTGGCCGACCCCAAAGACAATCATGGAGGTACGATCATTTCATGGCCTCGCTTCTTTTTACCGACGATTCATACGGGACTTTAGCACCATCTCCAGTCCGATCACGGAGTGTCTAAAAAAAGGAACCTTTGCATGGAACGAGGCGGCCCAAAAGGCTTTTGAAAAATTAAAGGGAAAGTTATGTGAAGCGCCGATTTTGACGTTACTCCGATTTTTCACAACCGTTTGAGGTGGAATGCGACGCTAGCGGAGTTGGAATCGGGCGATTTATTCAAAGAGGCCGTCCCATCGCCTATTTTCGGAGAAATTAAGTGGCGCCGAGTGAATTATTGTACTTACGACAAGGAGTTCTATGCTATCGTGAGAGCACTCGATCATTGGAGTCACTATCTACGTTCGAAACATTTCGTGTTGCATTCGGATCACGAGTCGTTGAAATACATCAACGGACAAAGTAAGCTAAGCCCGAGACATGCAAAATGGGTGGAATTTTTACAATCTTTTCACTTTTCATCCAAGTACAAAGACGGGAAGAGTAATATAGTGGCGGATGCACTATCAAGACGGTATGCCTTACTGTCGATTCTAGATGTTCGTTTGTTGGGGTTCGAGACTTTGAAAGATCATTACAGTGACGATTTGGACTTCGGGGAAATTTTTACCCGTTGTAAAACGGCCCCGTACGAAGAATTTGTTTTACAGGATGGCTTTCTTTTCAAGGGAAATAAATTATGTGTGCCGAGACATACAATTCGGGAATTACTAGTTCGGGAGGCGCACAGAGGAGGACTACCCGGTCATTTCGGCTCGGCCAAGACCGTAGAGGTGCTAAAAGAACATTTCTTTTGGCCAAAGATGTATGGTAACGTGAGCACAATCGTGAGTAAATGCGTCACTTGTCACATGATGAAAAGTTCGTTCAAGCCAAGTACATACATGCCGTTGCCAATACCATTACGACCATGGGAGGATGTCTCGATGGATTTTATTGTGGCTTTACCTCGTACTCAACGAGGCAAAGACTCGATCATGGTAGTCGTCGACCGTTTTTCGAAAATGGCTCACTTTATAGCATGGCACAAAACCGATGATGCAAGCAATGTGGCGGACTTGTACTTCCGGGAAGTAGTTCGTTTACACGGAGTTCCAAAAACTATCGTGTCGGATCGAGATTCTAAATTTCTGAGTTACTTCTGGAATACTTTATGGGGAAAAGTGGGTACTAAACTCCTATTCAGTACTTCACATCACCCACAAACCGATGGACAGACCGAGGTGACTAATCGAACCTTGGGAGCATTATTGCGAGGATTGGTGAATAAAACACAAAAGGATTGGGATGTTAAACTTGCACACGCGGAATTCGCATACAACCGATCACCCGGCTTCGCCACGGCCCATTCACCTTTTGAAGTAGTATACGGAATAAATCCGCACATGCCATTGGATTTGATTCCCTTGCCGAGCAACGAATTGGTTCACAAAGACGCCGAATCAAAACTCAAATCAATGATGAAGTTACATGAAAAGATACGGGAACAGATTAAAGAAGTGAATGAAATTTACAAACGGAAGTCGAACAAAAATAAAAAAGCGAGATTATTTGATGTTGGTGACTTAGTTTGGATACATTTGAGAAAAGAAAGATTCCCAAGCAAACGGAAGAACAAATTAATGCCGAGAGCCGAAGGACCGTACAAAATTGTGGGAAAAGTGAACGACAACGCCTACAAAGTCGAACTTCCGGGCGATTACGGAATACACGCGACATTCAACGTAGGTGATCTCTCGCCTTACCTTGACGACGATGGCATTACGGAATTGAGGTCAATTCCTTTCAAAGAAGGAGGGAATGATACGATATCTAATATTCCAATCGAAGAAGCTCCAATAAAAATCGACATCCACGACGATGTAAATTCGCATGGCCATGCATCATTGTACTTGGGAGAAAAGAATACGCGGATTGGAGTTACGTTGTTAATCGGAACAGGAGTAACGTAAAACTCGACGACGGAATCGGTCCGAAAGCATGAAAATTCGGCCAAGACATGCTTGAAAGGGACCTCACTTGACTTCATATCTTTGACAAGATAATGAAGATATTTCTCCTTCCCCACCATAATAACAAACGGCCGAAACACAAGATGGAATGAAGACTTTCATCCTTCATGTCATTGTCCCTCATGTCATAATCACCTATATAATTCCAAAGAGGTTGATATCATATCTACACAAAATCCTCCTAATCACTCCTTGAATTCGGCCGATTTGAAGATTGCAAGAGAGGATAATTTGTGAAGACTTTCATCAAAAGATCTTCTTCATGTCACCATCACCTTAATAAAGTCCAAGATATCTTCATGTCTTAATCACCATAAAATCCAAGATGCTTGGTATCTCCTTGGATATTTCGGCCGATTGGTGTGTTACTAGGAAGTTTCGTTTTCTCGTTTTGTTGTATTTTCTTACGGTTGGAAACTACTATATATAGTAGTACTCGTTGTATTTGTAAATCATCTTGAAAGTAATAAACCTTGTATTTCTTTGAAATATACGTTGAACGAGTTCAACAAACTTTAGTTATTGTTTCGACGCGTCTCCAGATTTTAACTTGATCAATTCTCAATAGTTCTTGGGAAGAGATTACCTTTATCGAGTTATAGGTCTAGTTCGATAAAACACATCAAAATCCGTATATCATACTACCTCACAGCCGAACCCCATTCAAATTCGGCCACCCCTTGTAATTTTCAAGTGATACTTTGATACTTGTCAAGGCGTATTAATCTTCCGTTGTATTTTATACGCATTACTTACGTAATTCGTATCAGAGGGGATGATACGAAGTCGACTACTCCAAGCGAAGAAGATGAAGTAAGAATTGATGTAAAACACCTCGATCGCACTACAACCTACTTAGGCGAGAAAACAGAAACGAGGCACGGAGTTACCTTGATAGTCGGAATTGAAGTAACTTAAACAAAAGACAAATAGCATCTTGGGGAGGGAAAAGGGATCAAGTGGCAACTAAACAAATAAAAAGATGTTCAGCTTTCTCTTATAAAGCAGCAGGATTCTTGGCAAAAAGGGCTTTGTCAACAAACAACTTGGAGGCAAAGACCCAGCTTTTACTTTTGTCAACAAGTGACATAAAGAACCTTTTATTATCCTTTCATTATTTTAAGGAACAACTTGTAATAGTTTAAGTTATTTTGTCAGGCCACTTTTGCCTATAAATAGTGGCAGTAGAGTTGTAATGAAGGAGATTATTGAATGTTGAAGAATTAAGAACACTTTGTGTTTTTCCCTGGTGAATGCTTTTCATCAAAACTTGGTTTTTATTCGACGCGTTTCGAATACTAATCTGATTGATTCTCAATAGGTCTTGAGGAGAAATCACTTTATCAAATTATAGGTCTAATTTGATAAAACATCTGTTTATACCTTGTTTCGATATTCTGTTTATTTTTCGATACCGTTTTAAAACCTGTTCAATATTTCGGATAAAGTGTTGTTCTATCCTTTGAACTTATTCCCTGCCTTAACTTCGTTTCCGTCCAAAACGTGCTGTTTCGAGTGTCGCTGTTTGGAGGTGGCCTGTTTCGAGTCATTTTCCAGTTGGCCAAATTCCTATCCTGTTGCTGTATCGAATTACCGTCTTCATCAATTATCAGTATTGTTGCTGTAGCGAGCGGTTGTCACCAGTTCCCGACAGTTTCTTTCCGATAGCTTCCGCTCGTCAAAAAGTCTTCCGCTGTATCGATAGCGAATTCGCATAACCAGCGAGAATTCGTATCATATCGTTACTTACGTCAATTCTTACTTCGTTTGGATATAAGAAGATAGATCGCCCACGTTAAAAGTGGCGTGTACTCTATAATTGCCCGGAAGTTCTACTTTATATGCGTTGTCGTTCACCTTACCCACAATTTTGTAAGGACCCTCGGCCCTCGGCATAAGTTTGTTCTTGTGTTTACTAGGAAATCTCTCCTTTCTTAAGTGTACCCAAACCAAGTCGCCTACCTCGATCAGTCTAGATTTTCTTTGATTGTTGGATTTCCATTTGTATGCGTCATTCACCTCTTTGATTCGATCATGTATTTGTCCGTGTAACTTTATCATCAAGTTTAGATTCCGCATCTTTGTGTACCAACTCGTCCTTCAGCAATGGAATCAAGTCTAAGGGTATATAAGGATTTAACCCGTAGATGATTTCAAAGGGAGAGTGCGTCGTGGCATGTGTAGGGGATCGGTTATAGGCAAATTCCGCATGAGCAAGTTTCACGTCCCAATCCTTTTGCATTTTATTCACAAGTCCTCGCAACAACGTTCCTAGCGTTCGATTTGTGACCTCGGTTTTGACCATCTGTTTGAGGATGGTGTGAAGTGCTAAACAAGAGTTTTGTTCCCACTTTCCTCCATAATGTATTCCAAAAATAGCTAAGAAATTTCGAATCCCGATCGGAAACAATAGTCTTCGAAACTCCATGTAAACGAACCACCTCTCGGAAGTATAAATCGGCCACGTTACTTGCGTCGTCGGTTTGGTGGCAAGCCACGAAATGAGCCATCTTCGAGAAACGATCAAAGACCACCATAATAGCATCTTTACCTCGTTGAGTACAGGGTAAAGCGACGATAAAATCCATTGATACATCCTCCCGTCGGTAGAGGCATATACGATCCCGGTTTGAACGAACTCTTCGCGATGTGACATGTTACACATTTACTTAAAACATTGTAAATGTCTCTTAGCATTTTTGGCCAAAAGAAATGTTCCTTAAGTACCTACATTGTTTTAGCCATGCCAAAGTGCCCCGCTAAGCCTCCCGAAGCAACAATTCTCGAACCGCATGTTTTGGAACACAAAGTCTATTCCCTTTAAAGAGAAAATCATCTTGTATTATGAAATCCCCGAACGGATCAGAATTGCAACGACTAAAAACTTCCCTAAAATCTGCATCATTTGCATAATACTCTTTCAACATTTCGAAACCAAGTAACCGAACCTCCAGAGTAGAAAGTAAAGCATACCTTCTAGATAACGCATCCGCAACGACATTGCTTTTACCGTCTTTGTACTGGATGAAAAGTGAAACGGTTGTAGGAATTCCACCCACTTAGCATGCCTCGGACTCAGTTTATGTTGTCCGTTAATGTATTTCAATGATTCGTGGTCCGAATGTATAATAAAATGTTTCGGCCGAAGGTAATGACTCCAATGATCAAGGGCCCTTACGATAGCATAGAATTATTTATCGTAAGTGCAATAATTCAACCGAGCACCATTCAATTTCTCCGAAAGGTAAGCAATAGGTCATTTACCTTGAATAAGAACCGCTCCAATTCCAACTCCACTAGCATCGCACACTACTTCGAATGGTTGAGTAAAATCGGGTAGTGTTAGGATCGATGCTTCACATAATTTGGCCTTTAACCTTTCAAACGCTCATTGGGTAGCCCCGTTCCATACAAATGACCCCTTTTTTAAGCACTCCGTTATCGGACTTGAAATGGTGCTAAAGTCTCGAATAAACCTCCGATAAAAAGAAGCAAGTCCGTGAAATGACCTCACTTTCGTCACGATCGTAGGGGTTGGCCAAGACTTAGTTGCTTCGATTTTTGTTTGATCAACCGCCTCTCCGTCCTTCGAAACGACATAGCCAAGAAAGACTATACTCGCGACTAAGAATGAACACTTCTCCTTTTTTCCATATAGTTTTCGGTCCCTCAAAGTTTCGAAGACTTGCCTTAAGTGCCCGAAATATTCTTGTAATGATCGACTATAGATCAGAATGTCATCCAGATATACAACCACGAATTTCCCCAGAAATGGTTAAGCACTTCATTCGTCAACCTCATGAAAGTACTTGGTGCATTTGTAAGACCGAATGGCATAACGGTCCATTCATATAATCCATTTTTCGTTTTGAAGGCCGTCTTCCACTCGTCACCTTCTCGCATTCGAATTTGATGATATCCGCTTCGTAAATCAACCTTTGAAAAAACAACCGAACCATGTAGTTCGTCTAACATATTATCAAGTCTCGGGATAGGGAATCGATACTTGACGGTGATATTGTTCATGGCTCGACTATCCACACACATTCGCCAAGAACCATCTTTCTTAGGGACAAGTAAGACTGGAACCGTACACGGACTCAAGTTCTCCTGGACGTACCTACGGTTCAAAAGTTCTTCGACTTGTCTTTGTAACTCCTTCGTCTTCTTGGGATTACATCTATAGGCGGCTTTATTAGGAAGTGGTGCTCCCGGTATAAGATCGATTTGGTGTTCAATACCACGAATAGGTGGTAAACCCGACGGTAATTCTTCGGGAAAGACATCCTCAAATTCGTGTAATAACAGATCTATCTCTCCTCCGTTTTGTACTCCCATGTTCTCGTCCCGTGTTTCTTTAAACATCACCAAATATACTTGCTCCCCATCATTAATGGCATGTTCCATTTCCCTCTCGCTAGCAAGCATAGTAAATTTCGGTTTCTCCACTCGACTAGAACTCATCGAACGGATAGCTTGCGGGGACATCGGCTTGAGTACAATCTTCTTTCCTTTGTCTCGTAATTCATATTCGTTACTTCGACCTCGATGTAAAACATCTCGGTCGAACATCCATGGTCGTCCCAAAAGTACATGGCATGCATCCATCGGGAGTACGTCACATAACACATCGTCTCCGTATGGTCCCATAGTTAAGTTGACCCGTACTTGTCTCGACACCTTCACTTTACTTCCATCATCGAGCCAATGTAAACCATACGGTCTCGGGTGAGCCATAGTAGTTAGACTGAGTTTTGTAACCATCTAATTGGAAGCTACATTCGTGCAACTTCCTCCGTCGATTATCAAACTACACCATTTTTCTCCGACTCGGAATTTGGAATGAAAGATTTGGTCCCTTTGCTTCGTATCACTTGGAATGATTTTGGTATGTAGAGCTCGAAGTACTAAAGCAGTATCATATTCCGGAGCGTCATAAGCCTTGCATTCCTCATTTTCTTCCTCGGCCTCCACATTAAATACGTCACCAAGTCCTTCTTTTTCGCCCTCGACTAAAAGTTCGTCTCGGACTGCAAGAGCTTCTCTTAACGTGACCACCCGTTTGTTTATACATGCATTTTGATAGTGACCAAACCTTCGGGGTTGGGGTTGGGACTTGAATAGGTGCGGTAAGTTTCGAAGTCGAACTTGAGCCGGTACTTGAATTTCCAAATTTGTATGGAAATTCGGGTTTGGCAAACTTCACTTTGTTTTGAGCTTCTATCTTTTGCATAGTTCGCATAAAGTGTCAAAATCTCCGTAGGGGTATAATTCCACTGTGATACGGAATCAATTAATACGAATGAAGAAGACGAAGTAAGGATCGATGACCTTACAACACGCCATGCATGGACTACTACATATTTAGGCGAGATAACGGACGTAAGACATGGAGTCTCGGTCTCGGCCGTGTCATATGACATGGCCCACGTCACACTGTGCCGGAAACTGCCGAATCACTGCCGACCGAACTCGGCCATGTCGTCCGACACGGCCCGTGCCGAGATCTCCCGGATAGTGAAATCTCGCTGCCGACCGAACTCGGCCGTGTCGTCCGACACGGCCCGTGCCGAGATGTCCCGGATAGTGAAATATCGCTGCCCGACCAACCCGACTGTGTCAGGCGACACGGCCGTGTCACACTCTTCCGGATAGTGAATTCTCGCTGTCCGACCAACCCGACCGTGCCAGGCGACACGGTCGAGTCCTTCCGAACTTGTTGCGACTGCACATGCGGCCAGGCGTATGTCGGCACGGCCGTGTCCGGCAATGACCAAATTCTATTATTGCTGATTTTTTTGTGTGTTTTGTTGTTTTTCCTTCCCTCACATGTCATGATTAGACTTACATGCTATGTGGGGTGAGTTATAACTATGTTTATTGTATGATTCCCTCCCTATGATTTGATTCATTTGTATTTTATCTTGATGTTTTATTTTTCATTTCAAGACCATGTGATCTTGTTTTTATTCCTTTGTTGTTTAGAAGACTACACTTCTATAAGTAGTCTTGTTCATGCTTGTATGGGACATTGAATGTTGTATAAGAAGAATACACTTTGTATTTCTATCCTTGGTGAATGCTTTTCATCGAAACTTGATTATAATTCGACGCATTTTCGAGTTTTAATCTAATCGATTCTCAATAGGTCTTGAGGAAAGATTACCTTATCAAACTATAGGTCTAGTTTGATAAATCATTCATATTGTTCTTGTTTACGTAAGCCGAATTGCCATACTTTCGGTTATTTCTTATGAGTGTTACACATATTCGAGTGTTGTGAGGATCAACAATATTTCCGCTGCATTACATTCGAGTTTACGTCCATTTTCATACGTAATTCGTATTATTAGTGGCATCGGAGACCAAGGCTATTTCCTTGGCGATTTTATTAAAGATTTCTTGTTCAAAGTCATCTCTTGAATTTTGTTATGGATTTCTCCGATCCCGATTTCTTAATGAAACTCCGTGACGCACTAAGCGGTCTACTGGAGCCACGTATGCAAGCAAGACACGGGGATGACGCACGTCAAATACACCATGCGGACGAGTTTAAAGTAAATGAACGTCCGGAGTTCGTTGGAGGTACCGATCCCGAAGCTTATTTGGAGTGGGAACAGAAGATTGAACGCATGTTCGAATTCAAAGACCCTAACGACGAGAAACGTTGCAAATATGCAATTCTCAAGTTAGGGAAGGGTGCTTCTCTTTGGTTTGAAGGAGTGAAGACGCGAAGAGCTCGGGAAGGAAAAGCAAAAATACGTTCGTGGGATTCTTTAAAAAGAAAACTTCATAAGAGGTATGTGCCAACATCACATCGGTTAACCTTATACCGTAAGATTGCCGATTTCATGCAAGGCAAATTAAGTGTCGGTGAATATATTGAAGAGTTCGAAAGTTTGGTCTTGATGGGAGAGCTAGAAGAAAATGAAGAGCAAAAGATATCACGTTTTTTACGTGGCTTAAACAAAAACATAGCCAACACGGTGGAGTTATACCCATATGAAGATTTCGACACTTTATGTGGATTATGTGAAGATAGAAGCCCAAAATAAATTGAAGTTTTCAAGACCCGAACTTCCTTTCAAATTCGGAAATCCAAGTGCCGGTTCAAGTTCGGGTACTAAAAGCACCACGCCAAGTCATGTCCCTATCACGGCACCTAAGGCTCCCTACGTACCCAAGGAAACAAGTTTGGCGAAGGTACGATGTTTCAAGTGTCAAGGGTTCGGCCATTGCCAAAATGCATATCCGAACAAACGGGTGGTGACACTTAGAGAGGCTCTTGAGGTCCGGGAAGAATTATTGGCCGAGGACGAAGAAGAAAGACTCGGTGACGTGTTTGACGTAGACGCCGAAGAAGAAGAGGAGTGTTAGGCTTACAATGCTCCGGACTATGACACGAGTTTAGTCCTTTGCACTTTACAAGTCAAGACGGTTTCGAGGGACACAGAACAACGAGATCAAATATTCCACACCAAGTGTCAAATTAAAGACAAATGGTGTAGTTTGATAATCGATGGAGGAAGTTGTACGAATGTTGCTTCAAGCGAGATGGTGGCAAAGCTCGGGCTCATCACTACTACTCATCCGAAACCATACGCGTTACATTGGCTCGATGATGGGAGTAAGGTGAAAGTTTCGAAACAAGTACGGGTCGGATTAACTATGGGCTCGTATGGTGACAACGTACTATGTGATGTACTCCCGATGAATGCATGCCACATACTTTTGGGACGACCGTGGCTATTTGATAGAGATGTTTTACATCGAGGAAGGAGTAACAAATATGAATTACGGGAAAAAGGCAAGAAGATTGTGCTTAAACCGATGGCACCCCAAGCCATTCGATCGATGAGTTCTAATCAAATGGAGAAACCAAAGCTTACTATGTTTGCTAGTGAGAAAGAGGTGAGACACGCTATTGACGATGGCGAGCGTGTGTATTTATTAATGATTAAAGAAACACGAGATGTTGACATGATTGTGCAAGGCAAGAGAGATATCGATACCTTGCTAAGAGAATTTGCGGATGTCTTCCCGGAAGACTTACCGCCGGGTTTGCCACCCTTACGTGGGATTGAACACCAAGTCGACCTTGTACCGGGTGCATCACTCCCTAACAAGGCCGCCTATCGATGTAACCCCGAGGAGACAAAGGAGTTGCAAAAACAAATCGAGGAGCTAATGAATCGCGGGTACGTTCGAGAAAGTTTGAGTCCTTGTGCGGTTCCGGTTTTACTTGTTCCAAAGAAGGATGGGTCATGGCGGATGTGTATAGATAGTAGAGCCGTGAACAACATAACCATCAAATATTGGTTCCCAATTCCGAGACTTGATGACAAGTTGGACGAGTTGCATGGTTCGGTGATTTTTTCGAAGGTTGATTTGAGAAGAGGCTATCATGAAATTCGCATGCGGGAAGGAGACGAATGGAAGATGGCTTTCAAGACAAAACATGGATTATATGAATGGCTCGTCATGCCCTTTGGCCTTACAAATGCGCCAAGTACTTTTATGCGATTAATGAATGAGGTACTTAAGCCGTTTTTGGGAAAGTTTGTCGTCGTATACTTGGACGACATCTTGATTTATAGTCGATCATTGCAAGAGCATACCAGACACTTGAGGAAAGTCTTCAAGATCCTTAGGGATCAAAAACTTTATGGGAAAAAGGAGAAGTGTTCGTTTCTAGTCGAGAGCGTAGCCTTTCTTGGCTACATCGTTTCTAAAGAAGGAGTGTCAGTTGATCAAACCAAGATCGAGGCGATTAAATCTTGGCCTACCCCCAAAACCATCACGGAAGTTCGATCCTTTCACGGACTTGCTTCATTTTATCGGAGGTTCATACGAGACTTTAGTACCATTTCAGCCCGATAACGGAATGCTTGAAAAAAGGACCGTTTGTGTGGAACGGGGCTGCCCAAGGGGCATTTGAAAAATTGAAGACGAAAATGTGTGGAATGTGACGTAAATGGAGTAGGTATTGGGGCGGTCCTCGTCCAAGGGAGGCGACCAATTTCATACTTCTCGGAGAAATTGGGTGGGGCTCGACTCAACTATTGTACTTATGACAAGAAGTTCTATGCCATTGTGAGAACTCTTGATCATTGGAGCCATTACCTTCTGACGAAACATTTCATCCCACATTCGCATCATGAGTCTTTAAAATATATTAACGGCCAACAAAAGTTGAGTCCGAGACATGCTAAATGGGTGGAATTCTTGCAATCATTCCACTTTTCATCGAAGTACAAAGATGGCACGAGCAACGTTGTGGCGGATGCTTTATCTAGACGGTATGCCTTGCTCTCTACTCTTGATATTCGGTTGCTTGGGTTCGAAACATTGAAGGAGTGTTATGATGGGGATGGGGATTTTGGTGAGGTTTTCATTCGGTGTAAATCTGGCCCATTTGGAGAGTTTACATTGCAAGAAGGATTCCTTTTTTTTTATCGGCTTGTTAGAAGTAATCAATCAACAAGCGGACGACATGTGCGGGCGATTTCATGCATTGAAGGTGCGACCCGATCCCCTTTTCCCCTCGTCCGATTCACATCTCCTTCCCTAATCTAGTGAATTATCCAGATAATCTGCCTTCAGGTTATTTGTTCGGATTCTCAATTCCTTCCTATCCAATTTTTTTTTCGATTTTTTTGAGTTAAGTTTTGCTGTTTGAGGTTTGGCGGCTATTCTCTCCTGTTGAGGTTCGTCTTTCGCGATTTTTTCTTGCTGGGCGGATATTGTTTTCGCGATTTCGTCTACGGATTCAGGCGTCCTTGCTCTCGGGTTGAACGTTTTTCTGGAATTTGTTCGCGAATCAGGGCCTGCTTGTTTCTTATGTCTTCGTCTACAGCGTGTGGCCTGTTCTCCTCTTCCTCCCGGCCGGTGGAAAGCTCGCCTGCGTCTGGTGCGGCAGGCAACCTAGCTCAGGCATTTGATGCCCAAGGCTTTAGTGAGTTAGGGATGAAAGTTCTTGGATTTTCTGATTCGGCTCTCCTTCAGGTTAAAATCGACGAAATATTTGGAAGTTCTTCTGCTGAACCTCCACTGGTTCCATCAGCATCGGTTCTCGGCCCTGGCAGTGTTGTTTCGGGCCCGCGTTTGCTGCAAATCGGGGCCCCCACTCGGTCCAGGCGTGACCCCCGTCTTGATCGGCCCGTGGACCCATTTCAATCTTTGGGTTGCTCTCTTTGCAACTGATTTGGTTAGCTCGTCTTGTCTTTTTTCTGTACCATTGATTCCATCTTCATCTGGTTTGGCTACTGCCTGTAGTTGTAATGTTTCCGGTGCGGGATTGGATGATCATGTCCTTGTGCAGGAGCTAACTTCCTCTTCAGCTAAGAATAATTTTATGTCTTACATTGCGATTTGGAGACTCAGGTGTCTTTGCTCCTTCATCTATTGTTCACTGTTGTAGTGGGGATATTATGAATGTTATGAATTTGCCTTGTAACATTGATGCTAAGCATATTGATACTGGAAATTCAATGACTATGAATTTTGGTTCAATTTCTACTCCCTTAACTTTGGACAATTCGGTTACTAATGGAATTAATTCTAATACTTTTGGTAAGAAAAGGGGACTTAAGTTTATTAAACCACAAATTCAAAATGGAGAGGTGATTGTGAAACCTTCTGCTAGTATTGGGTTTGAGGGTGCTAAGAAGTGGCAATGTACCTTAGTTAGGTATTTTTTGGGGAAAGCCCCTCCTCTCAATGTGATTAAGAATTATTTTGTGTCGGCGTGGAAGGGACTTAAGGAGGTGTTCTCCTCTGGCAGGGGATTTTACTTCTTTAAGTTTGTTAGTGAGCAGGGTTTGATCGAGGCGTTAGAGGGAGGGCCTTGGCTGATTCAGGGCCAGTCCATTTTCCTTACCCGGTGGAAGCTTGGTATGTCTCTTCTGAAGGTTCAGCCTAAACATGGCCCTGTTTGGGTGAAACTTCGTAATGTCCCTCTCGAGTATTGGACTGACGAGGGGCTCAGTATTACTGCTAGTGCTATTGGGGTGCCACTTTTTGCTGACGTGTTTGATACGAATTATCCGGGGAGAGGTGGATACGTATCGGTCGGAGTATATGTAAGTGTATGATAGCGGAAGGCTTTTACGAATATGGAGTTTTTCGGATGTATTTTGTATATGAATAATATCGGATATAACAATAAAAAAATATCGAACAAGAAGATGATACGAATTACGCACGTAATGCGTATGAAATATAACGGAAGATTATTATGTCTTGACGATTATCAAAGTGTCACTCGAAAATACAAGGGGTGGCCGAACTTAAATGGATTTCGGCCGTGAGGTAGTAGTGTATACGGATTTGGATGTGTTTTATCGAACTAGACCTATAACTCGATAAAAGTAATCTCTTCCCAAGACCTATTGAGAATTGATCAAGTTAAAATCTCGAGACGCGTCGAAATAATAACCAAGGTTTTGTTGAACTCGTTCAACGTATATTTCAAAGAAATACAAAGTTTTTACTTTCAAGATTCAAGATATTTACAAATGTTACAAGTACTACTATATATAGTAGTTTCCAACCGAAAGAAAAATACAACAAAAGAGAAAACGAAACTTCCTAGCAACTTCCATCTCGGCGAAAGTCTCCAAGTAGATACCAAGCATCTTGGATTTTTGTTGATGAAGACATCTTGGACTTATTAAGTGAGGATTTTTGTTAAGATATGATATCAACCCCTTTGGAATTATTATGGTGATTATGACATGAGGGAAAATGACATGAAGGATGAAAGTTTTGAGGAAAGTCTTCTTCCAATCTTGTTTCTTACGTTTTGTATTATGGTGGGAGAAATGTCTTCATTTGGAAGTATTATGGTGATGGTGACATGAAGAAGATATTTGATGAAAGTCTTCATCAAATCTTAAGCTTGGGCCGATTTTGTAGTGAGGTGGGGAAGGAGAAATATCTTCATGCATCTTGACAAATCATGAGTCCCTTTCAAGCATGATATGGCCGAATTTTCATGCTTTCGGACCGATTCCGTCGTCGAGTTTTACGTTACTCCGGTTCCGATTAATAACGTAACTCCAATCCGCGTGTTCTTTTCTCCCAAGTATAATGATGCATGACCATGCGAATTTGTATCGTAGTGGATGTCGATTTTTATTGGAGCTTCTTCGATTTAGATATCGTATCAAGTCTTGAAACTAGAAGAGACAAAAATCTTCATGATCTTGGACCAAATATGATGCTGTCGGTTTTGTCATTTCTGGGATCCAATGAGTCCGAATTTGGTCCTATGGTCTCATAAAATTTGTAGCTCTCTTTCTTAGCTTTCCATGGCCACTTGAATCACCTGAATCGGATTTCGGACGAGAAAGTTATGGGCAAAATACTAAAACTGCTACGAAGTCGTCGTGCGCGCGAGAATTGGTAATTTGTCCATGTATTTTGCATGAGGATTTTATGTATGCCTGCGACTCAACCAAGCTTGGTTGGATAATCTTCTTTTTTGTATTTGATGATGTTGACCGATTCGTATCATACCCTCTCTCTTTAAAGGGAATTGTCCTCAATTCCGAACTCCCTTCGTCACCAAGATAATTAACTAAAGCCTCTAAGTATTTGATCTCGAAGATGTCCGCAGTACGTACATGACTCAAAATCTTGAGACGATAGGTAGTGGGGCCCCCTCGAGAATCACCAACAAAATAACTATCATTATTAATAAAATAATAATAATCACTCCGCCAGGTAATACCGATATCATGACATGAGTGGATATCTGAAATGGGGCCTTACAGTTAACTCCACATCGGGTTCCTCCTCCGAGTGGAAACACTGATTTCTCGGGTTCATCATCAAAAATGAAAAACACAGAATTTATTACGGTGGGAACCATAGGATTTATTACGGATTCCTTTTCATCAATTGGTTCCTCATCAAATGCTGGCGGTCCGTCATAATCTAACCAACACTCCGTTTTAATATTGCTGTGCTCCTCCAATAATGTCTCATCAAAAATTAATCCACTAAGCTCGTTTCGTACCGCAACAAAGTCACACGATCCACTTTGCTCCGATAGGGCATTTCGACTCAACCATCGTCTTATTTGTCATCAAAAAATGCCGCAGGAAATTCTGTCATATCAAAGTCGTCAGTGACAAAGAGTTCATTTTCAATATTAGCCGTTTGAGAAAGCATAAGGCCGTGATCTTGTTTCGCGTTACTAAAATAATTTGGTCCGTTTTCGTCAATTTGGCCAACACAACCAACTGGCCCATGATCAAAGTAGCAAGATCTAGGTTCGTCGACTAGGGAGACACGGCTCAACTCATCTTCTTCGTTGAATTGCTCCGTTGAAAACTGTCTCGTCTACTTCATTGAAAATGGTGGTAGGGACATCGTCTTCGTCAAAAAAACTTATTGAAATTCTTCGATGAAAAAAAAATCTTTGATCAAAGGTTGGCGGCGGGGCGTCGAAGGATTGGTGGTGGGGAAACAACGACTGGTGGTAAGATGTGGCTTTGAACCTTCGCTTGAAATATTTTCTGAATTTTTGCCAATCTGTAATTTTAGGCTTACGTTGTTGTGAACGAGACTGTTTCAATTTTTGCCACCAGAAGGCGGCGCTACCGCGGAGGCGCTTTGTCACCAGCGAAACGTGGCGGTTGTTCGGGGCAGCCTTGAAGTCCGAGTGCTCCTCACAAGCATGGAGCCAATCTATGCACGCATCTGGATTACTATCTCCGTGAAATTCCGGTATGCTGCGGAATTTGGCCAAGAAATCAATATCGTTGGCATCGTCTCTGTGCCTTTCTTGCATACGTTGCTCCGGTAAGCCGTTTAGTGCGTCACGGAGTTTCGTCAAGAAATCGAGCTCGGAGAAATCCATAACAAGAATCAGGAGATAGTTCTTGATAAGAAATCGGACAGAAAATTTCCCAAGAAATCCGTGAAGAATGAACCAAGAAGATGATCAAAGAATCTGATCTCCACCGTTCAGACTGTAGTTCAATGAGTTGGCTTACCTTTGTCAAAATTTCGTGATGATCCAACGGTCGAATCCACGGGAAACTTTGTTTTCTTCCGACTGCGCTAATCTCAACAAAAAATTTCGTTGAATAAATCGCCCAAGGAGATGACCTTGGGCTCCGATACCACTTATGTTACGAATTATCCGGGGAGAGGTGGATACGTATCGGTCGGAGTATATGTAAGTGTATGATAGCGGAAGGCTTTTACGAATATGGAGTTTTTCGGATGTATTTTGTATGTGAATAATATCGGATATAACAATAAAAAAATATCGAACAAGAAGATGATACGAATTACGCACGTAATGCGTATGAAATATAACGGAAGATTATTATGTCTTGACGATTATCAAAGTGTCACTCGAAAATACAAGGGGTGGCCGAACTTAAATGGATTTCGGCCGTGAGGTAGTAGTGTATACGGATTTGGATGTGTTTTATCGAACTAGACCTATAACTCGATAAAAGTAATCTCTTCCCAAGACCTATTGAGAATTGATCAAGTTAAAATCTCGAGACGCGTCGAAATAATAACCAAGGTTTTGTTGAACTCGTTCAACGTATATTTCAAAGAAATACAAAGTTTTTTTTACTTTCAAGATTCAAGATATTTACAAATGTTACAAGTACTACTATATATAGTAGTTTCCAACCGAAAGAAAAATACAACAAAACGAGAAAACGAAACTTCCTAGCAACTTCCATCTCGGCCGAAAGTCTCCAAGTAGATACCAAGCATCTTGGATTTTTGTTGATGAAGACATCTTGGACTTATTAAGTGAGGATTTTTGTTAAGATATGATATCAACCCCTTTGGAATTATTATGGTGATTATGACATGAGGGAAAATGACATGAAGGATGAAAGTTTTGAGGAAAGTCTTCTTCCAATCTTGTTTCTTACGTTTTGTATTATGGTGGGAGAAATGTCTTCATTTGGAAGTATTATGGTGATGGTGACATGAAGAAGATATTTGATGAAAGTCTTCATCAAATCTTAAGCTTGGGCCGATTTTGTAGTGAGGTGGGGAAGGAGAAATATCTTCATGCATCTTGACAAATCATGAGTCCCTTTCAAGCATGATATGGCCGAATTTTCATGCTTTCGGACCGATTCCGTCGTCGAGTTTTACGTTACTCCGGTTCCGATTAACAACGTAACTCCAATCCGCGTGTTCTTTTCTCCCAAGTATAATGATGCATGACCATGCGAATTTGTATCGTAGTGGATGTCGATTTTTATTGGAGCTTCTTCGATTTAGATATCGTATCAAGTCTTGAAACTAGAAGAGACAAAAATCTTCATGATCTTGGACCAAATATGATGCTGTCGGTTTTGTCATTTCTGGGATCCAATGAGTCCGAATTTGGTCCTATGGTCTCATAAAATTTGTAGCTCTCTTTCTTAGCTTTCCATGGCCACTTGAATCACCTGAATCGGATTTCGGACGAGAAAGTTATGGGCAAAATACTAAAACTGCTACGAAGTCGTCGTGCGCGCGAGAATTGGTAATTTGTCCATGTATTTTGCATGAGGATTTTATGTATGCTGCGACTCAACCAAGCTTGGTTGGATAATCTTCTTTTTTGTATTTGATGATGTTGACCGATTCGTATCATACCCTCTCTCTTTAAAGGGAATTGTCCTCAATTCCGAACTCCCTTCGTCACCAAGATAATTAACTAAAGCCTCTAAGTATTTGATCTCGAAGATGTCCGCAGTACGTACATGACTCAAAATCTTGAGACGATAGGTAGTGGGGCCCCCTCGAGAATCACCAACAAAATAACTATCATTATTAATAAAATAATAATAATCACTCCGCCAGGTAATACCGATATCATGACATGAGTGGATATCTGAAATGGGGCCGCAGTTAACTCCACATCGGGTTCCTCCTCCGAGTGGAAACACTGATTTCTCGGGTTCATCATCAAAAATGAAAAACACAGAATTTATTACGGTGGGAACCATAGGATTTATTACGGATTCCTCTTCATCAATTGGTTCCTCATCAAATGCTGGCGGTCCGTCATAATCTAACCAACACTCCGTTTTAATATTGCTGTGCTCCTCCAATAATGTCTCATCAAAAATTAATCCACTAAGCTCGTTTCGTACCGCAACAAAGTCACACGATCCACTTTGCTCCGATAGGGCAGCTCGACTCCAACCATCGTCTTCTTTGTCATCAAAAAATGCCGCAGGAAATTCTGTCATATCAAAGTCGTCAGTGACAAAGAGTTCATTTTCAATATTAGCCGTTTGAGAAAGCATAAGGCCGTGATCTTGTTTCGCGTTACTAAAATAATTTGGTCCGTTTTCGTCAATTTGGCCAACACAACCAACTGGCCCATGATCAAAGTAGCAAGATCTAGGTTCGTCGACTAGGGAGACACGGCTCAACTCATCTTCTTCGTTGAATTGCTCCGTTGAAAACTCTGTCTCGTCTACTTCATTGAAAATGGTGGTAGGGACATCGTCTTCGTCAAAAAAACTTACTGGAAATTCTTCGATGAAAAAAATCTTTGATCAAAGGTTGGCGGCGGGCGTCGAAGGATTGGTGGTGGGAAACAACGATGGTGGTAAGATGTGGCTTTGAACCTTCGCTTGAAATATTTTACGAATTTTTGCCAATGTAATTTTAGGCTTACGTTGTTGTGAGCAGACTGTTTCAATTTTTGCCACGGAAGGCGGCGCTACGCGGGCGCTTTGTCACCGGTAAACGTGGCGGTTGTTCGGGGCAGCCTTGAAGTCCGAGTGCTCCTCACAAGCATGGAGCCAATCTATGCACGCATCTGGATTACTATCTCCGTGAAATTCCGGTATGCTGCGGAATTTGGCCAAGAAATCAATATCGTTGGCATCGTCTCTGTGCCTTTCTTGCATACGTTGCTCCGGTAAGCCGTTTAGTGCGTCACGGAGTTTCGTCAAGAAATCGAGCTCGGAGAAATCCATAACAAGAATCAGGAGATAGTTCTTGATAAGAAATCGGACAGAAAATTTCCCAAGAAATCCGTGAAGAATGAACCAAGAAGATGATCAAAGAATCTGATCTCCACCGTTCAGACTGTAGTTCAATGAGTTGGCTTACCTTTGTCAAAATTTCGTGATGATCCAACGGTCGAATCCACGGGAAACTTTGTTTTCTTCCGACTGCGCTAATCTCAACAAAAAATTTCGTTGAATAAATCGCCCAAGGAGATGACCTTGGGCTCCGATACCACTTATGTTACGAATTATCCGGGAGAGGTGGATACGTATCGGTCGGAGTATATGTAAGTGTATGATAGCGGAAGGCTTTTACGAATATGGAGTTTTCGGATGTATTTTGTATGTGAATAATATCGGATATAACAATAAAAAATATCGAACAAGAAGATGATACAATTACGCACGTAATGCGTATGAAATATAACGGAAGATTATTATGTCTTGACGATTATCAAAGTGTCACTCGAAAATACAAGGGGTGGCCGAACTTAAATGGATTTCGGCCGTGAGGTAGTAGTGTATACGGATTTGGATGTGTTTTATCGAACTAGACCTATAACTCGATAAAAGTAATCTCTTCCCAAGACCTATTGAGAATTGATCAAGTTAAAATCTCGAGACGCGTCGAAATAATAACCAAGGTTTTGTTGAACTCGTTCAACGTATATTTCAAAGAAATACAAAGTTTTTTTTACTTTCAAGATTCAAGATATTTACAAATGTTACAAGTACTACTATATATAGTAGTTTCCAACCGAAAGAAAAATACAACAAAACGAGAAAACGAAACTTCCTAGCAACTTCCATCTCGGCCGAAAGTCTCCAAGTAGATACCAAGCATCTTGGATTTTTGTTGATGAAGACATCTTGGACTTATTAAGTGAGGATTTTTGTTAAGATATGATATCAACCCCTTTGGAATTATTATGGTGATTATGACATGAGGAAAAATGACATGAAGGATGAAAGTTTTGAGGAAAGTCTTCTTCCAATCTTGTTTCTTACGTTTTGTATTATGGTGGGAGAAATGTCTTCATTTGGAAGTATTATGGTGATGGTGACATGAAGAAGATATTTGATGAAAGTCTTCATCAAATCTTAAGCTTGGGCCGATTTTGTAGTGAGGTGGGGAAGGAGAAATATCTTCATGTATCTTGACAAATCATGAGTCCCTTTCAAGCATGATATGGCCGAATTTTCATGCTTTCGGACCGATTCCGTCGTCGAGTTTTACGTTACTCCGGTTCCGATTAACAACGTAACTCCAATCCGCGTGTTCTTTTCTCCCAAGTATAATGATGCATGACCATGCGAATTTGTATCATAGTGGATGTCGATTTTTATTGGAGCTTCTTCGATTTAGATATCGTATCAAGTCTTGAAACTAGAAGAGACAAAAATCTTCATGATCTTGGACCAAATATGATGCTGTCGGTTTTGTCATTTCTGGGATCCAATGAGTCCGAATTTGGTCCTATGGTCTCATAAGATTTGTAGCTCTCTTTCTTAGCTTTCCATGGCCACTTGAATCACACAGAATCGATTTCGGACGAGAAAGTTATGGGCAAAATACTAAAGCGCTCTGAAGTAAATCGTGCGCGCGAGAATTGGTAATTTGTCCATGTATTTTGCATGAGGATTTTATGTATGCCTGCGACTCAACCAAGCTTGGTTGGATAATCTTCTTTTTTGTATTTGATGATGTTGACCGATTCGTATCAGTGTTTACCAGGAACTATTTGAAAGTGGATTATGCCCGTGTCTGCGTCATGTTAGACGCTAATTCTAGCCCGATTCGGTCGTTTCTTATGGTTCTTCCGTCTGATGGGGATTGTCCTTGTGTTAGGAGGATCCAGGTTGAGTATGAATGGTTACCACATCCGTGTGGTGTTTGTAGAGTATTCGGGCATCGTGATCGGGTTTGCCCGACCATTTCTAAGCCTTTGGTTCAGAAGCAAGTCAAGCCGGCTCGTATTTATTTGGCTAAGCCTGCTCCCTCTGGTGCTCGTGGTCTGGGTTCTTCGTTGGGACCGACTCCGGCTGGGGGGGTTGCTCAGGCTGAGGTAGGCACCTCTGCCAGATCTAGGTGCCCAGTAGTGGAGTTAGCTGGGGGTGCTCGGGGTCGTTCTGCTGGTTCGGGTCCGTTGAGTAGCGTCTCTACCTTCTCCTTGGTTACTACCAGCTCTCCTATCGTGTCTCCTAGGAGGGCTGGTGCTGGTAGTTGTGAGCCGTCTCACAACATGTTTGCGGCTCTTTCTGGTATTGCCGATGATATTGAGGCTGCGATTCCTGACTGTGTCAGCACATTGTTATGTTCTAGTTCTTCTCCCTTGGGCCCTAATTTCGACGCAGCCCGGAATGATGGTGTTAGATGATCCCTGTTGCTGTGTGGAATGTTCGTGGACTTAACCGGACTGAACAACAGATCTCGGTCCGGGAGGTAATTAGTTCGTTTAATCTTTGTTGTATTGCTCTTCTCGAGATGCGTGTCTCGGTTGGTAACCTTGGTCGGGTTTCTTCATTTATTTCTGGCTCTTGGCAGTGGTTCTCTGATTACAGTAGTGGGCCTGGGACGAGGATCTGGATTGGGTGGGATCACAGTTGCATTTACGTGGATATTATTGCTATTGAGTCGCAGTTTATTCATTGTCGTATTACTCTGTTGCTCGACTCGTCCTGTCTTCTGGTTACCTTTGCCTATGGTTCTAATGATCTTATTGAGAGGCGGCTGTTGTGGCAGTACCTCACTGATTTCTCGGTCTTACATGCTACTGAGCCTTGGGTCATTATGGGTGATTTTAATGCTGTTCTGGATACTAGTGAGATCTTGGGAGGTGAAGCTCCTCATTCTGACGATGACCCGCCCCTGGTGGAGTTCAGGGAGCTTTGCAGACGTGCGGATATTGAGACTCTTCCGATGGTGGGCTCTTGGTTCTCCTGGCATAACAAGAGCCCGTCACCAAGATCTTTATGAAAACGTCTGGGTAGGGTGCTAGGTAACCCACAGTGGTTTATTGATCACGCTGATCGTACTTACTCTTGTGATCTGCCGCGGACCTCTGATCATAGCCTACTTATTCTGGGTCTTGATAGTCTACCTTGCTGCAGAGGCAAAATGTTCAGATTTGATAATTTCCTAGCTGATTCTGAGGATTTCCTTCCGGCGGTTTGGGACTCTTGGCGTCATCATATTGTGGGGGCCCCGTTTTATGCGATTTGTCGTAAGTTGGACACCCTTAAACCCGTTTTTCGTGCCATGAGGAAGAGGAAAGGGGATTTGGCATTGAATGTTGCAACTGCTACTTCGTTCCTCTCTTCTTCTCAGTCTATCCTCAGGGACCATCCCTTAGACGACTCAGTTTTATTGTTGGAGAGATGTTGTCGGTGGGTTTTCTCAGTTGTCGTGGCTCAGGAACAGTCTTCGCTCAGGCAGCGGGCCAAGTTGGTTTGGCTTAAGGATGGGGACCAGTGTACTGCCTTCTTCTTCCGGCGGATTGCTTCTAGACGAGTCACATCTCGTATCTATAGACTTAATACGGAGGATGGTACTGAGTTGACTGACCCTGCTCTTAAGAATGAGGTTGTTGGGTTCTATGAGAGACTATTGGGTTATTCTAATCGGATTATGCCTTTATCGTTCAGCCAGGTTAGGCCTTTTATTTCGGCTTCGCTTTCGCCTGATGTTGCGGTGCATATGGTTAGACACATTCACTGGCGATGAGGTTCGGTCTGTGTTCTTCGAGTTTGATAAGGACAAGGCCGGGCCTGATGGTTTTAATCTTTGCTTTACGGCGGGCTTGGCCAATTGTGGGGGTGAGATTTCGTTTGCTATTATGCATTTCTTTGCTACGGGCAAGTTTGTCGTGCGAGATCAATTCTACGATCATTTCTCTTGTCCGAAAGTAGCCTTACCTAAGAGCATGTCGGATTTTAGACCGATCTCTTGCTGCAACTTATTATATAAGGCTATTTCAAAATTATTGTCTACCGTATGCGGGATAGCTTGGATGCCTTGATTGACCCGGCTCATTTGCTTTTATTCTGGAAGAAGGATTAGTGATAATATCCTTCTTGCTCGGGAACTTCTACATGGTTATGGGCGAGAGGATGCCTAGACGGTGTGTGTTTAAAGTTGACCTAATGAAACCTTATGACACTGTTGAGTGGGATTTTGTGCGGTGCTCTGCGGTGTATGGGTTTCCATCGGTCGTTCATCGCTGGATCGGGAGTGCATCACCACTCTTGCCTTTTCGATATCCTTGAATGGTGATCTTTGAGGGGATCTTTAGAGGTCGTAGGGGGCTTCGGCGGGAGACCCCATCTCTCCTTATCTTTTTGTTATTGTTGTGGAGGTGCTTCATGGTATTATTACTCGTGAGATTGCTCGGACCCAGGGTTCTGTACCACTTTGGAAGTGTGAGGCCACCGTACTTTCATGCTCGCCTTTGCGAGATGATCTCCTTCTTTTACGTAATCCAGACGAGGTCTCTATTGGTGTTCTTAAGAGGAGTATTGATATCTTTGATTCTCTTTCGGGTTGCGTGCTAACCACAGGAAGAGTAATTTTTCTATCGGCGAGTGCTTTGGAGCGGGGGTCGGAGTTGAGCGGTTATTAGGGTTTCGAGATGGGCGGCTCACATGCGGTACTTGGGGTCCATTTATCTTCATCGAAGCTCATGGTGGCTCGGTGCTCTCCTTTGCTTGGCGGGATTGATGGTCGGTGAGTGGTGGGCTTGTAGATCTCTGTCCATGGCCGGTCGATGCCAGCTTATTCGGTCTGTATTATCTGCTCTTCACATTTATTGGGCCTCTATTTTTATCCTGCCTAAGGGTGTGATTGCCCTCATTGAAAAGCGTTTAAGGCGTTTTCTTTGGAAAGGTTCGGGTGACTCTGGGCATGCTAAAGTGGCTTGGTCTAAGGTTTGCTTGCCTGTTGTGTGTGGTGGCCTTGGTATTACTCCGTTGAGGGTTCAGAACCAGGCCCTTATGACCCGCCATATTTGGGCTCTCCTGGATGGGTCTCCTCGTTCTGTTTGGGTTAGTTGGGTTCGCTTTCATAGAGTTCAACAGTGTTCTTTTTGGGATATTCCTATCTCTGCTGCATCTTCCTGGTACTGGAAACAGCTGCTGAAGTTGCGTCCGCTTGTCATGGGGGCGTTTCAGTATTCTGTTGGGGATGGCTCTTCCTTCCATTTATGGTCGGATCCTTGGCACCCTATGGGTTTGATTAGGCATTCTCTGCCTAGAGCGCCTCTTTGGACTGGCATTGATGTGCATGCCCGTCTTGGCTCTGTTATTTCTGATGGTCATTGGGTTTGGCCGGTAATAGATCGTTAGAGTTTCAAGAGTTGTTTACGCCTCCCTACTATCATTGGAGGCCAGGATCGTATCTCATGGAGACCGCATAGCTCAGGTTCATTTTCTTCCTCGTCCGCTCTTCGGTTCCTTAGAGCGTATTCTCCTGCTGTTCCGTGGGGCCCTCTCCTTCTTGGCCCCGGGAAGATTCCTAGGCATTCCTTCATCTTATGGTTGGCTATTCAGGAGCGTCTGTCGACGATGGATAAACCTTGGTTGCATCATGAGGATGGTATTTGCGTCCTTTGTGGGATGGCGGTTGAGTCTCATTCTCACTTATTCTTCATGTGCCCTTACTCTAGTAGGTGTATCTCTATTGTTAGGAGGGAGATAAAATTTAGTTGGCCTCACTCTGAGTGGAGTACGGGTATTCTTTGGGCGGCTAGGAGGTGGAGAGGTAGGCGTGTGGTTAACGTGGCATACCGCATTTTTTTAGCGGCGTTGGTCTACTTACTCTGGCAGGAGCGTAATGAGAGGAGATTCGGTCAGAGGCGTCGAGATCCACACACAGTCACTTTTCAGGGGATTGGTCTTGTTCGGGACATTATCTCTCAGCGTTGGCCGCCTAATTCCTTATCTGCGGTCGCTGTTAGGCGTATTTGGAGGGTTGCTTGGTAGTTTCAGTGTAACTCTCTTTTATTTTTTCTTTTCGTGCTGTTGTTGCACCTTCTGTAATGGTTGCTGGGTACTGGCCAGCCTTGCCACTCTTATTTATTTAATACAATTGACTTTTCCCAAAAAAAAAAGAAGGATTCCTTTTCAAAGGAAATCGCCTTTGTTTACCCAAACACCCGATTCGGGAATTGTTAGTTCGGGAAGCTCACGGTGGAGGCTTGGCCGGTCATTTTGGTTCGGCTAAAACGGTGGAGGTACTTAAAGAGCATTTTCATTGGCCGAAGATGCAAGTGGATATACACGACATAATTAATAAGTGTGTAACATGCCATATTGCTAAGAGTTCATTCAAACTGGGAGTATACATGCCTTTGCCGATTCCGGAAAGGCCGTGGGAAGATGTCTCAATGGATTTCATTGTTGCTTTGCCTCGTACTCAACGAGGGAGAGATGCTATTATGGTTGTTGTAGACCGATTTTCGAAGATGGCTCACTTTGTGTCTTGCCACAAGATGGACGACGCGAGTAACGTCGCTGATTTATATTTCCGAGAAATCGTACGATTGCATGGGGTTCCAAAAAGGATTGTTTCGGATCGGGACCCAAAATTCCTTAGTTATTTTTGGAACACCTTGTGGAAAAGGGTGGGAACCAAACTACTATTTAGCACGTCACATCATCCACAAACGGACGGTCAAACCGAGGTAACCAATCGAACATTGGGCACTTTACTACGTGGTCTTGTGAGCAAGACACAAAAGGATTGGGACTTGAAACTTGCACATGCGGAGTTTGCTTATAATCGTTCTCCTACTCATGTCACGGCACACTCTCCGTTCGAAGTAGTTTACGGACTAAACCCATATATGCCGTTAGATCTAATTCCATTGCCAAGTGACGAGTTAGTGCACAAGGATGCGGAATCAAAACTGAAATCGATGATGAAATTACACGAGCAAGTACGTAATCGAATCAAGGAAATAAACAAGGCTTACAAAAGAAAGTCGAACAAACAAAGAAGGCCGAGATTGTTCGAAGTTGGTGATTTGGTTTGGTTGCATTTGAGGAAAGAGCAGTTTCCAAGTAAACGCAGGAACAAATTAATTCCGCGAGCGGAGGGACCGTTTAAAGTAATCGCAAAGGTGAACGACAATGCATACAAATTAGAACTTCCGGGAGATTATGGGATTCATGCGACCTTTAATGTTGGGGACCTTTCGCCATACATCGATGATGACGGAATTTCGGAATTGAGGACAATTCCTTTTAAAGGAAGAGGAGGAGATGATATGGAATCATTTAATACAAATGAAGAAGACGAAGTAAGGATCGATGTAAATGACCTTACAACACGCCATGCTCGGACTACTATGTATTTAGGTGAGAAAATGGACATAAGACATGGAGTCTCGGTCTTGGCCGTGTCATATGACACGGCCCGTGTCATGCTGTGCCGGAAAGTCGAAATCCACTGCCTGTCGAACTCGGCTGTGTCGTCCGACACGGCCCATGCCGAGATGTACCGGATAAGCCAAACTGACTGCCCACAGGACTCGACCGTGTTGTCTGGCACGGCCGAGTCGAACTCTTCCGGATAAGCCAAAACCGACTGCCCAGACGCCCGCGCTGCGCCCGTGCCGAGTCACTGTCGGACGAGTCACTATCGGACGTCCCTGTCGCGCCGCGACCGTGTCAAGCGGACACGGTCGAGTCACTGCCGACATACTTGTCGTGCCGCGCCCGTGCCGAGTGTCTTTGTCGCGCCACGACCGTGTCAAGCGACACGGCCCGTGTCCTGCCGGCAGTTTACTCCTTTTTTATAGTTTTCTTTTGTGTGTTTGTCTTTGCTTTATTTTTTACTCATTTTAGGGATTATGTTTCCCCTAAAATTATGATTGTTGTTCCTTTTGTATTTTATTATTTATTTGTTTTGATTATTCAAAGATTTTATAAATCATTGAATTATTTTCTTTTATTATGGGAAGACTTGAAGTCTCCTATATATAGTCTTGTGTAAGCATTGTAATAAAAACATTGAATATTGTTGTGAAAGAATACACTTTGTATTTCTATCCTTGGTGAATGCTTTTCATCGAAACTTGATTATAATTCGACGCGTTTTCGAGTTTTAATCTAATCGATTCTCAATAGGTCTTGAGGAAAGATTACCTTATCAAACTATAGGTCTAGTTTGATAAATCATTCATATTGTTCTTGTTTACGTAAGCTAAATTGCCCTACTTTCGGTTATTTCTTACGAGTGTTACTCATATTCGAGTGTTGTGAGGATCAACAATATTTTCGTTGCATTACATACGAGTTTACGTCCATTTTTATATGTAATTCGTATCACCTACTATCAATACACATCTGCCACGATCCGTCCTTCTTCGGAACAAGTAAAACCGGAACCGCACAAGAACTTAAACTTTCTCGAACATACTTGCGGTTCATTAGTTCCTCGATTTGTTTTCGTAGTTCTTTCGTCTCCTCAGGATTACATCTATAGGCAGCCCTATTAGGGAGCGATGCACCTGGTATAAGATCGATCTGATATTCAATCCCATGAATAGGCGGTAAACCTTACGGTAACTCTTCGGGAAAACATCTGCAAATTTGTATAATAAAGTATCTATCTCCCCTTCGTTTTGCACAACCTTATCATCATCCCGTGTCTCCTTAAATATCAACAAGTACACGTACTCACCATCATCAATAGCATGTTCCATCTCCCGCTCACTAGCAAACATGGTAAGATTTGGGTTTTCAACCCGATTAGAGCTCATAGAACGAATGGCTTGAGGTGTGATACGAATTACGTATGTAAGTGTACGTAAAGCGTATGAAATACAACGGAAGGTTATTACGTTTGGAAAAGTATCAAAATATCGATCAAAAGTACAAGGTGGTGGCCGAAATTATACGGTTTTCGGCCGTGATGTAGGATAGTATATGGATTTGAATGTGTTTTACCGAATTAGACCTATAACTCGATAAAGATAATCTCTCCTCAAGACCTATTGAGAATTGATCAAGTTATAATTCGAGACGCGTCGAAATAATAACCAAGGTTTTTGTTGAACTCGTTCAACGTATATTTCAAGAGAAATACAATGTTATTAATATTCAAGATGCTTACAACAAGTGGAGGATGAGGCTTTATATAGCCATTTACAACTCCTAACCAAGCCAAACAACATCACACAAAATCAAACTAAAAGACAAGCAATTATTAAACTAAGACATCAAGACTTTTAAAAAAAATAAAAACAACACATGCTTGGTTTCTTTGAGTTTGGCCGTGGGTATCATGAAGTGGAGGAGGTCACCATCTATCTTATGTGATAAGTCTTTGACAAAGACTTTGAACAAGAAAGCAACATCTTGTAGTCTTCCTCCCATGTGTTTCGGCCGAAGTGATAAGGTGGAGGGAAATCAAATATCAAGTGTTGATATGGTGGACTTTGAAAATGGACACAAATGTTGAAAGTAGTGGGGACAAAATCCTTCAAGGATGCAAGTCACAATCGGCCGAAATCTTCCCCATATGGCCGATTTTGTATGCATGAACATGCATACGTGTGCATGTTTTGATACGTCTAAGTTATCCCGGTTCCGATTATTAAGATCGTTCCCATTTCCGTGGATGTTTTCTCACCGAAGTACGTAGGTGCATGTGCATGCAACTTGGTATCGTCACCTACATTGATTCTTACTTCGTTTGGAGATGTCGTAATCGCATCAAGTTCAAAGGTGGGGACAAAATCTCTCCCATGTGATACTTGACAAGGACAACAAAAATCAAGCTTCCATACACTTGGTTTGACCGAATTATTGAAGTGTGGAGGGACCCAAGCATTGTAGTGGACTTTGAAAATGAAGTCTTGAAACTAGAAGAGACAAAAATCTTCATGATCTTGGACCAAATATGATGCTGTCGATTTTGTCATTTCTGGGATTCAATGGGTCCGAATTTGGTCCTATGGTCTCATAAGATTTGTAGCTCTCTTTCTTGGCTTTCCATGGCCACTTGAATCACCTGAATCGGATTTCGGACGAGAAAGTTATGGGCAAAATACTAAAACTGCTACGAAGTCATCGTGCGCGCGAGAATTGGTAATTTGTCCGTGTATTTTGCATGAGGATTTTATGTATGCCTGCGACTCAATCAAGCTTGGTCGGATAATCTTCTTTTTGTATTTGATGATGTTGACCGATTCGTATCATACCCTTCCCCTTTCAAAGGATTTGACCTCAAATCCAGATTTTGAACTTTTTTTTTATTATTTTGTGCTGTAAGACTTGACTTGTACTTCATTGGATGCTCGGTCTTAATCACATCATTCCTTTCTTTTCAAGAAGATTCATTCTTGATTCTAATGCCCGAAAGAAGGGTTGATACTCCGGATATGGTTGCACTCCTCCCGGTTTGAAGATGTAATTTTCGTCCATAATGTTGACTTTAACTTGTGATTGCGTATCCAAAAGGACAACATGCAAAATGGAAACAAACGACATACCTAGGAGTCTTCCATTCCCCTTAATAGAATCCCAAAAAGATGATTTATGGTTTAACGGAGTAATTTCCAACTCCTGTGCTAAGTGAACACAAATCGCGTCCTCACTCCCTTCAATAATGAATTCGTCCCTTACTATTTTCCGATTATACGCAGCCACGCTGCTTTCACGTTGGTCGGTGTCAAGAACTGGATCAACAAGAACAAATGGATTAGGACCCTCCAGTTCTTTGACAATAATTGAAACAATCTTGTGTGGAATATAACAAGGCGGTCTTTGTTCGATTAGTTCGCTTTGCACAACCACGCCATTATCTCGGGTCTCCTTAAGCACCCGTATGTGTTCATGCTCACCTTCAAAAATGGGAAGCTCGAGATCAATTATGGGCTCCTCTTTGTCATCTGATTCTGTATCAAATATTGGCGGTCCATCATAACCCGATCCACTTTCCATTTTAATATTATCGGTCTCCTTGAATAATGTATCATCAAAATTTAACCCACTAAGCTCATTTCGTACCGCAACAAAGTCATACGACCCACTTTGCTCCGATAGGGCAGCTCGACTCCAACCATCATCTTCTTTGTCATCAAAAAATGCCGCAGGAAATTCTGTCATATCAAAGTCGTCAGTGACAAAGAGTTCATCTTCAAGATTAGCCGTTTCAGAAAGCATAAAGCCGTGATCTTGTTTCGCGTTTGGGATAAATTTTCTGGCAAAATATTTCCTGAATTTTTGCCAAGCTCTGATTTTAGGCTTACGTTGTTGTGAACGGGACTGTTTCAATTTTTTCCACCAGAAGGCGGCGCTACCGCGGAGGCGCTTTGTCACCAGCGAAACGCGGCGGTTGATCGGGGCAGCCTTAAAGTCCGCATGCTCCTCACAAGCATGGAGCCAATCCATGCACGCATCTGGATTACTAGATCCGTGGAACTCCGGTATGCTATAGAATTTAGCCAAGAAATCAATATCGTTGGCGTCGTCTCTGCGTCTTGCTTGCATATGTTGCTCCGGTAAGCAGTTTAGTGCGTCACGGAGTTTCATCAAGAAATCGAGATTGGAGAAATCCATAACAAGAATCAAGAGATAGTTCTTGATAAGAAATCGTTGAATAAATCGCCCAAGGAGATGACCTTGGGCTTCGATACCACTTATGATACGAATTACGTATGTAAGTGTACGTAAAGCGTATGAAATACAACGAAAGGTTATTACGTTTGGAAAAGTATCAAAATATCGATCAAAAGTACAAGGTGGTGGCCGAAATTATACGGTTTTCAGCCGTGATGTAGGATAGTATATGGATTTGAATGTGTTTTACCGAATTAGACCTATAACTCGATGAAGATAATCTCTCCTCAAGACCTATTGAGAATTGATCAAGTTATAATTCGAGACGCGTCGAAATAATAACCAAGGTTTTTGTTGAACTCGTTCAACGTATATTTCAAGAGAAATACAATGTTATTAATATTCAAGATGCTTACAACAAGTGGAGGATGAGGCTTTATATAGCCATTTACAACTCCTAACCAAGCCAAACAACATCACACAAAATCAAACTAAAAGACAAGCAATTATTAAACTAAGACATCAAGCCTTTTAAAAAAAATAAAAACAACACATGCTTGGTTTCTTTGAGTTTGGCCGTGGGTATCATGAAGTGGAGGAGGTCACCATCTATCTTATGTGGTAAGTCTTTGACAAAGACTTTGAACAAGAAAGCAACATCTTGTAGTCTTCCTCCCATGTGTTTCGGCCGAAGTGATAAGGTGGAGGGAAATCAAATCTCAAGTGTTGATATGGTGGACTTTGAAAATGGACACAAATGTTGAAAGTAGTGGGGACAAAATCCTTCAAGGATGCAAGTCACAATCGGCCGAAATCTTCCCCATATGGCCGATTTTGTATGCATGAACATGCATACGTGTGCATATTTTGATACGTCTAAGTTATCCCGGTTCCGATTATTAAGATCGTTCCCATTTCCGCGGATGTTTTCTAACCGAAGTACGTAGGTGCATGTGCATGCAACTTGGTATCGTCACCTACGTTGATTCTTACTTCGTTTGGAGATGTCGTAATCGCATCAAGTTCAAAGGTGGGGACAATATCTCTCCCATGTGATACTTGACAAGGACAACAAAAATCAAGCTTCCATCCACTTGGTTTGACCGAATTATTGAAGTGAGGAGGGACCCAAGCATTGTAGTGGACTTTGAAAATGAAGTCTTGAAACTAGAAGAGACAAAAATCTTCATGATCTTGGACCAAATATGATGCTGTCGGTTTTGTCATTTCTGGGATTCAATGGGTCCGAATTTGGTCCTATGGTCTCATAAGATTTGTAGCTCTCTTTCTTAGCTTTCCATGGCCACTTGAATCACCTGAATCGGATATTGGACGAGAAAGTTATGGGCAAAATACTAAAACTGCTATGAAGTCGTCGTGCGCGCGAGAATTGGTAATTTGTCCGTGTATTTTGCATGAGGATTTTATGTATGCCTGCGACTCAATCAAGCTTGGTCGGATAATCTTCTTTTTGTATTTGATGATGTTGACCGATTCGTATCAAGGTGCCATCTGTTTAAGCACAATTTTTTTGCCCTTATCCCATAACTCATATTCATTACTTCTTCCTCGATGTAAAATATCTCTATCAAACAACCATGGACGCCCCAAAAGTACATGACATGCATCCATCAGGAGTACATCACACAACACGTTATCATCATACGAACCCATGGTTAATCCGACCCTCACTTGTTTTGACACCTTTACTTTATTCCCGTCATCAAGCCAATGTAAACCGTATGGCCTCGAATGAGTCGTAGTTGTCAGCCCGAGTTTATGATACGAAATTGAGTAGTCCGAATAATGAAAACAAAGCAAGGATCGACATAAATGGCCTTACAACGCGTCATACACGTACGACGACATTTTTAGGCGATAAAACGGACACAAGACGTAAAAGGACCAAGTTGTCGAGCTCGGTCGTGTCCAACCTGCCGGAAAATGTTCAATCTGCCGGAAAATGTCCAACCTGCCGGAAAATGTCCAACCTGCCGGAAATATCACCACCTGCCGGAAATTGCCGAGCACTTCCGACCGAACTCGGCCGTGTCGACCGACACGGCCCATGCCGAGATGTACCGGATAAGCCAAAATGACTGCCCATATGTCCGACTGTGTTCCAAGACACGGTTGAGTCAATGCCGAACGTCCTTGTCGTGCCGTGCGGTCGAGTCACTGTCGTACGTCCTTATCGCGCCGCGACCGTGTCAAGCGGACACGGTCAAGTCGTTGCCGAACGTCCTTGTCGCGCCATGCCCATGCCGAGCGTCCTTGTCGCGCCGCGGCCGTGTCTCGGGACACGACCGAGTCCCTGCCGGCAGCCCCCTTATTTTATACACTTTTTGTGTATTTTTGTCTTCTCCTTTCCTTTTTACTTATTTTAGGGATTATGTTTCCCCAATTATGTGATTTATGTTTCTTGTTTGTATTTTATGTTGATTTGTTTTGATTATTCAAAAATTTTATAATCTTTGAATTTTTTTTATTGTTATAGGTAGACTTAGTTTTTTTCCCTATAAATAGGCTTTGATAAGTCTTGTAATGAATCATTATGAATTTGAATGTTGTTGTGAACGAATACACTTTGTATTTCTATCCTTGGTAAATGATTTTTTACCGAAACTTGATTTTTATTCGACGCGTTTTCGAGTATTAATCTGATTGATTCTCAATAGGTCTTGAGAAGAAATCTCTTATCGAATTATAGGTCTAATTCGATAAACCCTTGTCCTTGATCGTTCAAGTTTTCTTGATCGATATTATTACTTTATCTGATATTACATCCATAAAAATACACTCAAAACACCCTATTCGTAAAAAGCCTTCCGCTATCATACAATTACATTTACTCCGACCGATACATATTCACTTTTCCTGGCGAATTCGTATCATAAGTGGTATCGGAGCCCAAGGTCATCTCCTTGGGCGATTTATTCAACGATTGCTTGTGAACGAAATATCTCTTGACTCTTGTCGTCAGAAACCATACCTGAATTTCTTAATTCAGTTAAGGTTCTTGATCTTTTAGCAAAATGGAGTTCAATGATATTTATCTCTTAGCGATATTACGCGATGCATTACACAGCATACCGGAGTTCATGGGACATTCCGATCCAGAAGCAGGTGTTGATTGGCTCCACATTTGTGAGGATTTTTTCAACCACAATTTAATTCCAGTAGACCGCCGAGTCTCGTTGGCGACGAAATGCCTTCGTGGTCGCGCCTCGACCTGGTGGCAGAAATTGAAAACCAGTCGTTTACACCAAGGTAAACCCAAACTAAGAGACTGGAACAAATTCGTAAAACACTTTACTCGGAAATTCATCCCCACAAATTCTCACCGCCACGATCCACCAACGGCACCACACCGGAAATTGCAGAAGTTCAGCGCCACCCCGCCACCGACCTTCGATCTAAGGTTTTTCCACATCACTGAGCGGCACAATGACGAATTTCCACCAGAACCTTTTTCCTATGAAGACGATGCCCCTACTACCATTTTTAATGAAGTAGATGAGGCAAAGGTTTCAACGACGCAACACAACGAAGAAGACGATTTGGTTAGTGTTTCCCTAATTGACAAACTTGGATCTTGCTATTATGAGCATGAGCCAATTAATTGTGTTGGCCAAATTGACCAAAACGGACCAAATTATTTTAATGGTGAGGAGCCTTTTAGTGTCATGGAAATTGGGCCGGATTATGAAGGGCCACCAGTATTTGATACCAAATCAGTTGACGAAGAGGAACCCATAATTGATTCTATGTTTCCCATTTTTGATGGTGCACCCGACGTGAAATCATTAATACTTCCCATTTTTGATGTTGTGCCCGACGACGATCCATATCTCGATGAAAGTTGTTTTGAATATTTTCGTCCAATTAATGATGCAGACTCCAATGAGGTGTTTTCGGATCTTGATACGGAGCAAGAAGATGTTATGATTCCGGAACATCTATATCTTAACCCTAATTAAGATTTTGATCTGAAAATCGACGACGAAGCATTTTTCCCAGGTCTTGAAGTGGCATCCGATGAAGAGCGGCCTATTATTACTGCCGTGCGTCCCATTTCAGATGTCCACTCATGTCATGATGTCGGTATTACCCGGCGGAGTAATTGATGCAACCCCAGTTGCACCATCAAAAGTATTAGATTCGACTGGAGCCATCATAAATCACACTGGTCCTATCACCCGAGCACGTGCTAAGAAATTGAGAGAAGACACAAATGAACTATTGAAAACAAGCGATATTAGCACCACTACACGAAATAACATGATGTTACGCTCCAGCTCTATAACTCTACTTCAAATCACCGATTCGGAAGGCCACGTTCCCATAAGGGAATTACATTGTTTGTTCATGTTTAAATTCGAGATTGAGGACCCTCGTTTAGAGATTGCATTTGGAGAACACATTGAAGATTTCAAGCCGCAACTTCCCTATCCGGATAAGTTCGATTCTATACTCCATTATGAGGATCACATTGAACAAGACCCCCGTCTAGGGGCTGCATGGAATTCTTCGACGTTCAAGACCCCCGTCTAGGGGCTGCATGGGAGACGTATGGAAGGGGTTCAACCATGCAAATACATGCAAAACAAGGAGACATTTTCGTCCATATTTGAAGCCTTTTCCTAGGTGTTATATTTTTGTCAAAAATATGAAGTATAAAAGTACAAAAGGTCTACATGGTGTGAAAGAAAAGTAACCTCATCAAGTGACCTCATCAAGTGTAGCTAGCAATATTTTACACTCCCACTTGGTCCTCATAACCGTTGCAAGGAGGAGAGAAGGATGAGGAATTTTTGGCCCACTTTCCTTCAAATAGCCGTTGCCATCTTCACAAAGTCAAGAAGGAATCTTAGCTTTACTCAAGTAGCTAGTATTTTATGATTATCTTTCCTCCTTTCATGCTTGTAGTTGTAATTGTTTATTTTGTTGTTTGAATTTCATGTCTCCTTAGGAGTCTTTTAGACACCTATAAATAAGGTCTATGGCCATTTGTAATATCACCAAGAATAATTTCGAAATATAGCTATTATGCTTTATTAATATACTTGTGTGTTAGTGATTTTATGTTTATACATTAAATCATTCTACTTGGAATCAAAGATTGCCATCTCTTTGGTTTTGAATTCATAGAAACTATAGGATCTTGAGTTTTATTCGAAGGCTTCTTGTTACAAGATATCAAGGTGTCGTTAGAATCCTACTTAAGGGTTTATAGTACGTTACATTTCCGCTGTCATTACAACCGTTGGGGGGACAAGAAATTCCCATTAAAAGAACCTACTTGAGAGCTTCACAAGTTGATCTTTCTTAGGCAAGGGGGATCATATCATTTGGCATCTGATACGATATCAACTATTCCAATCGAAGAAGAATCAATAAAAATCGACATCAACGACGATACAAAGTTACACGCCCACGCATCATCATACTTGGGCGAGAAGAACACACAAATTGGAGTTACGTTATTAATCGGAACTGGAATAACGTAAAACATGACGACGAAATCGGTCCAAAAGCATGGAATTTTCGGCCAAAGCATGCTTGAAAGGGACTCATGTTTGTCTTCATATCTTACACAAAATCTTGAAGATCTCCTCCTCCCCACATCCTTGAAATCGGCCGAAAACATATCCCTTGGTGAAGACTTTCATCAAGCCTTTTCTTCATGTCAAAGTCACCCCTAATAAGTCCAAGATGCTTGAAGATTTGATATCATATCTTGTCCAAAATATTCATGATCTCCTCCCCCACACCCTTGGATGGTTCGGCCGAAGCATGTTAGGAAGTTTCATTTTTTTGTTTTGTTTTATTTCCTTATGGTTGTATACTACTATATATAGTAGTTCATGTTGTATTTGTAAGCATCTTGAAAATTAATAATATTGTATTTCTCTTGAAATATACGTTGAACGAGTTCAACAAAACCTTGGTTATTATTTCGACGCGTCTCGAATTATAACTTGATCAATTCTCAATAGGTCTTGAGGAGAGATTATCTTTATCGAGTTATAGGTCTAATTCGATAAAACACATTCAAATCCATACACTATCCTACCTCACGGCCGAAAACCATATAATTTCGGCCACCACCTTTTATTTTTGTTGATACTTTGATACTTGTAAAAACGTGATAATCTTCCGTTGCATTTTATACGCTTTACGTACACTAACATACGTAATTCGTATCATAAGTGGTATCAGAGCCATTTGTCTCACAGTCCTCGACGTTACTCAAGAAGATGGCATTCACCAATGAAGAAGTAGCCAAATTGCGTGACGTTCTTCGAGGCCTGCCGGAGCCCCGAATCCATGCACGACGAGGACACGACGCCATGCATGCACCACAACATGCGGATGAATTCAAGACAAGCGAACTTTCGGAGTTCGTAGGCGGCACCGACCCCGAGACTTATTTGGAGTGGGAAAGGAAAATTGAACGAATGTTTGAGTTCAAGGACCTCGATGACGAGAAAAGATGCAAGTACGCGATTCTCAAACTTGGAAAGGGAGCTTCCCTTTGGTTTGAACGAATGAAGACACAACGAGTTCGTACCGATAAGGAAAAGATACGTTCGTGGGATTCTCTAAAAAAGAAACTACGTAAGAGATATGTCCCGGCTACACACAAGTTAAGTTTATATCGAAAAATTTCGGACCTCACACAAGGAAAGCTAAGTGTCGGAGAATACATCGAAGAGTTTGAAAACTTATCCTTAATGGGAGAACTTGAAGAGAGCGAAGAATTACGGATGTCCCGTTTCTTACGAGGCTTGAATAGAAACATTGCTAATTCCGTGGAACTCTACCCCTATTCCGACTTTGATAATTTGTGCGGGCTTTGCATAAAGTTGGAAACTCAAAACAAGGCAAAATTTTCAAAACCCGAATTCCCACCTAAGTTCGGAAATACCAACTTTGGCACGAGTTCTAGCTCGTTTCCAAAAACTGTCACGGTAAATCCACCCGTTACTACCATTCCAAAAACTCCTCTCACACCAAAGGAAACAAGTTTATCTAAAGTTCGGTGTTTCAAATGTCAAGGATTTGGATACTATCAAAGTGCTTGTCCAAATCGAAGAATAGTGAAGTTACGAGAAGCCATAGCCGTCCGAGAAGAGTTACTAGCCGAAGAAGAAAGAATTGGAGACGTCTTTAACTTGGAAGCTGACGAAGAAGAAGAAGATTGCGAGGCATACGATGCCCCAAACTATGACACGAACCTCGTCCTTCGCATGTTACAAACAAAGGCGGCCCCGAGTGACATAGAACAACGAGATCTCGGCCATTTTTTTCATCCCTGATCTCCTTTATGTAAATCTTGCTTAGTTTTTTTCATTCACAAGTTTGATTCGGGGCTCTATTTCCTTCCTGCCGGTATTTTTAGTTCAATTTTTCATTACAGTTTTTTTGTTGGCAATTTGAGGTTCGACGAACTGCTAGGGTGCGCGGTCCGTGGTCGCGACTCCACGATTTGATCTGCTGCTTTGGGCGATTGTGGTGTTCGACTTCATCTACCTCCGTATTGGTGCACGGATTTTTTTTTGGAGGTGTGATTTGTTGCAGGGTGTTGTATGACATCATCCACCGCATGTGGGTCTTCTTCTTCGCCAGTTGCGGAGGCTTGCATACCTGTTATAATCAATGGGATGTTTCCTCCACCAACTGTCGGCGCCGGAGATAGTCCATCTCTGGACACTGTTCCTGGTCCTCCCGTGACGCAGGGATTTGATGTTCATGGATTTCATGATTTGGGGGTGAAGGTGTTATGTTCTTCTGATTCTAATAAGCTTAAGCTTAAACTCGATGGAATTTGGGGTGACTCGTGCCTGGCTGCTCCTCCTGTCGCCGGCGGGGGCGTGCTATCGGCCCCGCAGGGTGTTTTTCGTTCAATTCTCAAACCCAGGCGTGACCCGTTGTTTGATTCTCGGCCTGTTATTGGGCTGGGTTCTGGCCCGTTTCCTGGTGCTGGAGCAAGTGGGTCCTTGGCCAGCAGTGGTACTGCTATTAGCACCCTTTCTGGGGTCTCTGTTCCTATTGTACAGGAGTCTCCTGCTCCTTTTAATTGTGACTCTCCTGGATTTAATGGTTCGGCCCCTAAATTGGTTAATAATGTTAATGTTGGTAATGACGACCTTAATAGTGTATCTGAATTACCTATATCTTTGAACTTTGGTTCGGTTCTGGTGCTTATTCGGAAGGAATTGCCTCTACCTTCTGCTGTGCTAGGAAATAATTTTGTTAAAAAAAGGGGCCTTCGGTATGTGAAACCTGATTTTCAAAATGGCGAGTTTATTGTCAAACCAGATGCTAGTGTGGGAATTGAAGGTGCTAAGAAGTGGCTTTTCACATTAGTTGGTTATTTTTTGGGGAAAGCCCCTCCTCTTAGCTTGGTCAAGAATTATTTTATGTCGGCGTGGAAGGGGCTTAAGGAGGTGCTCTCCTCTGAGGGGGGATTCTTTTTCTTCAAGTTTGATAGTGAGCGAGTTTTGTCCGAGGCGTTAGAGGGTGGGCCGTGGCTGATTCAGGCCGCCTATTTTCCTTACCGGTGGAAGCTTGGTATGTCCCTTATGAAGGTTCAACCTAAACATGTCCCTGTTTGGGTGAAACTTCGTGATGTCCCCCTCGAGTATTGGACTGACGAGGGGCTTAGTATTACGCTAGTGCTATAGGGGAGCCACTTTTTGCCGATGTTTTCACCAAACTGTCTCAAAGTGGATTATGCTAGAGTGTGCGTCATGTTAGACGCGATACTAGCCCGATTCGCTCGTTCCTTATGGTTATTCCATCGATGGTGATTGTCCTGGTTAGGAGGATCCATGTTGAGTATGAATGGTTACCTCATCGGTGTGGTGTTTGTAGAGTTTTCGGGCATCGTGATCGGTTTGCCGAGCACTTCTAAGCCTCCGGTTCGAAGCGGTGTTAATCGGGCTCGTATTTATGTGGCTAAGCCTGCTCCTCGTGCGCTCATGGTCAGGGGCCTCGTTGGGTGCAGTTCGGTTGGGGGGCCGCCAGCCGGGTTGGCCTCGATGTCCGCTCAGGGGCCACGATGTGGTGTTAGCTGGGGGCTCTGGAGGTCGTGGGGCTGGTTTGAGCCCGTTGAGTAGTGTCTCTACTTTCTCCTTGGTTACTACCAGCTCTCCTATCGTGTCGCCTAGGAGGGCTTCTGCTGGTATGTTTGAGCCGTCTCACAACAGGTTTGCGGCTCTTTCTGGTCTCACCGATGATATTGAGGTTGAGATTCCTGAGTTTGTCGGCACGTCGCTTTGTTCTAGTTCTTCTTCTTTGGGCCATTTATCTGATGCAGCCCTTCTCGAGGGTGTTAGATGATTCCGCTCGCAGTGTGGAATGTCCGTGGCCTGAACCATCCGGACCATCAGAACTCGGTCCGGGAGGTCATTTCTTCTTTTAGTCTTTGTTGTGTCGCCTTACTGGAGACGAAAGTCTCTGTTGGTAACTCGAGGCATATTGCTTCTCTGGTTAATGCTTCGTGGCAGTGGTTTTTTGATTATGGAAACAGTAGGGTAAGCGGATTTGGGTCTGGCCGATTCCCGTGGTCTCTGTTGATATTATTGCTATTGATCCTCAACTTATTCACCGGATTATTTCGCTTATTGACTCGTCCAGCTTCCTAGTTACTTTTGCATATGGTTCTAATGATGCTATCCGGAGGAGACTTCTTTGGCGCTTCTTGGTGATTTTTCATTACGCATGTTAGCGAGCCTTGGGTGATTATGGGCGACTTTAATGCTTTGTTTTGGATAGTAGCGAGATCTTAGGTGGAGTGGTGACTCATCATGATGATGAGCTCCCTATGTTGGAGTTCGGGGAGTTCCACGTCGTCGATCTAGAGACGCTTCCAATGTTGGGCTCCTGGTTCTCTTGGCATAATAAGAGCCCTTCTCCTAGATCCTTGTGGAAACGGTTAGATAGAGTCCTGGGTAATCCGCAGTGGTTTATTTCTCATTCTGACTACTCCTATACTTGCGATTTGCCTCGGACCTCTGATCATAGCCCGCTTATCTTTGGTATTGGTAGCTTGACCCGTCGTAGGGGTAAGATGTTCAGGTTTGATAATTTTCTGGCAGATTCTGATGACTTTCTGCCTGCTGTCTTTGGTATTTGGCATCATCTTATTGTGGGAGCCCCCTTCTTTGCGATTTGCCGGAAGTTAGATGCCCTTAAGCATGTTTTTCGTGCTATGAGGAAGAGGAAAGGGGACTTGGCTATTAATGTGGCTTCAGCGTCAGCTTTCCTTTCTGCAGCCCAGTCTATCCTTAGAGAGTTTCCTTTGTCAGACTCTGCTTTACAGTTAGAAGGGTGTTGCAGGTGGGTGTTCTCTTCCGCTGTTTCCCAGGAGCAGTCCTCGCTCAGGCAACGGGCCAAGCTAGCGTGGCTCAAGGATGGGGACCAGTGTTCTGCTTTCTTCTTCCGGAGGGTTGCCTCTAGGAGGGCTCGTTCGCGGATTTTTAGGCTGGTTTCTGAGGATGGCATTGATCTGTCTGATCCTGTTCTCATTCGGGATGAGGTAGTTGGGTTCTATGAGAGGTTATTGGGTTCTTCGGATCGGGTTCAGCCTATCTCGTACAATCAGGTGAGACCTTTTGTCTCTTCTTCTCTTCCTCCCGATGTTGCGTTACATATGATCGACCGGTTTCTAATGAGGAGGTTCGCTCGCTTTCTTTGGGTTCGATATGAATTCGGCCCGTGCCCCGATGGGTTTAATGCCACTTTTATCGACGTGCTCGTCCGATTGTTGGGGGTGAGATTACTTACGCTATTAAACATTTTTCTCCTCGGGTCAATTCGTTAAGCATCAATACTACCCTAATATCTCTTGTTCCTAAAGTTGCTTTGCCAAGGAGCATGTCGACTTTAGACCGATTTCTTGTTGTAACCTTTTATATAAGGCTATTTCTAAGATTATGGTCCATCGTATGCGTGATAGCCTTGATTCCTTGATTGATCCAAACGGCTCGAGACTTTTATTCCTAGGGAGAAGGATTAGTGATAATATCCTTCTCGCCAGAGCTTCTTCATGGTTATGGGCAAAAGGGATGCCAGTCGGTGTGTCTTTAAGGTTGATCTTATGAAAGCTTACGACACCGTTGAATGGGATTTTGTTTTGATTGCTCGCAATGTATGGGGTTCCACCAGACGTTTATTGCTTGGGTCGGGAGTGTATCACCACTCCGCTTACTCGATCTCCTTGAATGGGGATGCCGAGGGTATCTTTAGGGGCCGTAGGGGGCCGAGGCAGGTGACCCTATCTCTCCGTATCTGCTTGCTATTGTTATGGAGGTCCTCCATGGTATTATCGCCCGTGAGATCGCTCGACTCGGGTTCGATTCCACCTGAAGTGTATGGCTACTCGCACCTTCATGCTTGCTTTTGCCGATGACCTTCTCCTTTACGTAATCCCGATGTTGTCTCTGTTGTTCTTAAGAAAAGTATTGAGATCTTTGCTTCCCTTTCGGCCTACGAGACAACCCGGTAAGAGTAATATCTTTCTTTCGGCTAGTGCTCAGTGCGGGGGTCCAGTTCAGCTTGTTAGGTTTCACTAGGTCACTTCCCGTGAGGTATTTGGGAGTTCTCTTGATTTCTTCAAGCCGACAATTGCTATGTGTTCCCTTTGATTGATTCGATTGATGGTCGTCCGAGTTCGTGGGCTAGTCTTGCTCTTTCCATGGCAGTGCGCGCCTTATTCGCTCTGTCTTATCTTCTTTACATATTTATTGGGCTAGTAGTTTTATTTTGCCTAAGGGCGTTCTCTCTTTGATTGAGAAACGTATAGGCGGTTCCTCCGCGAGGTTCTCATGATTCGGCCGCCAAGGTGGCTCAGGCTAAGGTTTGCTTGGAAGTGGATTGTGGGGTCGTGGCATCATTCCGTTGAGGCTACGTAATCAGCTCGATGGCTCGTCATATCCGGGCTCTTCTCACGGCTCTAATCGCTCTGTCTGGGTTAATTGGGTTCGGACTTTTAGGTTGCAGCAGTTGTTCTTTACGGGATCTTAGTGTTTCTCCACTTGACTTGGTATTGGCAAGGCTTAAATCAAGTCCCCTTGTTATGGGAGCATTTCAAGATTCCATTGGAGATGGCTCATCCTTCTTCTTGTGGTCGGACCCGGCATTCTATGGGTGTGATTAGGCATTCTGTTCCTAGAGCTCCTCCGTGGTCCGGCATCGACGTGGGTGCTAGGCTTGATTCGGTTATTGTTGAGGGTTCTTGGGAGTGGCCGGTGGTGGATAGGCCCGAGCTTTTGCATTACTCGCTTTGCCTCATATTAATGGGGGTCGGGATCGCGTTTCATGGAGACCGCTTAGTTCGGGAATTTTTCATCCTCTTCGCTCTTCGGTTCCTCAGAGGTTATTCGCCCCCTGTTCCTTGGGCTCCGCTCTTGCACGGACCTGGAAAGATCCCGAGGCACTCTTTCATTCTCTGGTTGGATATTCAGGAGCGGTTATCGACTATGGATAAGCCTTGGCTTCAGCATATTGATGGGATTTGTGTCCTTTGTGGTATGGCGGTCGAGACGCACTCCCACCTTTTCTTTCAGTGCCCTTATTCTAGGAGGTGTATTTCTATTGCTAGGAGGGCCGTCCGCTTTTGTTGGCCTCACTCTGTGTGGAGCTCGGGGGTATTGTGGGCTGCTAGGAGTTGGAGAGGTAAGCACGTGGTGAACGTGGCTTACCGTATTCTTCTTGCTGCGTTGGTCTATTTGATTTGGCAGGAGAGGAACGAGAGGAGGTTTGGCCAGAGCCGTAGAGATCCTCATTCGGTTACTTTCCAGGGGATTGGTCTTGTTCGTGATATTATCTCTCATAGATGGCCCGCTCGTTCTCTTTCTACTGTGGCTCTTCGTCGTATTTGGAGGATAGCTTGGTAGTTCCTCTTTTATTTGTAACTTTCTAGGCTTTGTAGCTTTTGTAGCCATTTGTTCGTAGGCTTTGTTTTCCTACTTTTTCTCTTTGTTACGTTGTTTGGTGCACCATTCTATATGGTTGTCGGGTATTGGCCAGCCTTTTTTGGCCACTCTTATTTTATTTATGCAATTGACTTTTCCCAAAAAAAACGAGATCAAATCTTTCACACAAAGTGTCGTGTCGGAGAAAAATGGTGTAGCTTGATCATTGACGGTGGAAGTTGTACAAACGTGGCATCAAGCGAGATGGTTTCGAAGCTCGGACTAACCACTACGGCTCATCCAAAGCCGTATGCACTCCATTGGCTCGATGATGGAAATAAAGTGAAAGTATCAAGACAAGTGAAGGTCGGACTCACCATGGGTTCGTATGGTGATGATATTATATGCGATGTACTACCGATGGACGCATGCCACGTGTTGTTGGGAAGACCTTGGTTATTTGATCGGGACGTACTACATCGAGGGAGGAGCAACGAGTATGAGTTACGTGACAAAGGTAAAAAAATTGTTCTTAAACCTATGTCACCTCAAGCTATCCGAACAATGAGTTCAAAAAAAGTCGAAGGACCGAAGCTCACAATGTTTGCAAACGAAAAAGAAGTCGAACACGCCATTGACGATGGCGAACGTGTTTATTTGATGATGATCAAAGAAATCCGAAACCTTGCTACCAAATCACACCACGAAGAAGAGATAGATACACTATTACACGAGTTCGCGGATGTATTTCTCGAAGACTTGCCGGTGGGATTACCACCTATCCGCGGAATCGAACACCAAATTGATCTTATACCAGGAGCTCCATTACCGAACAAAGCAGCGTATCATTGTAATCCCGAAGAAACCAAAGAGCTACAATGTCAAATTGATGAGCTCATGAGTCACGGATATGTCCGAGAGAGTTTAAGTCCGTGTGCGGTTCCAGTCCTACCTGTACCAAAAAAAGACGGATCATGGCGAATGTGCATTGACAGTAGAGCCGTGAATAACATCACCGTCAAGTATCGGTTCCCCATCCCGAGACTAGACGACATGTTAGATGAGTTGCATGGCTCGGTTATATTTTCAAAAGTTGATTTACGGAGCGGATACCATCAAATTCGCATGCGAGAGGGAGACGAATGGAAGACGGCATTTAAAACAAAGAATGGACTTTACGGGTGGGTTGTGATGCCATTCGGTCTCACTAATGCCCCGAGCACTTTCATGAGATTGATGAACGAGGTTCTTAAACCTTTCTTGGGGAAGTTTGTTGTCGTATAATTAGACGACATTTTAATCTACAGTCTATCCTTAGAGGAGCATCTTGAACACTTGCGGCACGTGTTTGAAACTCTAAGGAAACAGAAACTTTATGGAAAGCGGGAAAAGTGTAATTTCCTAGTCGAGAGTCTTGTCTTTCTCGGCTATGTCGTTTCTAAAGAAGGAGTTTCGGTGGATCCAGAGAAAATCGCGGCAATCAAGTCTTGGCCGACACCAAAAACTATCACGGAGGTACAATCATTTCATGGCCTCGCTTCTTTTTACCGACGATTCATACGGGACTTTAGTACCATCTCCAGTCCGATCACGGAGTGTCTTAAAAAAGGAACATTTGCATGGAACGAGGCTGCTCAAAAAGCTTTTGAAAAATTAAAAGAAAAGTTATGTGAAGCACCGATTTTAACGTTGATACGAAGCCGAATACTCCAAGCGAAGAAGATGAAGTAAGAATTGACGTAAAACACCTCGATCGCACTACAACCTACTTAGGCGAAAAAAACAGAAACGAGGCACGGAGTTACCTTGATAGTCGGAATTGGAGTAACTTAAACAAAAGACAAGCAGCACCTTGGGGAGGGGAAACGGATCAAGTGGCAACTAAACAAATAAAAGAATGTTCAGCTTTTTCTTACAAAAGCAGTAGGATTCTTGGCAAAAAGGGCGGCTGTCAACAAACAACTTGGAGGCAAAGACCCAGCTTTTACTTTTGTCCACAAGTGACATGAGGAACCTTTTTATTATCTTTTATTATTCTAAGCTCAGCTTGTATTAGTTTAAATTATCTTGTCAGGCTGCTTTGGCCTATAAATAGTGGCAGTAGAGTTGTAATGGGGGATTATTGAATGTTGAAGAATTGAGAACACTTTGTGTTTTTCCCTGGTGAATGCTTTTCATCAAAACTTGGTTTTTATTCGACGCGTTTCGAATACTAATCTGATTGATTCTCAATAGGTCTTGAGGAGAAATCACTTTATCAAATTATAGGTCTAATTTGATAAAACATCTGTTTATATCTTGTTTCGATATTCTGTTTATTTTTCGATACAGTTGATACTTGTTCAATATTTCGTATAAAGGGTTGTTCGATCCTTCGAACGTGCTTCCTGTCTTAAAATTCGCTTCCGAACGAAACGTGCTGTTTCGAGTTCTTTCATTTGGACCAAATTCCTGTCTTGTGGCTGTATCGAATCACCGCCTTCATCACTCGCCAGTATTGTTGCTGTAGCGAGCTTTTGTCACCAGTTCCCGACAGTTTCTTGTCGATAGCTTCCGTTCATCAAAAAGGACTTCCGCTGTATCGAGAGCGAATTCGACTCCCAAGTGAGAATTCGTATCATAAGTGGTATCGTAGCCCCAAGTTCTTGATCTTTGACATTATGGATCTCAACGACTCTGACTTCTTGGCAAAACTTCGTGACGCATTGCGTGACGTACCAGAACAACGCGACCAGCGTTGGCAACCTAGGCGTGGTGACTATGAACGACCCTCACTCCATGTCGAAGAGTTCAAGGTGAACGAGCTTCCAGAGTTCGTGGGAGGGACCGACCCTGAAGTTTACCTGGAATGGGAACGAAAAATTGATCGTATGTTCGAATTTAAAGACCTTGACGATGAGAAAAGGTGTAAGTATGCAATTCTCAAGTTGGGAAAAGGAGCTTCACTTTGGTACGAAGGAGTGAAAACACGAAGAGCTCGTACGGGGAAAGAAAAGATCCGTTCGTGGGATTCGTTAAAAAGAAAATCACAAAAGATATGTACCAAAGATCACACCGGTTATCCTTGTACAGAAGATAGTAGATCTCATGCAAGGAAAGTTAAATGTCATGAGTACATTGAGGAGTTTGAGAATCTAACCTTAATGGGAGAGATAGAGGAGAATGAGGAAATGTAAGATGTCGCGATTCTTGCGTGGCTTAAACCGAAGCATAGCTAACTCGGTGGAACCGTATCCATACGAGGACTTCGATACATTATGTGGGTTATGTGTGAAGTTAGAAGCTCGTAACAGATGAAGTCAGTATAAACCCGAGTTTCCAGTCAAATTTGGAAACCCAAGCGTCGGATCTAGTTCGGCGGTTAAGGCAACCGTATCGACTCCGGTTCTGTTGCGATTCCTGCTAAGGCGATCGTACTCTACGATCAAGGAGACGAGTTTGGCTAAAGTGAGATGTTTCAAATGTCAAGGATTCGGACATTATCAAAATGCTTGTCCAAACAAACGAGTGGTGACACTGAGAGAAGCTGTCACGATCCGAGATGAGTTGTTGGTTGAGGAAGAAAGATTAGGTGACGTATTTGATTTCGACATAAAGGACGAAGATGGAGAAGAATGCGAGACCTACGATGCTCCAAGCTATGACACAGCTTTAGTTCTGCGAACGCTACAGGCCAAAGTCAGATCGAATGATTCGAACAATAAATCAAATATTTCACACGAAGTGTCGAGTGGGAAATAAATGGTGTAGTTTGATCGTTGATGGAGGGAGTTGCACCAACGTCGCTTCCAGCGAGATGGTGACTAAACTCGGGCTGACCACTACGGCTCACCCGAAACCTTACACTTTGCATTGGCTCGATGATGGGAGCAAAATAAGGGTAACTAAACAAGTGAGGATTGGACTAGCCATGGGTTCATATGAAGACAACGTATTATGTGATGTACTCCCGATGGATGCATGCCATGTACTGTTAGGGAGACCATGGATGTTTGATAGGGACGTTTTACACCGAGGAAGAAGCAATGAGTACGAGTTACGGGATAAGGGCAAGAAGATTGTGCTTAAACCAATGTCACCGCAAGCTATTCACTCTATGAGTTCTAGTAGGAGTGAAAAAACAAAACTGGCCATGTTTGCTAGCGAACGGGAAGTGGAACATGCTATTAATGATGGCAAGTGTGTGTACTTGTTGGTTCTGAAGGAGACACGGAATGGTGACATAGTTGTGCGGAGCGAAAGGATGGATGCCTTATTACGCAAATTTGCGGATGTTTTTCCCGAAGAATTACCGTCGGGTTTACCACCAATTCGCGGGATTGAACATCAGATCGACCTCATACCGGGTGTGTCGTTGCGTAACAAAGTTGCCTATAGATGTAATCCCGAGGAGACGAAGGAATTGCAAAACCAAATCGAGGAACTGATGGATCGTGGTTATGTTCGAGAAAGCCTAAGCCCTTGTGCGGTTCCGGTATTACTGGTTCCAAAGAAAGACGGATCTTGGAGGATGTGTATTGACAGTCGAGCTGTGAACAATATAACCATCAAGTATCAATTTCCGATTCCGAGGCTTGATAACATGTTGGACGAATTACACGGATCAGTAATCTTTTCCAAAGTTGATCTGCGAAGTGGTTATCACCAAATTCGGATGCGGGAAGGAGATGAGTGGAAGACAGCCTTCAAAACAAAACACGGGCTGTATGAATGGACCGTTATGCCGTTCGGTCTTACAAATGCACCGAGTACTTTCATGCGCTTGATGAATGAGGTACTTAAGCCATTTTTAGGGAAATTCGTGGTTGTATACTTAGATGATATTTTGATCTACAGCCGATCGCTGCAAGAGCATTTCGAACACTTGAGGCAAGTCTTCGAAACCCTTAGAGAATGTGTATGGAAAAAGGAGAAGTGCTCATTTTTGGTCGAAAGTATAGTCTTTCTTGGCTATGTTGTTTCAAAGAATGGAGTGTCGGTCGATCAAGCGAAGATCGAAGCAATTAAGTCTCGGCCGGTTCCTACTACAAAGGACGGAGGTTAGATCGTTCCATGGACTAGCTTCATTTTACCGAAGATTCATTCGAGACTTCAGACCATTGCAAGCCCAATAACCGAATGTTTGAAGAAGGGCACGTTTAATTGAGCAGTGTACGCCAGAGTCATTTGCAAAGTTGAAGGCGAAGGTGTGAGAAGCACCCATCTTAGCAGTACCCGATTTTTCGCAACCGGGTGAGGTGGAATGTGATGCTAGCGGAGAGGGCCTTGGAGCGGTTCTCATTCAGGGAAAGCGACCTATTGCTTATTTTTCATAGAAGTTAAACGGTGCTCGTCTGAATTATTGTACCTACGACAAGGAGTTTTATGCGATTGTGAGGGCCCTAGATCATTGGAGTCACTATCTTCGGCCAAAGCATTTCATCATACATTCGGACCATGAATCCTTGAAGTATATTAACGGACAACACAAGTTAAGTCCCAGGCATGCGAAATGGGTGGAATTCTTACAATCATTTCACTTCTCATCAAAGTATAAGGATGGCAAGAGCAATATTGTGGCAGATGCATTGTCTAGGCGTTATGCCTTACTAGCCACTCTTGATGTTCGTTTGCTTGGATTCGATACAGTAAAGGAGTATTACGAAGGTGATGCGGATTTCGGCGAAACCTTCGCCCTGTGCAAACCTGGACCGGTGGGGGAATTTTCGATACAGGAGGGCTTTCTTTTTAAGGGAAATCGTCTTTGTCTACCCAGGCACACGATTCGCGAATTGCTGATTCGAGAGGCTCATGGGGGAGGTTTGGCTGGCCACTTCGGTTCGGCCAAGACATTGGATGTACTTAAAGAACATTTTTATTGGCCAAGGATGCAAGGGGATGTTAATAATATAATCAGTAAATGTGTGACGTGCCATGTTGCGAAGAGTTCGTTCAAACCAGGAGTCTACACACCTTTACCGATCCCGGAGAGGCCATGGGAAGATGTATCGATGGATTTCATTGTGGCTTTGCCTCGAACCCAACGAGGTAAGGATGCGATTATGGTGGTCGTTGATCGTTTTTCAAAGATGGCTCATTTTGTTCCTTGTCACAAAACCGATGATGCGGGTAATGTTGTTGACCTGTATTTCCGAGAGGTAGTGCGATTACATGGAGTTCCGAAAACTATTGTTTCGGACCGAGACTCAAAGTTTCTAAGCTACTTTTGGAACACATTATGGAGGAAGGTGGGAACCAAGCTTTTGTTTAGTACTTCACATCATCCTCAAACCGACGGACAAACTGAAGTAACGAATCGAACACTGGGGACGCTGTTGCGAGGCTTGGTGAGCAAAACACAAAAGGACTGGGATCTAAAACTGGCGCATGCGGAGTTTGCTTACAACCGTTCTCCTACTCATGCCACAGCACACTCTCCGTTTGAAGTAGTTTACGGGATGAATCCTTACATACCGCTAGATCTAATTCCACTACCAAGTGACGAATTGGTGCATAAGGATGCGGAGTCAAAACTAAAATCAATGATGAAATTACACGAACAGGTGCGGGATCGAATCAAGGAAATAAACGAGGCGTATAAAAGGAAGTCGAACAAGCAAAGAAAGCCGAGACTATTCGAGGTTGGAGATTTAGTTTGGTTACATTTGAGGAAAGAACGATTCCCGAGTAAGCGTAAGAATAAGTTAATGCCACGAGCCGAGGGGCCATTTAAAATAGTTGCGAAGGTGAACGACAATGCTTACAAATTAGAACTTCCGGACGACTATGGAGTGCATGCTACTTTCAACATAGGTGATCTTTCTCCTTATCTTGATGATGACGGGATTGCAGAATTGAGGACAATTCCTCTTAAAGGGGGAGGGGATGATACGAAGCCGAATACTCCAAGCGAAGAAGATGAAGTAAGAATTGACGTAAAACACCTCGATCGCACTACAACCTACTTAGGCGAAAAAACAGAAACAAGGCACGGAGTTACCTTGATAGTCGGAATTGGAGTAACTTAAACAAAAGACAAGCAGCACCTTGGGGAGGGGAAAAGGATCAAGTGGCAACTAAACAAATAAAAGAATGTTCAGCTTTCTCTTACAAAAGCAGCAGGATTCTTGGCAAAAAGGGCGGCTGTCAACAAACAACTTGGAGGCAAAGTCCCAGCTTTTACTTTTGTCCACAAGTGACATGAGGAACCTTTTTATTATCTTTTATTATTCTAAGCTCAGCTTGTATTAGTTTAAATTATCTTGTCAGGCTGCTTTGGCCTATAAATAGTGGCAGTAGAGTTGTAATGGGGGATTATTGAATGTTGAAGAATTGAGAACACTTTGTGTTTTTCCCTGGTGAATGCTTTTCATCAAAACTTGGTTTTTATTCGACGCGTTTCGAATACTAATCTGATTGATTCTCAATAGGTCTTGAGGAGAAATCACTTTATCAAATTATAGGTCTAATTTGATAAAACATCTGTTTATATCTTGTTTCGATATTCTGTTTATTTTTCGATACAGTTGATACTTGTTCAATATTTCGTATAAAGGGTTGTTCGATCCTTCGAACGTGCTTCCTGTCTTAAAATTCGCTTCCGAATGAAACGTGCTATTTCGAGTTCTTTCATTTGGACCAAATTCCTGTCTTGTGGCTGTATCGAATCACCGCCTTCATCACTCGCCAGTATTGTTGCTGTTGCGAGCTTTTGTCACCAGTTCCCGACAGTTTCTTGTCGATAGCTTCCGTTCATCAAAAAGGACTTCCGCTGTATCGAGAGCGAATTCGACTCCCAAGTGAGAATTCGTATCAAACGTTACCCGATTTTTCACAACCATTTGAGGTGGAATGCGACGCTAGTGGAGTTGGAATCGGGGCAGTACTTATCCAAGGAGGCCACCCCATCGCCTATTTTTCAGAAAAGTTAAGTGGTGCTCGAGTTAATTATTATACTTACGACAAGGAGTTCTATGCTATCGTGAGAGCACTCGATCATTGGAGTCACTATTTACGTTCGAAACATTTCGTGTTGAATTCGGATCACGAGTCGTTGAAATACATTAACGGGCAAAACAAGCTAAGTCCGAGATATGCAAAATGGGTGGAATTTTTGCAATCTTTTCACTTTTCATCCAAGTACAAAGACGGTAAGAGTAATATAGTGGCGGATGCGCTATCCAGACGGTATGCCTTACTTTCTATTCTAGACGTTCGTTTGTTGGGGTTCGAGACTTTGAAAAATCATTACGTTGACGATTTGGATTTCGGAGAAATTTTTACCCGTTGTAAAAAAGGTCCGTACGAAGAATATATTTTACAGGATGGCTTTCTTTTCAAGGGTAATAAACTATGTGTGCCGAAACATCCGATTCGGGAATTACTAGTTCGGGAGGCGCACGGAGGAGGAATAGCCGGTCATTTCGGTTCGGCTAAAACCGTAGAAGTTCTAAAGGAGCATTTCTTTTGGCCAAAGATGTGTGGTGACGTAAGCACGATCGTGAGTAAATGCGTCACTTGTCACATGATGAAAAGTTCGTTCAAGCCAAGTATCTACATGCCGTTGCCAATACCTTTGCGTCCGTGGGAGGATGTCTCGATGGATTTTATTGTTGCTTTACCTCGTACTCAACGGGGCAAAGACTCGATCATGGTGGTCGTCGACCGTTTTTCAAAAATGGCTCACTTTATAGCATGCCACAAAACCGATGATGCAAGCAATGTGGCGGACTTATATTTCCGAGAAGTAGTTCGTTTACACGGAGTTCCAAAAACTATCGTGTCGGATCGAGATTCTAAATTCCTGAGTTACTTTTGGAATACTTTATGGAGAAAAGTGGGTACTAAACTTCTATTCAGTACTTCACATCACCCACAAACTGATGGACAAACCGAAGTGACTAATCGAACCTTGGGAGCATTATTGCGAGGATTGGTGAACAAAACACAAAAGGATTGGGACGTTAAACTTGCACATGCGGAATTCGCATACAACCGATCACCCGGTTTCGCCACGGCCCATTCACCTTTTGAAGTAGTGTACGGAATAAATCCACACATGCCATTGGATTTGATTCCCTTGCCGAGCGACGAATTGGTTCACAAAGACGCAGAATCAAAACTCAAGTCAATGATGGAGTTACATGAAAAGGTACGAGAGCGAATTAAAGAAGTGAATGAAATTTACAAACGGAAGTCGAACAAAAATAAAAAATCGAGATTATTTGATGTTGGCGACTTAGTTTGGATACATTTGAGGAAAGAACGATAACCAAACAAACACAAGAACAAATTAATGCCGAGAGCCGAAGGTCCGTACAAAATTGTGGGAAAAGTGAACGACAACGCTTACAAAGTAGAACTTCCGGGCGAATACGGAGTACACGCAACTTTCAACGTAGGCGATCTCTCGCCTTACCTTGACGACGATGGCATTACGGAATTGAGGTCAATTCCTTTCAAAGAGGGAGGGAATGATACAATATCAACTATTCCAATCGAAGAAGAATCAATAAAAATCGACATCAACGACGATACAAAGTTACACGCCCACGCATCATCATACTTGGGCGAGAAGAACACACAAATTGGAGTTACGTTATTAATCGAAACTGGAGTAACGTAAAACATGATGACAAAATCGGTCCAAAAGCATGGAATTTTCGGCCAAAGCATGCTTGAAAGGGACTCATGTTTGTCTTCATATCTTACACAAAATCTTGAAGATCTCCTCCTCCCCACATCCTTGAAATCGGCCGAAAACATATCCCTTGGTGAAGACTTTCATCAAGCCTTTTCTTCATGTCAAAGTCACCCCTAATAAGTCCAAGATGCTTGAAGATTTGATATCATATCTTGTCCAAAATCTTCATGATCTCCTCCCCCACACCCTTGGATGGTTCGGCCGAAGCATGTTAGGAAGTTTCATTTTTTTTGTTTTGTTTTATTTCCTTATGGTTGTATACTACTATATATAGTAGTTCATGTTGTATTTGTAAGCATCTTGAAAATTAATAATATTGTATTTCTCTTGAAATATACGTTGAACGAGTTCAACAAAACCTTGGTTATTATTTCGACGCGTCTCGAATTATAACTTGATCAATTCTCAATAGGTCTTGAGGAGAGATTATCTTTATCGAATTATAGGTCTAATTCGATAAAACACATTCAAATCCATACACTATCCTACCTCACGACCGAAAACCATATAATTTCGGCCACCACCTTTTATTTTTGTTGATACTTTGATACTTGTAAAAACGTGATAATCTTCCGTTGCATTTTATACGCTTTACGTACACTTACATACGTAATTCGTATCATAAGTGGTATCAGAGCCATTTGTCTCACAGTCCTCGACGTTACTCAAGAAGATGGCATTCACCGATGAAGAAGTAGCCAAATTGCGTGACTTTCTTCGAGGCTTTCCGGAGCCCCGAATCCATGCACGACGAGGATACGACGCCATGCATGCACCACAACATGCGGATGAATTCAAGACAAGCGAACTTCTGGAGTTCGTAGGCGGCACCGACCCCGAGACTTATTTGAAGTGGGAAAGGAAAATTGAACGAATGTTTGAGTTCAAGGACCTCGATGACGAGAAAAGATGCAAGTACGCGATTCTCAAACTTGGAAAGGGAGCTTCCCTTTGGTTTGAACGAATGAAGACACAACGAGTTCGTACCGATAAGGAAAAGATACGTTCGTGGGATTCTCTAAAAAAGAAACTACGTAAGAGATATGTCCCGGCTACACACAAGTTAAGTTTATATCGAAAAATTTTGGACCTCACACAAGGAAAGCTAAGTGTCGGAGAATACATCGAAGAGTTTGAAAACTTATCCTTAATGGGAGAACTTGAAGAGAGCGAAGAATTACGGATGTCCCGTTTCTTACGAGGCTTGAATAGAAACATTGCTAATTCCGTGGAACTCTACCCCTATTCCGACTTTGATACTTTGTGCGGGCTTTGCATAAAGTTGGAAACTCAAAACAAGGCAAAATTTTCAAAACCCGAATTCCCACCTAAGTTCGGAAATACCAACTTTGGCACGAGTTCTAGCTCATTTCCAAAAACTGTCACGGTAAATCCACCCGTTACTACCATTCCAAAAACTCCTCTCACACCAATGGAAACAAGTTTATCTAAAGTTCGGTGTTTCAAATGTCAAGGATTTGGACACTATCAAAGTGCTTGTCCAAATCGAAGAATAGTGACGTTACGAGAAGCCATAGCCGTCCGAGAAGAGTTACTAGCCGAAGAAGAAAGAATTGGAGACGTCTTTAACTTGGAAGCCGACGAAGAAGAAGAAGATTGCGAGGCATATGATGCCCCGAACTATGACACGAACCTCGTCCTTCGCATGTTACAAACAAAGGCGGCCCCGAGTGACATAGAACAACGAGATCAAATCTTTCACACAAAGTGTCGTGTCGGAGAAAAATGGTGTAGCTTGATCATTGACGGTGGAAGTTGTACAAACGTGGCATCAAGCGAGATGGTTTCGAAGCTCGGACTAACCACTACGGCTCATCCAAAGCCGTATGCACTCCATTGGCTCGATGATGGAAATAAAGTGAAAGTATCAAGACAAGTGAAGGTCGGACTCACCATGGGTTCGTATGGTGATGATATTATATGCGATGTACTACCGATGGACGCATGCCACGTGTTGTTGGGAAGACCTTGGTTATTTGATCGGGACGTACTACATCGAGGGAGGAGCAACGAGTATGAGTTACGTGACAAAGGTAAAAAAATTGTTCTTAAACCTATGTCACCTCAAGCTATCCGAACAATGAGTTCAAAAAAAGTCGAAGGACCGAAGCTCACAATGTTTGCAAACGAAAAAGAAGTCGAACACGCCATTGACAATGGCGAACGTGTTTATTTGATGATGATCAAAGAAATCCGAAACCTTGCTACCAAATCACACCACGAAGAAGAGATAGATACACTATTACACGAGTTCGCGGATGTATTTCTCGAAGACTTGCCGGTGGGATTACCACCTATCCGCGGAATCGAACACCAAATTGATCTTATACCAGGAGTTCCATTACCGAACAAAGCAGCGTATCATTGTAATCCCGAAGAAATCAAAGAGCTACAATGTCAAATTGATGAGCTCATGAGTCACGGATATGTCCGAGAGAGTTTAAGTCCGTGTGCGGTTCCAGTCCTACTTGTACCAAAAAAAGACGGATCATGGCGAATGTGCATTGACAGTAGAGCCGTGAATAACATCACCATCAAGTATCGGTTCCCCATTCCGAGACTAGACGACATGTTAGACGAGTTGCATGGCTCGGTTATATTTTCAAAAGTTGATTTACGGAGCGGATACCATCAAATTCGCATGCGAGAGGGAGACGAATGGAAGACGACATTTAAAACAAAGAATGGACTTTATGAGTGGGTTGTGATGCCATTCGGCCTCACTAATGCCCCAAGCACTTTCATGAGATTGATGAACGAGGTTCTTAAACCTTTCTTGGGGAAGTTTGTTGTCGTATACTTAGACGACTGATACGAAAACAACTATTCCGAATAATGATATGAAAATGACTATTCCGAATGAAGAAGATTGGAATGCATTTTGGTGATCGGACTCGGAATAACGTAGACGTGTCGACATGCATACGTAGTATGCACCATGCATACTAAAGTCATGAATTGCATTCGGCCGCCCCATTCCCCAACACCATGAAGATTTTGTCACATTTGTTATCTTTTCATTACAAGATCTTCACAAATCTTTGTCAAAGATTTGTCCCCATATTAAAAGATTCCTCCCACCATTCGCATGCTTGTATCCGGACGACCCCACATCACAAACATATCACCCATTCCACCCCACATCACAAACATATCCCCCCCCCCCTTTCATGTTCAAAGTCTTGAAGTGTCACTTTCAATCATCCTTCAACACCACCACCATTCGTTTTCCCCCCCTTCCATTTTGTTTAAGTATGTCACTTTCAAAGATTTCCTTTGATATTGTCCCTACTTTGAAGATACTTCCCCCACATGTTGAAAAATTCCTTCCCATACTTGCAACACGTCGGCCGAACACGATACCTAATATTCCAATCGAAGAAGCTCCAATAAAAATCGACATCCACGACGATACAAATTCGCATGGTCATGCATCATTATACTTGGGAGAAAAGAACACGCGGATTGGAGTTACGTTGTTAATCGGAACCAGAGTAACGTAAAACTCGACGACGGAATCGGTCCGAAAGCATGAAAAATCAGCCATATCATGCTTGAAAGGGACTCATGATTTGTCAAGATGCATAAAGAGATTTCTCCTTCCCCACCTCAATAAAAAACGGCCCAAGCATGAGAATTTGATGAAGACTTTCATCAAATATCTTCTTCATGTCACCATCACCATAATACTTCCAAATGAAGATATTTCTCCTTCCCACCATGATACCTCACGTCCCATACATAAGATTTGAAGAAGACTTTCATCCTTCATGTCATTTTCCCTCATGTCATAATCACCATAATAATTCCAAAAGGGTGATATCATATCTTCACAAAATCCTCCTAATCACTACTTGAGGAATACGGCCGAATTGAAGATTGCAAGGATGACATTTGGTGAAGATCTTCTTCATGTCACCATCACAAGTCCAAGATTACTTCATGTCTTAATCACCTAATAAAACCAAGATACTTGGTATCTCCTCTTTAGATATTTCGGCCGAAATGGAAGCATGCTAGGAAGTTTCATTTCTCGTTTTGTTGTATTTTCTTACGGTTGGAAACTACTATATATAGTAGTACTTGTAACATTTGTAAGAAGCTTGAAGTTTAATAAACCTTGTATTTCTTTGAAATATACGTTGAACGAGTTCAACAAAACTTTAGTTATTGTTTCGACACGTCTCGAGATTTTAACTTGATCAATTCTCAATAGGTCTTGAGGAGAGATTACCTTTATCGAGTTATAGGTCTAATTCGGTAAAACACATTCAAACCCATACACTATCCTACATCACGGCCGAAATCCATTTAAGTTCGGTCACCACCTTGCAATTTTGAGTGATACTTTGATACTTATCAAGACATAATAATCTTCCGTTGTATTTCATACGCATTACGTACGTAATTCGTATCAACTCGTATAAAAGCCTTCCGCTACAATATTCCTACAATCACTCCGACCGATACGTATCCGTTTCTCCCGGATAATTCGTATCAACGACATTTTAATCTACAGTCGATCCTTAGAGGAGCATCTTGAACACTTGCGGCACGTGTTTGAAACTCTAAGGAAACAGAAACTTTATGGAAAGCGGGAAAAGTGTACTTTCCAAGTCGAGAGTCTTGTCTTTCTCGGCTATGTCGTTTCTAAAGAAGGAGTTTCGGTGGATCAAGAGAAAATCGCGGCAATCAAGTCTTGGCCGACACCAAAAACTATCACGGAGGTACGATCATTTCATGGCCTCGCTTCTTTTTACCGACGATTCATACGGGACTTTAGTACCATCTCCAGTCCGATCACGGAGTGTCTTAAAAAAGGAACATTTGCATGGAACGAGGCTGCTCAAAAAGCTTTTGAAAAATTAAAAGAAAAGTTATGTGAAGCACCGATTTTAACGTTACCCGATTTTTCACAACCATTTGAGGTGGAATGCGACGCTAGTGGAGTTGGAATCGGGGCAGTACTTATCCAAGGAGGCCGCCCCATCGCCTATTTTTCAGAAAAGTTAAGTGGTGCTCGAGTTAATTATTATACTTACGACAAGGAGTTCTATGCTATCGTGAGAGCACTCGATCATTGGAGTCACTATTTACGTTCGAAACATTTCGTGTTGCATTCGGATCACGAGTCGTTGAAATACATTAACGGGCAAAACAAGCTAAGTCCGAGATATGCAAAATGGGTGGAATTTTTGCAATCTTTTCACTTTTCATCCAAGTACAAAGACGGTAAGAGTAATATAGTGGCGGATGCGCTATCCAGACGGTATGCCTTACTTTCTATTCTAGACGTTCGTTTGTTGGGGTTCGAGACTTTGAAAAATCATTACGTTGACGATTTGGATTTCGGAGAAATTTTTACCCGTTGTAAAACAGGTCCGTACGAAGAATTTATTTTACACGGCTTTCTTTTCAAGGGTAATAAACTATGTGTGCCGAAACATCCGATTCGGGAATTACTAGTTCGGGAGGCGCACGGAGGAGGAATAGCCGGTCATTTCGGTTCGGCTAAAACCGTAGAAGTTCTAAAGGAGCATTTCTTTTGGCCAAAGATATATGGTGACGTAAGCACGATCGTGAGTAAATGCGTCACTTGTCACATGATGAAAAGTTCGTTCAAGCCAAGTATCTACATGCCGTTGCCAATACCTTTGCGTCCGTGGGAGGATGTCTCGATGGATTTTATTGTTGCTTTACCTCGTACTCAATGGGGCAAAGACTCGATCATGGTGGTCGTCGACCGTTTTTCAAAAATGGCTCACTTTATAGCATGCCACAAAACCGATGATGCAAGCAATGTGGCGGACTTATATTTCCGAGAAGTAGTTCGTTTACACGGAGTTCCAAAAACTATCGTGTCGGATCGAGATTTTAAATTCCTGAGTTACTTTTGGAATACTTTATGGAGAAAAGTGGGTACTAAACTTCTATTCAGTACTTCACATCACCCACAAACCGATGGACAAACCGAAGTGACTAATCGAACCTTGGGAGCATCATTGCGAGGATTGGTGAACAAAACACAAAAGGATTGGGACGTTAAACTTGCACATGCGGAATTCGCATACAACCGATCATCCGGTTTCGCCACGGCCCATTCACCTTTTGAAGTAGTGTACGGAATAAATCCACACATGCCATTGGATTTGATTCCCTTGCCGACCGACGAATTGGTTCACAAAGACGCAGAATCAAAACTCAAGTCAATGATGAAGTTATATGAAAAGGTACGAGAGCGAATTAAAGAAGTGAATGAAATTTACAAACGGAAGTCGAACAAAAATAAAAAATCGAGATTATTTGATGTTGGCGACTTAGTTTGGATACATTTGAGGAAAGAACGATAACCAAACAAACGCAAGAACAAATTAATGCCGAGAGCCGAAGGTCCGTACAAAATTGTGGGAAAAGTGAACGACAACGCTTACAAAGTAGAACTTCCGGGCGAATACGGAGTACACGCAACTTTCAACGTAGGCGATCTCTCGCCTTACCTTGACGACGATGGCATTACGGAATTGAGGTCAATTCCTTTCAAAGAGGGAGGGAATGATACGATATCAACTATTCCAATTGAAGAAGAATCAATAAAAATCGACATCAACGACGATACAAAGTTACACGCCCACGCATCATCATACTTGGGCGAGAAGAACACACAAATTGGAGTTACGTTATTAATCGGAACTGGAGTAACGTAAAACATGACGACGAAATCGGTCCAAAAGCATGGAATTTTCGGCCAAAGCATGCTTGAAAGGGACTCATGTTTGTCTTCATATCTTACACAAAATCTTGAAGATCTCCTCCTCCACACATCCTTGAAATCGGCCGAAAACATATCCCTTGGTGAAGACTTTCATCAAGCCTTTTCTTCATGTCAAAGTCACCCCTAATAAGTCCAAGATGCTTGAAGATTTGATATCATATCTTGTCCAAAATCTTCATGATCTCCTCCCCCACACCCTTGGATGGTTCGGTCGAAGCATGTTAGGAAGTTTCATTTTTTTTGTTTTGTTTTATTTCCTTATGGTTGTATACTACTATATATAGTAGTTCATGTTGTATTTGTAAGCATCTTGAAAATTAATAACATTGTATTTCTCTTGAAATATACGTTGAACGAGTTCAACAAAACCTTGGTTATTATTTCGACGCGTCTCGAATTATAACTTGATCAATTCTCAATAGGTCTTGAGGAGAGATTATCTTTATCGAGTTATAGGTCTAATTCGATAAAACACATTCAAATACATACACTATCCTACCTCACGGCCGAAAACCATATAATTTCGGCCACCACCTTTTATTTTTGTTGATACTTTGATACTTGTAAAAACGTGATAATCTTCCGTTGCATTTTATACGCTTTACGTACACTTACATACGTAATTCGTATCAGCATCGGAGCTTCGGTTCCAGGTTCATTCGTTCCTCAACTTTCTTTTATTGCTTTCATTTACATCATAAGTTATTTTGCTCTCGGTGTATGCTTGTTAAAAAAAACGAAAATAAAAAAAAAATAAAAAAAAATAAAATTATCTGGCTATTTTCATCTTGTTGAATTTTTCATTCTTAGACATCTTTTAAAATGGTTGGGTCAAATAACTCAAGAGATGAAAAGAGAGATGGGAAAATACCAATGGAAGAAGAAGACTATTTTAGTGATGGTCCCGTTAGGAGAAAAATTGAATCATTAAAAGATGCTCAATATCACATTGATGGGTTGTACTCTTTGATGAATAGAATGACTAATATAATGGAAGAAATGAGAGAAGATATTAAGTCGGTTAAGACAAACCAGACACGAGATACTAATGTAAGACGGGGTAGGAATAATCAACCACCTCCACCACCTTTAAACGAACTTGAAGATGAATTTGAATATGAATTTGAAGAAGATAGAAATTATAGGACAAATCGAGAACCTAGAAATAATCGGGACAGGATGGATGATAATCTTAACAGTGTTAAATTCCACATTCCTCCATTTGAAGGTAAAACCGACCCCGAATTGTTCTTTGAGTGGGTTAGGAGAGTCGAAGGCCAATTTGAGTGTAGAAACTTTTCTGAACTTAAGAAAGTCAAATTAGCCACGGTGGAGTTTGTAGGATATGCTCTTATTTGGTGGGATCATGTAGTTCAATCTAGAGAATGAAAAGCTGAGCCATCTATCACGACTTGGAATGCCCTTAAAAGAGTCATGACCGATAGGTTTGTTCCTAGTTATTACATGAGAGACCTACTATACAACTTTCAAACTTTAAAACAAGGGTCGAAATCCGTAGATGACTACTATAAAGAAATGGAAATGGGATTAATTAGGTGTCGTCTAGATGAAGACCAAGATAGGTTGATGTCTAGGTTCCTTTCAGGTCTTAATGTTGAAATTATAGATCAACTAGAATTAATGACTTGTTTCGACCTAGAGGACATGGTTCACACGGCGAGGAAGATAGAGCAACAATATAAGAGAAGACAAACTAAGAGAGTAAATACCCCTAGTACACCTTGGAAACCGAGGCAACCTAGCAACATAGGGGGTGAGTTCAAATCTTCAAACACAAAATCCCAACCCACCCAAAAGCCATTTTCCACAACTCAACCAGGATCATCGTCTAATGGTCCAACTAGGTCCCGAGATGTGAGATGTTTTAAATGTCAAGGGTTTGGTCACATAGCATCAAATTGTCCAAATCAAAAAGTGATCATAGCTAGACCCGAACAAGTAGAATCGGCCAGTGAGGAAGAAGCCGAGTGTGAGGAAGAATATGACGAGTTTGAAGAAGGAGTTGATGAGGGTAAAATAAGCGCAGTAGTGACTAGAATGTCCCTCGCTACTCAGATAGGTGAAGAAGAGGATGGTCAAAGAGAGAATCTATTTCAAACTAGATGTCATATTAAGGACAACCTATGTAGTTTGATTATAGATGGAGGAAGTTGTGTGAATGTGGTTAGTGCAGCCTTAGTAAAGAAATTATGCTTACCCGTGGAAAAACATCCTAAGCCATATAGATTACTATGGTTAAATAATACCGGAGATTTGAGGGTTACTAATCAAGCTAAGGTATTCTTAAGGATTGACAGGTACATAGATGAAGTAGTCTGCGATGTCGTACCTATGCACGCTACTCAGCTTCTTCTAGGAAGACCATTACAGTATGATCGTCAAGTCCTTCATAATGGTTTCACAAACAAGTACTCATTCACCTTTGAGAAAAAGAAATTCACCTTAACACCCATGACTCCTAAACAGGTTCACGAAGATCAAATGGTGCTACAACAAGCAACAAAGGAAAAAGAGAAAGAAAAGATCGAATCTTCGACCTCTAAAGGGGGCAAGACCGTTGGGTTGATCAGGGCTAGTGCGGTTAAGCGAGCTATGCTATCACAATAGCCCGTGGTTCTATTAATGTTTCGTGAAGCTTAATCTTGCATCTATTCCTGAAACTACTGATCCTTTGATTGTTGCACTCTTACAGGAATTTGAAGATGTGTTCCCAGAAGAGACCCCTCCTGGCTTACCGCCAATAAGAGGCATTGAACACCAAATCGATTCTGTTCCTGGAGCTTCAATTCCAAACCGACCTGCATATAGAAGCAATCCAGAAGAAACGAAAGAAATGAGGAAGCAAGTAGACGAGCTACTAGCCAAAGGGCATGTGCGAGAAAGCATGAGTCCGTGTTCTGTTCCAATTTTGTTGGTACCAAATAAAGATGGATCATGGATGATACGGAATTGAATAGTCCGAATAAAGAAACCGAAGCAAGAATCGACATTAAAGGCCTTACAACGCGCCGTGCACGTGCGACTACATTTTTAGGCGAGAAAACGGACATAAGACGTAAAAGGAATGTCCGAACTGCCGGAAAAATCACCACCGGCCGGAAAATTCACCACCTGCCGGAACTGGCCGATCGCTGCCGACCACCACCTGCCGGAACTGGCCGATCACTGCCGACCGAACCCGGCCGTGTCATCCGACACGGCCCGTGCCGAGATGTCCTAGAAAGTGTAATCTCGCTGCCGACCGAACCCGACCGTGTCGTCCGACACGGCCCGTGCCGACACAACCCGACCGTGCCAGGCGACACGGTCGAGTCCTACTCTTCCGGAAAGCGTTGCAACTCTGCCGACCAGCCCGACCGTGTCATACGAACACGGTCGAGTCCTACTCGCCTAGAAGTGCCGAAACGCCTGCCGACCAGCCCGACCGTGTCAGTCGAACACGGTCGAGTCCTGCCGCACATGGCACATGCAGCCGCGTCCGTGTCAAGCGACACGGCCCATGTCCAGCCGGCAGCCTCCTTTATTTTATACACTTTGTGTATTAATTTGTCTCCCTTTTTCCTCACATGGTAGGATGGCTTATAATCATGTTCATGTGTGTGATCCCCACCCTTAATATTTGATTCCTTGTAATCTTATTTTTTTTATCTTGATTATTGTTTTTAATTTCTAAGATCATGTGATCTTGTAGTGTTTGATTCCTTAGAGTTAGGTTCCACCTCCTATAAGTAGATTGATTAGCCTTGTAAGAAATGTATTATGAATGTTGAATGAGAACGAAAACACTTTGTGTTTCTATCATTGGTAAATGATTTTTATCGAAACTTGATTTTTATTCGACGCGTTTTCGAGTATTAATCCGATTGATTCTCAATAAGTCTTGAGAAGAAATCCCTTATTGAATTATAGGTCTAATTCGATAAACCTTTGTTCTTGATCGTTCAAGTTTTCTTGATCGATATTTTTATTGTTATCCGATATTTCATCCATATTCATACACTCGAATTACCATATTCATAAAAGCCTTCCGCTATCATACACCTACATATACTCCGACCGATACGTATCCGCATCTCCCTGGATAATTCGTATCATAAGTGGTATCAGAGCCCAAGGTCATCTCCTTGGGCGAGTTATTCAACGAATTTTTTTTTTGTTGAGATTAGAGCAGTCGGAAGAAAACAAAGTTTCCCGTGGATTCGACCGTTGGATCGTCACGAAATTTTGACAAAGGTAAGCCAACTCATTGATCTACAGTCTGAACGGTGGAGATCAGATTCTTTGATCATCTTCTTGGTTCATTCTTCACGGATTTCTTGGCAAATTTTCTGTCCGATTTCTTATCAAGAACTATCTCTTGATTCTTGTTATGGATTTCTCCGAGCTCGATTTCTTGATGAAACTCCGTGACGCACTAAATGGCTTACCGGAGCAACGTATGCAAGAAAGACGCAGAGACGATGCCAACGATATTGATTTCTTGGCCAAATTCCGCAGCATACCGGAATTTCACGGAGATAGTAATCCAGATGCGTGCATAGATTGGCTCCATGCTTGTGAGGAGCACTCGGACTACAAGGCTGCCCCGATCAACCGCCGCGTTTCGTTGGTGGCAAGGCGCCTCCGCGGTAGCGCCGCCGTCTGGTGGCAAAAATTGAAACAGTCCCGTTCACAACAACGTAAGCCTAAAATCCAAGATTGGCTTAAATTCAAAAAATATTTCAATCGAAGGTTCAAACCATACCACCACTCGTTGTTCCCCCACCACCAGTCCTTCGACGCCCCGCCGCCGACATTCGATCAAAGGTTTTTCCCCATCAAGGAATTCCCAGCAGAGTCCTTTCTCGATGAAGATGATGTCCCTACGGTCATTTTTAATGAAGTAGACGAGAAAGAGTTTTCAACGACGCAATACAACGAAGAAGACGATTTGGAAGATGCTTTGGTTAGTGTTTCCCTAATTGACAAACTTGGATCTTGTCATTATGAGCATGAGCCAATTAATTGCGTTGGCAAAATTGACCAAAACGGAATTGATGAGCCAAGTGAATTATGGTCAGATGAACATTTGACACAAGTCGGGTCTTTTAAAGTTGTGGAAGACAAAATTGAGCTTGGTACTAAAATTGATCGGTTGAAAGAAAACGACAATTTTGAGCCCAATTTTTATATCGACTCAGTTTCTGGTGATGGACTTATGGTCTTGGATGATTACCAAATTGAGGTTAGTAAATTATTTTGTGATGGGCCATTATTGGGGGATCCCAATAATTTTGAAACGAAAAGTTGGTCAGATTGCGACGGACCGCCAACATCTGATGAGGAACCAGTTGATGAAGAGGACTCCGAAATAAATTCTGTGTTTTCCATTTTTGATGGTGAACCCGATATGGAATTGTCAGTGTTTCCAATTCTGGAGGAGGAACCCGATGTGGAGTTAACCGTGCGTCCCATTTCAGATATCCACTCATGTCATGATATCTGTATTACTCAAGTGAGTAATTATTATTATTTTATTAATAATGATAGTTATTTTGTTGGTGATTCTCGAGGGGGCCCCACTACCTATCGTCTCAAGATTTTGGGCCATGTACGCACTGCGGACATTTTCGAGGTCAAGTACTTAGAAGCTTTAATTAATTATCTTGACGACGAAGGAAGTTCGGAATTGAGGACAATTCCCTTTAAAGAGGGAGAGGATGATACAGAATTGAATAGTCCGAATAAAGAAACCGAAGCAAGAATCGACGTTAAAGGCCTTACAACGCGCCGTGCACGTGCGACTACATTTTTAGGCGAGAAAACGGACATAAGACGTAAAAGGAATGTCCGAATAGGAAAAATCACCACCGCCGGAAAATTCACCACTGCCGAATCGCCGATCGCCGCGACCACCACTGCGGGCCGATCACTGCCGACCGAACCCGGCCGTGTCATCCGACACGGCCCGTGCCGAGATGTCCTAGAAAGTGTAATCTCGCTGCCGACCGAACCCGACCGTGTCGTCCGACACGGCCCGTGCCGACACAACCCGACCGTGCCAGGCGACACGGTCGAGTCCTACTCTTCCGGAAAGCGTCGCAACTCGCTGACCCGGCCCACCGTGTCATACGAACACGGTCGAGTCCTACTCGCCTAGAAGCGCCGAAACGCGCTGACCCGGCCCGACCGTGTCAGTCGAACACGGTCGAGTCCTGCCGCACATGGCACATGCAGCCGCGGCCGTGTCAAGCGACACGGCCCGTGTCCAGCCGGCAGCCTCCTTTATTTTATACACTTTGTGTATTAATTTGTCTCCCTTTTTCCTCACATGGTAGGATGGCTTATAATCATGTTCATGTGTGTGATCCCCACCCTTAATATTTGATTCCTTGTAATCTTATTTTTTTTATCTTGATTATTGTTTTTAATTTCTAAGATCATGTGATCTTGTAGTGTTTGATTCCTTAGAGTTAGGTTCCACCTCCTATAAGTAGATTGATTAGCCTTGTAAGAAATGTATTATGAATGTTGAATGAGAAAGAAAACACTTTGTGTTTCTATCATTGGTAAATGATTTTTACCGAAACTTGATTTTTATTCGACGCGTTTTCGAGTATTAATCCGATTGATTCTCAATAGGTCTTGAGAAGAAATCCCTTATCGAATTATAGGTCTAATTCGATAAACCTTTGTTCTTGATCGTTCAACTTTTCTTGATCGATATTTTTATTGTTATCCGATATCATCCATATTTATACACTCGAATTACCATATTCATAAAAGCCTTCCGCTATCATACACCTACATATACTCCGACCGATACGTATCCGCCTCTCCCCGGATAATTCGTATCAATGGAGAATGTGTGTGGACTGTCGAGCCATCAATAATATCACAATTAAGTATCGACATCCCATTCCGAGACTAGATGACATACTAGATGAGTTATATGGTTCTGCCATCTTTTCCAAAATTAATTTAAAAAGTGGGTATCACCAAATAAGAATGAAAGAGGGAGATGAATGGAAAACGACCTTTAAAACTAAACATGGTCTTTATGAATGGTTAGTTATGCCGTTTGGTCTCACTAATGCACCTAGCACTTTCATGCGACTTATGAATCATGTTTTACGAGCTTTTATAGGGAGATTTGTAGTTGTATACTTTGATGACATACTTATCTATAGTAAGAATTTGCAAGAGCATGTTAGTCATGTAAAAGAGCGTCTGTTTGCTAACCTTTAAAAATGCAATTTTGGCACGGAGAAGCTTGTTTTCCTTGGTTTTGTTGTGAGTTCACAGGGCATACAGGTAGATGAAGAAAAGATCAAGGCTATCAAAGATTGGGAAAGTCCTAAATCAGTCCGTGAAGTTCGAAGCTTCCATGGCTTGGCGAGCTTCTACCGACGTTTTGTACCCAATTTCAGCACCTTGGCAGCTCCATTAACCGAGGTGATCAAGAAAGATGTTGGCTTTAAATGGAAGAAGAAACAGGAAGCCGCCTTTAGACTATTGAAAGAGAAACTCACGAATGCACCATTGCTATCCCTACCAAACTTTACAAAATCATTCGAGATTCAGTGTGATGCATCCGGAACTGGTATTGGCGCAGTCTTAATGCAAGAAGGAAAGCCAATTGCCTACTTCAGTGAGAAGTTGGTAAGTGCCATGCTAAATTATCCGACTTATGATAAGGAGTTGTACGCCTTGGTTCGAGCACTTGAAACTTGGCAACACTACCTATGGCCTAAAGAGTTCGTAATACACACAGACCACGAGTCACTAAAGCACCTGAAAGGCCAACATAAGTTAAATAAGAGGCACGCCCGCTGGATGGCGTTCATTGAGACGTTTCCTTATGTGATTCGTTATAAACAAGGTAAAGAGAACATCGTGGCTGATGCACTATCTCGAAGGTACTCCTTATTATCTGCTCTAGATTCTAAATTACTTGGCTTTGAAATGATTAAAAATCAATATGAGCATGACTCTGATTTTTGTGATATATATGCTGCATGTGAACGTGTAGGAGTTGATAAATTTTATAAACATGATGGATTCTTGTTTAGAGAAAACAGATTATGTATTCCTGCTAGTTCTATCTGAGAGTTGTTGTTGTTAGAGGCGCACGGAGGAGGTTTAATGGGTCATTTTGGCATTGCTAAAACTCTTGCTGTATTACAAGAACATCTTTATTGGCCCAATATGAAACGTGATGTAACCCGTATTTGTGAAAGATGTGTAACTTGTAAGTTAGCTAAAAGTTGAGCCCAGCCCCATGGATTATACATGCCTTTGCCTATACCTGAAACACCATGGACTGATATCTCTATGAATTTTGTGTTGGGGTTGCCTAGAAACAAGTATGGGCATGATTCTATATTTGTTGTTGTTGATCAATTTTCCAAAATGGCACATTTCATCCCTTGTTATAAATCTGATGATGCCTCACACGTTGCAAATCTTTTCTTTAAAGAAATTATTCGTTTACATGGGGTACCTAGAACTATAGTTTCAGATAGGGATGCTAAGTTCCTTAGTTACTTTTGGAAAACGTTGTGGGCTAAATTAGGGACAAAGCTCTTATTTTCTACCACTTGTCACCCACAAACTGATGGGCAAACCGAAGTATTAAATAGGACTCTGTCGACTTTGTTAAGAGCCATTATTAAAACCAACGTAAAAACTTGGGAAGAATGTTTGCCACACATTGAATTTGCTTATAATCGATCTATGCATTCTGCTTCTCAATTTTCACCTTTTGAACTTGTTTATGGTTTTAATCCTTTAACCCCACTTGATCTTTTGCCTTTGCCTTTGAGTGAAAGAGTATGTACAGATGGGCACAAGAAAGCAGAGTTGGTGAAACAACTGCATGAGCAAGCTCGTAACAACATTGAAAGACTGACCAAGCAGTATATTGAAAATCATAACCATGGACGCAAAGCCGTGGTATTTCAGCCCGGTGATTGGGTATGGTTACATATGAGGAAAGAACGTTTTTCAGTACAGAGGAGGTCGAAGCTTTTACCAAGAGGAGACAACCCATTCATGGTCTTGGAGAAAATAAATGACAATGCCTATAAACTAGACTTGCCGGGAGAATATAATGTTTCTGCAACTTTTAATGTTTCTGACTTGTCTTTGTTTGAGATAGGAGATGAATCTGATCTGAGGACAGATCCTTCTCAAGAGGGAGGGAATGATGCAACCCCAGTTGCACCATCAAGAGTATTAGATTCGGTTGGAGCCATCATAAATCACACTGGTCCTATCACCCGAGCACTTGCTAAGAAATTGAGAGAAGACACAAATGAACTATTGAAAACAAGCGATATTAGCACCACTACACGAAATAATATGATGTTACGCTCCAGCTCTATAACTCTACTTCAAATCACCGATTCAGAAGGCCACGTTCCCATCAGGGAATTACATTGTTTGTTCATGTTTAAATCCGAGATTGAGGACCCTCGTTTAGAGATTGCATTTGGAGAACACATTGAAGATTTCAAGCCGCAACTTCCCTATCCGGATAAGTTCGATTATATACTCCATTATGAGGATCACATTGAACAAGACCCCCGTCTAGGGGCTGCATGGAATTCTTCGATGTTCAAGACCCCTGTCTAGGGGCTGCATGGGAGACGTATGGAAGGGGTTCAACCATGCAAAGACATGCAAAACAAGGAGACATTTTCGTCCATATTTGAAGCCTTTCTCCACGTGTTATATTTTTGTCAGAAATATGAAGCATAAAGGACAAAAAGTTTACATGGTGTGAATGTAAAGTAACCTCATCAAGTGACCTCATCAAGGTGATTTCATCAAGTCAATATTTTACACTACCACTTGGTCCTCATAACCGTTGCAAGGAGGAGAGAAGGATGAGGAATTTTCGGCCCACTTTCCTTCAAATAGCCGTTGCCATATTCACAAAGTCAAGGAGGAATCTTAGCTTTACTCAAGTAGCTAGTATTTTATGATTATCTTTCCCCCTTTCATGCTTATAGTTGTAATTGTTTATTTTGTTGTTTGAATTTCATGTCTCCTTAGGAGTCTTTTAGACACCTATAAATAAGGTCTATGGCCATTTGTAATATCACCAAGAATAATTTCGAAATATAGCTATTATGCTTTATTAATATACATGTTTATTGATTTTATGTTTATACATTAAATCATTCTACTTGGAATCAAAGATTGCCATCTCTTTGGTTTTGAATTCATAGAAACTATAGGATCTTGAGTTTTATTCGAAGGCTTCTTGTTACAAGATATCAAGGCGTCGTTAGAATCCTACTAAAGGGTTTATAGTACGTTACATTTCCGCTGCCATTACAACCGTTGGGGGACAAGAAATTTCGATTAAAAGAACCTACTTGAGAGCTTCACGAGTTGATCTTTCTTAGGCAAGGAGGATCATATCAGTAATTATTATTATTTTATTAATAATGATAGTTATTTTGTTGGTGATTCTCGAGGGCCCCCCACTACCTATCGTCTCAAGATTTTGGGCCATGTACGCACTGCGGACATTTTCGAGATCAAGTACTTAGAGGCTTTAATTAATTATCTTGATGACGAAGGGATTTCGGAATTGAGGAAAATTCCCTTTAATGGGGGAGGGTATGAAATTGAGTAGTCCGAATAAAGAAAACGAAGCAAGGATCGACGTAAATGGCCTTACAACGCGTCATGCACGTACGACGACATTTTTAGGCGAGAAAACGGACACAAGACGTAAAAGGACCAAGTTGCCGATCTCGACCGTGTCCAACCTGCCGGAAAATGTCCAACCTGTCGGAAATATCACCACCTGCCGGAAAATGCCGAGCACTGCCGACCGAACTCGGACGTGTCGTCCGACACGACCCATGCCGAGATGTACCGGATAAGCCAAACTGACTGCCCAGATGCCCGACCGTGTTCCAGGACACGGTCGAGTCAATGCCAAACGTCCTTGTCGTGCTACGCGGTCGAGTCAATGCCGAACGTCCTTGTCGTGCTGCGCGGTCGAGTTACTGTCGGGCGTCCTTATCGCGCCGCGACCGTGTCAAGCGGACACGGTCGAGTCACTGCCGAACGTCCTTGTCACGCCACGCCCGTGCCGAGCGTCCTTGTCGTGCCGCGGCCGTGTCTCGGGATACGGCCGAGTCCCTGCCGGCGGCCCCCTTTTTTTATACACTTTTTGTGTATTTTTGTCTTCTCCTTTCCTTTTTACTTATTTTAGGGATTATGTTTCCCCAATTATGTGATTTATGTTTCTTGTTTGTATTTTATGTTGATATGTTTTGATTATTCAAAGATTTTATAATCTTTGAATTGTTTTTTTATTGTTATAAGTAGACTTAGTTTTTTTTTCCCCTATAAATAAGCTTTGATAAGTCTTGTAATGAATCATTATGAATTTGAATGTTGTTGTGAAAGAATACACTTTGTATTTTAATCCTTGGTAAATGATTTTTACTGAAACTTGATTTTTATTCGACGCGTTTTCGAGTCTTAATCCGATTGATTCTCAATAGGTCTTGAGAAGAAATCTCTTATCGAATTATAGGTCTAATTCGATAAACCCTTGTCCTTGATCGTTCAAGTTTTCTTGATCAATATTATCACTTTATCCGATATTACATCCATAAAAATAAACTCAAAACACCCTATTCGTAAAAAGCCTTCCGCTATCGTACAATTACATTTACTCCGACCGATACATATTCACTTTTCCTGGTGAATTCGTATCAGTTTAGTCATCATATCACTTGAAGCTACGTTGGTGCAACTTCCTCCATCGATGATCAGACTACACCACTTGTTCCCGACTTGACACTTCATGTGAAATATTTGGTCTCATTGTTCCGCATCACTCGAAACGGATTTGGCTTGTAAAGTACGAAGAATCAAAGCGGTATCATAATTTGGAACATCGTAAGCTTCACATTCTTCTTCTTCTTCGGCCTCCATGTTGAAATTAAACACATCCCCTAGCCTTTCTCTTCCATCCTCGACCAACAACTCGTCTCGGACTGCGAGAGCTTCTCTTAGCGTCACCACCCATTTGTTCGGACAAGCATTTTAATAATGACTGAACCCTTGACATTTAAAACATTGTACCTTAGCCAAACTCGTCTCTTTCAGCACGTAGGGAGCCTTAGGAACCGTAATAGGGGTAGGAGTTGGCACGGTGGTTTTGGTAGTCGAACTCGAACCGATACTTGGATTCCCAAATTTGGATGGAAACTCGGGTTTATAAAACTTCATCTTGTTTTGAGATTCTAACTTCATGCATAGTCCACACAAAGTATCAAAATCTTCATATGGGTATAATTCCACCGAGTTAGCTATGCTTTGGTTCAAACCACGCAAGAAACGCGACATCTTTTGCTCCTCATTCTCCTCTAATTCTCCCATTAAGGCCAAATTTTCGAACTCCTCAATGTATTCACCAACACTTAACTTTCGTTGCATGAGGTCAATCTTCCGGTATAAGGATAACCGATGTGATGTTGGTACATACCTTTTACGAAGCATTCTTTTTAACGAATCCCACGGATGGATCTTTTTTTTCCCCGCACGAGCTCTTTGTGTTTTCACTCCTTCGAACCAAAGAGAATCGCCTTTTCCCAACTTGAGAATTACATACTTGCAACGTTTCTCATTGTCGAGGTCTTTAAACTCAAACATGCGATCAATTTTACATTCCCACTCCAAACAAGCCTCAGGATCGGTACCTCCAACGAACTCCGGAAGTTCGTTCACTTTGAACTCGTCTGCATGGTGTGCTGAATGCACGACCTCTCCTCCTCGTTTTGGTTGTAAACATGGCTCCGGTAAGTTGCATAATGCTTCACGGAGCTTCACCAAGAAATCGGCATCGGTGAAATACATAATGCCAAAGATCAAGAAACCAAATTCTCCGATACCACTAATGATGCGAACTCATGATCGGGTATAAACATGTATCGCATGCAACGTAAGGGAAGTGTCTTTTACGAACAAAGAACATGGATAATAATTCGAAGTATAGAACACAACGTAAAAATCACCCGAAAGTAGGGCAATTCGGCCGAACTAGAACAAGAACAAGGTGTTTATCGAATTAGACCTATAACTCAATAAAGTGATTTTTTCTCAAAACCTATTGAGAATCGATCGGATTAAAACTCGAAAACACGTCGAATAATAATCAAATGTTTGGTAGGAAACTCGTCCAACACTTAAGCAATACAAAAGTATTTTATTGATGATTCATAATTATCTTACAAAAACCGAATATGGTTCTTAACCATGTGAAGACTTAACTAGTCAAATAAAGAGAAGATTACAATCTTCTAAAAGGGAAGACAAAAAGTAAAGCAAAGATACTAAAGTAGACTAAGAATCATTCTTCATGACTTGGTAAAATAAATGTCACAATTCATAAGGAAAAGAGGGGGCTGAAATCTTCTTCCAAATTTTCCATCTCTTCCAAGTCTTCATGAAATCTTCCAAGTCTTCATAAGGAAAGGAATAAGGAGGGGGGAGGCGAAATCTTCTTCAAATCTCCCAAATCTTCATGAAATCTTCCAATTCTTCATAAAATGATAAACTAAGTTATTCTGAGTCCTATTACCAAAGTCACTCCAAGCCCCGTATCCGTTTTCTCGCCTAAGTGTGTAGCTGCATGTGCATGACGGGTTGCATGGTTGCTTACGTCGATCCTTACTTTCTCTTCTTCACTTGGAATAGTCGATTTCGTATCATCATGGGTGACTTCATGAGCCGTCAAAATATTATCCGTAATATTCATACCTTTGATGAAACCAGATTGGGCCGGATTAATTATAGATGGAAGAATTTGGCCAAGTCTTTTGTTAAGAATTTTCGAAATGATTTTGTAAGAAGTGTTACACAAGATAATCGGTCGAAAATCTTTCCAAGATCGAGGATTATTATTTTTTTGGGATGAGTGTAATAGTGGTCGTAGTAAACGCCCGAGGCAACGGGGAACCACTAAAAAAATCCGAAACGGCTTCCAAAATGTCCCGACAAACTTGGAAAAATTTGCTACAACAAGACTTAATCAAGAAGTAGAAGCTTAATCGGAGATGTTATAACCAATTCTGAGTATAAAAGGCTCGAAACTAATCAACAAACCCGATTTTCATAGAGTTCCGACTCGGATACATGCAACATGGTCTTATCTCATATTAGCAAGACTTAATCAAGAAGTAAAGTCTTAATTGGAGCTCTTATAGTCAATCCTTGCTACAACAACAAGACTTAATAAAGAAGTAAAAGCTTAATCAGATCTGTTATAGCCAATTCTCAGTACAAAATGCTTGAATCTAATTAATAACTATAGAGTTCCGACTCGAATACATGTAATGTGGTCTTATCTTCTATTAACAAGAGTTAATCAAGAAGTAAAGCTTAATTAGAGCTATTATATCCAATCATTGCTACAACACGACTTAATCAAGAAGTAAAAGCTCAATCGGAGATGTTATAACCAATTTTGAGTACAAAAGGCTCGAATCTAATCATAAGCCTGAGTTTTCGTAGAGTTCCGACTCGAATATATTTACGGTTTCAAGGGGTTCGATTTGTCAATGCACTCTAGGAATTTATCGACCTTCCCATAGTCTTACCTCCTATTAATAAGACCTAATCAAGAAGTAAAAAGCTTAATCAGATCTATTATAGCCAATTCTCAGTATAAAAGTCTCGAATCTAATCAATAAACCTGAGTTTTCATAGATTCTGACTCGAATACCTGTAACGTGGTCTTATCTCCTATTAACAAGACTAAATCAAGAAGTAAAGGCCTAATTGGAGCTCTTATAGCTAATTTTCAATGCAAAATGCTCGAATCTAATCAATAAACCCGTGTTTTGGTAGAGTTCCAACTCAAATACATGTAATGGTGTTATCTCCCATTTACAAGACTTAATCAAGAAGTAAAGCTTAATTGGAGCTATTATAGCCAATACTTTTTTTAAAAAAAACAACAGATTATATATTAAAGAGAAAAAGAGAGGGGGGATGAGTCCCTCTACACGCCCAAGAACCGAGGGTGGCTAGATCCTCACCAAGCCAAATGATTGAACAACCATCAAAATAGCTAAAAGAAAACAGATTAAATGCTAGGGATCAAAGTATTTTCTACTCTTAATATAAGGGAAACTCATTTTGTCGAGACGAATCAGCCCACGGATCTTCCCTATGAGATCTAGACAGTCTGAGTAGAAATATTCTCTATGAAGGCACCCTTGATTCGCAAGGTGATCAGCAACTGCATTTCCTTCTCTGTAAATGTGTGAGTAGCGAATATTATTATCGCTAGCCATTTTTTTTAATTTTAGAGATTAATCCTTGAAGGTGCTATTGACAAGCAGACTCTGAAGTAACCAAATTAATGGCAGTGGTAGAATCAGCTTCCACCCAAATATTCTGAAACCCTCTCTCCACACAAAGGTCAATCCCTCGTCAGATCGCAAAGAGCTCTGCATAAAAATTAGATTGCTCTCCAATAAATTCATAGAAGCAGAATATAGGAATACCTCGATGGTGCCGAAGGATCCCCCTGGCTGCTGCTAAACCTGGATTGTTTTTGGCCTCCCCATCCGTATTCAATTTAAACCAACCAACGGGTGGCGGAGCCCAACTGACGGCCGTGAGTTTAATTATGGGAGGCGGGGGCATCGAAATACACAGCTTATCCATAAAACCTTCCCCCTGATGCCAAAAGTGCCTTGCCTTCCTAGGCACCTTAATGTAGTGAAGGTAGTTCCAAGCTCTAGCACAAACCCGTTTGGCCGTGAAAGGAATCCTTTTAACTCTTTTATCATTCCTGCAATACCAAATAAACCAACAAATAAGCACGGGAATGATATGGAAGATATGTATTTTACCTTTCGCTTTGCTGAACCAACTCCTCGAGAATTGGTTGACATTAATAATGTTTGGGTGAGCTAGGCCAGCTATCGAGTAAAAAACATCCCACACTTTAGAGGCCACTGGCCCGGTCACAAGGAGATGAAGCAGACTTTCTTGACCACCACAACAAAAACAAGAGGTGTTAGACATGATGCCTATATGAGCAAGACAATCCAGAGTAGGGATCCACTTATTAAACACACGAACCATAAAAATTGAAATCGTAGGAGTGATACTTGCATTCCAGCAAAGTTTCAAACAATAGTTAATCTTCTTACGTTGTCTAATTTGATCCCAGGTATTTTTAAAGGAAAAGTCCCCATTAGAGGAAAATTTGTTAATAAGATTTAGAATTCGCCACATCGGCGGTACGAGAACAAATATAGTCACAATAATCAGGAGGAATAGAGGCATGTAACTTAGATTTATCCCAAACCCCATTAGACCAAAAATCTCTAAGACGAGATTTGGACTTAGATGGGTGTAAACTAGTTAGGGGGCTAAAATCACACCACATATCATGCCAAAAATAAGCATCGGCTGTACCACTATTCCAAAAAATCAGCTTATCCGCAAGAAGCCTAATATTGTAAAAACGCTTCCAAATGACCGAATCAAATGGGTTAATTTTCACCACCATTGGGTGGAGCCTCTTACAATATTTAGCCATCATAAATTGAGACCATATATTATTAGAAGTACGAAACCTCCACCACAGTTTATATTCTGTAGCTTTAAATAATATCATTAAGATCCCGAAAACCCCGACCTCCCTCACTCGTAGGGTAACGAAGTTTAGACCAAGACGCCCAATGCATTTTCTTTTTATTATCATTAGATCCCCAAAGAAATTTATTAAAAAGCCTCTCAATGAACGTGATTACATTAGCCGGAGGTTTAACCACTTGAAGACAATAAAATGCAATAGAGTTTAAAACCGATTTAATTCATTCGGTCCGACCACCTAAAGAGAGAAGATGGTGGTTCCACGAGCAAATCTTAAGTTGAATTTTATGGTAATCTCATGGAACATTGCAAAAGTGGCTTCCCCTTCCAAACAGGAACCCCCAAGTAGGTGATCGGTAAACTAGACATTTGAAACCCCGTAATTGTGTGCACTAGATTAGCCAAATTAGAGGGAGGGTTCTGCATAGCATTATTAATTTTCTGGCCCGAAACACTCTCATAGTGATTAAGAAGGTTGTTAAGAATATGCAAATTACTCTTTGAGGCCTTGAGGAAAAGAAGAGTATCATCGGCGTAAGCTAAGTGGGAAATTTTAACATTTTTGCGAATGATATACGCCATTTAAGGATTATGATCAAACATGTCATCAATGCATCGAGAAAAATAACCAGGCGTAATGACAAACAATAATGGAGAAATCGGGTCCCCATGACGCAGCCCTCTCCCAGATTTAAAATAGCCGACCGAACAACCATTAATTAAAATGGAGAACCATACCGAACTCACACATTCTTTAATCAAATTGATCCAGCGATTAGAAAACCCCAATTGAGCTAAAATTTTGAACAGAAAATCCCAATTGACTCTATCATAAGCTTTCTCCATGTCAAGTTTAATAATGGTGTTCATTTTAGATCTAGAAATGTCATGGACAACATCCAAAGTCGTGAGGATGTTATCCATGATGAGCCGATCTTTGATGAAACCCGACTGAGAGGGGACAATAATGCGAGGCATAATGCGACTAAGTCTCTTGCAAAGGATTTTAGAAATAATTTTGTAAGACGTATTGCAAAGGCTAATAGGTCTGAAATCTTTCCAATAGTTTGGCGCCGAGATTTTGGGAATCAAAGATAAAGTGGTGGAGGAATAAGCTTGGGAAAGAGTCTTTCCTCCAAGAAATCACACGCAGCTTCGTGAACATCAGAAGCAATAATATCCCAACATTCTTGAAAAAATTTAGCATTAAATCCATCAGGTCCCGCCACACTATCACTCTCCATATGAGGGTTTTTTGCAAAGCTCATCATTATCAATCTCAGTAATAAGTGAAAAGATGAGGTTATCTTTAAATTGAGAGAGATCTGTATCCACATTTTGAAAAGCGTTGTTAAAAAATCTAACAGCAGAGTCATTAATATATCATTGGGATTATTCAGGATGTTACCATATTCATGAATATTATGAATAAAAATTTCACTCCTATTCTTCTTGACTAGATCATGAAAAAATTTAGTATTTCTTTCACCTTCCATAGTCCATTTCATACGAACTTTTTGTTTCCAAAAAAATTCTTCAATTGTCAAAGCAAGGTTGAGAGCTATATTCATTGACTTAAGATATTCCAAGTTGGCATTGGTTGGGTTGGAGTCAAAATTCTCCTCAAAATTCTCCTCAGCATTTTTCACATATTCCTGGGCTTTAGGAACTTTATCAAAAACATTACCAAAATGAATATTGTTCCACTCCTTAAGAGTAATCTTGATACGATATCAACTATCCCAATCGAAGAGGAGTCAATAAAAATCGACATCAACGACGATACAAAGTTACACGCCCACGCATCATCATACTTAGGCGAGAAGAACACGCGAATTGGAGTTACGTTATTAATCGGAACTGGAGTAATGTAAAACATGACGACGAAATCGGTCCAAATCATGGGGGATTCGGCCGATTTAGTCCAAGATGCTTGAAGATTTTATCAAAACTATATCTTGTCCAAAATCTTCTCCTCCCCCACACCTTGGATTTTCGGCCAAAGCATGCTCCTTGGTGAAGACTTTCATCAAGCCTTTTTCTTCATGTCAAAGTCATCAACAATAAAGTCCAAGATATTGAAGATCTCCTCCCCCACACACTTGATATTTCGGCCGAAACATGCTAGGAGAAGACTTGTATTTTCATTTTTTTCTTGTTACTTATTTCCTTATACTACTATATATAGTAGTACACTTGTTTGTTGTATGCATCTTGAAATTTATAAAACATTGTATTTCTCTTGAAATATACGTTGAACAAGTTCAACAAAATCTTGGTTATTATTTCGACGCGTCTCGAATTATAACTTGATCAATTCTCAATAGGTCTTGAGGAGAGATTATCTTTATCGAGTTATAGGTCTAATTCGATAAAACACATTCAAATCCATACACTATCCTACCTCACGGCCGAAAACCATATAATTTTGGCCACCACCTTTTATTTTTGTTGATACTTTGATACTTGTAAAAACGTGATAATCTTCCGTTGCATTTTATACGCTTTACGTACACTTATATACGTAATTCGTATCATAAGTGGTATCAGAGACATTTGTCTCACGGTCCTCGATGTTACTCAAGAAGATGGCATTCACCGATGAAGAAGTAGCGAAATTGCGTGACGTTCTCCGAGGCTTGCCGGAGCCCTGAATCCATGCACGACGAGGATATGACGCCATGCATGCACCACAACATGCGGATGAATTCAAGACAAGTGAACTTCTGGAGTTCGTAGGCGGCACCGACCCCGAGACTTATTTGGAGTGGGAAAGGAAAATTGAATGAATGTTTGAGTTCAAGGACCTCGATGACGAGAAAAGATGCAAGTACGCGATTCTCAAACTTGGAAAGGGAGCTTCCCTCTGGTTTGAAAGAATGAAGACACAACGAGTTCGGGCCGGTAAGGAAAAGATACACTCGTGGGATTCTCTAAAAAAGAAACTACATAAGAGATATGTACCGGCAACACACAAGTTAAGTCTAATCGAAAAATTTCTGACCTCACACAAGGAAATCTAAGTGTAGAAGAATACATCGAAGAGTTTGAGAACTTAACCTTGATGGGAGAACTTGAAGAGAGCGAAGAATTATGGATGTCCCATTTCTTACGAGGCTTGAATAGAAACATTGCTAATTTCGTGGAACTCTACCCCTATTCCGACTTTGATACTTTGTGCGGACTTTGCATAAAGTTGGAAACTCAAAACAAGACAAAATTTTCAAAACCCGAATTCCCACCTAAATTCAGAAATACAAACTGTGGCACGAGTTCTAGCTCGCTTCCAAAACGGTCACGGCAAGTCCACCCGTTACTACCATTCCAAAAACTCCTCTCACGCCAAAGGAAACAAGTTTATCTAAAGTTAGGTGTTTCAAATGTCAAGGATTTGGACACTATCAAAGTGCTTGTCCAAATCGAAGAATAGTGACGTTACGAGAAGCCATAGCCATCCGAGAAGAGTTACTAGCCGAAGAAGAAAGAATTGGAGACGTCTTTAACTTGGAAGCCGACGAAGAAGAAGAAGATTGCGAGGCATACGATGCCCCGAATTATGACACGAACCTCATCCTTCGCATGCTACAAATGAAGGCGGCCCCGAGTGACATAGAACAATGAGATCAAATCTTTCACACGAAGTGTCGTGTCGGAGAAAAATGGTGTAGCTTGATCAGTGACGGTGGAAGTTGTACAAACGTGGCATCAAGCGAGATGGTTTCGAAGCTCGGACTAACCACTATGGCTCATCTAAGGCCGTATGCACTCCATTGGCTCGATGATGGAAATATGGTGAAAGTATCAAGACAAGTGAAGGTCGGACTCACCATGGGTTCGTATGGTGATGATATTATATGCGATGTACTATCGATGGCCGCATGTCACGTGTTGTTGGGAAGACCTTGGTTATTTGATCGGGACGTACTGCATCGAGGGAGGAGCAACGAGTATGAGTTACGAGACAAAGGTAAAAAAATTGTTCTTAAACCTATGTCACCTCAAGCTATCCGAACAATGAGTTCAAAAAAAAATCGAAGGACCGAAGCTCACGATGTTTGCAAACGAAAAAGAAGTCGAACACGCCATTGACGATGGCGAACGTGTTTATTTGATGATGATCAAAGAAACCCGAAACCTTGCTACAAAATTACACCACGAAGAAAAGATAGATACACTGTTGCACGAGTTCGCGGATGTCTTTCCCGAAGACTTGCCGGTGGGATTACCACCTATCCGCGGAATCGAACACCAAATTGATCTTGTACCAGGAGATCCATTACCGAACAAGGCGGCGTATTGTTGTAATCCGAAGAAACCAAAGAGCTACAATGTCAAATTGAAGAGCTCATGAGTCACGGATATGTCCGAGAGAGTTTAAGTCCGTGTGCGGTTCCAGTCCTACTTGTACCAAAAAAAGACGGATCATGGCGGATGTGCATTGACAGTAGAGCCGTGAATAACATCACCGTCAAGTATCGGTTCCCCATCCCGAGACTAGACGACATGTTAGACGAGTTGCATGGCTCGGTTATATTTTCAAAAGTTGATTTACGGAGCGGATACCATCAAATTCGCATGCGAGAGGGAGACGAATGGAAGACGGCATTTAAAACAAAAAATGGACTTTACGAGTGGGTTGTGATGCCATTCGGCCTCACTAATGCCCCGAGCACTTTCATGAGATTGATGAACGAGGTTCTTAAACCTTTCTTGGGGAAGTTTGTTGTCGTGTACTTAGACGACATTTTAATCTACAGTCGATCCTTAGAGGAGCATCTTCAACACTTGCGACACGTGTTTGAAACTCTAAGGAAACAGAAACTTTACGGAAAGCGGGAAAAGTGTACTTTTCTAGTCGAGAGTCTTGTCTTTCTCGGCTATGTCGTTTCTAAAGAAGGAGTTTCGGTGGATCAAGAGAAAATCGCGGCAATCAAGTCTTGGCCGACACCAAAAACTATCACGGAGGTACGATCATTTCATGGCCTCGCTTCTTTTTACCGACGATTCATACGGGACTTTAGTACCATCTCCACTCCGATCACGGAGTGTCTTAAAAAAGGTACATTTGCATGGAACGAGGATGCCCAAAAAGCTTTTGAAAAATTAAAAGAAAAGTTATGTGAAACACCGATTTTAACATTACCCGATTTTTCACAACCATTTGAGGTGGAATGCGACGCTAGTGGAGTTGGAATCGGGGCAGTACTTATTCAAGGAGGCCGCCCCATCGCCTATTTTTCAGAAAAGTTAAGTGGTGCTCGAGTTAATTATTGTACTTACGACAAAGAGTTCTATGCTATCGTGAGAGCACTAGATCATTGGAGTCACTATTTACGTTCGAAACATTTCGTGTTACATTCGGATCACGAGTCGTTGAAATACATTAACGGGCAAAACAAGCTAAGTCCAAGACATGCAAAATGGGTGGAGTTTTTGCAATCTTTTCACTTTTCATCCAAGTACAAAGACAGTAAGAGTAATATAGTGGCGGATGCACTATCAAGACGGTATGCCTTACTTTCTATTCTAGATGTTCGTTTGTTGGGGTTCGAGACTTTAAAAAATCATTACATTGACGATTTGAATTTCGGAGAAATTTTCACCCGTTGTAAAGCAGGTCCGTACGAAGAATTTATTTTATAGGATGGCTTTCTTTTCAAAGAAAATAAACTATGTGTGCCGAAGCATACGATTCGGGAATTACTAGTTCGGGAGGCGCACGGAGGAGGACTAGCCGGTCATTTCGGTTCGGCTAAAACCGTAGAAGTGCTAAAGGAGCATTTTTTTGGCCAAAGATGTATGGTGACGTAAGCACAATCGTGAGTAAATGCGCCACTTGTCACATGATGAAAAGTTCGTTCAAGCCAAGTACATACATGCCGTTGACAATACCTTTGCGACCGTGGGAGGATGTCTCGATGGATTTTATTGTAGCTTTACCTCGTACTCAATGGGCAAAGACTCGATCATGGTTGTCGTCGACCGTTTTTCAAAAATGGCTCACTTTATAGCATGTCACAAAACCGATGATGCAAGCAATGTGGCGGACTTATATTTCCGAGAAGTAGTTCGTTTACACGGAGTTCCAAAAACTATCGTGTCAGATCGAGATTCTAAATTCCTAAGTTACTTTTGGAATACTTTATGGAGGAAGGTGGGAACTAAACTTCTATTCAGTACTTCACATCACCCACAAACCGATGGACAAACCGAAGTGACTAATCGAACCTTGGGAGCATTATTGCGAGGATTGGTGAACAAAACACAAAAAGATTAGGACGTTAAACTTGCACATGCGGAAGTCGCATACAACCGATCACCCAGTTTTGCCACGGCCCATTCACCTTTTGAAGTAGTGTACGGACTAAATCCACACATGCCATTGGATTTGATCCCCTTGCTGAGCGACGAATTGGTTCACAAAGACGCAGAATCAAAACTCAAGTCAATGATGAAGTTACATGAAAAGGTACGAGATCGAATTAAAGAAGTAAATGAAATTTACAAACGGAAGTCGAACAAAAATAAAAAGTCAAGGCTATTTGATGTTGGCGACTTAGTTTGGATACATTTGAGGAAAGAACGATTCCCAAAAAAACGCAAGAACAAATTAATGCCGAGAGTCGAAGGTCCGTACAAAATTGTGGGAAAAGTGAACGACAACGCTTACAAAGTAGAACTTCCGGGCGAATACGGAGTACACGCAACTTTCAACATAGGCGATCTCTCGCCTTACCTTGACGACGATGGCATTACGGAATTGAGGTCAATTCCTTTCAAAGAGGGAGGAAATGATACGATATCAACTATCCCAATCGAAGAGGAGTCAATAAAAATCGACATCAACGACGATACAAAGTTACACGTCCACGCATCATCATACTTAGGCGAGAAGAACACGCGAATTGGAGTTACGTTATTAATCGGAACTGGAGTAACGTAAAACATGACGACGAAATCGGTCCAAATCATGGGGGATTCGGCCGATTTAGTCCAAGATGCTTGAATATTTTATCAAAACTATATCTTGTCCAAAATCTTCTCCTCCCCCACACCTTGGATTTTCGGCCAAAGCATGCTCCTTGGTGAAGACTTTCATCAAGCCTTTTTCTTCATGTCAAAGTCATCAACAATAAAGTCCAAGATATTGAAGATCTCCTCCCCCACACACTTGATATTTCGGCCGAAACATGCTAGGAGAAGACTTGTATTTTCGTTTTTTTCTTGTTACTTATTTCCTTATACTACTATATATAGTAGTACACTTGTTTGTTGTATGCATCTTGAAATTTATAAAACATTGTATTTCTCTTGAAATATACGTTGAACGAGTTCAACAAAACCTTGGTTATTATTTCGACGCGTCTCGAATTATAACTTGATCAATTCTCAATAGGTCTTGAGGAGAGATTATCTTTATCGAGTTATAGGTCTAATTCGATAAAACACATTCAAATCCATACACTATCCTACCTCACGGCCGAAAACCATATAATTTCGGCCACCACCTTTTATTTTTGTTGATACTTTGATACTTGTAAAAACGTGATAATCTTCCGTTGCATTTTATACGCTTTACGTACACTTATATACGTAGTTCGTATCAAATCTTGAGTCGGGTAAGTTTAAAAGAAAGTTTCTTCAGACCAAAAAATGGAAGAGGAATTTCCCACGATTCCTTAATGGTGTGCAAAAATTTATGGTGTTGAGTCCACATATTTTGGAACCGAAAAGAAGAGGCGGGAATATTCTTCAGCATACTAAATTTACGAAGAAGAGAGTGGTGGTCGGAAGTGTGCCTCGGAATGTGTTTGATAGAGCAAGAAGGAAAAGTATTAAACCACTCCGAAGAGAAAAAAATCCTATCCAACCGTTGCCAAATGAAGTTGATGTACCAAGTATAGGGAGAACCTTCAAATCTCCCATCGGTAAGGTCACATTCAAGAATGGCATCCCTAAATTCTTCCATTTCCGACGGGATTGGAGGATTATCCCCTTTTTTCTCACAAGGATGCAGAACGATATTAAAATCACCACCTACCATTCAAGGAATTTGGGATTGACAAACACTAGTGAGGTCTTACCACAAGCCTCTACGCTCAATTTTAGTATTCTTCCCATACACAACTGTTAACAAGAAAGGTTTAGCAAGTGAAGATGATAAAACGGACATGTGCAGCAATTGAACAGTGCTATTCAAGACCAAAATTTTAGTGTTGATATCCGAGAATATCCAAATATGATTATTAGAATTCGCAACAACCTTATCAAAGCCAAATAACCTACAGTAGTAGTTAGCTATCAAGTCTACTTTAGGTTCAATGAGAGCCAAGATATTAAGATTATGCTCTTTTTTCAGGAGTTTAACAATTTTTTGGGCAGAATCATTGCCAATACCTCTAACATTCCAGATAATTGTATTAATCATTTAGACTGTTTTCGTCTATTGGCCACTTTTGAAGTAGTCTTAATTTTTTTTCCTTTAACATTTTTAACCTGAGTTTTCGGAAGATCCGGTTTAACACTAGATTCCGAGGTGACTGGAAGGGCAAATACCATCTCTTTATCACGGGCTTTTGGAGCCCCTATTTTGTTAGTATTTTCCCAATCAGATAAATAACCATCCACATCATTTTTAGATGAATCTAGGGAGGGTTTTGATCTACAAGCCTCAAAGTCTTCCTTAATGGTCCCATGATCCGAATCGTCATCCGAAGATGATAGTTTAAAATTTTTTAGTAGTAAAGGGGGACTTTGGGAGTTGCCGAAACTTTCCCCTGATCCACAATCAACAACCAATGTACCATCCACAACAGATATATCAACAGAACCCATAAGGGGAAAAAGGGGGTCAGACGACATACCTTCCCCAACAGTAGGATCCAGCTTGTCAGGAGCCGAAGGTAGCCTGATTTGTTTAGCGTCCGCGAGCTCATTCAAAGAGGAATTACACGGGGTCATACCACAAATATTCAAAATGACTGGAGGTGAAGTTGGGGTGGGATTAACAGAACATTCACCAGTCATTTTGGAGGGGAGGGAATGATACGAATTACGTATAAAGATGGACGTAAATTCGCATGTAATGCAGCAGAAATATTATTGATCCTCACAACACTCGTATATGTGTAACACTCGTAAGAAATAACCGAAAGTAGGGCAATTCGGCCATGTAAGTAAGAACGATATGATGATGATTATCAAACTAGACCTATAGTTTGATAAGGTGATTTTTTCTCAAGACCTGATACGAATTACGCAAGTAATACGTATAAAACACAACGGAAGATTAACACGTTTACAATATGGATCGAAATTACAAAGGTGATGGACGAATTTTATGTGGGATTCGGCCGTGATGAGTAAGATGTACGGAGTTTGGTGTGTTTTTATCGAACTAGACCTATAACTCGATAAAAGGGTAATCGCTTCCCAAGACCTTTTGAGAATTGATTAAAGTTAAAATCTCGAAACTCGTCGAAACAATAACTTAAGGTTTGTCGAACTCGTTCAACGTATATTTCAAAGGAAATACAAAGTTTATTATGATTCTCGATGATTACAAACACCAAATAACCTACCATATATATAGTAGGAAAAGGATACAAAACAACAAGAAAACAACAAAATGTAAATCTCCATCCCTCTCCATGTTTCGGCCGATTCTTCAAGGTGGGACAAGGAGGAGATATTCTTGATTTGGCCATATGTGAAGACTTTTGATGATCCCTTATCATCATGCTTGGAGATCTTCTTGATTTGGCAAGATGTGAAGACTTTGATGATTCCTTATCATCTTGCTTGGGGCCGCAAATATCAAGGGGTGGGGAAGGATATCTTTACAAATTTGAACAAGATAAAGTTTTGGTGATTTTGTCATAAAAAAAAGATGCTTGTCAATTCTTCAATCTTTGTGGACCAATCGGCCGAACATCCATGTTCCGGGCCGATTCCGATGTTAATTCCGTCGCCATATTTACGTAACTCCTTTTCCGATTAATAACGTAACTCCAATCCGCGTATTCTTTTCTCCCAAGTATAATGATGCATGGACATGCGTATCGTCGTGGACGTCGATTTTTATTGGAGCTTCTTCGACTGGAATATTGGATATCGTATCATTCCCTCCTTCTTTGAAAGGAATTGACCTCAATTCCGTAATGCCATCGTCGTCAAGGTAAGGCGAGAGATCACCTACGTTGAAAGTCGCGTGTACTCCGTATTCGCCCGGAAGTTCGACTTTGTACGCGTTGTCGTTCACCTTTTCCACAATTTTGTACGGACCCTCGGCTCTCGGCATCAATTTGTTCTTTCGTTTGCTTGGGAATCTTTCTTTTCTCAAATGTATCCAAACCAAGTCGCCAACATCAAATAATCTCGCCTTTTTATTTTTGTTCGACTTCCGTTTGTATATTTCATTTACTTCTTTAATCCGTTCCCGTATCTTTTCATGTAACTTTATCATGGATTTGAGTTTTGCTTCGGCGTCCTTGTGAACCAATTCGTTGCTCGGCAGGGGAATCAAGTCTAATGGCAAGTGCGGATTTAATCCGTATACCACTTCAAAAGGTGAATGGGCCGTGGCATAACCGGGTGATCGGTTGTATGTGAATTCAGCATGAGCAAGTTTAACGTCCCAATCTTTCTGAGTTTTATTTACCAACCCTCGTAATAATGCTCCCAAGGTTCGATTAGTTACCTCGGTCTGTCCGTCGGTTTGCGGGTGATGTGAAGTACTGAATAGGAGTTTAGTACCGACTTTCCTCCATAAAGTATTCCGAGTAACTCGAAATTTGGAATCTCGATCCGACACGATAGTTTTTGGAACTCCGTGTAAACGAACTATTTCCCGGAAATACAAGTCCGCCACATTGCTTGCATCATCGGTTTTGTGGCACGCGACAAAGTGAGCCATTTTCGAAAAACGGTCGACGACCACCATGATCGAGTCTTTGCCTCGTTGAGTACGAGGTAAAGCCACAATAAAATCCATCGAGACATCCTCCCACGGTCGTAACGGTATCGGCAACGGCATGTATGTACTTGACTTGAACGAACTTTTCATCATATGACAAGTTACGCATTTGCTCACGATTGTGCGACGTCACCATACATCTTCGGCCAAAAGAAATGTTCTTTTAGCACCTCTGATCTTGGTCGAGCCGAAGTGACCGGCTAGTCCTCCTCCGTGCGCCTCCCGAACCGGAATTCCCGAATTGTATGTCTCGGCACACATAGTTTATTCCCCTTGAAGAGAAAGCCATCTTGTAAAACAAATTCCTCGTACGGGGCCGTTTTACAACGGTTAAAAATTTCCCCGAAATCCAAATCGTCGTTGTAATGATCTTTCAAAGTCTCGAATCCCAACAAACGAACATCTAGCATCGACAGTAAGGCATACCGTCTCGACAGTGCATCCGCCACTACATTACTCTTCCCGTCTTTGTACTTGGATGAAAAATGAAAAGATTGTAAAAATTCCACCCATTTTGCATGTCTCGGGCTTAGCTTACTCTGTCCGTTGATGTATTTCAACGACTCGTGATCCGAATGCAGCACGAAATGTTTAGAACGCAGATAATGACTCCAATGATCGAGTGCTCTTACGATAGCATAGAACTCCTTGTCGTAAGTACAATAATTCACTCGGGCGCCTCTTAGCTTCTCCGAAAATAGGCAATGGGACGGCCTCTGAATGAGCAACCTGCCCGATTCCAACTCCGCTAGCATCGCATTCTACCTCAAACGGTTGTGAAAAATCGGGCAACGCGTCAAAATCGGCGCTTCACATAATTTTCCTTTTAAGTTTTCAAAAGCCTTTTGGGCCGTTTCGTTCCAAGCAAAGGTTCCTTTTCGGACACTCGTGATAGGACTGGATATAGTGCTGAAGTCCCGTATGAATCGTCGGTAAAAAGAAGCGAGGCCATGAAATGACCGTACCTCCGTGATTGTCTTTGGGGTCGGCCACGACTTGATTGCCGCGATCTTTTCTTGGTCGACCGAAACTCCGTCCTTTGAAACAACATAGCCGAGAAAGACAAGACTCTCGACTAGGAAAGTACACTTCTCCCGTTTTCCATAAAGCTTTTGTTCCCTTAGCGTCTCAAACACGTACCGCAAATGTTCGAGATGTTCTTCTACGGACCGACTGTAGATCAAAATGTCGTCTAAGTACACGACAACAAACTTTCCCAAGAAAGGTTTTAGAACCTCGTTCATCAACCTCATAAAGGTGCTCGGGGCGTTGGTGAGGCCGAATGGCATCACAACCCATTCGTAAAGTCCATTCTTCGTTTTAAACGCCGTTTTCCATTCGTCTCCCTCTCGCATGCGGATTTGATGGTATCCGCTCCGTAAATCAACTTTGGAAAATATAACCGAGCCATGTAACTCGTCCAGCATGTCGTCTAGTCTCGGGATGGGAAACCGATACTTGACGGTGATGTTATTCACGGCTCTACTGTCAATACACATTCGCCATGTTCCGTCTTTTTTTGGCACAAGTAGAACTGGAACCGCGCACGGACTTAAACTTTCTCGGACATATCCGTGATTCATGAGTTCATCAATTTGACGTTGTAGTTCTTTGGTTTCTTCAGGATTACAACGATACGCCGCTTTGTTCGGTAATGGAGCTCCCGGTATAAGATCAATCTGGTGTTCAATCCCGCGGATAGGTGGTAATCCTACCGGCAAGTCTTCGGGAAATACGTCCGAAAACTCATGTAATAGTGCATCTATCTCCTCCTCATTTTGCGATTTAGTGGCAAGATTTCGGACCTCCTTGATCATCATCAAGTAAACACGTTCGCCATCGTCAATGGCGTGCTCGACTTCTTTCTCGTTTGCAAACATCGTAAGCTTTGGTCTTTCGACTTTTTTCGAACTCATCGTCCGGATAGCTTGAGGTGACATAGGTTTAAGAACAATTTTTTTACCTTTGTCACGTAGCTCATACTCATTACTCCTCCCTCGATGTAGTACGTCCCGATCAAATAACCAGGGTCTTCCTAATAACACGTGACATGCGTCCATCGGTAGTACATCGCATGTAATGTCATCGCCGTACGAACCCATGGTGAGTCCGACCTTCACTTGCCTTGATACTTTCACCTTGTTTCCATCATCGAGCCAATGGAGTGCATACGGCTTAGGATGGGCCGTGGTGATCAAGCCGAGTTTTGAGACCATCTCGCTCGAAGCCACGTTCGTACAACTTCCACCGTCAATGATCAAGCTACACCATTTCTCTCCGACACGACACTTCGTGTGAAAGATTTGGTCTCGTTGTTCTTCGTCACTCGGGGCTGCCTTCGTTTGTAACATGCGAAGGACAAGGTTCGTGTCATAGTTCGGGGCATCGTATGCCTCGCATTCTTCTTCTTCTCCGTCAGCTTCTAAGTTAAAAACGTCTCCAACTCTTTCTTCTTCGGCTAATAATTCCTCTCGGGCGGCTAGGGCTTCTCGTAACGTCACAATCCTCCGATTCGGACAAGCACTTTGATAGTGTCCAAATCCTTGACATTTGAAACATCGGACTTTAGATAGGCTCGTTTCTTTTGGTGTGGTAGGGGTTTTTGGAATGGTAGTAACGGACTGGCTTGTGGTGACAGGTTTTGGAAACGAGCTAGAACTCGCGCCAAAGTTGGTATTTCCGTACTTAGGTGGGAATTCGGGTTTAGAGAGTTTGATTTTGTTTTGATTTTCTAACTTTATGCAAAGTCCGCATAAAGTATCGAAGTCAGAATAGGGCTAGAGTTCCACGGAATTAGCAATGTTTTTGTTCAAACCTCGTAGGAAACGGGACATGCGCAATTCTTCGCTTTCTTCAAGTTCTCCCATCAAGGATAAGTTTTCAAACTCCTCGATGTACTCCTCGACACTTAACTTTCCTTGCGTGAGGTCAGAAATTTTTCGGTACAGACTTAGCTTGTGTGTAGCCGGAACATATCTTTTCGTAGTTTCCTTTTAGGGAATCCACGAACGTATCTTCTCTTTTAAACCACGACTTCTTTGCGTCTTCATTCGCTCAAACCAAAGGGAAGCTCCCTTTCCAAGTTTGAGGATCGCGTACTTGCAACGTACCTCGTCATTGAGCTCCTTGAACTCAAACATTCGTTCAATTTTTCTTTCCCACTCCAGATAAACTTCAGGATCGGTGCCGCCTACGAACTCCTAAGTTCGCTGGTCTTGTATTCATCCGCATGTCGTGGTGCATGCATGGTGTCATGTCCTCGTCGTGCATGGATTCTCGGCTCCGCAAGCCACGCGAACGTCACGTAGTTGTGCTACTTCTTCATCGGTGAATGCCATTTTCTTGATGATGTCGAGAAGCGTGAGACAAGTGTCTCCGATACCACTTGCACTTATGAATTACGCAAGTAATACGTATAAAACACAACGGAAGATTAACACGTTTACAATATGGATCGAAATTACAAAGGTGATGGACGAATTTTATGTGGGATTCGGCCGTGATGAGTAAGATGTACGGAGTTTGGTGTGTTTTTATCGAACTAGACCTATAACTCGATAAAAGGGTAATCGCTTCCCAAGGCCTTTTGAGAATTGATTAAAGTTAAAATCTCGAAACTCGTCGAAACAATAACTTAAGGTTTGTCGAACTCGTTCAACGTATATTTCAAAGGAAATACAAAGTTTATTATGATTCTCGATGATTACAAACACCAAATAACCTACCATATATATAGTAGGAAAAGGATACAAAACAACAAGAAAACAACAAAATGTAAATCTCCATCCCTCTCCATGTTTCGGCCGATTCTTCAAGGTGGGACAAGGAGGAGATCTTCTTGATTTGGCCATATGTGAAGACTTTTGATGATCCCTTATCATCATGCTTGGAGATCTTCTTGATTTGGCAAGATGTGAAGACTTTGATGATTCCTTATCATCTTGCTTGGGGCCGCAAATATCAAGGGGTGGGGAAGGATATCTTTACAAATTTGAACAAGATAAAGTTTTGGTGATTTTGTCATAAAAAAAAGATGCTTGTCAATTCTTCAATCTTTGTGGACCAATCGGCCGAACATCCATGTTCCGGGCCGATTCCGATGTTAATTCCGTCGCCATATTTACGTAACTCCTTTTCCGATTAATAACGTAACTCCAATCCGCGTATTCTTTTCTCCCAAGTATAATGATGCATGGACATGCGTATCGTCGTGGACGTCGATTTTTATTGGAGCTTCTTCGACTGGAATATTGGATATCGTATCAAGACCTATTGAGAATCAATTGGATTATTACTCGAAAACGCGTCGAATAAAAATCAAAGGTTTGATGAAAAGTATTCAACAATGGTGAAAACACAAAGTGTATTCTTTTACTTCAACATACAATACATGTTACAATGCTTACATAAGACTATATATAGGAAACTTCAAGTCTTCCCATAATAAAAGAAAAAACAATTCAAAGATTTATAAAATCTTTGAATAATCAAAACAAATAAAATAAAATACAAAAGGAACAACAATCATAATTTTAGGGGAAACACAATCCCTAAAATGAGTAAAAGGCAAAGAAAAGACAAACACACAAAAAGAAACTATAAAAAAAGAGTAATCTGCCGGCAGGACACAGGCCGTGTCGCTTGACACAGCCGCGGCGCGACAAGGACGTTCGGCACGGTCGCGGCGCGACAAGAACGTTCGGCAGTGACTCGACCGTGTCCGCTTGACACGGTCACGGGACGACAAGGACGTCCGACAGTGACTCGACCGCGCGGCGCGACAAGGACGTTCGGCATTGACTCGACCGTGTCCTGGAACACGATCGGGCGTCTGGGCAGTCAGTTTGGTTTATTCGGAAGAGTTCGACTCGGGCGTGTCTTGGGACACGGTCGAGTCCTGTGGGCAGTTAGTTTGGCTTATCCGGTATATCTTGGCATGGGCCGTGCCGGACGACACGGCCGAGTTCGGCCGGCAGTGATTCGGCAGTTTCCGGCACAGTGTGACACGGGCCGTTTCATATGACACGTCCGAGACTTGGCAACTTGTTCCTCCTCGTTTCGTGTCTGTTTTCTCACCGAAGTACGTAGGTGCATGTGCATACAATGTTGTATCGGTACTTACGTCAATTCTTACTTCGTTTTCTTCGTTTGAATATGTCAATATCGCATCATCTCCTCCCCCTTTAAAAGGAATTGACCTCAATTCCGTAATTCCCTCGTCGTCGAGGTAAGAAGATAGATCACCTACATTGAACGTGGCGTGTACTCCATAATCGCCCAGAAGTTCTACTTTATATGAATTATCGTTCACCTTACCCACGATTTTGTAAGGACCCTCGGCATAAGTTTGTTCTTGCGTTTACTAGGAAATCTCTCCTTTCTTAAGTGTACCCAAACCAAGTCGCCTACCTCGAACAGTCTCGGTTTTCTTTAATTGTTGGATTTCTGTTTGTACGCATCATTCACCTCTTTGATTCGATCACGTATTTGCCCATATAACTTCATCATTGGTTTAAGTTTAGATTCTGCATCTTTGTGTACCAATTCGTCCTTCGGCAATGGAATCAAGTCTAAGGGTTTATAAGGATTTAACCCGTAGACGATTTCAAAGGGAGAGTGTGCCGTGGCATGTGTAGGGGATCGGTTATAGGCAAATTCCGCATGAGCAAGTTTCACGTCCTAATCCTTTTGTGTTTTATTCACAAGTCCTCGCAACAATGTTCCTAGCATTCGATTTGTGACCTCGGTTTGACCATCTGTTTGAGGATGGTGTGAGGTGCTAAATAAGAGTTTTGTCCCCACTTTCCTCCATAATGTATTCCAAAAGTAACTAAGAAATTTTGAATCCCGATCCGAAACAATAGTTTTCGGAACTCCATGTAAACGAACCACCTCTCGGAAGTATAAATCGGCCACGTTACTTGCGTCGTCGGTTTTGTGGCAAGCCACAAAATGATCCATCTTCGAGAAATGATCAACGACCACCATAATAACATCTTTACCTCGTTGAGTACGGGGCAAAGCGACGATAAAATCCATTGATACATCCTCCCACGGTCTTTCTGGAATCGGTAGAGGCATATATGATCCCGGTTTGAACGAACTTTTCGCGATGTGACATATTACACATTTACTTGAAACATTGTAGACGTCTTTTAGCATTTTGGCCAAAAAAATTGTTCTTTGAGTACCTCTATTGTCTTAGCCGTGCCAAAGTGCCCCGCTAAGCCTCCTCCGTGAGCCTCCCGCACCAACAATTCTCAAACCGCATGTTTTGGAACACAAAGTCTATTCCCTTTAAAGAGAAAATCATCTTGCATCATGAAATCCCCGAATGGACCAGATTTGCAACGAGTAAAAATTTCTCCAAAATCCGTATCATCTTCATAATACTCCTTCAACATTTCGAAACCAAGTAACCGAACCTGCAAAGTAGAAAGTAAAGCATACCTTCTAGATAACGCATCCGCAACGACATTGATTTTACCGTCTTTGTACTTGGATGAGAAGTGAAATGATTGTAGGAATTCCACCCACTTAGCATGTCTCGGACTCAGTTTATGTTGTCCGGTAATGTACTTCAATGATTCGTAGTCCGAATGTAGAATAAAATGTTTCGGTCGAAGATAATGACTCCAATGGTCAAGGGCCCTTACGATAGCATAGAATTCTTTATCGTAAGTGCAATAATTCAACCGAGCACCGTTCAATTTCTCCGAAAAGTAAGCGATAGGTCGTTTACCTTGAATAAGAACCGCTCCAATTTCAACCCCACTAGCATCACACTCCACTTCGAATGGTTGAGTAAAATCGGGTAGTGTTAGGATCGATGCTTCGCATAATTGGGCCTTTAACCTTTCGAACGCCTTTTGGGCAGCCCCGTTTCATACAAATGATCCCTTTTTTAAGCACTCCGTTATTGGACTTGAAATGGTGCTAAAATCCCGAATAAACCTCCGATAAAAAAAAGAAAGTCCGTGAAATGACCTTACTTCCGTTACGGTCGTAGGGGTCGGCCAAGACTTAATTGCTTCAATTTTTGTTTGATTAACCGCCACTCCGTCCTTTGAAACGACATAGCCAAGAAAGACTATTCTCTCGACCAAGAATGAACACTTCTCCTTTTTTTCCATATAGTTTTGGGCCCTCAATGTTTCGAAGAGTTGCCTTAAGTGCCCGAAATGTTCTTGTAATGATCGACTATAGATCAGAATGTCATCCAGATATACAACCACGAATTTCCCCAGGAATTGCTTAAGCACTTTGTTCATCAACTTCATGAAGGTACTTGGTGCATTTGTAAGACCGAATGGCATAACGGTCTATTCATATAATCCCTTTTTCGTTTTGAAGGCCGTCTTCCACTCGTCACCTTCTCGCATTCGAATTTGATGATATCCGCTTCGTAAATCAACCTTTGAAAAGACAACCGAGCCATGTAGCTCGTCTAACATATCATCAACCCTCGGGATAGGGAATCGATACTTGATGGTGATGTTGTTCACGGCCCGACTATCCACACACATTCGCCAAGAACCATCTTTCTTAGGGACAAGTAAGACTGGAACCGCACACGGACTCAAGCTCTCCCGAATGTACCCGCGGTTCAAAAGTTCTTCGACTTGTCTTTGTAACTCCTTCGTTTCCTTAGGATTACATCTATAGGCGGCTTTATTAGGAAGTGGTGCTCCCGGTATAAGATCGATTTGGTGTTCAATACCACGAATAGGTGGTAAACCCGACGGTAATTCTTCGGAAAAAACATCCCCAAATTCGTGTAACAACATATCTATCTCCCCTCCGTTTTGTACTCCCGTATTCTCGTCCCGTGTTTTTTTAAATATCACCAAATATACTCGCTCTCCGTCATTAATTGCATGTTCCATTTCCCTCTCGCTAGCAAGCATAGTAAGTTTCGATTTCTCCACTCGACTAGAACTCATCGAACGGATAGCTTGCGGGGACATCGGCTTGAGTACAATATTCTTCCCTTTGTCTCATAATTCATATTCATTACTTCGACCTCGATGTAAAACATCTCGGTCGAACATCCATGGTTGTCCCAAGAGTACGTGGCATGTGTCCATCGGGAGTACGCCACATAACACATCGTCTTCGTATGGTCCCATAGTTAAGTTGACCCGTACTTGTCTCGACACCTTCACTTTACTTCCATCGTCGAGCCAATGTAAAGCATACGGTCTCGGGTGAGCCATAGTAGTTAGGCCGAGTTTTGTAACCATCTCATTGGAGGCTACATTCATGCAACTTCCTCCGTCGATTATCAAACTACACCATTTTTCTCCGACTCGGCATTTGGAATGAAAGATTTGGTCCCTATGCTCCGTATCACTTTGAATGATTTTGGTATGTAGAGCTCAAAGTACTGATACGAATTCTCGCGGAGAGGTGGATACGTATCGTTCGGAGTGTGCGTAAGAATATCGTAGCAGAAGGCTTTTTACGATTGGGGGTGTTTTTGGATGTATTTTGTGGGAGTAATATCGAATATGACAATGAAAATTCGAACAAATAAAAAATGGAAGTAATATCGGAAAAAGTGATAATATCGATCAAGAAGACTTGAACGATCAAGAACAACTGTTTATCGAATTAGACCTATAATTCGATAAGGTGATTTCTTCTCAAGACCTATTGAGAATCAATCGGATTAATACTCGAAAATGCGTCGAATAAAAATCAAGTTTCGGAAAAAATTATTTATCAAGGATAGAAATACAAAGTGTATTCTTTCACATTCAAATTTATAATACTATGCTATTACAAGGCTTATCAAAGCCTATTTATAGGAAACCTCAAGTCTTCCTAAAACAATTCAAAGATTACAAAAATCTTTGAATAATCAAAACAAATCAAATAAAATAAGAAAAAAAATATGCATCACAAAACATGGGAACACAATCCCTAAACGAGTAAAGAAAGAAAAAGAGAAGACAAAACACACAAAAATCAGCAATAAAAAAAAAGTTGGCTGGCTGCCGGACACGGGCCGTGTCGCTTGACACGGCCGCGGCGCGCATCTGGTCCGCAATGACTCGACCGTGTCCGACTGACACGGTCGCGGCGCGACAGGGACGTCCAACAGCGACTCGTCCGATAGTGACTCGGCACGGGCGCGGCGCGACAGGGACATTCGGCATTGACTCGACCGTGTCCGCTTGACACGGTCGCGGCGTGACAAGGACGTCCGACAGCGACTCGACCGATAGTAACTCGGCACGGGCGCGGCGCGACAAGGACGTTCGGCATTGACTCGACCGTGTCCTGGAACACGGTCGGACGACTGGGCAGTCGGTTTTGGCTTATCCGGAAGAGTTCGGCTCGGCCGTCTCTCGGGACACGGTCGAGTCGGCCGTGATCGATTTCACAATGCAGGACATCTCGGCACGGGCCGTGCCGGACGACACGGCCGAGTTCGGCCGGCAGTGCTCGGCATTTTCTGGCAGGTGCGATATTTTCCGGCAGGCTCAACATTTTCCGGCAAGTGACGACATTTTCCGGCAGGTTGTGTCATTTTCCGGCTTGTGTCCGTTTTCTCGCCTAAAAATGTTGCCGTACGTGCATGACGCATTGTGAGGCCATTTACGTCGATCCTTGCTTCGTTTTCTTTATTTGGACTAGTCAATTCCGTATCATCCCCTCCCCCTTTAAAGGGAATTGTCCCCAATTCCGAACTCCCTTCGTCATCAAGATAATTAACTAAAGCCTTTGATCTCGAAAATGTCCGCAGTGCGTACATGGCCCAAAATCTTGAGACAATAGGTAGTGGGGGGCCCTCGAGAATCACCAACAAAATAACTATCATTATTAATAAAATAATAATAATTACCCCGCCCGGTAATACCGATATCATGACATGAGTGGACATCTGAAATGGGACGCACGGTTAATTTCACATCGGGTTCATCCTCCAGAATTGGAAACACTGATAATTCCACATCGGGTTCACCATCAAAAATGGGAAACACGGAATTAATTATGGGCTCCTCTTCGTCAACTGGTTCGGTATCAAATACTGGTGGCCCTTCATAATCCGGCCCGGTTTCCATGACACTAACAAGTTCCTCACCATTAACATAAGTTGGTCCGTCTTGGTCAAATTGGCCAACACAACCAACTGGTTCATGCTCAAAATAGCAAGATCCAAGTTCGTCAATTAGGGAAACACGGCTCAACTCATCTTCTTTGTTGAATTGCGCCATTGAAAACTCTGTCTCGTTTACTTCATTGAAAATGGTGGTAGGGACATCGTCTTCATCAAAAAAGGCTTCGCTGGAAATTCTTCGATAAAAAAAAATCATTGATCAAAGGTCGGCGGCGGGGCGCCGAAGGATTGGTGGTGGGGAAACAACGACTGGTGGTAAGATGTGGATTTGAACCTTTGCTTGAAATATTTTCTGAATTTTTGCCAATCTGTAATTTTAGGCTTACGTTGTTGTGAACGGGGTTTCAATTTTTGCCACCAGAAGGCGGCGCTACCGCGGAGGCGCTTTGTCACCAGCAAAACGCGGCGGTTGATCGGGGCAGCCTGAAGTCCACGTGCTCCTCACAAGCATGGAGCCAATCTATGCACGCATCTGGATTACTAGATCCGTGAAACTCCGGTATGCTGCGGAATTTAGCCAAGAAAACAATATCGTTGGCGTCGTCTCTGTGTCTTGCTTGCATACGTTGCTCCGGTAAGCCGTTTTGTGCATCACCGAGTTTGATCAAGAAATTGAGATCGGAAAAATCCATAACAAGAATCAAGAGATAGTTCTTCACAAGAAATCGTTGAATAAATCGCCCAAGGAGATGACCTTGGGTTCCGATACCACTTATGATACGAATTATCCCGGAAAGGTGGATACGTATCGTTCAGAGTGTGTGTAAGAATATCGTAGCGAAAGGCTTTTTACGATTGGGGGTGTTTTTGGATGTATTTTGTGGGAGTAATATCGAATATGACAATGAAAATTCGAACAAATGAAAATGGAAGTAATATCAGAAAAAAGTGATAATATCGATCAAGAAGGCTTGAACGATCAAGAACAAAGGTTTATCGAATTAGACCTATAATTCGATAAGGTGATTTCTTCTCAAGACCTATTGAGAATCAATCGGATTAATACTCGAAAACGCGTTGAATAAAAATCAAGTTTCGGTAAAAATCATTTACCAAGGATAGAAATACAAAGTGTATTCTTTCACATTCAAATTCATAATACTATGCTATTACAAGGCTTATCAAAGCCTATTTATAGGAAACCTCAAGTCTTCCTAAAACAATTCAAAGATTACAAAAATCTTTGAATAATCAAAACAAATCAAATAAAATAAGAAAAGAAATATACATCACAAAACATGGGAACACAATCCCTAAAAGAGTAAAGAAAGGAAAAGAGAAGACAAAACACACAAAAATCAGCAATAAAAAAAAAGTTGGTCGTCACTTGACACGGCCATGTCGCTGACACGGCCGCGCGCATCTGTCGCGGTGACTCGACCGTGTCCGATTGGACACGGTCGCGGCGCGACAGGGACGTCCGACAGCGACTCGTCCGACAGTGACTCGGCACGGGCGCAGCGCGACAGGGACGTTCGGCATTGACTCGACCGTGTCCGCTTGACACGGTCGTGGCGTGACAAGGACGTCCGACAGCAACTCGACCGACATTGACTCGGCACGGGCGTGGCTCGACAAGGACGTTCGGCATTGACTCGACCGTGTCCTGGAACACGGTCGGACGACTGGGCAGTCGGTTTTGGCTTATCCGGAAGAGTTCGGCTCGGCCGTCTCTCGGGACACGGTCGAGTCTGACCGGCAGTCAGTTTCACAATTCTGGGACATCTCGGCACGGGCCGTGCTGGACGACACGGCCGAGTTCGGCCGGCAGTGCTCGGCATTTTCTGGCAGGTGCGATATTTTCCGGCAAGTGGCGACATTTTCCGGCAGGTTGTGTCATTTTCCGGCTTGTGTCCGTTTTCTCGCCTAAAAATGTTGCCGTACGTGCATGACGCATTGTGAGGCCATTTACGTCGATCCTTGCTTCGTTTTCTTTATTTGGACTAGTCAATTCCGTATCAAGTACTAAAGTAGTATCATATTCCGGAGCGTCATAAGCCTCGCATTCCTCGTTTTCTTCCTTGGCCTCTTTGTTAAATACGTCACCAAGTCCTTCATTTTCGTCCTCGACTAAAAGTTCGTCTCGGACCGCAAGAGCTTCTCTTAACGTGACCACCCGTTTGTTTGGACATGCGTTTTGATAGTGACCAAAACCTTGACATTTAAAGCATCGTACTTTAGTCAATCTCGTCTCTTTTGACCCTTGAGGAATCTTCGGGGCCGGGGTAAGGACTTGAATAAGCGCGGTAAGTTTCGTACATACCAATCTTCGGTACAAGGTTAACCGATGAGATGTCGGGACATACCTCTTACGTAGTTTCTTCTTTAGAGAATCCCAAGAACAGATCTTTTCCTTTCCCGCACGAGCTCGTTGTGTTTTACACAAGACTATATATAGGAAACTTCAAGTCTTCCCATAATAAAAGAAAAACAATTCAGAGATTTATAAAATCTTTGAATAATCAAAACAAATAAAATAAAATACAAAAGGAACAACAATCATAATTTTAGGGGAAACACAATCCCTAAAATGAGTAAAAGGCAAAGAAAAGACAAACACACAAAAAGAAACTATAAAAAAAGAGTAATCTGCCGGCAGGACACGGGCCGCGGCGCGACAAGGACGTTCGACACGATCGCGGCACGACAAGGATGTTCGGCAGTGATTCGACTGTGTCCGCTTGACACGGTCGTGGCGCGACAAGGACGTCCGATAGTGACTCGACCGCGCGGCGCGACAAGGACGTTCGGCATTGACTCGACCGTGTCCTAGAACACGGTCGGGCGTTTGGGAGTCAGTTTGGCTTATCCGGAAGAGTTCGACTCAGCCGTGTCTTGGGACACGGTCGAGTCCTGTGGGCAGTCAGTTTGGCTTATCTGGTATATCTCGGCACGGGCCGTGGTGGACGACACGGCCGAGTTCGGCCGGTAGTGATTCGGCAGTTTCCGGCACAATGTGACACGGGCCGTGTCATATGATACGACCGAGACTTGGCAACTTGTTCCTCCTCGTTTTGTGTCTGTTTTCTCACCGAAGTACGTAGGCGCATGTGCATACAATGTTGTATCATTACTTACGTCAATTCTTACTTCGTTTTCTTCATTTGGATATGTCAATATCGCATCAGGGAATCAACCACGATAACATCTGGGGTGAAGTTGGTTTATTACAATAAATTTTTTTTGGGGATGGGGTAAAACATGAACGTAAATGTTCTGATTATCTAATATCCCCTTATTTTTGCCTCCCATTTCTTCCGCAAATTGTATCATGTGTACGTAGTATGCACCATGCATACCAATCGGTCCAAGTCCTCAAAGATTCGGCCGATCCCCACAACATTATGAAGATTTTTATCACATTTGTTATCTTCCTTTTCAAAGTCTTCACAACATGTGTCCAAGATCTTGTTCCCATGTTGAAAGATCCCTTCCACCCTTGACATCACAAGGTTCGCCCCCCCCCCCCTCACCCCCCTCCCGCACATGAGTGTGTCATCTTCAAGTTATTAGTTTATTAGATCTTGTTCCCATGTTAAAAGATTCCTTCCACCCTTGTCCCCTCCTCACGACCCCCCCCCCACCCTCGTCCCCTTTTTCCTTGTTGTATCCGTAACATGAATATGCATGTTAAGGAGTGTGTTTTCTTTTTCTAGTCAACTTATTTGTTTATTAGATTTGCCATGTTAGATTATGGTCTTTTGTTTTCAAGTGTGTGTAATGTTCTATTTAATGGCCATCTTGGCATGTAAGGATGGATCATCTTTGAAGAAATAAAATTCAATACTCTTGTATTACTTGTTGGACGAGTTCTTACGAAACTTTGATTATTATTCGACGCGTTTTCGAGTTTTAATCCGATCGATTCTCAATAGGTCTTGGGAAGAAATCACTTTATCGAGTTATAGGTCTAATTTGATAAAAACCTTATACTTATTTTGTTCGGACGAATTGCCCTACTTTCGGACGATTTTTACATTGTGTTCTATACATCAAATAATTATTCATATACAAAATTCATAAAATACACTTTCGTTGCATTGCATGCGATAAACGTTTACATCCGAACGTTAATTCGTATCATTAGTGGCATCAGAGATTTGGTTTCTTGATCTTTTGACATTATGGATTTCACCGACGCCGATTTTTTGCTGAAGCTACGCGAAGCATTATGTAACTTACCAGAGCCACATCTACAACCAAGACGAGGAGGAGAGGGTGGACATTCATCACACCATGCATACGAGTTCAAAGTGAACGAACTTTCGGAGTTCGTTGGAGGGACCGATCCTGAGATTTACTTGGAATGGGAACGTAAAATTGATCGCATGTTCGAGTTTTAAGACCTCGACGATGAGAAACGTTACAAGTATGCAATTCTCAAGTTGGGGAAAGGCGCTTCACTTTGGTTCGAAGGAGTTAAAACACGAAGAGCTCGTGCAGGAAAAGAGAAAATCCGTTCGTGGGATTCGTTAAAAAGAAAGCTTCATAAAAGGTATGTACCGACATCACATCGGTTATCCTTATACCAGAAGATCACCGACCTCATGCAAGGAAAATTAAGTGTTGGCGAATACATTGAGGAGTTCAAAAATTTGACCTTGATGGGAGAGTTAGAAGAGAATGAAGAACAAAAAATGTCACGGTTCTTACGTGGATTAAACCGAATCATAGCTAACTCAGTGGAATTATATCTATGTGACGACTTTGATACCCTATGTGGACTATATGAAGATTTAAGCTCAAAACAATATGAAGTTTCTTAAACCCGAATTTTTATCCAAATTCGGGAACCCAAGTATCGGTTCAAATTCAACTACTAAAACAACCATACCAACTCCTACCCCTACTACGGTTCTTAAAGCCCCCTACATGCCTAAGGAGACGAGCTTGATCAAAGTACGATGTTTTAAATGTCAAGGGTTCGGTCATTATAAAAATGCTTGTCCGAACAAATGGGTGGTGACGCTAAGAGAAGCTATCACGGTCCGAGACGAGTTGTTAATCGAGGACGAAAGAGAAAGACTAGGTCACGTGTTTAATTTCAACATGGAGGATGAAGAAGAAGAATGTGAAACTTATGATGCTCCAAATTATGATACGGCCTTGGTTCTTTGTACTTTACAAACCAAATCCATATCGAATGATTCGGAACAACGGGACCAAATATTTCACACGAAATGTCAAGCCGGGAACAAATGGTGTAGTTTGATCATTGATAGAGGAAGTTGCACCAACGTAGCTTCGAGTGAGATGGTGACTAAACTCGGGCTGACCACTACGACTCATCCGAAACGATACTCTTTACATTGGCTCGATGATGGGAGTAAAATAAAAGTGTCAAAACAAGGGACGATCGGGTTAACCATGGGTTCGTATGATGACAGCGTATTATGTGATGTACTCCCAATGGATGCATGTCATGTACTTTTGAGACGTCCATGGATGTTTGATAGGGATGTTTTACATCGAAGAAGAAGCAATGAATATGAGTTACGGGATAAGGGCAAAAAAATTGTGCTTAAACCGATGTCACCTCAAGCTATTCGTTCTATGAGCTCTAATCGGGTTGAAAAACCGAAACTTACCATGTTTGCTAGCGAGCGGGAGATGGAACATGCTATTGATAATGGTGAGTGCGTGTACTTGTTAATGTTGAAGGAAACACGGAATGATAACATGGTGGTACGAAATGAAGGAAAGATAAATGCTTTATTACACGAATTTGCGGATGTTTTTCCCGAAGAGTTGCCATCAGGTTTGCCACCTATTCGTGGGATTGAAAATCAAATCGATCTCATACCGGGTGCATCGCTCCCTAACAAGGCTGTCTATAGGCGTAATCCCGAAGAAACGAAGGAACTACATAAACAATTAAGAAAAATTAGCGGAGCCATGTGTGGGCGAATTACACACTCTGAAGGTGTGATTCTTCAGAGTTGAGCGCGATCCCCTTTTCACTCCGGTATCCAATCTTGTTCTTCACCCTTATAATTTAGGTTTCTAATATGTTCTCTCCGTCAATTAACTTCTCACCATATTAATTTTGGATTTCTTTTTCGTCCTGTGCGTTTGTGAGTTTCGCGATCTTCCTTTGCGACTAGCTGTTTGGTGTCGCTTCTTCGTCGGAGCGCGATTTATTTTCGCATTTTGCTGCAGACTCCCGCATGTCTTCGTCCTCATCATGTGGTGTGTCAGTGTCGGATTGCTCGTTAATGACATCTATGGCGGCTTCTTTCCCGTCTCCGTCCTTGGATGGTTTTGATGTTAAAGGGCTTGGTGATTTAAGCTCCAAAGTTTTGAGCAGGTCTGAATCGGATCTTCTTAAGGTCCGAATTGATGAAATCTTTGGCGGATGTCGCGCTACCTCGCCTCCGATCTGCCCTCCGGCAGCCTCGTCTTCTTGCGGTGGAGCAGGTCCGGCGACTGCCCAGCTCCTTCAGATCGCTGCTCCCAGGCGGCCCAGGCGCGCCCCTCAGTTTGACAGGGTCATTGACCCGTTTTTCTCTTCTGGCCCGTTTTGTGTTTCATCTGATCCGGTTCCTGTAGCTGTGGATGAGTTTGTCCCGCCTGTTGTTAATAAATCCCCTTTGGATAATCGATTCTTTGTAGAAAATGGAAAATCTTCATGTTCTGTAATTAATGATTCCGCATCTTTGGATTTACATGATAAGGGATTGTACTCTGCTTCTATGGTTGACAAGGTTAATGATTTGACTAGTAGTGATAATGTTGTTTCTAATCTGGGTGATTCTTATAGTATTGGGGAACTTAAGATATTGCCTAGTTTATCTGATGCTTATGCTGTTGATTATGGAAATGCTACGGTATCTATGAATTTTGGTTCTATTTCTACACCAGTTTCTTTGGGCCATTCGGTTTTGGTTCTTATTCCGAAGGAAGTGTCTCTACCTCCTGTTGTGTTAGGAAATATTAAAAGAAAGGGCCTTCGTTATGTAAAGCCTGAAACTCAAAATGGCGAACTTATTGTGAAACCGGATGTTAGTGTTGGAAAAGAAGGTGCTAAGAGGTGGCTTAACACTTTAGTTGGTTATTTTTTGGGGAAAGCCCCTTCCCTCCACTTGATCAAGAATTACTTCCTGTCGGCGTGGAAGGGGCTTAAGGAGGTGTTCTCCTCTGAGGGGGGATTTTATTTCTTTAAGTTTGATAGTGACCAAGTTTTGTCCGAGGCGTTAGAGGGAGGGCCTTGGCTTATTCAGGGCCAGGCCATTTTCCTTACCCGGTGGAAGCTTGGTATGTCCCTTCTGAAGGTTCAGCCTAAACATGTCCCTGTTTGGGTGAAACTTCGTAATGTCCCCCTCGAGTATTGGACTGACGAGGGACTCATTATTACTGCTAGTGCTATCGGGGAGCCACTTTTTGCTGACATGTTCACCAGGAACTGTCTGAAAGTGGATTATGCTCGAGTTTGCGTCTTGTTAGACGCTAATACTAGCCCGATTCGCTCGTTTCTTATGGTTCTTCCTTCTGATGGTGATTGTCCTTGTGTTAGGAGGATCCATGTCGAGTATGAATGGTTACCACATCGATGTGGTGTTTGTAGAGTTTTCAGGCATCGTGATCAGGTTTGCCCGAGCACTTCTAAGCCTTTGGTTCAAACGTTAAGGTGCTCGTATTTATGTGGCTAAGCCCGCCTCAGCGCTCATGGTCCGGTCCTCGTTGGGTCAGTTCCGGATGGGGGTCGCTCAGTGCCGGGCCGCCTCGATGCCAGATCCGGGTGCCCAGATGTGGTGTTAGCTGGGGGCACTGGAGGTCGTAATGCTGGTTTGGGCCCGATGAGTAGTGTCTCTACTTTCTCCTTAGTTACTACCAGCTCTCCTATCGTGTCGCCTAGGAGGGCTTGTGCTGGTATGTATGAGCCGTCTCACAACAGGTTTGCGGCTCTTTCTGGCCTCGCCGATGATATTGAGGATGAGATTCCTGAGGTTGTCGGCACGTCGATTTGTTCTAGTTCTTCTTTGGGCCCTATTATTGATGCAGCCCGGGTCGATGTTGTTAAATGATCCCTATTGCCGTGTGGAATGTTCGTGGACTTAACCGGACTGAGCATCAGATCTCGGTCCGGGAGGTAATTAGTTCGTTTAATCTTTGTTGTATTGCTCTTCTCGAGACCCGTATCTCGGTTGGTAACTTTGGGCGTGTTTCTTCTTTTATTTCTGGCTCTTGGAAGTGGTTCTCTGATTACGGTTGTGGGCCTGGGAAGAGGATCTGGATTGGTTGGGATCCTGGTTCTGTGTCTGTTGATATTATTGCTATGGAGTCACAATTTATTCATTGTCGTATTACTTTGTTGCTCGACTCGTCCTGTCTTTTGGTTACCTTTGCTTATGGATCTAATGATCTTATTGAGAGGCGGCTGTTGTCGCAGTATCTCACTGATTTCTCGGTTCTACATGCTGCTGAGTCTTGGGTCATTATGGGTGATTTTAATGCTGTTCTGGACACTAGTGAGATCTTGGGGGGGGGGAGCTCCTCACTCTGACGATGAGCCCCCCCTAGTGGAGTTCAGAGAGCTTTGTAGGCGTGCGGATTTTGAGACTCTTCCGATGGTAGGCTCTTGGTTCTCCTGGCATAACAAGAGCCCGTCTCCTCGATCTTTATGGAAACGCCTTGATAGGGTGTTGGGTAACTCGCAGTGGTTTATTGATCACGCTGATCGTACTTACTCTTGTGAACTGCCGCGGACCTCTGATCATAGCCCCCTTATTCTGGGTCTTGATAGTTTACCTCGATGCAGAGGTAAAATGTTCAGATTTGAAAATTTCCTGGCTGACTCTGAGGATTTCCTCCCGGCAGTTTGGGACATTTGGCGTCACCATATTGTGGGGGCCCCGTTTTATGCGATTTGTCGTAAGTTGGACGCCCTTAAGCCCGTTTTTCGCGCGATGAGGAAGAGGAAAGGGGATTTAGCATTGAATGTCGTTGCTGCTTCTTCATTCCTCTCTTCTTCTCAGTGTATTCTCAGGGACCATCCCTTGTACGATTCGGTTCTATTGTTGGAGAGATGTTGTCGGAGGGTTTTCTCAGTTGCTGTGGCCCAGGAACAGTCCTTGCTCAGGCAGTCTGCCAAGTTGGCTTGGCTTAAGGATGGGGATCAGTGTACTGCCTTCTTCTTTCGATGGATTGCTTCTAGGCGAGTCAGATCTCGTATCTATAGACTTAATACGGAGGATGGTACTGAGTTGTCTGACCCTGCTCTTATTAAGAATGAGGTTGTTGGGTTCTATGAGAGACTGTTGGGTTACTCTAATCGGATTGTGCCTTTTTCGTTCAGCCAGGTTAGACCTTTTTATTTCGGCTTCTCTTTCTCTTGATGAGGCGGTTCACATGGTTAGACCTGTTACAGCCGATGAGGTTCGGTCTGTGTTCTTCGAGTTTGATAAGGACAAGGCCCCGGGCCCTGATGGTTTTAATGCTGCTTTTTTCCGGCGGGCTTGACCGATTGTGGGGGGTGAGATTTCGTTTGCTATTATGCATTTCTTTTCTACCGGGAAGTTTGTCAGGCAGATCAATTCTACGATCATTTCTCTTGTTCCGAAAGTAGCCTTGCCTAGGAGCATGTCGGATTTTAGACCGATCTCTTGCTGTAACTTATTATATAAGGCTATTTCGAAAATTATTGTTCACCGTATGCGTGATAGCTTGGATGCCTTGATTGACCCCGCACAGACTGCTTTTATTCATGGGAGAAGGATTAGTGATAATATCCTTCTTGCACAGGAACTTCTTCATGGTTATGGGCAGAGGGGGATGCCTAGACGGTGTGTGTTTAAAGTTGACTTTATGAAAGCTTATGACACTGTTGAGTGGGATTTTGTGCTGATTGCTCTGTAGTGTATGGGTTTCCATCAGTCGTTTATTGCCTGGATCAGGGAGTGCATCACCACTACTGCCTTTTCGGTATCCCTGAATGGTGATGCTGAGGGGATCTTTAGAGGTCGTAGGGGTCTTCGTCAGGGAGACCTCATCTCCCCTTATCTCTTTGTTATTGTTATGGAGGTGCTTCATGGTATTATTACTCGTGAGATTGCTCAGACCCCGGGGTTTCGATACCACTGGAAGTGTGAGGCCACCCGTACTTTCATGCTCACCTTTGCTGATGATCTCCTTCTTTTTTGTAATTTAGACGAGGTCTCTATTGGTGTTCTTAAGAGGAGTATTGATATCTTTGATTCTCTTTCGGGGTTGCGTGCTAACCCTGGGAAGAGTAATTTTTTTCTCTCGGCGAGTGCTTTGGAGCAGGGGGGTCAGGTTGAGCAATTATTAGAATTTCAGATGGGCCAGCTCCCTGTGCGGCACTTGGGGGTCCCTTTATCTTCATCGAAGCTCACGGTGGCTCAGTGCTCTCCTTTGCTTGACAGGATTGATGGTCGGCTGAGTGACTGGGCTTGTAGATCTCTGTCCATGGCCGGTCGTTGCCAGCTTATTCGGTCTGTGTTATCTGCTCTTCACATTTATTGGGCCTGTATTTTTATTCTGCCTAAGGGTGTGATTGCCCTAATTGAAAAGCGTTTAAGCTTTTTCTTTGGAAAGGTTCGGGTGACTCTGGGCATGCTAAAGTGGCTTGGTCTAAGGTTTGCTTGCCTTTTGTGTGTGGTGGCCTTGGTATTACTCTGTTGAGGGTTCAGAACCAGGCCCTTATGACCCGCCATATTTGGGCTCTCCTTGCTGGGTCTCCTCGTTCTATTTGGGTTAGCTGGGTTCGTTTGAATAGAGTTCAGCAGTGTTCTTTTTGGGATATTCCTATCTCTGCTGCATCTTCCTGGTATTGGAAACAGCTGCTGAAGTTGCGTCCGCTTGTCATGGGGGCGTTTCAGTATTCTGTTGGGGATGGCTCTTCCTTCCGTTTATGGTCGGATCCTTGGCACCCTATGGGTTTGATTAGGCATTCTCTGCCTAGAGCGCCTCTTTGGACTGGCATTGATGTGCGTGCCCGTCTTGGCTCTATTATTTCCGATGGTCATTGGGTTTGGCCGGTGGTAGATCGTTCCGAGTTTCAGCAGGTTGTTTCTGCCCTCCCTCCTATCATTGGAGGCCAGGATCGTATCTCTTGGAGACCGCATAGCTTAGGTTCATTTTCTTCCTCGTCCGCTCTTTGGTTCCTTAGAGCGTATTCTCCTTCTGTTCCATGGGGGCCTCTCCTTCTTGGGCCCGAGAAGATTCCTAGACACTCCTTCATCTTATGGTTGGCTATTCAGGAGCGTCTGTCGACGATGGATAAGCCTTGGCTGCAGCATGAGGATGGTATTTGCGTCCTTTGTGGGATGGCGGTAGAGTCTCATTCTCACTTATTCTTCTTGTGCCCTTACTCTAGTAGGTGTATCTTTATTGCTAGGAGGGAGGTAAAATTTAGTTGGCCTCACTCTGAGTGGAGTACGGGTATTCTTTAGGCGGCTAAGAGGTGGAGAGGTAGGCATGTGGTTAACGTGGCATACCGTATTTTTTTAGCGGCGTTGGTCTACTTACTCTGGCAGGAGCGTAATGAAAGGAGATTCGGTGAGAGGCGTCGAGATCCCCACAAAGTCACTTTTCAGGGGATTGGTCTTGTTCGGGACATTATCTCTCAGCGTTGGCCGTCTAATTCCTTATCTGCGATCGCTGTTAGGCGTATTTGGAGGGTTGCTTGGTAGTTTCAGTGTAACTCTCTTTTATTTTTTCTTTTACGTGCTGTTGGTGCACCTTCTGTAATGGTTGCTGGGTACTGGCCAGCCTTGTTGGCCACTCTTATTTATTTAATGCAATTGACTTTTCCCCAAAAAAAAAACTACATAAACAAATTGAGGAGTTAATGAACTGTGGATATGTTCGAGAAAGTCTAAGTCCTTGTGCGGTCCCGATTTTGCTTGTTCCTAAGAAGGACGGATCTTGGCGAATGTGTATTGATAGTTGAGCCGTGAATAACATAACAATCAAGTATCGATTCCCGATTCTGAGACTTGATGACATGTTGGACGAACTACACAAATCCGTGATCTTTTCAAAAGTCGATTTGCGGAGTGGTTATCACCAAATTCGTATGCGAGAAGGAGATGAATGGAAAACGGCTTTCAAAACTAAACACGGGTTGTGTGAATGGACTGTCATGCCGTTTGGTCTTACTAATGCTCTGAGTACTTTAATGTGTTTGATGAACGAGGTACTCAAACTATTTTTATGGCGATTTGTATTTGTATATTTGGATGATATTTTGGTGTATAGTCGGTCGTTGGAAAAACATTTCGGACACTTGCGACAAGTATTCGAGACTCTTAGGGCCCAAAATCTCTATGGAAAAAAGGAAAAGTGCGCATTTCTCATTGAGAGTATAGTTTTCCTTAGCTATGTTGTTTCAAAGGCGGGAATATCGGTTGACTAAAATAAGATCGAAGCGATTAAGTCTTGTCCTAATCCTAAAACTGTGACGGAAGTTAGGTTATTCAACATCATTGCTTCATTTTATCAGAGGTTCATTTGAGATTTTAGCACAATTTCGAGTCTGATAATGGAATGTTTGAAGAAGGGCCCGTTTGTATGGAACGGGATGCCCAAGGAGCATTCGAAAAGTTGAAGGCAAAGTTATGTGAGGCACCTATCTTGTCTTTACCCGATTTTACGCAACCTTTCGAAGTGTAATGTGATGCTAGCGGAGTTGGCATTGGAGTGGTTCTTACTCAAGGCAAGCGGCCTATTGCGTATTTTTCGGAGAAATTGAGTGGTGCTCGGATCAATTATTACACTTACGACAAGGAGTTCTATGCCATTGTGAGAGCTGTTGATCATTGGAGTCACTATCTTCTGATACGGATTCTTACTTGTGATGCGAATTCGCTATCGATACAGCGGAAACTGTTTTGACGAGCGGAAGCTATCGACAAGAAACTGTCGGGAACTGGTAATAAAGGTTCGCTACAGTAGTAACACGGACTAGCGGCACGCACTCGCGACAGGAAAGGATGACGGAAACTCGATACAGCAACAAGACAGGGACTTGGCCAAATATAAAAGACTTGCTACAGACCACCTCCAAACAGCGACGCTCAAAACAGCACGTTTCGGTCGAATGCGAATTGAAAAATAGGAAACAAGTTCGAACAATCGAACAACACTTGAAACGGAATTTTGATTAAGTACAACACTGTATCGAAAACAAGAAGAGTATCGAAACAGATGTAAATGCTTGTTTTATCGAATTCGACCTATAACTCGACAAAGTGATTTCTTCTCAAGACCTATTGAGAATCAATCAGATTAAGATTCGAAGACGCGTCGAATAATAATCAAAGTTTCGATGAAAATCATTCACCAAGGAAAACACAAAGTGTGTTCTTAAATTTTCAACATTCAATAATCTTCATTACAACTCTACTGCCACTATTTATAGGCAAAAGTAACCTGACAAGATAAACTAAACTAATACAAGCTGTTCTTAAAATAATGAAAAGATAATAAAAGTTTCCCATGTCACTTGCAAACAAAAGTAAAAGCTGGGCTTTGTCTCCAAGTTGAAAGTTGACAGCCGCCTTTTGCCAAGAATCCTGCTGCTTTTGTAAGAAAATGCTGAATATTCTTTTATTGTTTAGCTACTACTTGGACCTCCTCCCTTCCAAGATGCAAGTTGCCTTTTGTTTAAGTTATTCCAATTCCGACTATCAAGGTAACTCCGTGTTTTGTGTCTATTTTCTCGCCCAAGTACGATAGAGTATGGTCGAGATGTTTTACGTCAATTCTTACTTCGTCTTCTTCGCTTGGAGTAGTCGGTTTCGTATCATTCCCTCTTTCTTTAAAAGGAATTGCCCTCAATTCCGTAATTCCATCGTCGTCGAGATAAGGGGATAGATCACCTACGTTGAAAGTAGCATGTACTCCGTAATCGCACGGAAGTTCTAACTTGTAAGCATTGTAGTTCACCTTCGCAATTATTTTAAATGGCCCCTCGGCTCGTGGCATTAACTTATTCTTACGCTTACTCGGGAATCTTTCCTTCCTCAAATGTAACCAAACTAAATCTCCAACCTCGAATAGTCTCGGCTTTCTTTGCTTGTTCGACTTCCTTTGGTATGTCTCGTTTATTTCCTTGATTCGATTCTGCACCTGTTCGTGTGATTTCATTATTGATTTTAGTTTTGACTTTGCATCCTTATGCACCAATTCGTCACTTGGTAGTGGAATTAGATCTAGCGGTATGTAAGGATTCAGCCCGTAAACTACTTCAAATGGAGAGTGTGTCGTGGCATGAGTAGGAGATCGATTATAAGCAAACTCCGCATGTGCCAGTTTCAGATCCCAGTCCTTTTGTGTTTTGCTTACCAAGCCTCGCAATAGCGTTCCCAGTGTTCAATTAGTCACTTCAGTTTGTTCGTCTGTTTGAGGATGATGTGAAGTAATAAACAAAAGCTTGGTTCCCACCTTTCTCCACAATGTGTTCCAAAAGTAGCTTAGAAACTTCGAGTCCCGGTCCGAAACAATAGTTTTTGGGACTCCATGTAACCGTACCACCTCTCGAAAATACAAGTCAGCAACATTACTCGCATCGTCGGTTTTGTGACAAGCCACAAAATGAGCCATCTTTGAAAAACGACCGACAACAACCATAATCACGTCTCTACCTCATTGTGTTCGAGGTAAAGCAACAATAAAATCCATCGAGACATCTTCCCATGGCCTCTCCGGAATCGGTAAAGGTGTGTAGACTCCTGGTTTGAACGAACTCTTCGCGACATGGCATGTCACACATTTACTAATTATATTATTAACATCCCCCTGCATCTTTGGCCAATAAAAATATTCTTTAAGCACATCCAATGTTTTGGCCGAACTAAAGTGGCCAGCTAAACCTCCCCCGTGAGCTTCTCGAACCAGCAATTCCCGAACCGTGTGCTTGGGTAGGCAAAGACGATTTCCCTAAAAAGGAAGCCTACCTGTATCGAAAAATCTCCCATCGGGCCATATTTGCAAAGGGCGAAGGTCTCGCCAAAATCCGCGTCATCATCATAATATTCCTTCACTGTCTCGAATCCAAGTAATCGAACATCAAGGGTAGAGAGTAAGGTATATCGCCTAGACAATGCATCTGCTACTACATTGCTCTTTCCATCCTTATACTTTGATGAGAAGTGAAATGATTGTAAATATTTCACCCACTTCGCATGCCTGGGACTCAACTTGTGTTTTCCGTTAATATACTTCAATGATTCATGGTCCGAGTGTATGATAAAATGCCTTGGCCGAAGATAGTGACTCCAATGATCTAGAGCCCTCACGATAGCATAAAACTCCTTGTCATACGTACAATAATTGAGACGAGCACCGTTTAACTTCTCTGAAAAATAAGCAATAGGTCGCTTTCCCTGAATGAGAACTGCTCCAATGCCAACTCCGCTAGCATCACATTCTACTTCGAACGGTTGCGAAAAATCAGGTAATGCTAAGATTGGTGCTTCGCACAACTTCGCCTTGAAATTTGCAAATGACTCCTGAGGAGCCCGGCTCCAATTAAACGTGCCCTTCTTCAAACATTCGGTTAATGGGCTTACAATGGTACTGAAATCTCGAATGAATCTTCGGTAAAATGAAGCCAGCCCATGGAACGATCTAACTTCCGTCACTGTAGTGGGTACTAGCCAGGACTTGATTGCTTCGATCTTTGCTTGATCGACGGACACTCCGTACTTTGAAACAACATAGCCAAGAAAGACTATACTTTCGACCAAAAATGAGCATTTCTCCCTTTTTCCATACAGCCTCTGGTTTCTAAGGGTTTCGAAGACTTGTCTCAAGTGTTCGAAATGTTCTTGTAACGATCGACTGTAGATCAAAATATCATCTAAGTATACAACCACAAATTTTCCCAAAAATGGCTTAAGTACCTCATTCATTAAGCGCATGAAAGTGCTCGGCGCATTTGTAAGGCCGAACGGCATAACGGTCCATTCATACAGTCCGTGTTTAGTTTTGAAGGCCGTCTTCCACCCATCTCCTTCTCTCATTCGGATTTGGTGATAACCACTCCGTAGGTCAACCTTTGAAAAGATCACGGATCCGTGTAATTCATCCAACATGTCATCAAGCCTTGGAATCGGAAATCGATACTTGATGGTTATGTTATTCACGGCTCGACTGTCAATACACATCCTCCAAGATCCGTCTTTCTTAGGAACCAGTAATACCGGAACCGCACAAGGACTTAGGCTTTCTCGAACATACCCGCGGTTCATTAGTTCTTCGATTTGGTTTTGTAATTCCTTCATTTCCTCGGGATTACATCTATAAGCAGCTTTGTTAGGGAGCGACGTGCCCGGTACGAGGTCGATTTGATGTTCAATCCCGCGAATAGGTGGCAAACCCGACAGTAATTCTTCGGGAAAAACATCCGCAAATTCGTGCAATAGGGCATCCATCCTTTCATCGTTCCGCACGACCATGTTACCATCCCGTGTCTCCTTCTGAACCAACATGTACACGTACTTGCCATCATTAATATCATGTTCTACATCCCGTTCGCTAGCAAACATGGCCAGTTTTGGCTTTTCACTCCGACTAGAACTCATAGAGTGAATAGCTTGAGGTGACATTGGTTTAAGCACAATCTTCTTGCCTTTATCCCGTAATTCGTACTCATTGCTTCTTCCTCAGTGTAAAACGTCCCTATCGAACATCCATGGTCTTCCCAACAGTACATGGCATGCATCCATCGAAAGTACATCACATAATACGTTGTCTTCATATGAGCCCATAGCTAGTCCAATCCTCACTTGTTTAGTCACCCTTATTTTGCTCCCATCATAGAGCCAATGCAAAGTGTAAGGTTTCGGGTGAGTCGTAGTGGTCAGCCCGTGTTTAGTCACCATCTCGCTGGAAGCGACGTTGGTGCAACTCCCTCCATAAACGATCAAACTACACCATTTATTTCCAACTTGACACTTCGTGTGAAATATTTGATTCCGCTGTTCCGAATCATTCAAAACAGCTTTGGCTTTGTAGCGTACGCAGAACTAAAGCAGTGTCATAGCTTGGAGCATCGTAAGTCTCACATTCTTCTCCTTCTTCGTCCTTCATGTCGAAATCAAATACATCACCCAGTCTTTCTTCCTCAACCAACAACTCATCTCGGATCGTGACAGCTTCTCTTAGTGTCACCACTCATTTGTTTGGACACGCATTTTGATAATGTCCGAACCCTTGACATTTGAAACATCTTACTTTAGCTAAACTCGTCTCCTTCGGTACGTAGGGGGTCTTAGGAATCGCAACAGGGGCCGGAGTCGGTACAGTTGCCTTAGCAGTTGAACTAGACCCGACGCTTGGGTTTCCAAATTTGACTGGAAACTCGGGTTTATACAACTTCATCCTGTTTTGAGCCTCCAACTTCACACATAGCCCACATAATGTATCGAAGTCCTTGTATGGATACAGTTCCACCAAGTTAGCTATGCTTCGGTTTAAGCCACCCAAGAATCGCGACATCTTCTGCTCCTCATTCTCCTCTATCTCTCCCATTAAGGTTAGATTCTCAAACTCCTCAATGTACTCACTGACATTCAACTTTCCTTGCATGAGATCTGCAATCTTCCTGTACAAGGGCAACCGGTGTGAGGTTGGTACATATCTTTTACGAAGTTTTCTTTTTAATGAATCCCATGAACGGATCTTTTCCTTCCCCGTACGAGCTCTTCGTGTTTTAACTCCTTCGTACCAAAGTGAAGCTCCTTTCCCCAACTTGAGAATTGCATACTTACACCATTTCTCATCGTCAAGGTCTTTAAACTCGAACATACAATCAATTTTTCGTTCCCATTCCAGGTAAATTTCAGGATCTGTCCCTCCAACGAATTCCGGAAGCTCATTCACCTTGAACTCTTCGACATGGCGTGAGGGTCATTCATAGTCACCACGCCTAGGTTGCCAACGCTGGTCGCGTTGTTCTGGTATGTCACGCAATGCGTCACAAAGTTTTGCCAAGAAATCAGCGTCGTTGAGATCCATAATGCCAAACATCAAGAACTTGGGCTCCGATACCACTTATGATACAGATTCTTACTTGTGATGCGAATTCGCTATCGATACAGCGGAAACTTTTTTGACGAGCGGAAGCTATCGACAAGAAACTATCGGGAACTGGTAACAAAGGTTCGCTACAGCAGTAACACGGACTAGCGGAACGCACTCGCGACAGGAAAGGATGACAGCAACTCGATACAGCAACAAGACAGGAACTTGGCCAAATATAAAAGACTTGCTACAGACCACCTCCAAACAGCGACGCTCAAAACAACACGTTTCGGTCGAATGCGAATTGAAAAATAGGAAACAAGTTCGAACAATCGAACAACACTTGAAACGGAATTTTGATTAAGTACAACACTGTATCGAAAACAAGAAGAGAATCGAAACAGGACAGAAACAGTTGTTTTATCGAATTAGACCTATAACTCGACAAAGTGATTTCTTCTCAAGACCTATTGAGAATCAATCAGATTAAGATTCGAAGATGCGTCGAATAATCAAAGTTTCGATGAAAAGCATTCACCAAGGAAAACACAAAGTGTGTTCTTAAATTTTCAACATTCAATAATCTTCATTACAACTCTACTGCCACTATTTATAGGTAAAAGTAACCTGACAAGATAAACTAAACTAATACAAGCTGTTCTTAAAATAATGAAAAGATAATAAAAGGTTCCCCATGTCACTTGCAAACAAAAGTAAAAGATGGGCTTTGTCTCCAAGTTGAAAGTTGACAGCCGCCTTTTGCCAAGAATCCTGCTTCTTTTGTAAGAAAATGCTGAACATTCTTTTATTGTTTAGTTACCGCTTGGACCTCCTCCCTTCCAAGATGCAAGTTGCCTTTTGTTTAAGTTATTCCAATTCCGACTATCAAGGTAACTCCGTGTCTTGTGTCTGTTTTCTCGCCCAAGTACGATAGAGTATGGTCGAGATGTTTTACATCAATTCTTACTTCGTCTTCTTCGCTTGGAGTAGTCGGTTTCGTATCACTCGGGTTTATTGATTATATTCGAGCCTTTTGTACTCAGAATTGGCTATAACAGCTCCGATTAATCTTTTACTTCTTGATTAAGTCTTGTTGTAGCAAAAATTGAATATAATAGCTCTAATTAAGCTTCTCTTATTGATTAAGTCTTGTTAATAGGAGATAAGACCACTTTACATGTATTCAAGTTGGAACTCTATGAAAACTCGGGTTTATTAATTAGACTCGAGCCTTTTGTACTCAGAATTGGCTATAACAGCTCCGATTAATCATTTACTTCTTGATTAAGTCTTGTTGTAGCAAGGATTGGATGTAATAGCTCCGATTAAGCCTTTACTTCTTGGTTAAGTCTTGTTAATAGGACATAAGACCACGTTAAATTCATTTGTAAGGCCGAACGGCATAACGGTCCATTCATATAGTCCGTGTTTAGTTCTGAAGGCCGTCTTCCACCCATCTCCTTCTCTCATTCGGATTTGGTGATAACCACTCCGTAGGTCAACCTTTGAAAAGATCACGGATCCGTGTAATTCATCCAACATGTCATCAAGCCTTGGAATCGGAAATCGATACTTGATGGTTATGTTATTCACGGCTCGACTGTCAATACACATACTCCAAGATTCGTCTTTCTTAGGAACCAGTAATACCGGAACCGCACAAGGACTTAGGCTTTCTCGAACATACCCGCGGTTCATTAGTTCTTCGATTTGGTTTTGTAATTCCTTCATTTCCTCGGGATTACATCTATAAGCAGCTTTGTTAGGGAGCGACGTGCCCGGTATGAGGTCGATCTGATGTTCAATCCCGCGAATAGGTGGCAAACCCGACAGTAATTCTTCGGGAAAAACATCCGCAAATTCGTGCAATAGGGCATCCATCCTTTCGTCGTTCCGCACAACCATGTTACCATCCCGTGTCTCCTTCAGAACCTGATACGAATTACGTATTAAGATGAACGTAAATTTGCCGGAAAATGCAGCGGATATATTTTGTTACCTCACAACACTCGTAAGATATAACCGAAAGTAGGGCAATTCGGCTTACATAAACAAGAACAATATGAATGATTTATCAAACTAGACCTATAGTTTGATAAGATAATCTTTTCTCAAGACCTATTGAGAATCGATTCGATTAAAACTCGAAAACGCGTCGAATTATAACCAAGGTTTCGATGAAAAGCATTCACCAAGAAAACACAAGTGTATTCTTATTTCTTCAACATACAATATCCATAATGAAAGCATCAACAAGACTACTTATAGCATAGTAGTCTTCTTAGCAACTAAGGAATCAAACAAGATCACATGATCTTGAAATGAAAAACAAAACACATGATAAAATACAAGGGAATCAAATCAAAGGGAGGGGGAATCACACAACAAAATGAATATAAGACACCCCACATAACATGCAAGTCTAATCATGACATGTGAGGGGAGGAAAAACAACAAAAAATAAAAAAAATCAGCAATAATGGCATTTGCTGGTCTGTCGGACACGGCTCGTGCCGATCGGCACGGCCGCGGCGCGGATCTGGCCGGCAGGGACTCGGCAAGTGTCGCACAGCACGGTCGGGTTAGTCGGACGATGGGAATTGTACTATCCGGAAGAGTGTGACTCGGCCGTGTCGCCTACGTTCGGGTTGTGTCGGCCAAGAGCCGTGTCGGGCGACACGTCGTTCGGCAGCGGCGAGATTTCATTATCCAGACACCTCGCACGGGCCGTGTCGGATGACACGGCCGGATTCGCTCAGCGATCGGCCAGCCTTCAGCAGTGTCAGCGATTCCGGCAGGTGGTGGTCGGCAGCGATCGGCCAGTTCCGGCAGGTGGTGAATTTTCCGGCCGGTGGTGATTTTTCAGGCAGTTCGTCCATTTTCCGGTCGATTATCGACCTTCCGCATAGCATGACATGGGTCGTGTTATATGACACGGCTGAGACCGAGACTCCACGTCTTATGTCCGTTTTCTCGCCTAAATACGTAGTAGCCCGTGCATGGCGTGTAGTAAGGTCATTTATATCGATCCTTACTTCGTCTTCTTCGTTCATATCAAATGATTCCGTATCATCTCCTCCTCCTTTAAAAGGAATTGTCCTCAATTCCGAAATTCCGTCATCATCGATGTAAGGTGAGAGGTCCCCAACATTAAAGGTTGCATGAATCCCATAATCTCCCGGAAGTTCTAATTTGTAAGCGTTGTCGTTCACTTTCGTGATTACTTTAAACGGTCCCTCTGCTCGTGGCATTAATTTGTTCTTATGTTTATTTGGAAATCGCTCTTTTCTTAAATGCAACCAAACCAAATCACCAACTTCGAACAATCTCGGCCTTCTTTGTTTGTTCGACTTTCTTTTATAAGCCTCGTTTATTTCCTTGATTCGATTACGTACTTGCTCGTGTAATTTCATCATCGGTTTCAATTTTGATTCCGCATCCTTGTGCACTAACTCGTCACTTGGCAATGGAATTAGATCTAACGGCATGTACGGGTTTAGTCCGTAAACTACTTCGAACGGAGAGTGTGCCGTGGCATGAGTAGGAGAACGATTATAAGCAAACTCCGCATGTGCAAGTTTCAAGTCCCAATCCTTCTGTGTCTTGCTCACAAGACCACGTAGTAATGTGCCCAACGTTCGATTGGTCACTTCGGTTTGACCGTCCGTTTGTGGATGATGTGACGTGCTAAATAGTAGTTTGGTTCCCACTTTTCTCCACAAGGTGTTCCAAAAATAACTAAGGAATTTTGAGTCCCGATCCGAAACAATCGTTTTTGGAACTCCATGCAATCGTACGATTTCTCGGAAATACAAATCGGCGACGTTACTCGCGTCATCCGTCTTGTGGCAAGCCACAAAGTGAGCCATCTTTGAAAATCGGTCTACGAAAACCATAATAGCATCTCTCCCTCGTTGAGTACGAGGCAAAGCAACAATAAAATCCATTGACACATCTTCCCACGGTCTTTCCGGAATCGGCAAAGGCATGTATGCTCCCGGTTTGAATGAACTTTTAGCAATATGGCATGTCACACACTTATTAATTATGTTGTGTACATTCACTTGCATCTTCGGCCAATGAAAATGCTCTTTAAGGACCTCCAACGTTTTGGCCGAACCAAAATGACCGGCCAAGCCTCCACCGTGAGCTTCCCGAACTAATAATTCCCGAATCGGGTGTTTGGGGAAACATAGGTGATTCCCTTTGAAAAGGAATCCTTCTTGTAACGTAAACTCTCCAAACGGACCGGATTTACACCGAATGGAAACCTCACCAAAATCCACATCCCCATCATAATACTCCTTCAATGCTTCGAACCCAAGCAACCGAATGTCAAGAGTAGAGAGCAAGGCATACCGTCTAGACAAAGCATCCGCCACAACGTTGCTCTTGCCATCTTTGTACTTCGATGAAAAGTGGAATGATTGCAAGAATTCCACCCATTTAGCATGTCTCGGACTCAACTTTAGTTGGCCGTTGATATATTTCAAGGACTCATGATCCGAATGTAGGATGAAATGTTTCGGCCGAAGGTAATGGCTCCAATGATCAAGAGCTCTCACAATGGCATAGAACTCCTTGTCATAAGTACAATAGTTGAGTCGAGCCCCACCCAATTTCTCCGAAAAGTAGGCAATTGGTCGCCTCCCTTGGACGAGGACCGCCCCAATACCCACTCCACTTGCGTCACATTCTACCTCGAAAGGTTGTGAAAAGTCGGGTAAAGCCAAGATAGGTGCTTCACACATTTTCGCCTTCAATTTTTCAAACGCCCCTTGGGCAGCCCCGTTCCACATAAACGGTCCCTTTTTCAAGCATTCCGTTATCGGACTAGAAATGGTACTAAAGTCTCGTATGAACCTCCGATAAAATGAAGCAAGTCCGTGAAAGGATCGGACTTCCGTGATGGTCTTGGGGGTAGGCCAAGATTTAATCGCCTCGATCTTGATTTGATCAACCGATACCCCTTCTTTAGAAACGATGTAGCCGAGAAAGGCTACACTCTCGACTAGAAACGAACACTTCTCCTTTTTTGGCTACATCGTTTCTAAAGAAGGAGTGTCGGTTGATCAAACCAAGATCGAGGCGATTAAATCTTGGCCTACGCCTAAAACCATCACGGAAGTCCGATCCTTTCACGGACTTGCTTCATTTTATCGGAGGTTCATACGAGACTTTAGTACCATTTCTAGTCCGATAACGGAATGCTTGAAAAAGGGACCGTTTATGTGGAACTGGCCGCCAAGCGTTTGAAAAATTGAAGGCAAAAATGTGTGAAGCACCTATCTTGGCTTTACCCGACTTTTCACAACCTTTCGAGGTAGAATGTGACGCAAGTGGAGTGGGTATTGGGGCGGTCCTCGTCCAAGGGAGGCGACCAATTGCCTACTTTTCGGAGAAATTGGGTGGGGCTCGACTCAACTATTGTACTTATGACAAGGAGTTCTATGCCATTGTGAGAGCTCTTGATCATTGGAGCCATTACCTTTGGCCGAAACATTTCATCCTGTATTCGGATCATGAGTCCTTGAAATATATCAACGGCCAACTAAAGTTGAGTCCGAGACATGCTAAATGGGTGGAATTCTTGCAATCATTCCACTTTTCATCGAAGTACAAAGATGGCAAGAGCAACGCGTGGCGTATGCTTTGTCTAGACGGTATGCCTTGCTCTCTACTCTTGACATTCGATTGCTTGGGTTCAGCATTGAAGGAGTATTATGATGGGGATGTGGATTTTGGTGAGGTTTTCATTCGTGTAAATCGATCCGTTGAGAGTTTACGTTGCAAGAAGGATTCCTTTTCAAAGGAATTGCCTATGTTTACCCAAACACCCGATTCGGGAATTATTAGTTCGAAGCTCACGTGGAGGCTTCGCCGGTCATTTTGGTTCGCCAAAACGTTGGAGGTCCTTAAAGAGCATTTTCATTGGCCAAGATGCAAGTGAATGTACACGACATAATTAATAAGTGTGTGACATGCCATATTGCTAAAAGCTCATTCAAACCGGAGCATACATGCCTTTGCCGATTCCTAAAGACCGTGGGAAGATGTCTCAATGGATTTTATTGTTGCTTTGCCTCGTACTCAACGAGGAGAGATGTTATTATGGTTTTCGTAGACCGATTTTCGAAGATGGCTCACTTTGTGGCTTGCCACAAGACGACGACGCGAGTAACGTCGCCGATTTGTATTTCCGAGAAATCGCATTTATCGCATGGGGTTCCAAAACGATTGTTTCGGATCGGGACTCAAAATTCCTTAGTTATTTTTGGAACACCTTGTGGAGAAAGGTGGGAACCAAACTACTATTTAGCACGTCACATCATCCACAAACGGACGGTCAAACCGAAGTGACCAATCGAACGTTGGGCACATTACTACGTGGTCTTGTGAGCAAGACCCAGAAGGATTGGGACTTAAAACTTGCACATGCGGAGTTCGCTTATAATCGTTCTCCTACTCATGCCACGGCACACTCTCCGTTCGAAGTAGTTTACGGACTAAACCCGTACATGCCGTTAGATCTAATTCCATTGCCAAGTGACGAGTTAGTGCACAAGGATGCGGAATCAAGGAGCAAGTACGTAATCGAATCAAGGAAATAAACGAGGCTTACAAAAGAAAGTCGAACAAACAAAGAAGGCCGAGATTGTTCGAAGTTGGTGATTTGGTTTGGTTGCATTTAAGAAAAGAGTGATTTCCAAATAAACGTAAGAACAAATTAATGCCACGAGCGGAGGGACCGTTTAAAGTAATCGCGAAAGTGAACGACAACGCTTACAAATTAGAACTTCCGAGAGATTATGGGATTCATGCAACCTTTAATGTTGGGGACCTCTCACCTTACATCGATGATGACGGAATTTCGGAATTGAGGACAATTCCTTTTAAAGGAGGAGGAGATGATACGGAATCATTTGATATGAACGAAGAAGACGAAGTAAGGATCGATATAAATGACCTTACTACACGCCATGCACGGGCTACTACGTATTTAGGCGAGAAAACGGACATAAGACGTGGAGTCTCGGTCTCAGCCGTGTCATATAACACGCCCGTGTCATGCTATGCCAAGGTCGACAATCGACCGGAAAATGGACGAATGCCGAAAATCACCACCGATCGAAAATTCACCACTGCCGAATCGCCGATCATCGCTGACCACCACCCGGAATCGGGTCGATCATTGCCTGGGAATCGCCGATCCGCTGCAGCGAATCCGGCCGTCATCCGACACGCCCGTGCCGAGGTGTCTGGATAATGAAATCTCGCCGCCGATCAACCCGACTGTCGTCCGACACGGCCTGCAGCCGACACAACCCGACTGCGGCGACACGGCCGAGTCACACTCTTCCGGATAGTGCGATTCCATTGTCAGACCAACCCGACGTGCGAAGCGACACGGCCGAGTCCCTCGCCGGCCGATGACGCCGCGACCGCGCCGATCGGCACGGCCGTGTCCGGCAGACAAATGCCATTATTGTTGATTTTTTTTTTATTTTTTGTTGTTTTTCTTCCCCTCACATGTCATGATTAGACTTGCATGTTATGTGGGGTGTCTTATATTCATTTTGTTGTGTGATTCCCCCTCCCTTTGATTTGATTCCCTTGTATTTTATCTTGTGTTTTGTTTTTCATTTCAAAATCATGTGATCTTGTTTGATTCCTTAGTTGCTAAGAAGACTACCATGCTATAAGTAGTCTTGTTGATGCTTTCATTTTGGATATTGCATGTTGAAGAAATAAGAATACACTTGTGTTTTCTTGGTGAATGCTTTTCATCGAAACCTTGGTTATAATTCGACGCGTTTTCGAGTTTTAATCGAATCGATTCTCAATAGGTCTTGAGAAAAGATTATCTTATCAAACTATAGGTCTAGTTTGATAAATCATTCATATTGTTCTTGTTTATGTAAGCCGAATTGCCCTACTTTCGGTTATATCTTACGAGTGTTACACATATACGAGTGTTGTGAGGTAACAAAATATATCCGCTGCATTTTCCGGCGAATCTACGTTCATCTTATTACGTAATTCGTATCACTAAGGATTTCGAAGACTTTCCTCAAGTGTCCGGTATGCTCTTGCAATGATCGACTATAAATCAAGATGTCGTCCAAGTATACGACGACAAATTTTCCCAAAAACGGCTTAAGTAACTCATTCATTAATCGCATGAAAGTACTTGGCGCATTTGTAAGGCCAAAGGGCATGACGAGCCATTCATATAATCCATGTTTTGTCTTGAAAGCCGTCTTCCATTCGTCTCCTTCCCGCATGCGAATTTGATGATAGCCGCTTCTCAAATCAACCTTCGAAAAAATCACCGAACCATGCAACTCGTCCAACATATCATCAAGTCTAGGAATTGGGAACCGATATTTGATGGTTATATTGTTCACGGCTCTACTATCTATACACATCCGCCATGACCCATCCTTCTTTGGAACATGTAAAACCGGAACCGCACAAGGGCTCAAACTTTCTCGAACGTACCCGCGATTCATTAGCTCCTCGATTTGTTTTTGCAACTCCTTTGTCTCTACGGGGTTACATCGATAGGCGGCCTTATTAGGGAGTGATGCACCCGGTACAAGGTCGACTTGGTGTTCAATCCCACGTAAGGGTGGCAAACCCGGCGGTAAGTCTTCCGGTAAGACATCCGCAAATTCTTGTAGCAAGGTATCGATATCTCTCTTGCCTTGCACAATCACGTCAACATCTCGTGTTTCTTTAATCATTAATAAATACACACGTTCGCCATCGTCAATAGCGTGTCTTACCTCCTTCTCACTAGCAAACATAGTAAGCTTCGGTTTCTCCATTTGATTAGAACTCATCGATCGAATGGCTTGGGGTGCCATTGGTTTGAGCACAATCTTCTTGCCTTTATCCCGTAATTCATATTCGTTACTCCTTCCTCGATGTAAAACGTCTCTATAAAATAGCCACGGTCGGCCCAGAAGTATGTGGCATGCATCCATCGGGAGTACATCACATAGTACGTTGTCACCATACGAACCCATAGTTAATCCGACCCGTACTTATTTCGAAACTTTCACCTTACTGCCATCATCGAGCCAATGTAACGCGTATGGTTTTGGATGAGTAGTAGTGATGAGTCCGAGCTTTGTCACCATCTCGCTTGAAGCAACATTCGTACAACTTCCTCCATCGATTATCAAACTACACCATTTGTCTTTAATTTGACACTTGGTGTGGAATATTTGATCTCGTTGCTCCGTGTCCCTCGAAACCGTCTTGACTTGTAAAGTGCGAAGGACTAGACTCGTGTCATAGTCCGGAGCATTGTAAGTCTCACACTCCTCTTCTTCTTCGGTGTTTACATCAAACACGTCGCCGAGTCTTTCTTCTTCGTCCTCGGCCAATAATTCTTCCCGGGCCTCAAGAGCCTCTCTTAGTGTCACCACCCGTTTGTTCGGACATGCATTTTGGTAATGGCCGAATCCTTGACACTTGAAACATCGTACCTTCGCCAAACTTGTTTCTTTGGGTACGTAGGGAGTCTTAGGTGCCGTGACAGGGACATGACTTGGTGTGGTGCTTTTAGTACCCGAACTCGAACCGGCACTTGGATTCCCGAATTTGGAAGGAAATTCGGGTCTTGAAAACTTCAATTTATTTTGGGCTTTTATCTTTATGCATAGTCCACATAAAGTATCGAAATCTTCATATGGATATAACTCCACCGTGTTGGCTATGTTTTTATTTAAGCCACGTAAAAAACGGGACATCTTTTGTTCTTCGTTTTCTTCTAGCTCTCCCATCAAGACCAAACTTTCGAACTCTTCAATATATTCACCGACACTTAGTTTGCCTTGCATGAAGTCGGCAATCTTCCGGTATAAGGTTAACCGGTGTGATGTTGGCACATACCTCTTACGAAGTTTTCTTTTTAAAGAATCCCACGAACGGATTTTTGCTTTTCCCTCCCGAGTTCTTCACGTCTTTACTCCTTCGAACCAAAGAGAAGCACCCTTCCCTAACTTGAGAATTGCATATTTGCACCGTTTCTCGTCGTTAAGGTCTATGAATTCGAACATGCGTTCAATTTTCCGTTCCCACTCCAAATAAGCTTCGGGATCGGTACCTCCAACGAACTCCGGAAGTTCGTTTACTTTAAACTCATCCGCATGGTGTATTTGACGTGCGTCATCCCCGCGTCTTGCTTGCATACGTGGTTCCGGTAGACCGCTTAGTGCGTCCCGGAGTTTCATCAAGAAATCGGGATCGGAGAAATCCATAACAAGAATCAAGAGATAGTTTTGAACAAGAAATCTTCAATAAAATTGCCAAGGAAATAGCCTTGGGCTCCGATGCCACTAATGATACGAATTACGTATTAAGATGAACGTAAATTCGCCGGAAAATGCAGCGGATATATTTTGTTACCTCACAACACTCGTATATGTGTAACACTCGTAAGATATAACCGAAAGTAGGGCAATTCGGCTTACATAAACAAGAACAATATGAATGATTTATCAAACTAGACCTATAGTTTGATAAGATAATCTTTTCTCAAGACCTATTGAAAATCGATTCGATTAAAACTCGAAAACGCGTCGAATTATAACCAAAGTTTCGATGAAAAGCATTCACCAAGAAAACACAAGTGTATTCTTATTTCTTCAACATACAATATCCATAATGAAAGCATCAACAAGACTACTTATAGCATAGTAGTCTTCTTAGCAACTAAGGAATCAAACAAGATCACATGATCTTGAAATGAAAAACAAAACACATGATAAAATATAAGGGAATCAAATCAAAGGGAGGGGGAATCACACAACAAAATGAATATAAGACACCCCACATAACATGCAAGTCTAATCATGACATGTGAGGGGAGGAAAAACAACAAAAAAAAAAAAAAAATCAGCAATAATGGCATTTGCTGGTCTGTCGGACACGGCCCGTGCCGATCATCACGGCCGCGGCGCGCATCTGGCCGGCAGGGACTCGACCGTGTCGCCTGGCACGGTCGGGTTGGTCGGACAGCGGGAATTGTACTATCCGGAAGAGTGTGACTCGGCCGTGTCGCCTGGCACGGTCGGGTTGTGTCGGCACGGGCCGTGTCGGACGACAGTCGGGTTCGGTCGGCAATGAGATTTCATTATCCAGACACCTCGCACGGGCCGTGTCGGATGACACGGCGGATTCGCTCAGCGGTGATCGGCGATTCAGACGTGATCGGCGATTCGGCGGTGGTGGTCGGCGGCGATCGGCGATTCCGGCGGTGGTGAATTTTCCGGCGGTGGTGATTTTTCCGGCGATTCGTCCATTTTCCGGTCGATTGTCGACCTTCCGGCATAGCATGACACGGGCCGTGTTATATGACACGGCTGAGACCGAGACTCCACGTCTTATGTCCGTTTTCTCGCCTAAATACGTAGTAGCCCGTGCATGGCGTGTAGTAAGGTCATTTATATCGATCCTTACTTCGTCTTCTTCGTTCATATCAAATGATTCCGTATCAGAACCAACATGTACACGTACTTGCCATCATTAATAGCATGTTCTACATCCCGTTCGCTAGCAAACATGGCCAGTTTTGGCTTTTCACTCCGACTAGAACTCATAGAGTGAATAGCTTGAGGTGACATTGGTTTAAGCACTATCTTCTTGCCTTTATCCCATAACTCGTACTCATTGCTTCTTCCTCGGTGTAAAACGTCCCTATCGAACATCCATGGTCTTCCCAATAGTACATGGCATGCATCCATCGGAAGTACATCACATAATATGTTGTGTTCATATGAGCCCATAGCTTGATACGATATCATTTATTCCAATCGAAGAGGAGTCAATAAAAATCGATGTCAACAACGATACAAAGTTGCATGACCATGCATCATCATACTTGGGTGAAAAGAACACGCGGATTGGAGTTATATTATTAACCGGAACTGGAGTTACGTAAACATGGCGACAAATTAACGTTAGAATCGGCCCAAATCATAGGGGATTCGGCCGATCACCCCAAGATACATGAAAGATTTGTCTAGCATTTTTTTTCTTCATCTTCATATCTTGTCCGAAATAAAGATCTCCTTCCCCCACCTTTGAAGAAATTTTCGGCCAAAGCATCTTGAAATGGACCTCTCAAAGTCTTCATATCTTATACAAGATATTGAAGATCTCCTCCTTCCCCACCATTGAAGAATCGGCCAAAGCATCTTGAAAAGGGACCTCTCAAAGTCTTCATATCTTATACAAGATATTGAAGATCTCCTCCTCCCCACCATTGAAGAATCGGCCGAAACATGCTGTGATGGAGACTTGTATTTTCGTTTTTTCTTGTCTTTTTTATTCCCTTATCTTTTGTATACTACTATATATAGTAGTACACCTTGTATTTGTAAGCATCTTGAATATTAATAACATTGTATTTCTCTTGAAATATACGTTGAACGAGTTCAACAAAAACCTTGGTTATTATTTCGACGCGTCTTGAATTATAACTTGATCAATTCTCAATAGGTCTTGAGGAGAGATTATCTTTATCGAGTTATAGGTCTAATTCGGTAAAACACATTCAAATCCATACACTATCCTACCTCACGGCTGAAAACTGTATAATTTCGGCCACCACCTTGTATTTTTGGTTGATACTTTGATACTTGTCAAAACATAATAACCTTCCGTTGTATTTCATATGATTTACGTACACTTACATACGTAATTCGTATCATAAGTGGTATCGGAGACATTTGTCTCACGGTTCTCGACGTTATTCAAGAAGATGGCATTCACCGATGAAGAAGTAGCCCAATTGCGTGACGTTCTTCGAGGCTTTCCGGAGCCCCGAATCCATGCACGACGAGGATACGACGCCATGCATGCACCACGACATGCTGATGAATACAAGACAAGCGAACTTCTGGAGTTCGTAGGCGGCACCGATCCTGAGGCTTATTTGGAGTGGGAAAGGAAAATTGAACGAATGTTTGAGTTCAAGGACCTCGATGACGAGATACGATGCAAGTACGCGATTCTCAAACTTGGAAAGGTAGCTTCACTTTGGTTTGAACGAATGAAGACACAACGAGTTCGTGCCGGTAAGGAAAAGATACGTTCGTGGAATTCTCTAAAAAAGAAACTACGTAAGAGATATGTCCCAGCTACACACAAGTTGAGTTTGTATGGAAAAATTTCTGACCTCACGCAAGGAAAGCTAAGTGTAGAGGAATACATCGAGGAGTTTGAAAACTTATCCTTGATGGGAGAACTTGAAGAAAGCGAAGAATTACAGATGTCCCGTTTCCTACGAGGCTTGAAAAAAAACATTGCTAATTCCGTGGAACTCTACCCCTATTCCGACTTTGATACTTTGTGCGGACTTTGCATAAAGTTGGAAACTCAAAACAAGACAAAATTTTCTAAACCCGAATTCCCACCTAAATTCGGAAATACCAACTTTGGCACGAGTTCTAGCTCGTTTCCAAAAACTGTCACGACAAGTCCATCCGTTACTACCATTCTAAAAAACCCTATCACACCAAAGGAAACAAGCTTATTTAAAGTTCGGTGTTTCAAATGTCAAGGATTTGGACACTATCAAAGTGCTTGTCCAAATCGGAGAATAGTGACATTACGAGAAGCCATAGCCGTCCGAGAAGAGTTACTAGCCGAAGAAGAAAGAATTGGAGACGTCTTTAACTTGGAAGCTGACGAAGAAGAAGAAGATTGCGAGGCATACGATGCCCCGAATTATGACACGAACCTCGTCCTTCGCATGTTACAAACGAAGGCGGCCCCGAGTGACATAGAACAACGAGATCAAATCTTTCACACGAAGTGTCGTGTCGGAGATAAATGGTGTAGCTTGATCATTGACGGTGGAAGTTGTACAAATGTGGCATCAAGCGAGATGGTCTCGAAGCTCGGACTAATCACTACGGCTCATCCAAAGCCGTATGCACTCCATTGGCTCGATGATGGAAATAAAGTAAAAGTATCAAGACAAGTGAAGGTCGGACTCACCATGGGTTCGTATGGTGATGATATTCTATGCGATGTACTACCGATGGACGCATGTCACGTGTTGTTGGGAAGACCTTGGTTATTTGATCGGGACGTACTACATCGAGGGAGGAGCAACGAATATGAGTTACGTGACAAAGGTAAAAAATTATTCTTAAACCTATGTCACCTCAAGCTATCCGAACAATGAGTTCAAAAAAAGTCGAAGGGCCGAAACTCTCGATGTTTGCAAACGAAAAAGAAGTCGAACATGCCATTGACGATGGCGAACGTATTTATTTGATGATGATCAAAGAAACCCGAAACCTTGCTACAAAATCACAACACGAAGAAGATATAGATACACTGTTGCACGAGTTCACGTATGTTTTTCCCGAAGACTTGCCGGTGGGATTACCACCTATCCGCGGAATCGAACACCAAATTGATCTTATACCAGGAGCTCCATTACCGAACAAAGCGGCGTATCGTTGTAATCCCGAAGAAACCAAAGAACTACAACGTCAAATTGATGAGCTCATGAGTCACGGATATGTCCGAGAAAGTTTAAGTCCGTGTGCGGTTCCAGTCCTACTTGTACCAAAAAAAGACGGATCATGGCGAATGTGCATTGACAGTAGAGCCGTGAATAACATCACCGTCAAATATCGGTTCCCCATCCCGAGACTTGACGACATGTTAGGCGAGTTGCATGGCTCGGTTATATTTTCAAAAGTTGATTTACGGAGCGGATACCATCAAATTCGCATGCGAGAGGGAGACGAATGGAAGACGGCATTTAAAACAAAGAATGGACTTTACGAATGGGTTGTGATGCCATTCGGCCTCACTAATGTCCCGAGCACTTTCATGAGATTGATGAACGAGGTTCTTAAACCTTTCTTGGGAAAGTTTGTTGTCGTATACTTAGACGACATTTTAATCTACAGTCGATCCTTAGAGGAGCATCTCGAACACTTGCGGCACGTGTTTGAAACTCTAAGGAAACAGAAAGTTTATGGAAAGCGGGAGAAGTGTACTTTCCTAGTCGAGAGTCTTGTCTTTCTCGGCTATGTCGTTTCTAAAGAAGGAGTTTCGGTGGATCAAGAGAAAATCGCGGCAATCAAGTCTTGGCCGACACCAAAAACTATCACGGAGGTACGATCATTTCATGGCCTCGCTTCTTTTTACCGACGATTCATACGGGACTTTAGTACCATCTCCAGTCCGATCACGGAGTGTCTTAAAAAAGGAACATTTGCATGGAGCAGGTCTTTAAAAGGCTTTTGAAAAATTAAAAGAAAAGTTATGTGAAGCACCGATTTTAACATTACCCAATTTTTCACAACCATTTGAGGTGGAATGCGACGCTAGTGGAGTTGGAATCGGGGCAGTACTTATTCAAGGAGGCCGCCCCATCGCCTATTTTTCGAAAAAGTTAAGTGGTGCTCGAGTTAATTATTGTACTTATGACAAAGAGTTCTATGCTATCGTGAGAGCACTCGATCATTGGAGTCACTATTTACGTTCGAAACATTTCGTGTTGCATTCGGATCACGAGTCGTTGAAATACATTAACGGGCAAAGCAAGCTAAGTCCGAGACATGCAAAATGGGTGGAATTTTTGCAATCTTTTCACTTTTCATCCAAGTACAAAGACGGTAAGAGTAATATAGTGGCGGATGCACTATCCAGACGGTGTGCCTTACTTTCTATTCTAGACGTCCGTTTATTGGGGTTCGAGACTTTGAAAATTCATTACGTTGACGATTTGGAATTCGGAGAAATTTTTACCCGTTGCAAAATAGGTCCGTGCGAAGAATTTATTTTACAGGATGGCTTTCTTTTCAAGGGTAATAAACTATGTGTGCCGAAACATCCGATTCGGGAATTACTAGTCCGGGAGGCGCACGGAGGAGGAATAGCCGGTCATTTCGGTTCGGCTAAAACCGTAGAAGTTCTAAAGGAGCATTTCTTTTGGCCAAAGATGTATGGTGACGTAAGCACGATCTTGAGTAAATGCGTCACTTGTCACATGATGAAAAGTTCGTTCAAGCCAAGTACCTACATGCCGTTACCAATACCCTTGCGTCCGTGGGAGGATGTCTCGATGGATTTTATTGTTGTTTTACCTCGTACTCAATGGGGCAAAGACTCGATCATGGTGGTCGTCGACCGTTTTTCGAAAATGGCTCACTTTATAGCATGCCACAAAACCGATGATGCAAGCAATGTGGCGGACTTATATTTCCGAGAAGTAGTTCGTTTACACGGAGTTCCAAAAACTATCGTGTCCGATCGAGATTCTAAATTTCTGAGTTACTTCTGGAATACTTTATGGAGAAAAGTGGGTACTAAACTCTTATTCAGTACTTCACATCACCCACAAACCGATGGACAAACCGAAGTGACTAATCGAAACTTGGGAGTATTATTGCGAGGATTGGTGAACAAAACACAAAAAGATTGGGACGTTAAACTTGCACATGCGGAATTCGCATACAACCGATCACCCGGTTTCGCCACGGCCCATTCATCTTTTGAAGTAGTGTACGGAATAAATCCACACATGCCATTGGATTTGATTCCCCTGCCGAACGACGAATTGGTTCACAAAGACGCAGAATCAAAACTCAAGTCAATGATGAAGTTACATGAAAAGGTACGAGATCGAATTAAAGAAGTAAATGAAATTTACAAGCGGAAGTCGAACAAAAATAAAAAGGCGAGACTATTTGATGTTGGCGACTTAGTTTGGATACATTTGAGGAAAGAATGATTCCCGAACAAACGCAAGAACAAATTAATGCCGAGAGCCGAAGGTCCGTACAAAATTGTGGGAAAAGTGAACGACAACGCTTACAAAGTAGAACTTCCGGGCGAATACGGAGTACACGCAACTTTCAACGTAGGCGATCTCTCGCCTTACCTTGACGACGATGGCATTTCGGAATTGAGGTCAATTCCTTTCAAAGAGGGAGGGAATGATACGATATCATTTATTCCAATCGAAGAGGAGTCAATAAAAATCGACGTCAACGACGATACAAAGTTGCATGACCATGCATCATCATACTTGGGCGAAAAGAACACGCGGATTGGAGTTACATTATTAACCGGAACTGGATAAACATGGCGACAAATTAACGTTGGAATCGGCCCAAATCATAGGGGATTCGGCCGATCACCCCAAGATACATGAAAGATTTGTCTAGCATTTTTTTTCTTCATCTTCATATCTTGTCCAAAATAAAGATCTCCTTCCCCCACCTTTGAAGAAATTTTCAGCCAAAGCATCTTGAAATGGACCTCTCAAAGTCTTCATATCTTATACAAGATATTGAAGATCTCCTCCTTCCCCACCATTGAAGAATCGGCCAAAGCATCTTGAAAAGGGACCTCTCAAAGTCTTCATATCTTATACAAGATATTGAAGATCTCCTCCTCCCCACCATTGAAGAATCGGCCGAAACATGCTATGATGGAGACTTGTATTTTCGTTTTTTCTTGTCTTTTTTATTCCCTTATCTTTTGTATACTACTATATACAGTAGTACACCTTGTATTTGTAAGCATCTTGAATATTAATAACATTGTATTTCTCTTGAAATATACGTTGAACGAGTTCAACAAAAACCTTGGTTATTATTTCGACGCGTCTCGAATTATAACTTGATCAATTCTCAATAGGTCTTGAGGAGAGATTATCTTTATCGAGTTATAGGTCTAATTCGGTAAAACACATTCAAATCCATACACTATCCTACCTCACGACCGAAAACCGTATAATTTCGGCCACCACCTTGTATTTTTGGTTGATATTTTGATACTTGTCAAAACATAATAACCTTCCGTTGTATTTCATACGCTTTACGTACACTTACATACGTAATTCGTATCATAGCTAGTCCAATCCTCACTTGTTTAGTCACCCTTATTTTGCTCCCATCATAGAGCCAATGCAAAGTGTAAGGTTTCGGGTGAGTCGTAGTGGTCAGCCCGAGTTTTGTCACCATCTCCCTGGAAGCGACGTTGGTGCAACTCCCTCCATAAACGATCAAACTACACCATTTATTTCCAACTTGACACTTCGTGTGAAATATTTGATTCCGCTGTTCCGAATCATTCGAAACAGCTTTCGCTTTGTAGCGTACGCAGAACTAAATCCGTGTCATAGCTTGGAGCATCGTAAGTCTCACATTCTTCTCCTTCTTCGTCCTTCATGTCGAAATCAAATACATCACCCAGTCTTTCTTCCTCAACCAACAACTCGTCTCGGATCGTGACAGCTTCTCTTAGTGTCCCCACTCGTTTGTTTGGACACGCATTTTGATAATGTCTGAACCCTTGACATTTGAAACATCTTACTTTAGCTAAACTCGTCTCCTTCAGTACGTAGGGGGTCTTAGGAATCGCAACAGGGACCGGAGTCGGTACAGTTGCCTTAGCAGTTGAACTAGACCCGACGCTTGGGTTTCCAAATTTGACTGGAAACTCGGGTTTATACAACTTCATCCTGTTTTGAGCCTCCAACTTCACACATAGCCCACATAATGTATCGAAGTCCTTGTATGGATACAGTTCCACCGAGTTAGCTATGCTTCAGTTTAAGCCACCCAAGAATCGCGACATCTTCTGCTCCTCATTCTCCTCTATCTCTCCCATTAAGGTTAGATTCTCAAACTCCTCAATATACTCACTGACATTCAACTTTCCTTGCATGAGATCTGCAATCTTCCTGTACAAGGGCAACCGGTGTGAGGTTGGTACATATCTTTTACGAAGTTTTTTTTTAATGAATCCCACGAACGGATCTTTTCCTTCCCCGTACGAGCTCTTCGTGTTTTAACTCCTTCGTACCAAAGTGAAGCTCCTTTCCCCAACTTGAGAATTGCATACTTACACCTTTTCTCATCGTCAAGGTCTTTAAACTCGAGCATACACCTTTTCGTTCCGATTCCAGGTAAATTTCAGGATCTGTCCCTCCAACGAATTCCGGAAGCTCATTCACCTTGAACTCTTCGACATGGCATGAGGGTCGTTCATAGTCACCACGCCTAGGTTGCCAACGCTGGTCGCGTTGTTTTGGTACGTCACACAATGCGTCACAAAGTTTTGCCAAGAAATCAGCGTCGTTGAGATCCATAATGCCAAACATCAAGAACTTGGGCTCCGATACCACTTATGATACGGATTCTTACTTGTGATGCGAATTCGCTATCGATACAGCGGAAACTGTTTTGACGAGCGGAAGCTATCGACAAGAAACTGTCGGGAACTGGTAACAAAGGTTCGCTACAGCAGTAACACGGACTAGCGGCACGCACTCGCGACAGGAAAGGATGACGGCAACTCGATACAGCAACAAGATAGGAACTTGGCCAAATATAAAAGACTTGCTACAGACCACCTCCAAACAGCGATGCTCAAAACAGCACGTTTCGGTCGAATGCAAATTGAAAAATAGGAAACAAGTTCGAACAATCGAACAGCACTTGAAACGGAATTTTGATTAAGTACAACACTGTATCGAAAACAAGAAGAGTATCGAAACAGGACAAAAACAGTTGTTTTATCGAATTAGACCTATAACTCGACAAAGTGATTTCTTCTCAAGACCTATTGAGAATCAATCAGATTAAGATTCGAAGACGCGTCGAATAATCAAAGTTTCGATGAAAAGCATTCACCAAGGAAAACACAAAGTGTGTTCTTAAATTTTCAACATTCAATAATCTTCATTACAACTCTACTGCCACTATTTATAGGCAAAAGTAACCTGACAAGATAAACTAAACTAATACAAGTTGTTCTTAAAATAATGAAAAGATAATAAAAGGTTCCCCATGTCACTTGCAAACAAAAGTAAAAGCTGGGCTTTGTCTCCAAGTTGAAAGTTGACAGCCGCCTTTTGCCAAGAATCCTACTTCTTTTGTAAGAAAATGTTGAACATTCTTTTATTGTTTAGTTACCACTTGGACCTCCTCCCTTCCAAGATGCAAGTTGCCTTTTGTTTAAGTTATTCCAATTCCGACTATCAAGGTAACTCCGTGTCTTGTGTCTGTTTTCTCGCCCAAGTATGATAGAGTATGGTCAAGATGTTTTACATCAATTCTTACTTCGTCTTCTTCGCTTGGAGTAGTCGGTTTCGTATCATCTTCGCCCGAAGCATTTTATTTTGCATTCGGACCATGAATCGTTGAAATATATTAATGGGCAACAAAAGTTAAATCCACGGCATGCTAAGTGGGTAGAGTTCTTGCAATCATTCCACTTTTCATCAAAGTATAAAGATGGTAAAAGCAACGTGGTGGTGGATGCGTTATCTAGGCGATACGTTTTACTCTCTACACTTGATGTTCGTTTACTTAGATTGGAGATGTTGAAGGATTATTATGTTGACGATGCTGATTTCGGAGAAACCTTTAGCCTATGCAAACCTGGTCCGTTCGGAGAATTTATGATACAAGACGAATTTCTCTTTAAGGGGAATCGACTTTGCTTGCCCAAACATGCGGTTCGGGAACTATTGATTGGTGAAGCTCATGGAGGAGGCTTAGCCGGACACTTTGGCACGGCTAAAACCGTGGAAGTGCTTAAGGAACATTTTTATTGGCCCAAAACATAAGGGGACATTAATGATGTCATTAGTAAGTGCGTGACATGTCATATGGCGAAAAGCTCGTTCAAACCCGGTTTGTATATGCCTCTACCGATTTCGGAAAGGCCATGGGAGGATGTTTCGATGGATTTTATCGCTGCTTTGCCTCGTACTCAAAGAGGTAAGGATGCTATTATGGTTGTCGTTGACCATTTCTCGAAGATGGCTCATTTGTAACTTGTCATAAAACCGATGATGCAAGCAATGTAGCGGACCTATATTTTTGAGAAGTGGTTCATTTGCATGGAATACCGAAGACTATTGTTTTGGATCGGGATTCCAAGTTTCTTAACTATTTTTGGAACACATTATGGAGAAAGGTGGGGCCAAACTCTTATTTAGTACTTCACATCATCCCCAAATGGACGGATAGACCGAGGTAACTAATCGAACTTTGGGGACTTTGCTACATGGTCTCATAAGCAAAATGCAGAAGGATTGTGATACGACCTTCCTTGCACCAGAAAGATCAACTCGTGAAGCTCTCAAGTAGGTTCTTGAATCGGAATTCCTTGTCCCCAACGGTTGTAATGGTAGCGGAAAATGCAACGTACTATAAACCCTTAAGTAGGATTCTAACGACGCCTTGATATCTTGTAACAAGAAACCTTCGAATAAAACTCGAGATCCAATAGTTTCTATGTAATTCAGAACCAAAGAGATGGGAATCTTTGATTCCAAGTAGAATGATTTAATGTATAAACATAAAATCAACACACTCAAGCATAATAGTTAAACTCGAAAATTGTTCTTGTTTTTTTATTCAAAGAAAGTTGTCCTTACAAAGCTGAAAATATTCTATATACATAGTTAAGAGGAGCCTCTCTTAAGAAAAATAAAGAAATCAAAAGTATTACAAGATCATGAAAGGGAATAAATCTAGATACACTTGAGTAGAAAATGAGCTCATTCCAAGACTTCTTGATACGAATTACGTATTAAGATGAACGTAAATTCGCCGGAAAATGCAGCGGATATATTTTGTTACCTCACAACACTCGTATATGTGTAACACTCGTAAGATATAACCGAAAGTAGGGCAATTCGGTTTACATAAACAAGAACAATATGAATGATTTATCAAACTAGACCTATAGTTTGATAAGATAATCTTTTCTCAAGACCTATTGAGAATCGATTCGATTAAAACTCGAAAACGCGTCGAATTATAACCAAGGTTTCGATGAAAAGCATTCACCAAGAAAACACAAGTGTATTCTTATTTCTTCAACATACAATGGATGTTACAATGCTTACACAAGCCTATATATAGGAGACTTCAAGTCTTCCTATAATAAGAGAAAATAATTCAAAGATTTATAAAATCTTTGAATAATCAAAATAAAACATAAAAGGAACAACAATCCTAATTTTAGGGGAAACACAATCCCTAAAATGAGTAAAAAAACAAGGCAAAGACAAACACACAAAAGAAAATACAAAAAAAGGTGAAATCTGCCGGCAGGACTCGGTAGTGTCGCTGACTGCATGCGGCGCGACAAGGACACTCGGCACGGGCGCGGTGCTGTCGGCAGTGACTCGACCGTGTCTGATTGACACGGTCGCGGCGCGACAGGGACATCCGACAGGGACTCGTCCGACAGTGACCCGGCACGGGCGCGGCGCTGACAAGGACGTTCTGCGTGGGTCCGATCGTGTCCGGGAACACGGTCGGATCGTCTGGCAGTAGGTTTTGGCTTATCCGGCATAGTTCGACTCGACCGTGCCAGACAACACGGTCGAGTCCTGTGGGCAGTGACTTGTACGTTTCTGGACGAGTGCGGCACGGGCCGTGTCAGACGACACGGTCGGGTCCAACCGGCAGTGCTCGGCCAATTCCGGCAGGTGGTGATTTTTCTGGCCGGTGGTGAATTTTTCGGCAGGTTGGATATTTTCCGGTATATTGAACATTTTTCCGGCAGGTTGGATGTCGACCTTCCGGCACAGCATGACACGGGCCGCTGAGACCGATACTCCACATCTTATGTCCGTTTTCTCGCCTAAATACATAATAGTCCGTGCATGGCGTGTAGTAAGGCCATTTATATCGATCCTTACTTCGTCTTCTTCGTTCATATCAAATGATTCCGTATCATCTCCTCCTCCTCTGAAAGGAATTGTCCTCAATTCCGAAATTCCGTCATCATCGATGTAAGGCGGGAGGTCCCCAACATTAAAGGTTGCATGAATCCCATAATCTCCCGGAAGTTCTAATTTGTAAGCGTTGTCGTTCACTTTCGCGATTACCTTAAACGGTCCCTCCGCTCGCGGCATTAATTTGTTCTTACGTTTACTTGGAAATCGCTCTTTCCTCAAGTGCAACCAAACCAAATCACCAACTTCGAACAATCTCGGTCTTCTTTGTTTGTTCGACTTTCGTTTGTAAGCCTCGTTTATTTCCTTGATTCGATTACGTACTTGCTCGTGTAATTTCATCATCGATTTCAATTTTGATTCCGCATCCTTGTGCACTAACTCGTCACTTGGCAATGGAATTAGATCTAACGGCATATACGGGTTTAGTCCGTAAACTACTTCGAACGGAGAGTGTGCCGTGGCATGAGTAGGAGAACGATTATAAGCGAACTCTGCATGTGCAAGTTTCAAGTCCCAATCCTTTTGTGTCTTATTCACAATACCACGTAGTAAAGTGCCCAACGTTCGATTTGTTACCTCGGTTTGACCGTCCGTTTGTGGATGATGTGACGTGCTAAAAAGTAGTTTGGTCCCCACCTTTCTCCACAAGGTGTTCCAAAAATAGCTAAGGAATTTTGAGTCCCGATCTGAAACAATCGTTTTGGAACCCCATGCAATCGTACGATTTCTCGGAAATACAAATCAGCGACGTTACCTGCGTCGTCCGTCTTGTGGCAAGCCACAAAGTGAGCCATCTTCGAAAATCGGTCTACAACAACCATAATAGCATCTCTCCCTCGTTGAGTTCGAGGTAAAGCAACAATGAAGTCCATTGAGACATCTTCCCATGGCCTTTCCGGAATCGGCAAAGGCATGTATACTCCCGGCTTGAACGAGCTCTTAGCAATATGGCATGTTACACACTTATTAATTATGTCGTGTACATCCACTTGCATCTTCGGCCAATGAAAATGCTCTTTAAGTACCTCCAATGTTTTAGCCGAACCAAAATGACCGGCCAAGCCTCCATCATGAGCTTCCCGAACCAACAATTCCCGAATCGGGTGTTTGGGTAAACAAAGGCGATTCCCTTTGAAAATGAATCCTTCTTGCAACGTAAACTCTCCAAATGGACCAGATTTACACTGAATGAAAACCTCACCAAAATCCACATCCCCATCATAACACTCCTTCAATGCTTCGAACCCAAGCAATCGAACGTCAAGAGTAGAGAGTAAGGCATACCGTCTAGATAAGGCATCTGCCACAACGTTGCTCTTGCCATCTTTGTATTTTGATGAAAAATGGAATGATTGCAAGAATTCCACCCATTTAGCATGTCTCGGACTCAACTTTTGTTGGCCGTTAATATATTTCAAGGACTCATGATCCGAATGTAGGATGAAATGTTTCGGCCGAAGGTAATGGCTCCAATGGTCAAGAGCTCTCACAATGGCGTAGAATTCCTTGTCATAAGTACAATAGTTGAGTCGAGCCCCACCCAATTTCTCCGAAAAGTATGCAATTGGTCGCCTCCCTTGGACGAGGACCGCCCCAATACCCACTCCACTTGCGTCACATTCTACCTCGAAAGGTTGTGAAAAGTCGGGTAAAGCCAAGATAGGTGCTTCACACATTTTCGCCTTCAATTTTTCAAACGCCCCTTGGGCAGCCCCGTTCCACACAAACGGTCCTTTTTTTAAGCATTCAGTTATCGGGCTAGAAATGGTACTAAAGTCTCGTATGAACCTTCGATAAAATGAAGCAAGTCCATGAAAGGATCGCACTTCCGTGATGGTTTTGGGCGTAGGCCAAGATTTGATCGCCTCGATCTTGGTTTGATCAACCGACACTCCTTCTTTAGAAACGTTGTAGCCAAGAAAGGCTACACTCTCGACTAGAAACGAACACTTCTCCTTTTTCCCGTAAAGTTTTTGATCCCTAAGGATCTCGAAGACTTTCCTCAAGTGCCCGGTATGCTCTTGCAATGATCGACTATAAATCAAGATGTCGTCCAAGTATACGACGACAAATTTTCCCAAAAACGGCTTAAGTACCTCATTCATTAATCGCATGAAAGTACTTGGCGCATTTGTAAGGCCAAAGGGCATGACGAGCCATTCATGATACGAATTACGTAAGTAATACGTATAAAACACAACGGAAGATTATCACGTTCACAATATTGATCAAAATTACAAGGGGATGGACGAATTTAATGGGATTCGGCCGTGAGGTAGTATGATATACGGAGTTTGATGTGTTTTATCGAACTAGACCTATAACTCGATAAAGGTAATCTTTTCCCAAGACCTATTGAGAATTGATCAAGTTAAAATCTCGAGACGCGTCGAAACAATAACTAAAGTTTGTTGAACTCGTTCAACGTATATTTCAAAGGAAATACAAGGTTTATTACTTTCAAGATGATTTACAATACAACGAGCACTACTATATATAGTAGTTTCCAACTGAAAGAAAATACAACAAAACGAGAAAACGAAGCTTCCTAGTAACATACTAATCGGCCGAAATACTTGGTGAAAATCTTCCTCAAGATTCATGCTTTGGACCGATTTTATGGTGAATCTTGGTTTGATGGTGACATGAAGAACATGCTTGAAGAAAGTCTTCCTCAAATCTCATGATATGGCCGATTTTGTGGGGAAGGAGAATATGGTGAATTTTGGTGTTATTAGGTGATGGTGACTTGATGAAAGTCTTTCTCAAAATATAGTAGGGCCGATTTTTTGATGTCATGTATCTTGACAAATCATGAGTCCCTTTCAAGCATGATATGGCCGATTTTTCATGCTTTCGGACCGATTCCGTCGTCGAGTTTTACGTTATTCCGATTCCGATTAACAACGTAACTCCAATCCGCGTGTTCTTTTCTCCTAAGTATAACGATGCATGGCCATGCGAATTTGCATCATCATGGATGTCGATTTTTATTGGAGCTTCTTCGACTGGAATATTAGATATCGTATCATTCCCTCCTTCTTTGAAAGGAATTGACCTCAATTCCGTAATGCCATCGTCGTCAAGGTAAGGCGAGAGATCACCTACGTTGAAAGTCGCGTGTACTCCGTATTCGCCCGGAAGTTCGACTTTGTAGGCGTTGTCGTTCACTTTTCCCATAATTCTATACGGACCTTCGGCTCTCGGCATTAATTTGTTCTTTCGTTTGCTTGGGAATCTTTCTTTTCTCAAATGTATCCAAACTAAGTCGCCAACATCAAATAATCTCGCTTTTTTATTTTTGTTCGACTTCCGTTTGTAAATTTCATTCACTTCTTTAATCCGTTCCCGTATCTTTTCATGTAACTTCATCATTGATTTGAGTTTTGCTTCGGCGTCTTTGTGAACCAATTCGTTGCTCGGTAAGGGAATCAAGTCCAATGTCAAGTGCGGATTTAATCCGTATACTACTTCAAAAGGTGAATGGGCCGTGGCATAACCGGGTGATCGGTTGTATGCGAATTCCGTATGAGCAAGTTTAACGTCCCAATCCTTCTGTGTTTTATTCACCAATCCTCGCAATAATGCTCCCAAGGTTCGATTAGTTACCTCGGTCTGTCTATCGGTTTGTGGGTGATGTGAAGTACTGAATAGGAGTTTAGTACCCACTTTTCTCCATAAAGTATTCGAGTAACTCGAAATTTGGAATCTCGATCCGACACGATAGTTTTGGAACTCCGTGTAAACGAACTACTTCCTAAGTACAAGTCCGCCACATTGCTTGCATCATCGGTTTTGTGGCATGCTATAAAGTGAGCCATTTTCGAAAAACGGTCGACGACCACCATGATCGAGTCTTTGCCTCGTTGAGTACGAGGTAAAGCCACAATAAAATCCATCGAGACATCCTCCCATGGTCGTAATGGTATTGGCAACGGCATGTATGTACTCGACTTGAACGAACTTTTCATCATGTGACAAGTGACGCATTTACTCACGATTGTGCTTACGTCACCATACATCTTTGGCCAAAAGAAATGTTCTTTTAGCACTTCTACAGTCTTGGTCGAGCCGAAGTGACCGGCTAGCCCTCCTCCGTGCGCCTCCCGAACTAGCAATTCCCGAATTGTATGTCTCGGCACACATAATTTATTCCCCTTGAAGAGAAATCCATCCTGTAACACAAATTCCTCGTACGGGGCTGTTTTACAACGGTTAAAAATTTCCCCGAAGTCTGAATCGTCGCTGTAATGATCTTTCAAAGTCTCAAACCCCAACAAACGAACATCTAGCATCGACAGTAAGGCATACCGTCTCGATAGTGCATCCGCCACTATATTACTCTTCCCGTCTTTGTACTTGGATGAAAAGTGAAAAGATTGTAGAAATTCCACCCATTTTGCATGTCTCGGGCTTAGCTTGCTTTGTCCGTTGATGTATTTCAACGACTCGTGATCCGAATGTAACACGAAATGTTTTGAATGTAAATAGTGACTCCAATGATCGAGTGCTCTTACGATAGCATAGAACTCCTTATCGTAAGTACAATAATTCACTCGGGCGCCACTTAACTTCTCCGAAAAATAGGCGATGGGACGGCCTCTTTGAATAAGCACTGCCCCGATTCCAACTCCGCTAGCGTCGCATTCCACCTCAAACGGTTGTGAAAAATCGGGTAACGTCAAAATCGGCGCTTCACATAATTTTCCCTTTAAATTTTCAAAAGCCTTTTGGGCCGCCTCGTTCCATGCAAAGGTTCCTTTTTTTAGACACTCCGTGATCGGGCTGGAGATGGTGCTAAAGTCCCGTATGAATCGTCGGTAAAAAGAAGCGAGGCCATGAAATGATCGTACCTCCGTGATTGTCCTTGGGGTCGGCCACGACTTGATTGCCGCGATCTTCTCTTGGTCGACCGAAACTCCGTCTTTCGAAACAACATAGCCGAGAAAGACAAGACTCTCGACTAGGAAAGTACACTTCTCCCGCTTTCCATAAAGTTTCTGTTCCCTTAGTGTCTCAAATACGTGCCGCAAATGTTCGAGATGTTCCTCTAAGGATCGACTGTAGATCAAAATGTCGTCTAGGTATACGACCACAAACTTTCCCAAGAAAGGTTTGAGAACCTCGTTCATCAACCTCATAAAAGTGCTCGGGGCGTTGGTGAGGACGAATGGCATCACAACCCATTCGTAAAGTCCATTCTTTGTTTTAAACGCCGTTTTCCATTCATCTCCCTCTCGCATGCGAATTTGATGGTATCCGCTCCGTAAATCAACTTTGGAAAATATAACCGAGCCATGTAACTCGTCCAACATGTCGTCTAGTCTCGGGATGGGGAACCGATACTTGACGGTGATGTTATTCACGGCTCTACTGTCAATACACATTCGCCATGATCCGTCTTTTTTTGGTACAAGTAGAACTGGAACCGCACACGGACTTAAACTTTCTCGGACATATCCGTGATTCATGAGTTCATAAATTTGACGTTGTAGTTCTTTGGTTTCTTCGGGATTACAACGATACGCCGCTTTGTTCGGTAATGGAGCTCCCGGTATAAGATCAATCTGGTGTTCAATTCCACGGATAGGTGGTAATCCTACCGGCAAGTCTTCGGGAAATACGTCCGAAAACTCGTGTAATAGTGCATCTATCTCCTCTTCATGGTGTGATTTGGTGGTAAGATTTCGGACCTCTTTGATCATCGTCAAATAAACACGTTCGCCATCGTCAATGGCGTGTTCGACTTCTTTCTCGTTTGCAAACATCGTAAGTTTCGGTCCTTCGACTTTTTCCGAACTCATCGTCCGGATAGCTTGAGGTGACATAGGTTTAAAACAATTTTTTTTACCTTTGTCACGTAACTCATACTCATTACTCCTCCCTCGATGTAGTACGTCCCGATCAAATAACCAAGGTCTTCCTAATAACACGTGACATGCGTCCATCGGTAGTACATCGCATGTAATATCATCGCCATACGAACCCATGGTGAGTCCGACCTTCACTTGCCTTGATACTTTCACCTTGTTTCCATCATCGAGCCAATGGAGTGCATACGGCTTAGGATGGGCCGTGGTGATCAAACCGAGTTTTGAGACCATCTCGCTTGATGCCACGTTTGTACAACTTCCACCGTCAATGATCAAGCTACACCATTTATCTCCGACACGACACTTCGTGTGGAAGATTTGGTCTCGTTGTTCTTCGTCACTTGGGGCGGCCTTCATTTGTAACATGCGAAGGACGAGGTTCGTGTCATAGTTCGGGGCATCGTATGCCTCGCATTCTTCTTCTTCTTCGTCAGCTTCTAAGTTAAAAACGTCTCCAACTCTTTCTTCTTCGGCTAGTAATTCCTCTCGGGCGGCTATGGCTTCTCGTAACGTCACAATCCTCCGATTTGGACAAGCACTTTGATAGTGTCCAAATCCTTGACATTTGAAACACCGGACTTTAGATAGGCTTGTTTCTTTTGGTGTGATAGGAGTTTTTGGAATGGTAGTAACGGGTTGGCTTGTGGTGACAGTTTTTGGAAACGAGCTAGAACTCGCGCCAAAGTTGGTATTTCCGTATTTAGGTGGGAATTCGGGTTTAGAGAGTTTTGTTTTGTTTTGATTTTCCAACTTTATGCAAAGTCCGCATAAAGTATCAAAGTCGGAATAGGGGTAGAGTTCCACTAATTAGCAATATTTTTGTTCAAACCTCGTAGGAAACGGGACATCCGCAATTCTTCGCTTTCTTCAAGTTCTCCCATCAAGGATAAGTTTTCAAACTCCTCGATGTACTCCTCGACACTTAGCTTTCCTTGCGTGAGGTCAGAAATTTTTCGATACAAGCTTAACTTGTGTGTAGCCGGGACATATCTTTTCGTAGTTTCCTTTTAGGGAATCCCACGAACGTATCTTCTCTTTTAAGACGAATTCTTTGTGTCTTCATTCGCTCAAACCAAAGGGAAGCTCCCTTTCCAAGTTTGAGAATCGCGTACTTGCAACGTACCTCGTCATTGAGCTCCTTGAACTCAACATTCGTTCAATTTTTCTTTCCCACTCCAAATAAACCTCGGGATCGGTGCCGCCTACGAACTCCGGAAGTTCGCTGGTCTTGTATTCATCCGCATGTCGTGGTGCATGCATGGTGTCATGTCCTCGTCGTGCATGGATTCTGGGCTCGTGAAGCCGCGAAGGACGTCACGTAGTTGTGCTACTTCTTCATCGGTGAAAGCCATCTTCTTGAGTAATGTCGAGAACTGTGAGACAAATGTCTCCGATACCACTTATGATACGAATTACGTAAGTAATACGTATAAAACACAACGGAAGATTATCACGTTCACAATATTGATCAAAATTACAAGGGGATGGACGAATTTAATGGGATTCGGCCGTGAGTTGAGAATTGATCAAGTTAAAATCTCGAGACGCGTCGAAACAATAACTAAAGTTTGTTGAACTCGTTCAACGTATATTTCAAAGGAAATACAAGGTTTATTACTTTCAAGATGATTTACAATACAACGAGCACTACTATATATAGTAGTTTCCAACCGAAAGAAAATACAACAAAACGAGAAAACGAAGCTTCCTAGTAACATACTAATCGGCCGAAATACTTGGTGAAAATCTTCCTCAAGATTCATGCTTTGGACCGATTTTATGGTGAATCTTGGTTTGATGGTGACATGAAGAACATGCTTGAAGAAAGTCTTCCTCAAATCTCATGATATGACCGATTTTGTGGGGAAGGAGAATATGGTGAATTTTGGTGTTATTAGGTGATGGTGACTTGATGAAAGTCTTTCTCAAAATATAGTAGGGCCGATTTTTTGATGTCATGTATCTTGACAAATCATGAGTCCCTTTCAAGCATGATATGGCCGATTTTTCATGCTTTCGGACCGATTCCGTCGTCGAGTTTTACGTTATTCCGATTCCGATTAACAACGTAACTCCAATCCGCGTGTTCTTTTCTCCTAAGTATAACGATGCATGGCCATGCGAATTTGCATCATCATGGATGTCGATTTTTATTGGAGCTTCTTCGACTGGAATATTAGATATCGTATCATTAATCGCATGAAAGTACTTGGCGCATTTGTAAGGCCAAAGGGCATGACGAGCCATTCATATAATCCATGTTTTGTCTTGAAAGCCGTTTTCCATTCATCTCCTTCCCGCATGCGAATTTGATGATAGTCGCTTCTCAAATCAACCTTCGAAAAAATTACCGAACCATGCAACTCATCCAACATATCATCAAGTCTCGGAATTGGGAACCGATATTTGATGGTTATGTTGTTCACGGCTCTACTATCTATACACATCCGCCATGACCCATCCTTCTTTGGAACAAGTAAAACCGGAACCGCACAAGGGCTCAAACTTTCTCGAACGTAGCCGCGGTTCATTAGCTCCTCGATTTGTTTTTGCAACTCCTTTGTCTCCTCGGGGTTACATCGATAGGCGGCCTTGTTAGGGAGTGATGCACCTGGTACAAGGTCGACTTGGTGTTCAATCCCACGTAAGGGTGGTAAACCCGGCGGTAAGTCTTCCGGGAAGACATCCGAAAATTCTTGTAGCAAGGTATCGATATCTCTCTTGCCTTGCACAACTACGTCAACATCTCGCGTTTCTTTAATCATCAATAAATACACACGCTCGCCATCGTCAATAGCATGTCTCACCTCTTTCTCGCTAGCAAACATGGTAAGCTTCGGTTTCTCCATTTGATTAGAACTCATCGATCGAATGGCTTGGGGTGCCATCGGTTTAAGCACAATCTTCTTGCCTTTATCTCGTAATTCATATTCGTTACTCCTTCCTCGATGCAAAACATCTTGGTCGAACATCCATGGTCGTCCCAAAAGTACATGGCATGCGTCCATCGGGAGTACGTCACATAACACATCGTCTCCGTATGATCCCATAGTTAAGTTGACCCGTACTTGTCTCGTCACCTTCACTTTGCTTCCATCATCGAGCCAATGTAAAGCATACGGTCTCGGGTGAGCCGTAGTAGTTAGCCCGATCTTGGTGACCATCTCGTTTGATGCTACATTCGTGCAACTCCCTCCGTCTATTATCAAGCTACACCACTTTTCTCCGACTTTGCATTTGGAATGAAAGATTTGGTCTCTTTGCTCCGTATCACTTGGAACGATTTTGGTATGTAGTGCTCGAAGCACTAAAGTAGTATCATATTCCGGAGCGTCATAAGTCTCGCAATCCTCATTCTCTTCCTCAGCCTCCATGTTAATTACGTCACCAAGGCCTTCCTTCTCGTCCTCGACCAAAAGTTCGTCTCGGACCGCAAGAGCTTCTCTTAAAGTGACCACCCGTTTATTTGGACATGCATTTTGATAGTGACCAAAGCCTTGACATTTAAAACATCGTACTTTAGCCAAGCTCGTTTCCTTGGAAACGTGGGGAACCTTCGGGACCGGGGTAGGGACTTGAAAAGGTACGGTAGGTTTCGTAGTCGAACTTGAGCCGGCACTTGTATTTCCGAATTTGTATGGGAATTCGGGTTTGGTAAACTTCAACTTGTTTTGAGCTTCAATTTTTATGCATAGCCCGCATAAAGTGTCAAAATCTCCATATGGGTATAACTCCACCGTATTTGCAATGTTTCGATTTAGACCACGTAAGAAACGTGACATTCGTTGTTCTTCATTTTCTTCAAGTTCTCCCATTAAGGCCAAGCCTTCAAATTCTTCGATATATTCTTCCACACTTAGTTTCCCTTGTACGAACTCCGCAATTTTTCGGTATAAGGTTAACCGATGTGATGTCGGGACATACCTTTACGTAGTTTTTCTTCAAAGAATCCCAAGAACGGATTTTCTCTTTTCCCGCACGAGCTCGTTGTGTTTTCATACCCTCGAACCATAAGGAAGCGCCCTTCCCTAACTTGAGAATTGCATATTTGCAATGTTTCTCATCGTTAAGGTGCTTGAAGTCGAACATACGTTCAATCTTCCTCTCCCACTCTAGGTAAACTTGGGATTAGTACCTCCGACAAATTCCTAAGTTCATTAACTTTAAATTCATCCACATGACGCGGTGAATGTGCATCATATCCTCCTCTTCTTGCTTGAAAACGTGGTTCTTGCATCTTTGTGTAATGCCTCACGTAGTTTCTCCATGAAATCGTCGGAAAAATCCATGCTAAAATATTTTTGATAAGAAAATCGCCAAGAGAAATTTGCCAAGGAAGTAACCTTGGTCTCCGATGCCACTAATGATACGAATTACGTATTAAGATGAACGTAAATTCGCCGGAAAATGCAGCGGATATATTTTGTTACCTCACAACACTCGTATATGTGTAACACTCGTAAGATATAACCGAAAGTAGGGCAATTCGGTTTACATAAACAAGAACAATATGAATGATTTATCAAACTAGACCTATAGTTTGATAAGATAATCTTTTCTCAAGACCTATTGAGAATCGATTCGATTAAAACTCGAAAACGCGTCGAATTATAACCAAGGTTTCGATGAAAAGCTTTCACCAAGAAAACACAAGTGTATTCTTATTTATTCAACATACAATGGATGTTACAATGCTTACACAAGCCTATATATAGGAGACTTCAAGTCTTCCTATAATAAGAGAAAATAATTCAAAGATTTATAAAATCTTTAAATAATCAAAATAAAACATAAAAGGAACAACAATCCTAATTTTAGGGGAAACACAATCCCTAAAATGAGTAAAAAACAAGGCAAAGACAAACACACAAAAGAAAATACAAAAAAAGGTGAAATCTGCCGGCAGACTCGGTAGTGTCGACACGGCTGCGGCGCGACAAGGACACTCGTCACGGGCGCGGCGCTGGCAAGTGACTCAACGTGTCTGCTGACACGGTCACGGTGCGACAGGACATCCGACAGGACTCGTCAAGCGGTGACCGGCAGACGGCGCGGCGCTGACAAGGACGTTCGGCGTGGGTCCGATCGTGTCCTGGAACACGGTCGGGTCGTCTGGCAGTAGGTTTTGGCTTATCCGGCATAGTTCGACTCGACCGTGCCAGACAACACGGTCGAGTCCTGTGGGCAGTGACTTGTACGTTTCTGGACGAGTGCGGCACGGGCCGTGTCGGACGACACGGTCGGGTCCGGTCGGCAGTGCTCGGCCAGTTCCGGTAGGTGGTGATTTTTCCGGCCGGTGGTGAATTTTCCGGCAGGTTGGATATTTCCGGTATATTGAACATTTTTCCGGCAGGTTGGATGTCGACCTTCCGGCACAGCATGACACGGGCCGCTGAGACCGATACTCCACGTCTTATGTCTGTTTTCTCGCCTAAATACATAGTAGTCCGTGCATGGCGTGTAGTAAAGTCATTTATATCGATCCTTACTTCGTCTTCTTCGTTCATATCAAATGATTCCGTATCACTTCTTCACCAACATGCAACGGCTATATGGCCAAAAGGAGGGGCTGAAACTTTGCTTCTTTTCTTCAAATGTGGGACCAACTCTTTCACTTAGTTCTTTTGCAACGATTATATGGGCAAAAGAAGGGGCTGAAACTTTGCTTCTTTTCTTCAAATGTGGGACCAACTCCTTCACTTCTTCTTCTTTTGCAATGGTTATAAGATGAAAAGTAGGTGCTAAAATCTTCAATGTGTTCTCCAAATGCAGCCTCTAAACGAGGGTTCTCAATCTCGGATTTAAACATGAACAAACAATGTAATTCCCTGATAGGAACGTGGCCTTCCGAATCGGTGACTTGAAGTAGGGTTATAGAGATGGAACATAACATCATGTTATTACATGTAGTGGTGCTAATGTCGCTTGTTTTCAACCGTTCATTTGTGTCTTCTCTCAATTTCTTAGCACGTGCTCGGGTGATAGGACCAGTGTGATTTATGATGGCTCCAACCGAATCTAATACTCTTGATGGTGCAACTGGGGTTGCATCCTTCCCTCCCTCTTGAGAAGGATCTGTCCTCGGATCGGATTCATCTCTTGTCTCAAACAAAGACAAGTCAGAAATGTTAAAAGTTGCAGAAATATTATATTCTCCCGGCAAGTCTAGTTTATAGGCATTGTTTTTTCTCCAAGACCATGAATGGGCCGTCTCCTCTTGGTAAAATCTTCAACCTCCTCTGCAATGGAAAACATTCTTTCCTCATATGTAAACATACCTAATCACCAGGCTGAAACACCACTGCTTTGCATCCACGATTATAATTTTCAATATACTGCTTGGTCCGTCTTTCAATGCTGTTGCGAGCTTGCTCTTGCAGCTGTTTCACCAACTCTGCTTTCTTGTGCCCATTTGTACTTACTCTTTCACTCAAAGGCAAAGGCAAAAGATCAAGTGGGTTAAAGGATTAAAACCATAAACAAGTTCAAAAGGTGAAAATTGAGAAGCAGAATGCATAGATCGATTATAAGCAAATTCAACGTGTGGCAAATATTCTTCCCAAGTTTTTATGTTGGTTTTAATAATGGCTCTTAACAAAGTCGACATAGTCCTATTTACTACTTCAGTTTTCCCATCCGTTTGTGGGTGATAAGTGGTAGAAAATAAGATCTTTGTCCCTAATTTAGCTCACCGAGTTTCCCAAAAGTAACTAAGGAACTTAGCATCCCTATCTGAAACTAAAGTTCTAGGTACCCCATGCAAATGAATAATTTCTTTAAAGAAAAGATTTGCCACGTGTGAGGCATCATCAGATTTATGACAAGGGATGAAATGTGCCATTTTGGAAAATCGATCAACAACAACAAATATAGAATCACGCCCATACTTGTTTCTAGGCAACCTCAACACAAAATCCATAGAGATATCAGTCCATGATGTTTCAGGTATAGGCAAAGGCATGTATAATCCATGGGGCTGGGCTCGACTTTTAGCTAACTTACAGGTTACACATCTTTCAGAAATACGGGTTACATCACGTTTCATATTAGTCCAATAAATATGTTCTTGTAATACAGCAAGAGTTTTAGCAATGCCAAAATGACCCATTAAACCTCCTTCGTGAGCCTCTAACAAAAACAACTCTCGGATAGAACTAGCAGGAATACATAATCTATTTTCTCTAAACAAGAATTCATCATGTTTATAAAATTTATCAACTACTACACCTTCACATGCAGCATATATATCACAAAAATCAGAATCATGCTCATATTGATTTTTAATCATCTCAAAGCCAAGTAATTTAGAATCTAGAGCAGATAATAAGGAGTACCTTCGAGATAGTGCATCATCCACGACGTTCTCTTTACCTTGTTTATAATGAATCACATAGGGAAACATCTCAATGAACGCCATCCAGTGGGCGTGCCTCTTATTCAACTTATGTTGGCCTTTCAGGTGCTTTAGTGACTCGTGGTTTGTGTGTATTACGAACTCTTTAGGCCATAGGTAGTGTTGCCAAGTTTCAAGTGCTCGAACCAAGGTGTACAACTCCTTATCATAAGTCGGATAATTTAGCATGGTACCTCCGAACTTCTCACTGAAGTAGGCAATTGGTTTCCCTTATTGCATTAAGACTGTGCCAATACCATTTCCGGATGCATCACACTGAATCTCGAATGATTTTCCAAAGTTTGGTAGGAATAGCAATGGTGCGTTTGTGAGTTTCTCTTTCAACAATCTAAAGGCGGCTTCCTGCTCCTTCTCCCATTTAAAGCCAACATTTTTCTTGATCACTTCGGTTAAGGGAGCTGCCAAGGTGCTAAAATTGGGTACAAAACATCGGTAGAAGCTCGCCAAGCCATGGAAGCTTCGAACTTCACGGACTGATTTAGGACTTTTCCAATCTTTGATAGTCTTGATCTTTTCTTCATCTACCTGTATTCCCTGTGAACTCAGAACAAAACCAAGGACAACAAGCTTCTCTGTCCCAAAATTGCATTTTTGAAGGTTAGCGAACATACACTCTTTTCTATCAATCGAACAGGAAACAAGTTCGAACAATCGAACAGCACTTGAAACGAAAATTTGATTAAGTACAACACTGTATCGAAAAAAAAGAAGAGTATCGAAACAGGACAGAAACAGTTGTTTTATCGAATTAGACCTATAACTCGACAAAGTGATTTCTTCCCAAGACCTATTGAGAATCAATCAGATTAAGATTCGAAGACGCGTCGAATAATAATCAAAGTTTCGATGAAAAGCATTTACCAAGGAAAACACAAAGTGTGTTCTTAAATTTTCAACATTCAATAATCTACATTACAACTCTACTGCCACTATTTATAGGCAAAAGTAACCTGACAAGATAAACTAAACTAATACAAGCTGTTCTTAAAATAATGAAAAGATAATAAAAGGTTCCCCATGTCACTTGCAAACAAAAGTAAAAGCTGGACTTTGTCTCCAAGTTGAAAGTTGACAGCCGCCTTTTGCCAAGAATCCTACTGCTTTTGTAAGAAAATGCTGAACATTCTTTTATTGTTTAGTTACCACTTGGACCTCCTCCCTTCCAAGATGCAAGTTGCCTTTTGTTTAAATTATTCCAACTTCGACTATCAAGGTAACTCCGTGTCTTGTGTCTGTTTTCTCGCCCAAGTATGATAGAGTATGGTCGAGATGTTTTACGTCAATTCTTACTTCGTCTTCTTCGCTTGGAGTAGTCGGTTTCGTATCATCTTCACCCGAAGCATTTTATTTTGCATTCGGACCATGAATCGTTGAAATATATTAATGGGCAACAAAAGTTAAATCCACGGCATGCTAAGTGGGTAGAGTTCTTGCAATCATTCCACTTTTCATCAAAGTATAAGGACGGTAAAAGCAACGTGGTGGTGGATGCGTTATCTAGGCGATACGTTTTACTCTCTACACTTGATGTTCGTTTACTTAGATTGGAGATGTTGAAGGATTATTATGTTGACGATGCTGATTTCGAAGAAACCTTTAGCCTATGCAAATTTGGTCTGTTCGGAGAATTTATGATACAAGACGGATTTCTCTTTAAGGGGAATCGACTTTGCTTGCCCAAGCATGCGGTTCGGGAACTATTGATTCGTGAAGCTCACGGAGGAGGCTTAGCCGGACACTTTGGCACGGCTAAAACCGTGGAAGTGCTTAAGGAACATTTTTATTGGCCCAAAATGTAAGGGGACATTAATGATGTCATTAGTAAGTGCGTGACATGTCATATGGCGAAAAGCTCGTTCAAACCCGGTTTGTATATGCCTCTACTGATTTCGGAAAAGCCATGGGAGGATGTTTCGATGGATTTTATCGCTGCTTTGCCTCGTACTCAAAGAGGTAAGGATGCTATTATGGTTGTCGTTGACCATTTCTCGAAGATGGCTCATTTGTAACTTGTCATAAAACCGATGATGCAAGTAATGTAGCGGACCTATATTTTTGAGAAGTGGTTCATTTGCATGGAATATCGAAGACTATTGTTTTGGATCGGGATTCCAAGTTTCTTAACTATTTTTGGAACACATTATGGAGAAACGTGGGGACCAAACTCTTATTTAGTACTTCACATCATCCCCAAACGGACGGACAGACCGAGGTAACTAATCGAACTTTGGGGACTTTGCTACATGGTCTCGTAAGCAAAATGCAGAAGGATTGTGATACGACCTTCCTTGCACCAGAAAGATTAACTCGTGAAGCTCTCAAGTAGGTTCTTGAATCGGTTGTAATGGCAGTGGAAAATGCAACGTACTATAAACCCTTAAGTAGGATTCTAACGACACCTTGATATCTTGTAACAAGAAACCTTCGAATAAAACTCGAGATTCAATAGTTTCTATGTAATTCAAAACCAAAGAGATGGGAATCTTTGATTCCAGGTAGAATGATTTAATGTATAAACATAAAATCAACACACTCAAGCATAATAGCTAAACTCGAAAATTGTTCTTGTTTTTTTATTCAAAGAAAGTTGTACTTACAAAGCTGAAAATATTCTATATACATAGTTAAGAGGAGCCTCTCTTAAGAAAAATAAAGAAATCAAAAGTATTACAAGATCATGAAAGGGAATAAATCTAGATACACTTGAGTAGAAAATGAGCTCATTCCAAGACTTCTTCACCAACATGCAACGGCTATATGGCCAAAAGGAGGGGATGAAACTTTGCTTCTTTTCTTCAAATGTGGGACCAACTCTTTCACTTCTTCTTCTTTTGCAACGGTTATATGGGCAAAAGGAGGGGCTGAAACTTTGCTTCTCTTCTTCAAATGTGGGACCAACTCCTTCACTTCTTCTTCTTTTGAATGGTTATAAGATGAAAAGTAGGGGCTGAAATCTTGAATGTGTTCTCCAAATCCAGCCTCTAAACGAGGCTCCTCAATCTCGGATTTAAACATGAACAAACAATGTAATTCCCTGACGGGAACGTGGCCTTCCGAATCGGTGACTTGAAGTAAGGTTATAGAGATGGAACGTAACATCATGTTATTGCGTGTAGTGGTGCTAATGTCGCTTGTTTTCAACAGTTCATTTGTGTCTTCTCTCAATTTCTTAGCACGTGCTCGGGTGATAGGACCAGTGTGATTTATGATGGCTCCAACCGAATCTAATACTCTTGATGGTGCAACTGGGGTTGCATCCTTCCCTCCCTCTTGAGAAGGATCTGTCCTCGGATCAGATTCATCTCTTGTCTCAAACAAAGACAAGTCAGAAATGTTAAAAGTTGCAGAAATATTATATTCTCCCGGCAAGTCTAGTTTATAGGCATTGTCTTTTCTCCAAGACCATGAATGGGCCGTCTCCTCTTGGTAAAAGCTTCAACCTCCTCTGCAATGGAAAACGTTCTTTCCTCATATGTAAACATACCTAATCACCAGGCTGAAACACCACTGCTTTGCATCCACGGTTATAATTTCAATATACTGCTTGGTCCGTCTTTCAATGTTGTTACGAGCTTGCTCATGCAGCTGTTTCACCAACTCTGCTTTCTTGTGCCCATTTGTACTTACTGTTTCACTCAAAGGCAAAGGCAGAAGATCAAGTGGGGTTAAAGGATTAAAACCATAAACAAGTTCAAAAGGTGAAAATTGAGAAGCATAATGTATAGATCGATTATAAGCAAATTCAACGTGTGGCAAACATTCTTCCCAAGTTTTTATGTTGGTTTTAATAATGGCTCTTAACAAAGTCGACATAGTCCTATTTACTACTTCAGTTTGCTCATCCGTTTGTGGGTGATAAGTGGTAGAAAATAAGATCTTTGTCCCTAATTTAGCTCACAGAGTTTTCCAAAAGTAACTAAGGAACTTAACATCCCTATCTGAAACTAAAGTTCTAGGTACCCCATGCAAATGAATAATTTCTTTAAAGAAAAGATTTGCAACGTGTGAGGCATCATCAGATTTATGACAAGGGATGAAATGTGCCATTTTGGAAAATCGATCAACAACAACAAATATAGAATCACGCCCATACTTGTTTCTAGGCAACCCCAACACAAAATCCATAGAGATATCAGTCCATGGTGTTTCAGGTATAGGCAAAGGCATGTATAATCCATGGGGCTGGGCTTGACTTTTAGCTAACTTACAGGTTACACATCTTTCAGAAATACGGGTTACATCACGTTTCATATTAGTCCAATAAAGATGTTCTTGTAATACAGCAAGAGTTTTAGCAATGCCAAAATGACCCATTAAACCTCCTTCGTGAGCCTCTAACAACAACAACTCTCGGATAGAACTAGCAGGAATACATAATCTATTTTCTCTAAACAAGAATTCATCATGTTTATAAAATTTATCAACTATTCACTAGTGGAAAAATACCATTTTATATCGCACTTTCTAGATCGGTTGTAATATAACCGATTTAAAAAGTGATTGGGTTCCATTTTACATCGGTTATTAAGGAACCGATTTAGTATATCACTTTTTAAAATCGGTTATATTGGACCCGATTTAAAACATCAGTATTTCATATCGGTTACTCAAAAACCGATATAGTATATACATATTTGACATCGGTTAATAAAGAACAGGTGTCATATAACAACACATTATAAACGGGATCTCAAGGATATTAACCTTCTCCCCCGTTTATTCCTTCTTCCTTCACTGCGTCTCCCCCGTTTATTCTTCTCCTTCACATCTCCCCGCGATTTATCTCCTCCCATTCATTAACCTTCTCCCCCGGATACTCCATCTCCTTCACTGTTCAACCGCCACGACTGGAGCGAGCTTGCGATTCATCTCCTGAAAAAAAATATTGCGCCGGTTAGCTTCCTTCCAGTCAAATAGAGACGAGCTGCGATTCGATACTAGCTTGCTTAGAAAGCGCCTAGCCCTCGTCCGGTAAAGCTGCTTGAATATCGGTATGTTTCATATCAATATGGATTTTGGTTTCTCCATTTTTCTTGTCATAATATTAGGTTTGAGATTTTGTTTTCTCCGTTTTTCATATCACCCCCTTCAAAAAGCCAAGTACCTTCCCGCTTTGCTGATTCCAGGAGCTACGCGGTTTGGTTTGCTTCCAGACTTGCTTTCCTACCTTCATCAGTTACGGATGTAAGACATACTTCCTCCTTTTAGGAATATCGTTGCTTTATAGCTCATTATCATGGTGAACAATCATTATCATAGCTCATTATTTTGGTACCACTTTGCAGTATTTCAATCATTTCAGTCTACAGTATTTCAATCATTGGCAAATTTTGTAATATTTGCCTAAAGTATTTCAATCATTTCAGTGTCGAGTTGGATGCTTATTTGAGGATTGAAAAAGCTCAAAACAAAAATCAAATGAGAAGTGCCTAGATGATATGAGAAAAGAGCTCCTAAGTTGAAAGCTACACAGAGGTATGCTATGCTTGCTACATGCTTTTTGCTGTTTGGGAGCAAATCAAATTCAGTTTAAAAGCTCACTTTATGAAGGCTGCTAAACAAACATGCAATAAACATAACAGAAATTACTGGTTTGATTGTTGCTCAAATGTTGTTTGCTAATGCCTTTGACATTAGTCTTCATGGTCAACTTAGATAGCATTTGTAGTAGGTATTATAAGTGTGGCACGTCATTCTTATGAAAGTTTAGGTTTGAGCACAGTTGGTGTATTTGTTTTCGCCTAGTTTTGGGTTTAGATGTGAGATTCACTCACATTCGTTATACTTAATTGTTTTTTGGAGTAATAATTTTACCGGGGAAACCTTTTACCGAAAGAGACATGTTTTAAACCTTAAACCAAATTTACAAATGTAAAACCATATAGCAAATGTAAGAACAAAGAAGATTTCCCACTATTAAATGACACAAAATTACCAAAATATGAACTTTAGGCATAGTAAAATTGGTTCAGCTTATTAAATGACTGCAAATTCAAGTTGGTTTATTAATTGTAGGGAGTCTTATGTCTAAGTTCATTGCATGGTTCATCACTTTGCTTTTAACCCACTCAAAACTCTCTACTCATAGTCTTCCACTTATGTATCATCTTTCTCCTAGCCTCCCTCCTCGACATTTTTGTTAGAATTTGGGTGTGTGTGAGTGCTAATAATCCTGATATATTCTCTAAGTTGTGTTGAGATCACTTTCAGGTTGAAGTATTTCATCCCTATATGCATCGGGTATCATGAAATCCTCAATTGGATAATACAGAGAACTACAATTTGTTTCTAAGGCACGAGAAATCAAAGTAATACACAAAAAGTTGTGTTCTGGAAGAGATCAATTCTGGTGTATATAACCCAACCAAAAGTTAGTTATATTCTGTTAAAAATGGTTGGCGGGAAGAGTCACACATGTTGATGAAAAGGTGTGTCATTGTCTGTTAAGAAAATCAATAGCAGCTAATAAAGATATATACATATAACTTGTGGGTACAATGATCAATGATCGATGTGTGATGGAAAATCATCATGAATAAGTCAAAGTGTGTAGACGATATGTTACGATAAAAGTTCAAAAGAAATGAATAAATGTATCGTTATATATATCGTTAAAAATTAACTATAGTTACGCAAATTATATAACGTATATATAAGTTAATTTTATTAAGTTTTACATCAAATATATGTACATATATATATATATATAAAACATTCTTATTATTTTTATAAAATATTATTATCCCGTTTGTATGGGACGGATGTTAAATGAATATATTAACAGCGGTTGTATGGGACGGATGTTAAATGAATTATCCCGTTTACTTACAACTTATGAGGGAAAATAACCAACAAAGATTGCGAGAAAATAACCCATTGATATTAATGTGTACAAGAGAAAGTAATTTTTAATATTATTAAGATTAGCTTAAATATAAAGTCCATACACTTGAAAGCCTCATCAAAAATTCAGACCGCTAAATATCTTGTTGGATATTGTAAAGTTTTATCAGTGAGATTGTTGGATATTTCTTACCTTGAACCCTCTCATAAACTAATGTCGTGTGAACTCTATTCTCAATTAGGTGATTATGGATCGTAGTTGGATAAATGTTGCACGAACAAGTAATGAATATGAGAATGGTGTGGAAGAATTTTTGGAGTTTGCTAGGAGACATGTTCCAAACAATAATGGGAGGTTTTACTGTCCGTGTGTCAACTGTTTGAATGATAGACGATTATGTGTTGAAGAAATCAGAGAACACGTCCTCTGTGATGGTTTCAACAGGAGTTACACACGATGGATATGGCATGGTGAATTTGAAATGCCAAGTGTATCCCGAAATGAAGAAGTTGATGAGAATATGTATGATCGACTAGAAGACATGATCAATGATGTTGGCGCGGAGGCCTTTGAGCAAGCACATGCATACAAGACATGTGAGACCTTGTCCGCTGATGCAGATAAGCCTTTGTACAACAATTGTACAAAGTTTTCACGGTTTTCTGCCGTATTGAAATTGTTCACGTTGAAGGCATCTCATGGGTGGAGTGACAAAAGTTTCACAGAGTTACTTTGTTTGTTAAAACATATGCTTCCGGAGGATAATGAATTACCAGATTCTAACTATAAGGCGAGGAAAATCTTGTGCCCATTGGGCATGGGGTATAAGAAGATTGACGCATGTCCTAATGATTGTATTTTGTACCGAAATGAGTACAAAAGTTTTCATGCCTGTCCAAGATGCGGGACTTCACATTTCAAAAGCACGGTGAAGGCGATGCTAGTTCTGATGTTGGTAATAAAAACCACCGCAAAGGTGTTATGGTATCTCCCAATAATACCAAGATTCAAACGCTTGTTTGCTAGTGCAAAGGAGGCAAAAACTTGAGATGGCATGAAGACGAGAGGATAACGATGGAAAGCTCCGACACCCGGGTGATTCGCCTCAATGGAAGAAAATTAATCAGTTGTTTCCTTCATTTGGCAATGAGCCAAGAAACACGAGGCAGGACTTTGTGCGATGGTATGAACCCATTCGGCAATCTTAGCGGCAAGCACGGTGCATGGCGGTTCTATTGGCCATTTACAATCTTTCTCCTTTATTGTGTATGAAACGCAAGTACATTATGTTGTCTATGATGATTTCTGGTCCAAAGCAACCAGGAAATGATATAGATGTCTACTTGCAGCCGTTGATTGAAGACTTGAAAATGTTGTGGGAGGAAGGTGTTGATGTATTTGATGCGTATAAAAATGAAACTTTTAAGATGCGTGCAATGGTGTTCTGCACAATTAATGACTTCCCAGCATATGGAAACTTGTCTGGTTATAGTGTTAAGGGGCATAAAGCATGCCCTATATGTGAAGAAGGCACATGCTACCATCAGCTTGAGCACGGAAGGAAGACCGTATACCTTGGTAGTCGAAGATTTCTCAAGTCGGACCATCCTTATCGTAGATTGAAGAAAGCTTTCAACGGTGAGCAAGAGTTTAAAGCTGCTCCACAAGCATTAAGTTCACAGGAAGTGTATGAGCGAGTGAAAGATATTAATGTGACACTTGGTAAGATGCAAAAGCCTGTTGAGAGAAGCTCATGGAAAAAGAGATCTATCTTTTTTGAGCTTCCGTACTGGAAAGAGCTTGAAGTGAAACATTGTATTGATGTGATGCATGTGGAGAAAAACGTTTGTGATAGTCTTACAGGAACACTTCTCAACATACAAGGGAAGACTAAGGATAACATGAATGCGCGAAAGGATATGGTTGATATGCGAATACGAAAGGAGTTAGCTCCAGTACCACGCGGTAAGAGAACTTATCTACCACCAGCTTGTCATACATTATCTAAAAAGGAGAAAAGAAGTTTTTGTGAGTGCTTACGTTGCATAAAAGTTCCTCAAGGTTATTCTTCGAATGTTAAGAGGTTGGTGTCAATGAAGGACCTAAAATTGGTAGGCTTAAAGTCTCATGACCATCATGTGTTGATGCAACAACTTTTACCTGTGGCTATTCGAGGTATACTCCCAAAGAAATTAAGACGTACCATAAGTAGATTGTGTTTCTTCTTCAATGTTATTTGTATGAAGGTGATTGACCCTCGGGTATTGGATGATCTTGAGAATGAAGCTGCAATTATTTTATGTCAGCTTGAAATGTATTTCCCACCTTCCTTTTTCGATATTATGGTACATTTAATCATTCATCTAGTGAGGGAGATACGATTATGTGGACCTGTGCATTTACGATGGATGTATCCATTTGAGCGATACATGAAAATACTTAAGGGGTATGTGAAAAATCATCGTAGGTAGGAAGCCTCTATTGTTGAAAGATATGTTGCGAGAAGAGAGGTCATTGAATTTTGTAACGAATATTTATACGAAACGAAATCATTGGGATTCCTAAGTCTCGCCACGATGGTAGAGGTCTTGGAAAGGGAACACATGGGGGGAAAATGAAGAGTGTTGATCGTGAAGAGATGCTACGAGCACATCTATACATCCTAACAAACACTCCTGAAGTTCAACCTTACTTAGACGCACATAAGGCACTCATAAAAGAACAAAATCCTCGAAAATCAAATGTGGTTGGTGAATGAGCATAACAAGACATTCTTATCTTGGTTCAAGGAGCATGTTGCAAATGAACACTCGATTCGGATATAGTTACATGGTTAGTGGTGGACCGAACTTTGATGTCATATGTTGGCGCGGATACGACATAAACGGGTATTCCTTCTACACAAAAGACAAAGATGAGAAGAGTACTATGCGGAATAGTGGAGTTACAATAGTGGTGAATCAATGCATTTCTCTAGCGCAAAAGATAGAAACCCGTTGTGTGCAAATAGCTCTTATTTTGGAATTATTGAAGATATATGGGAGGTTGACTATATTAAATTTACCGTTCCTGTTTTCAAATGTAAATGGGTTGATGGTAATAGCGGTGTGAAGGTAGATGAGTTAGGATTTACATTGCTTGATTTTAGTAAAGTGGGCTACAAAAATGAGCCATTTGTCATGGCATGCCAAGCAAAGCAAGTATTTTTTGTCACCGACCCGAGTAACAAGAATTGGTCAGTTGTCCTTCAAAGTAAAAGGAAAATATTTGGTGATGATACGGATGAAGAAGATATCTCTGAGATCCCTTCATTTTCATCAAGGCTACCTGACGTAAATGAAGAAGATGAATTTGATTGTGTTCATGCCGCAAGAAACGATCATCGGGAAGGGATATGGGAGAACACACCAATTTATTAGTTTGTTATTCAGTTTTTTTGGGTGTCATTTTTTTTTTGGGATTGGTAATTTACTTTTCGAAGTTTGTTCGTTTGTTTTAAGATTTCTGGAAATCAAGAAACTAAAGTATGTCTTGATTGCAAGTTGTTTGATGTGTTTTTTTAGCCAATATTGATCATTTCCACACTTGAGGCATAGTTTTGCTTATAAATTTTGTTATTTGTGGTTAAATTACCACTTATATACTTTATATGTGATGTTGAAGATTTATCTAAATTATTGTTGAATCTAACAGTAGTATTTGCTAAGCATTTTTTCGCTCACCTTTCTTCTTATTTCTTCCATACAGTGAAGACTGAAGTTGGGTTATTTTATTACAGATTTATATTATATAAAGTGTAAGACTTTATAATATTTGATATTATATGTATGGTAGTTGGTTAGTTGAACTCCTCATCGGAGGAATACTAACATTATGTTACTCTGGGACACTTTAGTGCAGCCGAGTCACCATGATATGGTTCTTTTCAGTATTTTTGTAATATTTCACTTTTTCTTTCACTGCATTTCACTGCATGTGGCTAATTTGTACCTGTATAAGTGATGATAATGCAGGTTATTATATTAGTTTTGTATTGTGGTGCATGACGTCCTGAGTTTGGGGGCATGGCAGGTTTGAGGTCCAGACAGCTCTTTTTTCCTCTCTTCCTCTGCTTCTTCTTCAAACGTTTCAATCGCTTTTTCGCTGTACGCTCCTCTGCGGCTTTTAGTCTTTCTTCCCTTCTCTGGTTAAACTCAGCTACTTCTTTCCTTCTCTGGTAGTCGGCGTCCATCCTTGCAAGCCGGTCTTGTTCTTTCCGTCTCATTTGACGACATCACAACATCAACATTATGAAGGAATGATCTATAAGCGAATGGCTTCAAAAGGCCATACACATTGCATCGATAAAAAATGGATCGATCGAAAGAGATGTATAGTTCGGGCTACTAACGACAGAGCCATATGTTATGCATCCAAAAGAACAGTTACATTATATATTTGGACCAACTCTCGTAATATAGAAATGTATTAACCAAATCTCCAAATGAAATAACATGATATGCAATTCCAACCATGGGACGAGACGCAGTCCTTCACGGGATTAAAAGTTGAAATTCCTTTCTTGAAATTTGGATTTAAGCATTTGTTTTTAGACTTATAGAACATCATAAAATATGTTTTATTCGAATATGCAGACACAAATTTTGTTTTTAAGGGTATTACCAACTCACGTTTTATAGAATCTAATGCGGTAATGCTACCGGACTAAGCACATTTACACCTCAAATAGCACATATGTCATTCTCCTATAGAAGTTCTTAGTAATATGAAGAATGTTACACGTCTTTCAGTTGGTGGTTCACATTCCAATGAACTAACTCCGCTGTTAATCTTTCAAAGATTTCTTCTAATTCATATTTCCTTTCGCTCTAAATTAGTTTCTTGAAGGAGAAAATATTCTATCAATTCCATTTCCTCGAAGTTGATTCATGATGTATAATACAATGCAGGGAAGAAAATATAACATTTCATCAAAATTTCCAATCACCAACAGCTAACAGTAGGTAGATCTATGCTATCAAACGGTTATCCACGAACAAATAAAGTACTACTAAAAGATCTCAAAAGCTATCTCCCAGATATGGACAAACAACAAATTTTCAAAGAAATTAGTTTGCCCCCACTACTAAATTAGAAATGTATGTACCGAGTACAGGATCGTATATGTGGCATTCTTTCATCGAAAGGCTCAATAATAATAGAAAATCCTCGAGTGTAAGTCCCCACCAGAGTTGGCGGGTTGCAAATCGCTTGGATGTCCGATCCCAAATAAGTTAAGACAATAAGTTCCCTGTATCCCAAATAATGTATTTTAGGTACATATATAAAATCAGTCCGTTTTGTAATTTCTAGATCAAGTTTACACAACGTGATTCATTTTTGTGAAAATTTTCATTGGTGTATTTTTCTTACAGTGAATGGAGGAATCTAGAGGTGATGATGAAAACACCACGAAAAGAATCAAGCGGAAGGGAACACGAATGAAGAAGCTTACCCTTAAAAGGGGTACGATCGGAAGGTAAAGATGGTTTTCGATAATCATTTGGAGCCAATCGGACCCGACAAAGAAAGCGTCGACAACTTTATTAGTTATATCTCTTTCTTAGCACGAAGCAAAATCAACATATTGATTAACGATCGATAGTGTGCCCGATACGAATAAGGAACAGATTTGGCAAGCGTTGCTGGTAACATATTTTTCCCCAATATGTTGCCATAATATGGTCCCTCTTCATTTTTGCTTATTGTAGTCACGTAGTACCTTTCTTATTGAACACCAACTTGTTTTTATCCATAATTATTGTAGGAGACATTTGACATGCCCGATCGTGATAAATTGAAGGATAAGTGGATAAAATATCTTTGGGGACGCGTTGGAGGGCCTTCAAGACTAGCACAGATATATTTTGGAGGTCTCAGGCATTCTTCCGTACGTGGAAGATTATAAGTTCCTTGATCCGAAACTTGGGAGGCTTTTGTTAGATCGCGTCAGACTCCAGAGTTTTTGGTAACTTAATTTGTTGAGTTGTCGATGATTGGTGTTTTTTTTATGTTTCTCTTCCAAAAATATAAATGATATACACTTATTTCACTATATTTTATTTTTATATTTATAGGCAAAACGAAAGAAAGCTCAAGATATCCAAGCAAATAATAAGTGTCCACACAGATTATCTCGTGGAGGCTACAAGAATTTAAAGAAAAAAATAATTGATGAGAAATTTAGGGCGAGGAAAGAGGCTTCGTCGGATCTATCTATTGTTCTCTCCCCTCCATCTCCTCCCTCTCGTCATGAGACTTGGAAGAGAGCACGCATTAACCCTGAAGAAAAGTTCGTAAATGAGGATGCTCGTGTTGTTTGTGACAAGATTGTAAGTATTGATTTTACTATATTTAACTAACATAAATATTAAAAAATACTTTAAATATTGAGCACACGACTAAAAAATGCTATATTAAACATTAACCCTCCTACGAAATATTATTTAAATACTTTTCAAAAAAATACTTGAACATTCTTGTAATCCATCACGTACAATGATTGTTTTAATGTTTTCTGCATAGGACTCTTTAGAAGAGCAGTGCTCCGAGGGTAGCTTCACACCTAGTGGGAGGAACGACATACTTGCAGTTGCAATAGGAAAGCCGGAACACCCTGGTCGTGTAAGAGGTGTTGGGAAGGGAGTTGGCATTAAGGACTATTTCGGTCGACTACACCAATCTAGAGGTTCAGGAATGGTGTCACGAGAGGAGTTGGATGTCATCATTGAGCAAGTGAAGCAACAAACACAATAAGAATTGCAGAAAGATTGGGAAAAGATGAAGGAACAAATGAAAGCAGAGGTAATGACGATGATAGGCTCACATGGGGAAGGTATACTTAGCTCTCCAGCAGTCCAGAGCACAAAAGGGAGTTGCGCTCCAGGTCCGATATCAGAAGGTACTCATGATACGATATCTAATATTCCAGTCGAAGAAGCTCCAATAAAAATCGACATCCACGACGATACAAATTCGCATGGTCATGCATCATTATACTTGGGAGAAAAGAACACGCGGATTGGAGTTACATTGTTAATCGGAATCGGAGTAACGTAAAATTCGACGACGGAATCGGTCCGAAAGCATGAAAAATCGGCCATATCATGCTTGAAAGGGACCTCACTTGACTTCATATCTTTGACAAGATAATGAAGATATTCTTTCCTTCCCCACCTCACAAAAAAACGGTCCAAGCTTGAGATTTGATGAAGACTTTCATCAAATGTCTTATTCCCTCATGTCATTATCACCTATATAATTCCAAAGAGGATGATATCATAATCTACACCAAATCCTCCTAGCAATCCTTGATGAGCTCGGCCGAATTGAAGAAAGGAAGGAAGGATATTTGGTTTTTCTTCATGTCACCATCACTTAATAAGTCCAAGATGTCTTCATCAACATAAAATCCAAGATGGTATCTCCTTGGATATTTTCGGCCGATTAGGATGTTACTAGGAAGTTTCGTTTTCTCGTTTTGTTGTATTTTCTTTCGGTTAGAAACTACTATATATAGTAGTGCTCGTTGTACTTGTAAAACATCTTGAAAGTAATAAACCTTGTATTTCTCTGAAATATACGTTGAACGAGTTCGACAAACTATAGTTATTGTTTCGACGCGTCTCGAGATTTTAACTTGATCAATTCTCAATAGGTCTTGGGAAGAGATTACCTTTTATCGAGTTATAGGTCTAGTTCGATAAAACACATCAAAACCCGTACATCATACTACCTCACGGCCGAATCCCATTCAAATTCGGCCACCCTTAGTAATTTTCAAGTGTTACTTTGATACTTGTTAAACTTCCGTTGTATTTTATACGTATTACTTACGTAATTCGTATCATAAGTGGTATCAGAGACATTTGTCTCACAGTTCTCAACGTTACTCAAGAAGATGGCTTTCACCGATGAAGAAGTAGCACAACTACGTGACGTTCTTCGCGGCTTACCGAGCCCGTAATCCATGCACGACGGGATACGACACCATGCATGCACCACGACATGCCGATGAATACAAGACAAGCGAACTTCCGGAGTTCGTAGGCGGCACCGATCCCGAGGTTTATTTGGAGTGGGAAAGAAAAATTGAACGAATGTTTGAGTTCAAGGATCTCAATGACGAGGTACGTTGCAAGTATGCGATCCTCAAACTTGGAAAGGAGCTTCCTTTGGTTTGAGCGAATGAAGACACAAAGAGTTCGTGGCGAAAAGAGAAGATACGTCGTGGGATTCTCTAAAAGAAACTACGAAAAAGATATGTCCCGGCTACACACAAGTTAAGCTTGTATCGAAAAATTTCTGACCTCACGCAAGGAAAGTTAAGTGTCGAGGAGTACATCGAGGAGTTTGAAAACTTATCCTTGATGGGAGAACTTGAAGAAAGCGAAGAATTGCGGATGTCCCGTTTCCTACGAGGTTTGAACAAAAATATTGCTAATTCCGTGGAACTCTACCCCTATTCCGACTTTGATACCTTATGCGGACTTTGCATAAAGTTGGAAAATCAAAACAAAGCAAAACTTTCTAAACCCGAATTCCCATCTAAATACGGAAATACCAACCTTGGCGCGAGTTCTAGCTCGTTTCCAAAAACTGTCACCACAAGCCAACCCGTTACTACCATTCAAAAAACTCCTATCACCCCAAAAGAAACAAGTCTATCTAAAGTACGGTGTTTCAAATGTCAAGGATTTGGACACTATCAAAGTGCTTGTCCAAATCGGAGAATTGTGACGTTACGAGAAGCCATAGCCGTCCGAGAAGAATTACTAGCCGAAGAAGAAAGAGTTGGAGACGTTTTTAACTTAGAAGCTGACGAAGAAGAAGAAGAATGCGAGGCATACGATGCCCCGAACTATGACACGAACCTCGTCCTTCGCATGTTACAAACGAAGGCAGCCCCGAGTGACGAAGAACAACGAGACCAAATCTTCCACACAAAGTGTCGTGTCGGAGATAAATGGTGTAGCTTGATCATTGACGGTGGAAGTTGTACAAACGTGGCATCAAGCGAGATGGTCTCAAAACTCGGCTTGATCACCACGGCCCATCCGAAGCCGTATGCACTCCATTGGCTCGATGATGGAAACAAGGTGAAAGTATCAAGGCAAGTGAAGGTCGGACTCACCATGGGTTCGTATGGTGATGATATTACATGCGATGTACTACCGATGGACGCATGTCACGTGTTATTAGGAAGACCTTGGTTATTTGATCGGGACGTACTACATCGAGGGAGGAGTAACGAGTATGAGTTACGTGACAAAGGTAAAAAAATTGTTCTTAAACCTATGTCACCTCAAGCTATCCGGACGATGAGTTCGAAAAAAGTCGAAGGGCCGAAACTTACGATGTTTGCAAACGAGAAAGAAGTCGAACACGCCATTGACGATGGCGAACGTGTTTATTTGATGATGATCAAAGAGGTCCGAAATCTTGCCACCAAATCACACCATGAAGAAGAGATAGATGCACTACTACACGAGTTCTCGGATGTATTTCCCGAAGACTTGCCGGTAGGATTACCACCTATCCGCGGAATTGAACACCAGATTGATCTTATACCGGGAGCTCCATTACCGAACAAAGCGGCGTATCGTTGTAATCCCGAAGAAACCAAAGAACTACAACGTCAAATTGATGAACTCATGAATCACGGATATGTCCGAGAAAGTTTGAGTCCGTGTGCGGTTCCAGTTCTACTTGTACCAAAAAAAGACGGATCATGGCGAATGTGTATTGACAGTAGAGCCGTGAATAACATCACCGTCAAGTATCGGTTCCCCATCCCGAGACTAGACGACATGTTGGACGAGTTACATGGCTCGGTTATATTTTCCAAAGTTGATTTACGGAGCGGATACAATCAAATTCGCATGCGAGAGGGAGACGAATGGAAGACGGCGTTTAAAACAAAGAATGGACTTTACGAATGGGTTGTGATGCCATTCGGCCTCACGAACGCCCCGAGCACTTTTATGAGGTTGATGAATGAGGTTCTCAAACCTTTCTTGGGAAAGTTTGTTGTCGTATACCTAGACGACATTTTGATCTACAGTCGATCCTTAGAGGAACATCTCGAACATTTGCGGCACGTATTTGAGACGCTAAGGGAACAGAAACTTTATGGAAAACGGGAGAAGTGTACTTTCCTAGTCGAGAGTCTTGTCTTTCTCGGCTATGTTGTTTCGAAAGACGGAGTTTCGGTCGACCAAGAAAAGATCGCGGCAATCAAGTCGTGGCTGACCCCAAAGACAATCACGGAGGTACGATCATTTCATGGCCTCGCTTCTTTTTACCGACGATTCATACGGGACTTTAGCGCCATCTCCAGCCCGATCACGGAGTGTCTAAAAAAAGGAACCTTTGCATGGAACGAGACGGCCCAAAAGGCTTTCGAAAAATTAAAGGGGAAGTTATGTGAAGCGCCGATTTTGACGTTACCCGATTTTTCACAACCGTTTGAGGTGGAATGTGATGCTAGCGGAGTTGGAATCGGGGCCGTACTTATTCAAAGAGGCCGTCCCATCGCCTATTTTTCGGAGAAGTTAAGTGGCGCCCGAGTGAATTATTGTACTTATGATAAGGAGTTCTATGCTATCGTAAGAGCACTCGATCATTGGAGTCACTATTTACGTTCAAAACATTTCGTGTTACATTCGGATCACGAGTCGTTGAAATACATCAACGGACAAAGCAAGCTAAGCCCGAGACATGCAAAATGGGTGGAATTTCTACAATCTTTTCACTTTTCATCCAAGTACAAAGACGGGAAGAGTAATATAGTGGCGGATGCACTATCGAGACGGTATGCCTTACTGTCGATTCTAGATGTTCGTTTGTTGGGGTTCGAGACTTTGAAAGATCATTACAGCGACGATTTGGACTTTGGGGAAATTTTTAACCGTTGTAAAACAGCCCCGTACGAGGAATTTGTGTTACAGGATGGCTTTCTCTTCAAGGGGAATAAATTATGTGTGCCAAGACATACAATTCGGGAATTGCTAGTTCGGGAAGCGCACGGAGGAGGGCTAGCCGGTCACTTCGGCTCGACCAAGACTGTAGAAGTGCTAAAAGAACATTTCTTTTGGCCGAAGATGTATGGTGACGTGAGCACAATCGTAAGTAAATGCGTCACTTGTCACATGATGAAAAGTTCGTTCAAGTCGAGTACATACATGCCGTTGCCAATACCATCACGACTGTGGGAGGATGTCTCGATGGATTGTATTGTGGCTTTACCTCGTACTCAACGAGGCAAAGACTCGATCATGGTGGTCGTCGACCGTTTTTCGAAAATGGCTCACTTTATAGCATGCCACAAAACCGATGATGCAAGCAATGTGGCGGACTTGTACTTCTGGGAAGTAGTTCGTTTACACGGAGTTCCAAAAACTATCGTGTCGGACCGAGATTCCAAATTTCTGAGTTACTTCTGGAATACTTTATGGAGAAAAGTGGGTACTAAACTCCTATTCAGTACTTCACATCACCCACAAACCGATGGACAGACCGAGGTAACTAATCGAACCTTGGGAGCATTATTGCGAGGATTGGTAAATAAAACACAGAAGGATTGGGACGTTAAACTTGCTCATGCGGAATTCGCATACAACCGATCACCCGGTTATGCCACGGCCCATTCACCTTTCGAAGTAGTATACGGATTAAATCCGCACTTGCCATTAGACTTGATTCCCTTGCCGAGCAACGAATTGGTTCACAAAGACGCCGAAGCAAAACTCAAATTAATGATGAAGTTACATGAAAAGATACGGGAACGGATTAAAGAAGTGAATGAAATTTACAAACGGAAGTCGAACAAAAATAAAAAAGCGAGATTATTTGATGTTGGCGACTTAGTTTGGATACATTTGAGAAAAGAAAGATTCCCAAGCAAACGGAAGAACAAATTGATGCCGAGAGCCGAGGGTCCGTACAAAATTGTGGAAAAAGTGAACGACAACGCATACAAAGTCGAACTTCCAGGCGAATACGGAGTACACGCGACTTTCAACGTAGGTGATCTCTCGCCTTACCTTGACGACGATGGCATTACGGAATTGAGGACAATTCCTTTCAAAGAAGGAGGGAATGATACGATATCTAATATTCCAGTCGAAGAAGCTCCAATAAAAATCGACATCCACGACGATACAAATTCGCATGGTCATGCATCATTATACTTGGGAGAAAAGAACACGCGGATTGGAGTTACATTGTTAATCGGAATCGGAGTAACATAAAATTCGACGACGGAATCGGTCCGAAAGCATGAAAAATCGGCCATATCATGCTTGAAAGGGACCTCACTTGACTTCATATCTTTGACAAGATAATGAAGATATTCTTTCCTTCCCCACCTCACAAAAAAACGGTCCAAGCTTGAGATTTGATGAAGACTTTCATCAAATGTCTTCTTCCCTCATGTCATTATCACCTATATAATTCCAAAGAGGATGATATCATAATCTACACCAAATCCTCCTAGCAATCCTTGATGAGCTCGGCCGAATTGAAGAAAGGAAGGAAGGATATTTGGTTTTTCTTCATGTCACCATCACTTAATAAGTCCAAGATGTCTTCATCAACATAAAATCCAAGATGGTATCTCCTTGGATATTTTCGGCCGATTAGGATGTTACTAGGAAGTTTCGTTTTCTCGTTTTGTTGTATTTTCTTTCGGTTAGAAACTACTATATATAGTAGTGCTCGTTGTACTTGTAAAACATATTGAAAGTAATAAACCTTGTATTTCTCTGAAATATACGTTGAACGAGTTCGACAAACTTTAGTTATTGTTTCGACGCGTCTGGAGATTTTAACTTGATCAATTCTCAATAGGTCTTGGGAAGAGATTACCTTTTATCGAGTTATAGGTCTAGTTCGATAAAACACATCAAAACCCGTACATCATACTACCTCACGGCCGAATCCCATTCAAATTCGGCCACCCTTAGTAATTTTCAAGTGTTACTTTGATACTTGTTAAACTTCCGTTGTATTTTATACGTATTACTTACGTAATTCGTATCAACTCACAACGAAGATAACGACGAGTATGAGTTATATGCGGAGGATCCTCGAAGGCGACTAGTTGCATATGCTCGCATCCACAACTTGGGGCCAACCATACACCACCGACAAATGAATGGGGATGAGGCTAGGGTGGTGGTGGTACGTGTTGTAGTGGGAGATGCACGAGTGCCATGCCCGACGGATGAGGTCAGTGTTGTGGCGGAAGCGCCGAACCAGTTTATTGCTTGGCCAAGGAGATTGATACAAAATGTTACAAATAAGGTAACACACACACACACACACATGTACGTTATTAGTGTTTAATATACCTGCTTACGTGCTTTTGGACTCTAGTGCTACACATCAATCATTTAAAACCTTCAAGCATCCAATGTGAAACCAGAAAATCAAAATGAGAGGTGTAATGGTAAAAGCAAAAACATCTTACCTACTCCAATCTTGGCATATTTAGTTTGGAACACCTGTTAACAATCATGTTATTTGACACAATCAGAAAAGAAAATGCAACAAAGTATTAAATTCAAAGAATATGAGCATAGGTCTGGTTTTTCATTTCCCTCCTAACCTTAAAGCCAGTGTCGCCTGGATTGAAATAAAATTTCTCCTCGTAACCTGAGAAAAATATAATCAGCTTTAAACAACATTTATGTCGAAAATAAAATATCATATGACAAATAACATATAAAGATGCATATAGTAATCTTATTATCAATAAAGATTTTGGTATGCATAAAATTGTACCCATAATCAAGTAATTGGGGCTGTTTTGTAATATATACAAAATTTCTAAAATTTGGTAATATATAAAAATATGGGGCATTTTGAAGTTTGGGGTTGTTTGTAATATATACAAAATTTCTAGAAATTGGGGTCGTTTTGTAATATATACAAAATCGGCCTGTTTTGAAGTTTGGGGTCATTTTGAAGTTTAGAATTTGTTTTGTAGAGCCAAATTCTGTTGAAAACAAATCATTCACTTAGTGTAGAAAATAAAGAAAAAGAATGGTCGATCCTTCACTTAAATTGTTATAACATATTCATGGTGGATAATAGTGTTCCCGAAGTTAAACTGAATCGTATATCAAACTTTACTTGATTTCGATTTTCTATTTCTTGTTTCCTTTATATATGTAGGGTATTTCTTTGGCAAAACAAGTGGATCCAAAACCCTTATCCCAACCAGATAATCGATGTGTGAAACTAATGTGGTTTGCCGCGGTTGATATTAAAGAACCCATTCATGTAGATATTGAGGCCGAGATAATTGGTGAGAAAAGGGAGTTATTTATTTGTCAACAGGATATCATGGAGTTGTTGCAAAATCAAAAGCTTTGCGTGTCTATCTTGCAATTCTACAATAAGTATGTTATTTATCTTTCAACATATAACGCACTCTTAAATGTAATAATATATATATTTACTTCTTCAAATGTTTGTCCTGTAGCGAATTTTTTAAATTGACAAAAAATTCAATATTATTGTAGGTATCTCCACAACATGTTGAAATTGTTGGGTAGAGACGAGAAATATGGATTGATGTGCCCACTCACCACTCAAAGCACTGGCAATAATAAGCAAGACATAGCAGCATACATTAGGACAAGAATTACAGCAGGAGATTTTGATTGTTTCCTAGCACCGTAATTTGCCGAGTAAGTAACACTAGTTTAAGTGAAATAGAAAAACTTCAGTTTTTCTAGTGCTTCTCAAAAGATTCATTATGTTTATTTTGTTTCCTGCTTTACTTTCTCCCTTGCTAAACTCTACTTTTTATTTTTATTTCCATGACTCGCAAAGTACTTGAAATATTGGTCAAGTTCGTTGTATTTGTATCAGATTTAGGAACTTATCACATATCTGGAAACAAACAACTAGACAATTATGGTTAGTTTCGACAATATCATCCAACAGTACTTCTGGCCGTTTGAATAATTATGTGGATTTATTGCAGGGATCATTGGCAATTGATTGTTCTTTGCCCGAAATAGAATGTCGTCGCCTGGTTCTGCTCCCTAGGGAGAAAGCCCAAGAAGGACTTGATCAACAAGATTGAGACGTATGAGTTGAATAAAAAATCTCTTTATAGTCTTGTGTGCCTATTTTGAAATAAATTTTTTATTTATTATGTCATAGAGCGTTTGATACATATCAAGTTATTAAGGGCAAGCACACTTACAAATTAAAGAAGCCCACATGGGTTTTTCCAAAGGTAAATTTTCAAATATGTTTACTTTCTATACTTATTTAAGTTAAGGCATTAAATGTTTATAATCATAATTGTTCATTTTACTTTTTTTTCAAGTGTCACAAGCAAATTGGAGGTTCGGCATGTGGGTACTTTGTTATGAGGTATATCTTTGGAGATCATCACATTAGACATCGTCGACTCATTCGAAAAGGTACCTTATTGTGTACAACCCACGTTTTTATTTTGGTGTATTAAAACAATGCTAGTAAGGGTAGTGCAAAGAGTGCATAAATGAGAAAGTATATGTAATACCTTAGGACAATTCTAAGGTACCCGCGATGTACCATTCACTGCATGCGTATTTAATCATTGGATCTGTACAAAAAAAGAATCCACCACGAATCCAATTGTGAATATATACACACAGGGTACCGTAGCCACGGGGTACCATATAGCTTCCCGATACCTTAACATGGTATTTGTAATTTTGAAAAGCAATTGGGTTTTTTTTATAGTAGGTTTCCTGTGAGACTCAATAGACCGGTCTCGGTACCGCTCCCCTGAAACTAAATGTTATAATTAAAAAAAAAACTAAAAAACTGAAAACCCGCTATAAATATGGAAAATATTTATGGATATTTGATCAAATGGTGGCCTCTTGTTAATTTGCAGACATTTGATATGGAAGAGCCTTATTCGAAGGATGATATTGATGATGTACGAAGACGTTGGACTCAATATTTTCTGGATTTTACATCTTTATTGAAGTAGTAAGAGAGGTTCCTCTATCCTTGTTATAAGTTGTTATATGATGTTTTCTTTCTTATTATTATCAGGTACTGCCAGAATATTATTTTTTCTTTGTTTCTTTTCTCTCTCTGTCTCTTTCCCCCTGTCTGTCTCTTTCTCTTTCTTTGTAAGTGTAGCGCTTCTATGAAAGCTTTCCTTTTGAACTTCTGTTTAGATGAGAATTTTGGTTCACAAATGTTAGTTGCAGATGTAAATATTTCTCTGTCACCCATTACAGGAATTAAGGCTGTCAATCACTGACACGAAACAAAAACACTATTGTGATAACATGCTATAAATTGGGCTAGGGACTTAGGGTTGAGGTTGTTGGGTTCGGGTTAGAACTGGGTTCAGCCCTGATAACTTGAATAATAGCTGGGCTTTTTTCAAAATAAGTGGCTATTGAGATTTGTTAAATAAAAAAGGCTGTTCAATTCGGAATGAAATTTATATGTTTTTTGAATTCTTAAGTATCTATAATATTTATTATGCATATATACGTACATAAATATAAATTAAAAGGGTAAAAACCGTGTTCTCCACATGTCGTGTCCTACATTTTGGGAAAAATTGCAGATCCCGTGTCCGTGTCGTGTCGTGTGTCTGAGTGTTGAGTCGGTGCTTCATAGCTTATTCCTCTATCTAAATTACGACAAAGCTCAATGTGGAAACTCCCAAGTACCTGTCTCTTTAAGGTACAAAATACATAGTAGATTTATTCTGATTTTTGATCAACTGTATGGAAAAAAAGGTTTGCAATTGTTTTGGAAATTCTGTAAACTGTTGAAAGGGTTTTGACAGTTGCAATTCCTCATTAATTAGCTGAGGTGGGATGTTCAACGATCAGATTTATTTGAGTGCAAGGGTACTAGAGAAAATAAACTACTGCATGCAGGGATGATTGTTGATGGGACTGCATAACATATTCTACTTTGACTGACATGCTGTTCCTTATTTATCTCCTTTGAATTTATTGCTGGTAAAGATTTAATGTGATAACAGGTTTTAATGTCCTTCCATGAGTGTGGAGGAAATGTTCTGTATGAAGTGAATATTCCCCTGCCTCACTGGGTAATCAAATTGGTCGAAACAACCTGCACATATAAATAGATGGGTTATTCGGGTCTAAAACGATTCTGGTTCAAAACGATAACTTGAATAATAGCCCCGATTAGCCCAGTATATCACATTTGTGGTTTGTAAATTTGCATTGTTATGTTATTTTAGGATTAGATGGAGATGTTAGTGCTGTAATTTGCTGTCCAGTTTCCTACCTCTACATTCTTGTAAAATGTTCACATGTTGTAATTTGCAGCTTATAAATAGATGGGTTATTCAGGTTGACATAGTTGATGCAATACAAACTGTTTAAATGTGGTACAGGTGTTGCAACATATTAATCAGGTAGCTATATGGATCAGCTATTCTGTGTGTTTATACTTCACACCCCTTACTCTATCTACTTTGTCTGCTTAGCTGTGGTTTCTCTTGAGGCTAATGTTCACTCAATCAATTGGTACACAAGGGTACACTACCAACACAAAGGGGGTATGTGTAAAACTCCTGTCCGCATAGTTTTTGTTCTCTTTCTTTTATTCTGAACTATCCGTTGATGAGCGTCATGAGCATTTTGTTTTTTTACTTGATGACAGCTCGAAATAGTAAGTTGTAACTTGTACCTCAGCTCTAGTTCAATTTGAATGCTTCATACATGTTTTTATTCATATATATGTAAAAAGGAAAATAAATCCCAGTATCGAGCTGTGTCCTTCTCCTAATTTTTTAGTCTGCCATTGATTTTTTGGGGGGTGGATGTTAATTTGATGGATTTTATGGTGAAAATGTTCTTGTTATTTGGTGTTTATCCTGCTTCATTTGTTTTCGTACTTATCATATAATTTTTATATGTTAACTTGCTTGCCATGGACTGTGCTGTCAGGTTTGAACTTCGTACAATAAAATGCGGAAGGAATCTTCAAGTTTTCAAGTCCCAGACATCCCATTTTGCTCAAGTATTCAAGATCTGTGAAGCTTATGAATCCTCGCGAAAAATATTTTGTTGAACTATTTTAGACATTCGAATCTTTAACTAGTATTTACTGATTATGTTTCATTTTAATGTTAGACTTGATTACGAGAATTGTTGGTTTTATTAGAGTCCAAAGTTTATAGCGATTAAAGCCGCTTAATGTTTGTTTTTGTCACTTGAGTTTAGATATTGTGTTTTGTAATGCGATTCATTATTCATTTTGTCAGTTACTCAAAAAAATTGCCACTTTTGTAACAGGGCTTTTCTAAATCTGCTATTTTTTTTAAAAAAAATATATAATTTTTCTAAATCGGTTAAAGCAAAACCCGATGTAGAATGTATATTCTTTCTAAATCGGTTAAAGCATTACCTGATTTAGGATGTCAGACATTCTCAATCGGTTAAGCGAAGACTGATTTAGAATGTCTGGCATTCTAAATCGGTTAAAGTAGTACCTGATTTAGAATGTCTGGCGTTCTAAATCGGATTTCTGAATATCCGATTTAGAATGTTACTTTCTAAATCGGTTATTTGCACTTACTAAATCGGTTAAATAACCGATGTAAAATGTATTTTCTACATCGGTTAAATAACCGATTTTAAATGTGTAGATTTTTTACATCGGTTGGATCTATAACGGTTCGAGACCCGATTTAAAAGGCCTATTTTAACCGATTTAAAATGTGTTTTTTCTAGTAGTGATTACACCTTCACATGTAGCATATATATCACAAAAATCAGAATCATGCTCATATTGATTTTTAATCATCTCAAAGCCAAGTAATTTAGAATCTAGAGCAGATAATAAGGAGTACCTTCGAGATAGTGCATCATCCACGACGTTCTCTTTACCTTTTTTATAATGAATCACATAGGGAAACGTCTCAATGAACGCCATCCAGTGGGCGTGCCTCTTATTCAACTTATGTTGGCCTTTCAGGTGCTTTAGTGACTCGTGGTTTGTGTGTATTACGAACTCTATAGGCCATAGGTAGTGTTGCCAAGTTTCAAGTGCTCGAACCAAGGTGTACAACTCCTTATCATAAGTCGGATAATTTAGCATGGCACCTCCCAACTTCTCACTGAAGTAGGAAATTGGCTTCCCTTATTGCATTATGACTGTGCCAGTACCAGTTCCGGATGCATCACACTAAATCTCGAATGATTTTCCAAAGTTTGGTAGGAATAGCAATGGTGCGTTTGAGAGTTTCTCTTTCAACAATCTAAAGGCGGCTTCCTGCTCCTTCTCCCATTTAAAGCCAACATTTTTCTTGATCACTTCGGTTAAGGGAGCTGCCAAGGTGCTAAAATTGGGTACAAAACGTCGGTAGAAGCTCGCCAAGCCATGGAAGCTTCGAACTTCACGGACTGATTTAGGACTTTCCCAATCTTTGATAGTCTTGATCTTTTCTTCATCTACCTGTATTCCCTGTGAACTCACAACAAAACCAAGGACAACAAGCTTCTCTGTCCCAAAATTGCATTTTTGAAGGTTAGCGAACATACACTCTTTTCTAAGCACAGTTAACACTTCTTTTACATGACTGACATGCTCTTGTAAACTTTTACTATAGATAAGTATGTCATCAAAGTATACGACTACAAATTTACCTATAAAAGCACGTAAAATGTGAGGTTGGTTTGGAATTGAAGCTCCCGGAACAAAATCAATTTGATGCTCAATGCCTCTTATTGGCGGCAAACCAGGAGGTGTCTCTTCCGGGAACACATCTTCAAATTCCTGTAAGAGTGCAACAATCAAATGATCAGTAGTTTCAGGAATAGATGCAAGATTAAGTAAGGCTTCATGAAACATTAATAGAACCATGGGCTGTTGTGATAGCATAGCCCGTTTAACCGCGCTAGCCCTGATTAATCTGACGGTCTTGCCTCCTTTAGAGGTAGAAGATTCGGTCTTTTCTTTCTCTTTTTCCTTTGTTGCTTGTTGCAACACCATTTGATCTTTGTGAACCTTCTTAGGAGTCATGGGTATTAGGGTGAATTTCGTTTTCTCAAAGGTGAATAAGTACTTATTTGTGAAACCATTATGAAGGACTTGGTGATCATACTGCCATGGTCTTCCTAGAAGAAGCTGAATAGCGTGCATAGGTACGACATCGTAGACTACCTCATCTATATAACTGCCAATCCTAAAGGATACCTTAGCTTGATTAGTAACCCTCAAATATCTAGTATTATTTAACCACAGTAATCTATATGGCTTAGGATGTTTTTCCACGGGTAAGCATAACTTCTTTACTAAGGCTGCACTAACTACATTCACACAACTCCCTCCATCTATAATCAAACTACATAGGTTGTCCTTGATATGACATCTAGTTTGAAATAGATTCTCTCTTTGACCTTCCTCTTCTTCTCCTATTTGAGTAGATATGGATATTCTAGTCACTACTGCACTTATTTTACCCTCATCAACTCCTTCTTCAAACTCCCCATATTCTTCCTCACACTCGGCTTCTCCCTCACTGGCCGATTCTACCTGTTCTGGTCTAGCTATGATCACTCTTTAGTTTGGACAATTTGATGCTATGTGACCAAACCCTTGACATTTAAAACATCTCACATCTCAGGACCTAGTTGGACCACTAGACGACGATCCTGTTTGAGGTGTGACCAATGGCTTTTGGGTGGGTTGAGACTTTATATTAAAAGGTTTTAACTCACCCCCTCCGTTGCTAGGTTGCCTCGTATTCCAAGGTGTACTAGGGGTATTTACTCTCCTAGTTTGTCTTCTCTTTAATTGTTGCTCTATCTTCCTAGTCGTGTGAACCATGCCCTCTAGATCGTAACAAGTCATTAATTCTAGTTGATCTCAAATTTCAATATTAAGGCCCGAAAGAAACCTAGTCATCAACCTATCTTGGTCTTTATCTAGACGAAACCTAATCGATCCCGTTTCTATTTATTTATAGTAGTCATCTACGGATTTCGACCCTTGTTTTAAAGTTTGAAGGTTGTATAGTAGGTGTCTCATGTAATAACTAGGAACAAACCTATCAGTCATGACTCTTTTAAGGGCATTCCAAGTCGTGATAGGTGGCTCAGCCTTCTGTTCTCTAGATTGAACTACATGATCCCACAAAATAAGAGCATATCATACAAACTCTATCGTGGCTAATTTGACTTTCTTAAGTTCAGAAAAGTTTCTAACTCAAATTGGCCTTCGATTCTCCTAACCCACTCAAAGAACAATTCGGGGTCGGTTTTACCTTCAAGTAGAGGAATGTGGAACTTAACACTGTTAAGATTATTATCTATCCTGTCCCGATTATTCCTAGGTTCTCTATTTATCCTAGAATCTCTATCTTCTTCAAATTCATTTTCAAATTCGTCTTCAAGTTCGTACAAAGGTGGTGGAGGTGGGCGATCATTCCTACCCTGTCTTACATTAGTATCTCGTGTCTGGTTTGTCTTAACCGATTTAAGATCTTCTCTCATTTCTTCTATTATATTAGTCATTCTATTCATCAAAGAGTACAACCCATCAATGTGATATTGAGCATCTTTTAATGACGTAATTTTTCTCCTAACAGGACCATCACTCAAATAGTCTTCTTCTTCCATTGATATTTTTCCGTCTCTCTTTTCATCTCTTGAGTTATTAGACCCAACCATTTTAAAAGATGTCACGAATGAAAAATTCAACGAGATGAAAATAGCTATATATATATATATATATATATATATATGTGTGTGTGTGTGTGTGTGTTTTTGTTTCGTTTTTTTTTAAACTTTAGCAAGCATAAACCGATAGCAAAAATAACTTGTGATGTAAATGAATGCAATAAAAGAAAGTTGAGGAACGAATGAACCTGGAACCGAAGCTCCGATGCCAAATGATACGACCTTCCTTGCACCATAAAGATCAACTCATGAAGCTCTCAAGTAGGTTCTTGAATCGGAATTCCTTGTCCCCAACGGTTGTAATGGCAGCGGAAAATGCAACGTACTATAAACTCTTAAGTAGGATTCTAACGATGTCTTGATATCTTGTAACAAGAAGCCTACGAATAAAACTCGAGATCCTATAGTTTCTATGTAATTCAAAACCAAAGAGATGGCAATCTTTGATTCCATGTAGACTGATTTAAAGTATAAATATAAAATCAACACACTGAAGCATAATAGCTATACTCGAAACTTCTTCTTCTCTTGCAACGGTTATCTGGGCAAAAGGAGGGGCTGATGTTAAAAGGAATGATACATAATCCCATTGGGCGATTTTCACACACAAAACAGCTCCCGGCCCGGCGGTGCATGTGGGCGCGTGCGGAAGCCCCTCCATCATCGGCCGATGGCCAATTGTTCGTCTCTCCGAGACGAACGTCCCCTCCAAATTTCACTCAATTCCGACAACGTTTACCTGTGCAAATCTAGGTTGCAAATTCTGGCTGAAAGCTCCATTTTCGCCGAATTTCGTTTGCCTTTTCCGGCCACATCCGTGGCGCAAACTCTTGGGAACCAACCGGAATAGACTCCTATTGTAATTCCGGTCATTTCCCCTCTGGTCCCGTCGGCTGAATCGCGGTCTCCGGCCGGCGACGATTCTTGGTCAACCATTGACCGCGGCCGCGTTTTCCCTTTTTTCGGTGTGCTCCGGCCTCCTCTCGGTAGCGGACCACTTCCATTGGATTCCTCTTGTCGAGCCGCTTCCGTTGCTTACAATTTCGACTAGGTTCTGGCCACCTCGGATTCCGGCGAGATTTTCTGGCCACCTCAGACTCCGGCGAGATTTTCCGACGGAGTCTTCCTTAGGGTTCTTGGGAGCCGCTCACTAGCAGTTTGGTTCCGGCAATCATGGCCGATGACGGCCGGTCGCTGATACGAATTACGTAAGTAATACGTATAAAATACAACGGAAGATTAACAAGTATCAAAGTATCACTTGAAAATTACTAAGGGTGGCCGAATTTGAATGGGGTTCGGCCGTGAGGTAGTATGATGTACGGATTTTGATGTGTTTTATCGAACTAGACCTATAACTCGATAAAGGTAATCTCTTTCCAAGACCTATTGAGAATTGATCAAGTTAAAATCTCGAGACGCGTCGAAACAATAACAAAAGTTTGTTGAACTCGTTCAACGTATATTTCAAAGAAATACAAAGTTTATTACTTTCAAGATATGTTACAAATACAACGAGTACTACTATATATAGTAATTTCCAACCGTAAGAAAATACAACAAAACGAGAAAACAAAACTTCCTAGAAACACACCAATCGGCCGAAAATATCCAAGGAGATACCATCTTGGATTTTATGGTGATTAAGACATGAAGAAATCCTTGATGAATCTTGGACTTATTAAGTGATGGTGACATGAAGAAGAACCAAATATCATTCCTTCCTTTCTTCAATTCGGCCGAACTCATCAAGGATTGTTAGGAGGATTTTGTGTAGATATGATATCAACCTCTTTGGAATTATATAGGTGATTATGACATGAGGGACAATGACATGAAAGATGAAAGTCTTCATTCCATCTTGTTGTTTCGGCCGTTTGTTATTATGGTGGGGAAGTAGAATATCTTCATTATCTTGTCAAAGATATGAAGTCAAGTGAGGTCCCTTTCAAGCATGTCTTGGCCGAATTTTCATGCTTTCGGACCGATTCCGTCGTCGAGTTTTACGTTATTCCGATTCCGATTAACAACGTAACTCCAATCCGTGTGTTCTTTTCTCCCAAGTATAACGATGCATGGCCATGCGAATTTGCATCGTCGTGGATGTCGATTTTTATTGGAGCTTCTTCGATTGGAATATTAGATATCGTATCATTCCCTCCTTCTTTGAAAGGAATTGACCTCAATTCCGTAATGCCATCGTCGTCAAGGTAAGGCGAGAGATCACCTACATTGAATGTCGCGTGTACTCCGTAATCGCCCGGAAGTTCGACTTTATAGGCGTTGTCGTTCACTTTTCCCACAATTTTGTACGGTCCTTCGGCTCTCGGCATTAATTTGTTCTTCCGTTTGCTTGGGAATCTTTCTTTTCTCAAATGTATCCAAACTAAGTCGCCAACATCAAATAATCTCGCTTTTTTATTTTTGTTCGACTTCCGTTTGTAAATTTCATTCACTTCTTTAATCCGTTCCCGTATCTTTTCATGTAACTTCATCATTGATTTGAGTTTTGATTCGGCGTCTTTGTGAATCAATTCGTTGCTCGGCAAGGGAATCAAATCCAATGGCATGTGCGGATTTATTCCGTATACTACTTCGAAAGGTGAATGGGCCGTGGCGAAGCCGGGTGATCGGTTGTATGCGAATTCCGCATGTGCAAGTTTAACGTCCCAATCTTTTTGTGTTTTATTCACCAATCCTCGCAATAATGCTCCCAAGGTTCGATTAGTCACCTCGGTCTGTCCATCGGTTTGTGGGTGATGTGAAGTACTGAATAGGAGTTTAGTACCCACTTTTCTCCATAAAGTATTCCAGAAGTAACTCAGAAATTTGGAATCTCGATCCGACACGATAGTTTTTGGAACTCCGTGTAAACGAACTACTTCCCGGAAGTACAAGTCCGCCACATTGCTTGCATCATCGGTTTTGTGTCATGCTATAAAGTGAGCCATTTTCGAAAAATGGTCGACGACCACCATGATCGAGTCTTTGCCTCGTTGAGTACGAGGTAAAGCCACAATAAAATCCATCGAGACATCCTCCCACGGTCGTAACGGTATTGGCAACGGCATGTATGTACTTGACTTGAACGAACTTTTCATCATGTGACAAGTGACGCATTTACTCACGATTGTGCTTACGTCACCATACATCTTTGGCCAAAAGAAATGTTCTTTTAGCACCTCTACAGTCTTGGTCGAGCCGAAATGACCGGCTAGCCCTCCTCCGTGCGCCTCCCGAACTAGCAATTCCCGAATTGTATGTCTCGGCACACATAATTTATTTCCCTTGAAAAGAAAGCCATCCTGTAAAACAAATTCCTCGTACGGGGCCGTTTTACAACGGTTAAAAATTTCCCCGAAGTCCAAATCGTCGCTGTAATGATCTTTCAAAGTCTCGAACCCCAACAAACGAACATCTAGAATCGACAGTAAGGCATACCGTCTTGATAGTGCATCCGCCACTATATTACTCTTCCCGTCTTTGTACTTGGATGAAAAGTGAAAAGATTGTAGAAATTCCACCAATTTTGCATGTCTCGGGCTTAGCTTGCTTTGTCCGTTGATGTATTTCAACGACTCGTGATCCGAATGTAATACGAAATGTTTCGAACGTAAATAGTGACTCCAATGATCGAGTGCTCTCACGATAGCATAGAACTCCTTGTCGTAAGTACAATAATTCACTCGGGCGCCACTTAATTTCTCCGAAAAATAGGCGATGGGACGGCCTCTTTGAATAAGTACTGCCCCGATTCCAACTCCGCTAGTGTCGCATTCCACCTCAAACGGTTGTGAAAAATCGGGTAACGTCAAAATCGGCGCTTCACATAACTTTCCCTTTAATTTTTCAAAAGCCTTTTGGGCCGCCTCGTTCCATGCAAAGGTTCCTTTTTTTAGACACTCCGTGATCGGGCTGGAGATGGTGCTAAAGTCCCGTATGAATCGTCGGTAAAAAGAAGCGAGGCCATGAAATGATTGTACCTCCGTGATTGTCTTTGGGGTCGGCCACGACTTGATTGCCGCGATCTTTTCTTGGTCGACCGAAACTCCTTCTTTCGAAACAACATAGCCGAGAAAGACAAGACTCTCGACTAGGAAAGTACACTTCTCCCGCTTTCCATAAAGTTTCTGTTCCCTTAGCGTTTCAAATACGTGCCGCAAATGTTCGAGATGTTCCTCTAAGGATCGACTGTAGATCAAAATGTCGTCTAGGTATACGACAACAAACTTTCCCAAGAAAGGTTTGAGAACCTCATTCATCAACCTCATAAAAGTGCTCGGGGCGTTAGTGAGGCCGAATGGCATCACAACCCATTCGTAAAGTCCATTCTTTGTTTTAAATGCCGTTTTCCATTCGTCTCCCTCTCGCATGCGAATTTGATGGTATCCGCTCCGTAAATCGACTTTGGAAAATATAACCGAGCCATGTAACTCGTCCAACATGTCGTCTAGTCTCGGGATGGGGAACCGATACTTGACGGTGATGTTATTCACGGCTCTCTTACAATACACATTCGCCATGATCCGTCTTTTTTGGTACAAGTAGAACTTGAACCGCACACGGACTTAAACTTTCTCGGACATATCCGTGATTCATGAGTTCATCAATTTGACGTTGTAGTTCTTTGGTTTCTTCGGGATTACAACGATACGCCGCTTTGTTCGGTAATGGAGCTCCTGGTACAAGATCAATTTGGTGTTCAATTCCGCGGATAGGTGGTAATCCTACCGCAAGTCTTCGAAATACATCCGAGAACTCGTGTAATAGTGCATCTATCTCTTCTTCGTGGTGTGATTTGGTGGCAAGATTTCGGACCTCTTTGATCATCATCAAATAAACACGTTCGCCATCGTCAATGGCGTGTTCGACTTCTTTCTCGTTTGCAAACATCGTAAGTTTCGGTCCTTCGACTTTTTTCGAACTCATCGTCCGGATAGCTTGAGGTGACATAGGTTTAAGAACAATTTTTTTACCTTTGTCACGTAACTCATACTCGTTACTCCTCCCTCGATGTAGTACGTCCCGATCAAATAACCAAGGTCTTCCCAATAATACGTGACATGCGTCCATCGGTAATACATCGCACGTAATATCATCACCATACGAACCCATGGTGAGTCCGACCTTCACTTGCCTTGATACTTTCACCTTGTTTCCATCATCGAGCCAATGGAGTGCATACGGTTTTGGATGGGCCGTGGTGATCAAACCGAGTTTTGAGACCATCTCGCTTGATGCCACGTTTGTACAACTTCCACCATCAATGATCAGGCTACACCATTTATCTCCGACACGACACTTCGTGTGGAAGATTTGGTCTCATTGTTCTTCGTCACTCGGGGCTGCCTTCGTTTGTAGCATGCGAAGGACGAGGTTCGTGTCATAGTTCGGGGCATCGTATGCCTCGCATTCTTCTTCTTCTTCGTCAGCTTCTAAGTTAAAAACGTCTCCAATTCTTTCTTCTTCGGCTAGTAATTCTTCTCGGGCGGCTATGGCTTCTCGTAACGTCACAATTCTCCGATTTGGACAAGCACTTTGATAGTGTCCAAATCCTTGACATTTGAAACACCGGACTTTAGATAGGCTTGTTTCTTTTGGGGTGATAGGAGTTTTTTGAATGGTAGTAACGGGTTGGTTTGTGGGGACAGTTTTTGGAAACGAGCTAGAACTCGCGCCAAAGTTGGTATTTCCGTATTTAGATGGGAATTCGGGTTTAGAAAGTTTTGTTTTGTTTTGATTTTCCAACTTTATGCAAAGTCCGCATAAAGTATCAAAGTCGGAATAGGGGTAGAGTTCCACGGAATTAGCAATATTTTTGTTCAAACCTCGTAGGAAACGGGACATCCGCAATTCTTCGCTTTCTTCAAGTTCTCCCATCAAGGATAAGTTTTCAAACTCCTCGATGTACTCCTCGACACTTAGCTTTCCTTGGGTGAGGTCAGAAATTTTTCGATACAAGCTTAACTTGTGTGTAGCCGGGACATATCTTTTTCGTAGTTTCTTTTTTAGAGAATCCCACGAACGTATCTTCTCTTTTCCTAAGACGAACTCTTTGTGTCTTCATTCGCTCAAACCAAAGGGAAGCTCCCTTTCCAAGTTTGAGAATCGCATACTTGCAACGTACCTCGTCATTGAGATCCTTGAACTCAAACATTCGTTCAATTTTTCTTTCCCACTCCAAATAAACCTCGGGATCGGTGCCGCCTACGAACTCCGGAAGTTCGCTTGTCTTGTATTCATCAGCATGTCGTGGTGCATGCATGGTGTCGTATCCTCGTCGTGCATGGATTCTGGGCTCCGGTAAGCCGCGAAGAACGTCACGTAGTTGTGCTACTTCTTCATCGGTGAATGCCATCTTCTTGAGTAACGTCGAGAACTGTGAGACAAATGTCTCTGATACCACTTATGATATGAATTACGTAAGTAATACGTATAAAATACAACGGAAAATTAACAAGTATCAAAGTATCACTTGAAAATTACTAAGGGTGGCCGAATTTGAATGGGGTTCGGTCGTGAGGTAGTATGATGTACGGATTTTGATGTGTTTTATCGAACTAGACCTATAACTCGATAAAGGTAATCTCTTCCCAAGACCTATTGAGAATTGATCAAGTTAAAATCTCGAGACGCGTCGAAACAATAACTAAAGTTTGTTGAACTCGTTCAACGTATATTTCAAAGAAATACAAAGTTTATTACTTTCAAGATATGTTACAAATACAACGAGTACTACTATATATAGTAGTTTCCAACCGTAAGAAAATACAACAAAACGAGAAAACGAAACTTCCTAGAAACACACCAATCGGCCGAAAATATCCAAGGAGATACCATCTTGGATTTTATGGTGATTAAGACATGAAGAAATCCTTGATGAATCTTGGACTTATTTAGTGATGGTGACATGAAGAAGAACCAAATATCATTCCTTCCTTTCTTCAATTCGGCCGAACTCATCAAGGATTGTTAGGAGGATTTTGTGTAGATATGATATCAACCTCTTTGGAATTATATAGGTGATTATGACATGAGGGACAATGAGATGAAGGATGAAAGTCTTCATTCCATCTTGTTGTTTCGGCCGTTTGTTATTATGGTGGGGAAGTAGAATATCTTCATTATCTTGTCAAAGATATGAAGTCAAGTGAGGTCCCTTTCAAGCATGTCTTGGCCGAATTTTCATGCTTTCGGACCGATTCCGTCGTCGAGTTTTACGTTATTCCGATTCCGATTAACAACGTAACTCCAATCCGCGTGTTCTTTTCTCCCAAGTATAACGATGCATGGCCATGCGAATTTGCATCGTCGTGGATGTCGATTTTTATTGGAGCTTCTTCGACTGGAATATTAGATATCGTATCAGTCGCCGCCGGCGAATGGGCAGCCACCGGACTTTGTTCATCCATCGTCGATTCCGACAATGATTTCTACGGAAGTCCTCATGTCCTGCTTCCAATATATGATGTCATCATCTCTTTCCAATATTTCCTATTCGGAGACGCCTTCGGTCTCTCCATCATTCCCGGCTTCGATGCCGCTCCAGAATTCGGCCCCCCAGCTCGGTTCCCTCAATCAAAACGACCCAGGTTTGGGAAAAACTACGGGGCCCACTCCTTCATCTTTCAAGGAAGCTCTGACAGGTAATCTCTCTAACTCGAGGAAAGATATTCATTTCTCAGATGATATTTATCGTAACTGCTGTGATCCGGTGCGCAAAGGGGATTTCATATCTATTTCCTTAGATGAAAAAATTTACTCTGAAGGGGTTAAATACCTTCAAAATTCCTTAAACGGTCGGTTGTTGCAACCGAAAAACTCTAAGCCTTACTCTCTTGATCAACTGAAGGCTAAATTGCAAAATGCTTGGTCTATCTCCACGTCCTGGAAATTAATACCTGATACGAATTACGTATGAAAATGGACGTAAACTCCTATGGAATGCAGCGGAAATATAATTGATTCTCACAACACTCGAATATGTGTAACACTCGTAAGATATAACCGAAAGTAGGGCAATTCGGCTTACGTAAACAAGAACAATATGAATGATTTATCAAACTAGACCTATAGTTTGATAAGATAATCTTTCCTCAAGACCTATTGAGAATCGATTCGATTAAAACTCGAAAACGCGTCGAATTATAATCAAGGTTTCGATGAAAAGCATTCACCAAGAAAACACAAGTGTATTCTTATTTTCTTTAACATACAATATCCATAATGAAAGCATCAACAAGACTACTTATAGCATGGTAGTCTTCTTAGCAACTAAGGAATCAAACAAGATCACATGATCTTGAAATGAAAAACAAAACAACAAGATAAAATACAAGGGAATCAAATCAAAGGGAGGGGGAATCACACAACAAAATGAATATAAGACACCCCACATAACATGCAAGTCTAATCATGACATGTGAGGGGAGGAAAAACAACAAAAAATAAGAAAAATCAGCAATAATGGCATTTGTTGGTCTGTCGGACACGGCCCGTGCCGATCGGCACGGCCGCGGCGGCATGTGCGGGCGCACATGTTCGGTAGGACTCGACCGTGTCGCCTGGCACGGTCGGTTTGGTCGGACAGCGGGATTTGTACTATCCGGAAGAGTGTGACTCGGCCGTGTCGCCTGGCACGGTCGGGTTGTGTCGGCACGGGCCGTGTCGGACGACACGGTCGGGTTCGGTCGGCAGCGAGATTTCATTATCCAGGACACCTCGGCACGGGCCGTGTCGGATGACACGGCCGGGTTCGGTCGGCAGTGATCGGCGATTCGGCAGTGGTGGTCGGCGATGATCGGCCGATTCGGCAGTGGTGAATTTTCCGGCGGTGGTGATTTTTCCTGATTCGTCCATTTTCCGGCCGATTGTCGACCTTCCGCATAGCATGACACGGGCCGTGTTATATGACACGGCCGAGGCGAGACTCCACGTCTTATGTCCGTTTTCTCGCCTAAATACGTAGTAGCCCGTGCATGGCGTGTAGTAAGGTCATTTATATCGATCCTTACTTCGTCTTCTTCGTTCATATCAAATGATTCCGTATCATCTCCTCCTCCTTTAAAAGGAATTGTCCTCAATTTCAAAATTCTGTCATCATCGATGTAAGGTGAGAGGTCCCCAACATTAAAGGTTGCATGAATCCCATAATCTCCCGGAAGTTCTAATTTGTTAGCGTTGTCGTTCACTTTCGCGATTACTTTAAACGGTCCCTCCGCTCGCGGCATTAATTTGTTCTTACGTTTATTTGGAAATCGCTCTTTTCTTAAATGCAACCAAACCAAATCACCAACTTCGAACAATCTCGGCCTTCTTTGTTTGTTCGACTTTCTTTTGTAAGCCTCGTTTATTTCCTTGATTCGATTACATACTTGCTCGTGTAATTTCATCATCGATTTCAATTTTGATTCCGCATCCTTGTGCACTAACTCGTCACTTGGCAATGGAATTAGATCTAACGGCATGTACGGGTTTAGTCCGTAAACTACTTCGAACGGAGAGTGTGTCGTGGCATGAGTAGGAGAACGATTATAAGCGAACTCCGCATGTGCAAGTTTCAAGTCCAAATCCTTATGTGTCTTGCTCACAAGACCACGTAGTAATGTGCCCAACGTTCGATTGGTCACCTCGGTTTGACCGTCCGTTTGTGGATGATGTGACGTGCTAAATAGTAGTTTGGTTCCCACCTTTCTCCACAAGGTGTTCCAAAAATAACTAAGGAATTTTGAGTCCCGATCCGAAACAATCGTTTTTGGAACCCCATGCAATCGCATGCGATTTCTCGGAAATACAAATCGGCGACGTTACTCGCGTCGTCTGTCTTGTGGCAAGCCACAAAGTGAGCCATCTTCGAAAATCGGTCTACGACAACCATAATAGCATCTCTCCCTCGTTGAGTACGAGGCAAAGCAACAATAAAATCCATTGAGACATCTTCCCACGGTCTTTCCGGAATCGGCAAAGGCATGTATGCTCCCGGTTTGAATGAACTTTTAGCAATATGGCATGTCACACACTTATTAATTATGTCGTGTACATTCACTTGCATCTTCGGCCAATGGAAATGCTCTTTAAGGACCTCCAACATTTTGGCCGAACCAAAATGACCGGCCAAGCCTCCACCGTGAGCTTCCCGAACTAATAATTCCCGAATCGGGTGTTTGGGTAAACATAGGCGATTCCCTTTGAAAAGGAATCCTTCTTGCAACGTAAACTCTCCAAACGGACCAGATTTACACCGAATGAAAACCTCACCAAAATCCACATCCCCATCATAATACTCCTTCAATGCTTCGAACCCAAGCAACCGAATGTCAAGAGTAGAGAGCAAGGCATACCGTCTAGACAAAGCATCCGCCACAACGTTGCTCTTGCTATCTTTGTACTTCGATGAAAAGTGGAATGATTGCAAGAATTCCACCCATTTAGCATGTCTCGGACTCAACTTTAGTTGGCCGTTGATATATTTCAAGGACTCATGATCCGAATGTAGGATGAAATGTTTCGGCCGAAGGTAATGGCTCCAATGATCAAGAGCTCTCACAATGGCATAGAACTCCTTGTCATAAGTACAATAGTTGAGTCGAGCCCCACCCAATTTCTCCGAAAAATAGGCAATTGGTCGCCTCCTTGGACGAGGACCGCCCCAATACCCACTCCACTTGCGTCACATTCTACCTCGAAAGGTTGTGAAAAGTCGGGTAAAGCCAAGATAGGTGCTTCACACATTTTCGCCTTCAATTTTTCAAACGCCCCTTGGCGGCCCATTCCACATAAACGGTCCCTTTTTCAAGCATTCCGTTATCGGACTAGAAATGGTACTAAAGTCTCGTATGAACCTCCGATAAAATGAAGCAAGTCCGTGAAAGGATCGGACTTCCGTGATGGTTTTAGGCGTAGGCCAAGATTTAATCGCCTCGATCTTGGTTTGATCAACCGACACTCCTTCTTTAGAAACGATGTAGCCAAGAAAGGCTACACTCTTGACTAGAAACGAACACTTCTCCTTTTTCCCATAAAGTTTTTGATCCCTAAGGATCTCGAAGACTTTCCTCAAGTGCCCGGTATGCTCTTGCAATGATCGACTATAAATTAAGATGTCGTCCAAGTATACGACGACAAATTTTCCCAAAAATGGCTTAAGTACCTCATTCATTAATCGCATGAAAGTACTTGGCGCATTTGTAAGGCCAAAGGGCATGACGAGCCATTCATATAATCCATGTTTTGTCTTGAAAGCCATTTTCCATTCATCTCCTTCCCGCATGTGAATTTGATGATAGCCACTTCTCAAATCAACCTTCGAAAAAATCACCGAACCATGCAACTCGTCCAACATATCATCAAGTCTCGGAATTGGGAACCGATATTTGATGGTTATGTTGTTCACGGCTCTACTATCTATACACATTCGCCATGACCCATCCTTCTTTGGAACAAGTAAAACCAGAACCGCACAAGGACTCAAACTTTCTCGAACGTACCCGCGGTTCATTAGCTCCTCGATTTGCTTTTGCAACTCCTTTGTATCCTCGGGGTTACATCGATAGGCGGCCTTGTTAGGGAGTGATGCACCCAGTACAAGGTCGACTTGGTGTTCAATCCCACGCAAAGGTGGTAAACCCGGTGGTAAGTCTTCCGGGAAGACATCCGCAAATTCTTGTAGCAAGGTATCGATATTTCTCTTGCCTTGCACAACTACGTCAACATCTCGTGTTTCTTTAATCATCAATAAATACACACGTTCGCCATCGTCAATAGCGTGTCTCACCTCTTTCTCGCTAGCAAACATGGTAAGCTTCGGTTTCTCCATTTGATTAGAACTCATCGATCGAATGGCTTGGGGTGCCATCGGTTTAAGCACAATCTTCTTGCCTTTATCTCGTAATTCATATTCGTTACTCCTTCCTCGATGCAAAACATCTCGGTCGAACATCCATGGTCGTCCCAAAAGTACGTGGCATGCGTCCATCGGGAGTACGTCACATAACACATCGTCTCCATATGATCCCATGGTTAAGTTGACCCGTACTTGTCTCGTCACCTTCACTTTGCTTCCATCATCGAGCCAATGTAAAGCATACGGTCTCGGGTGAGACATAGTAGTTAGCCCGAGCTTGGTGACCATCTCGTTTGATGCTACATTCGTGCAACTCCCTCCGTCTATTATCAAGCTACACCACTTTTCTCCGACTTTGCATTTGGAATGAAAGATTTGGTCTCTTTGCTCCGTATCACTTGGAACGATTTTGGTATGTAGTGCTCGAAGCACTAGAGTAGTATCATATTCCGGAGCGTCATAAGTCTCGAAATCCTCATTCTCTTCCTCGGCCTCCATGTTAAATACGTGATACGAATTACGTAAGTAATACGTATAAAACACAACGGAAGATTAACACGTTTACAATATGGATCGAAATTACAAAGGTGATGGACGAATTTTATGTGGGATTCGGCCGTGATGAGTAAGATGTACGGAGTTTGGTGTGTTTTTATCGAACTAGACCTATAACTCGATAAAAGGGTAATCGCTTCCCAAGACCTTTTGAGAATTGATTAAAGTTAAAATCTCGAAACTCGTCGAAACAATAACTAAGGTTTGTCGAACTCGTTCAACGTATATTTCAAAGGAAATACAAAGTTTATTATGATTCTCGATGATTTACAAGTACAACGATCACTACTATATATAGTAGTTTACAACCGAAAGAAAATACAACAAAACGAAAAAAAACGAACTTCCTAGCAACATCATTTCGGCCGAAATCCAAGGATTGAGATATCAAATCTCTTGGTGTTATTAGGTGAAAGGGACATGAAGTTTATTTTGGTCTTTGATGGTGACATGAAGTAGAACAACACACCATCCTTCCCATGCATTTCGGCCGATCCCACTCCATTTGGTGTAGATTTGTGATAGTGACATGATGAAGAAAGTCTTCTCTCCATCCATATGCATTTCGGCCGTTTGTGTAAGGAGGGAATCACACCTTTATTTTGTAAAGATATTTGTAAAGATATGAAGACAAAGTGTCCCTTTCAAGCATGTTTCGGCCGATCTTCATGCTTTCGGTCGATCCGTCGTCGAATTCTACGTCACTCCGATTCCGATTAACAACGTAACTCCAATCCGTTTAACATTTTCTCCTAAGTACAACGATGCATGGCCATGCGAATTTGCATCATCATGGATGTCGATTTTTATCGGAGTTTCTTCGACTGGAATATTAGATATCGTATCATTCCCTCCGTCTTTGCAAGGAATTGACCTCAGTCGCAATGCCATCGTCGTCAAGATAAGGTGAGAGATCACCTACGTTGAATGTCGCGTGTACTCCGTATTCGCCGGAAGTTCGACTTTGTATGCGTTGTCGTTCACCTTTTCCACAATTTTGTACGGACTCGGCTCTCGCATCAATTTGTTCTTCCGTTTGCTTGGGAATCTTTCTTTTCTCAAATGTATCCAAACCAAGTCGCCAATATCAAATAATCTCGTCTTTTTATTTTTGTTCGACTTCCGTTTGTATATTTCATTTACTTTAATCCGTTCCGTATCTTTCGTAACTTCATCATGGATTTGAGTTTTGCTTCGGCGTCCTTGTGAACCAATTCGTTGCTCGGCAGGGAATCAAGTCCAATGGCAAGTGCGGATTTAATCCGTATACCACTTCAAAAGGTGAATGGGCCGTGGCATAACCGGTGATCGGTTGTATGCGAATTCGCATGAGCAAGTTTAACGTCCCAATCTTTCGAGTTTTATTTACCAACCCTCGTAATAATGCTCCCAAGGTTCGATTAGTTACCTCGATCTGTCAATGCTTTTGCGGGTGATGTGAAGTCTTGAATAGGAGTTTAGTACCGACTTTCCTCCATAAAGTATTCCGAGTAACTCGGAAATTTGGAATCTCGATCCGACACGATAGTTTTGGAACTCCGTGTAAACGAACTATTTCCCGGAAATACAAGTCCGCCACGTTGCTTGCATCATCGGTTTTGTGGCATGCGACAAAGTGAGCCATTTTCGAAAAACGGTCGACGACCACCATGATCGAGTCTTTGCCTCGTTGAGTACGAGGTAAAGCCACAATAAAATCCATCGAGACATCCTCCCACGGCCAGAATTCGTAGCATCGGCAGCGGCATGTATGTACTCGACTTGAGCGAACTTTTCATCATATGACAAGTTACGCATTTGCTCACGATTGTGCCGACGTCACCATACATCTTCGCCAAAAGAAATGTTCTTTTAGCACCTCTGATCTTGGTCGAGCCAAGTGACCGGCTAGTCCTCCTCCGTGCGCCCCGAACCAAGAATTCCCGAATTGTATGTCTCGACACATAGTTTATTCCCTTGAAGAGAAAGCCATCTTGTAAAACAAATTCCTCAGACGGGCCGTTTTACAACGGTTAAAAATTTCCCGAAATCCAAATCGTCGTTGTAATGATCTTTCAAAGTCTCGAATCCCAACAAACGAACATCTAGCATCGATAAGAAGGCATACCGTCTCGACAGTGCATCCGCCACTACATTACTCTTCCCGTCTTTGTATTTGGATGAAAAGTGAAAAGATTGTAAAAATTCCACCCATTTTGCATGTCTCGGGCTTAGTTTGCTCTGTCCGTTGATGTATTTCAACGACTCGTGATCCGAATGCAGCACGAAATGTTTGAGCATGAGATAATGACTCCAATGATCGAGTGCTCTTACGATAGCATAGAACTCCTTGTCGTAAGTACAATAATTCACTCGGGCGCCACTTAACTTCTCCGAAAAATAGGCAATGGGACGGCCTCTCTGAATAAGCACTGCCCCGATTCCAACTCCGCTAGCGTCGCATTCTACCTCAAACGGTTGTGAAAAATCGGGCAACGTCAAAATCGGCGCTTCACATAATTTTCCCTTTAAGTTTTCAAAAGCCTTTTGGGCCGTCTCGTTCCAAGCAAAGGTTCCCTTTTTCAGACACTCCGTGATCGGACTGGATATAGTGCTGAAGTCCCGTATGAATCGTCGGTAAAAAGAAGCGAGGCCATGAAATGACCGTACCTCCGTGATTGTCTTTGGGGTCGGCCACGACTTGATTGCCGCAATCTTCTCTTGGTCGACCGAAACTCCGTCTTTCGAAACAACATAGCCGAGAAAGACAAGACTCTCGACTAGGAAAGTACACTTCTCCCGTTTTCCATAAAGTTTTTGTTCCCTTAGTGTCTCAAACACGTACCGCAAATGTTCGAGATGTTCTTCTACGGACCGACTGTAGATCAAAATGTCATCTAAGTACACGACAACAAACTTTCCCAAGAAAGGTTTAAGAACCTCGTTCATCAACCTCATAAAGGTGCTCGGGGCGTTGGTGAGGCCGAATGGCATCACAACCCATTCGTAAAGTCCATTCTTCGTTTTGAACGCCGTTTTCCATTCGTCTCCCTCTCGCATGCGGATTTGATGGTATCCGCTCCGTAAATCAACTTTAGAAAATATAACCGAGCCATGTAACTCGTCTAGCATGTCGTCTAGTCTCGGGATGGGAAACCGATACTTGACGGTGATGTTATTCACGGCTCTACTGTCAATACACATTCGCCATGTTCCGTCTTTTTTTGGTACGAGCAGAACTGGAACCGCACACGGACTTAAACTTTCTCGGACATATCCGTGATTCATGAGTTCATCAATTTGACGTTGTAGTTCTTTTGTTTCTTCGGGATTACAACGATACGCAGCTTTGTTCGGTAATGGAGCTCCCGGTATAAGATCAATCTGGTGTTCAATCCCGCGGATAGGTGGTAATCCTACCGGCAAGTCTTCGGGAAACACGTCCGAAAACTCGTGTAATAGTGCATCTATCTCCTCCTCATTTTGCGATTTGGTGGCAAGATTTCGGACCTCCTTGATCATCATCAAATAAACACGTTCGCCATCGTCAATGGCGTGTTCGACTTCTTTCTCGTTTGCAAACATCGTAAGTTTCGGTCCTTCGACTTTTTTCGAACTCATCGTCCGGATAGCTTGAGGTGACATAGGTTTAAGAACAATTTTTTTACCTTTGTCACGTAGCTCATACTCATTACTCCTCCCTCGGTGTAGTACGTCCCGATCAAATAACCAAGGTCTTCCTAATAACACGTGACATGCGTCCATCGGTAATACATCGCATGTAATATCATCGCCATACGAACCCATGGTGAGTCCGACCTTCACTTGCCTTGATACTTTCACCTTGTTTCCATCATCGAGCCAATGGAGTGCATACGGCTTAGGATGGGCCGTGGTGACCAAGCCGAGTTTTGAAACCATCTCGCTTGATGCCACGTTTGTACAACTTCCACCGTCAATGATCAAGCTACACCATTTCTCTCCGACACGACACTTCGTGTGAAAGATTTGGTCTCGTTGTTCTTCGTCACTCGGGGCTGCCTTCGTTTGCAACATGCGAAGGACAAGGTTCGTGTCATAGTTCGGGGCATCGTATGCCTCGCATTCTTCTTCTTCGTCAGCTTCTAAGTTAAAAACGTCTCCAACTCTTTCTTCTTCGGCTAATAATTCCTCTCGGGCGGCTAGGGCTTCTCGTAACGTCACAATCCTCCGATTCGGACAAGCACTTTGATAGTGTCCAAATCCTTGACATTTGAAACATCGGACTTTAGATAGGCTCGTCTCTTTTGGTGTGGTAGGGTTTTGGAAGGGTAGTAACGGATTTGGTTTGGTGGTGACAGGTTTTGGAAACGAGCTAGAACTCGCCAAAGTTGGTATTTCCGTATTTAGGTGGGAATTCGGGTTTAGAGAGTTTGGTTTTGTTTTGATTTTCCAACTTTATGCAAAGTCCGCATAAAGTATCGAAGTCAGAATAGGGGTAGAGTTCCACGGAATTAGCAATGTTTTTGTTCAAACCTCGTAGGAAACGGGACATCCGCAATTCTTCGCTTTCTTCAAGTTCTCCCATCAAGGATAAGTTTTCAAACTCCTCGATGTACTCCTCGACACTGAGCTTTCCTTGCGTGAGGTCAGAAATTTTTCGGTACAGGCTTAGCTTGTGTGTAGCCGGGACATATCTTTTTCGTAGTTTCCTTTTTAGGGAATCCCACGAACGTATCTTCTCTTTTCCGGCACGATTTCTTTGTGTCTTCATTCGCTCAAACCAAAGGGAAGCTCCCTTTCCAAGTTTGAGAATCGCGTACTTGCAACGTATTTCGTCATTGAGCTCCTTGAACTCAAACATTCGTTCAATCTTTCTTTCCCACTCCAGATAAACTTCAGGATCGGTGCCGCCTACGAACTCCGGAAGTTCGCTGGTCTTGTATTCATCCGCATGTCGTGGTGCATGCATGGTGTCATGTCCTCGTCGTGCATGGATTCTGGGCTCCGGTAAGCCGCGAAGAACGTCACGTAGTTGTGCTACTTCTTCATCGGTGAAGGCCATCTTCTTCAGTGATGTCGAGAACTGTGAGACAAGTGGTCTCTGATACCACTTATGATACGAATTACGTAAGTAATACGTATAAAACACAACGGAAGATTAACACGTTTACAATATGGATCGAAATTACAAAGGTGATGGACGAATTTTATGTGGGATTCGGCCGTGATGAGTAAGATGTACGGAGTTTGGTGTGTTTTTATCGAACTAGACCTATAACTCGATAAAAGGGTAATCGCTTCCCAAGACCTTTTGAGAATTGATTAAAGTTAAAATCTCGAAACTCGTCGAAACAATAACTAAGGTTTGTCGAACTCGTTCAACGTATATTTCAAAGGAAATACAAAGTTTATTATGATTCTCGATGATTTACAAGTACAACGATCACTACTATATATAGTAGTTTACAACCGAAAGAAAATACAACAAAACGAAAAAAAACGAACTTCCTAGCAACATCATTTCGGCCGAAATCCAAGGATTGAGATATCAAATCTCTTGGTGTTATTAGGTGAAAGGGACATGAAGTTTATTTTGGTCTTTGATGGTGACATGAAGTAGAACAACACACCATCCTTCCCATGCATTTCGGCCGATCCCACTCCATTTGGTGTAGATTTGTGATAGTGACATGATGAAGAAAGTCTTCTCTCCATCCATATGCATTTCGGCCGTTTGTGTAAGGAGGGAATCACACCTTTATTTTGTAAAGATATTTGTAAAGATATGAAGACAAAGTGTCCCTTTCAAGCATGTTTCGGCCGATCTTCATGCTTTCGGGTCGATCCGTCGTCGAATTCTACGTCACTCCGATTCCGATTAACAACGTAACTCCAATCCGTTTAACATTTTCTCCTAAGTACAACGATGCATGGCCATGCGAATTTGCATCATCATGGATGTCGATTTTTATCGGAGTTTCTTCGACTGGAATATTAGATATCGTATCAATACGTCATCAAGGCCTTCCTTTTCGTCCTCGACCAAAAGTTCGTCTCGGACCGCAAGAGTTTCTCTTAAAGTGACCACCCGTTTATTTGGACATGCATTTTGATAGTGACCAAAGCCTTGACATTTAAAACATCTCACTTTAGCCAAGCTCGTTTCCTTGGAAACGTGGGGAACCTTCGGGGCCGGGGTAGGGACTTGAAAAGGTACGGTAGGTTTCGTAGTCGAACTTGAGCCGGCACTTGTATTTCCGAATTTGTATGGGAATTCGGGTTTGGTAAACTTCAATTTGTTTTGAGCTTCAATTTTTATGCATAGCCCGCATAAAGTGTCAAAATCTCCGTATGGGTATAATTCCACCGTATTTGCAATGTTTCGGTTTAGATCACGTAAGAAACGTGACATTCTTTGTTCTTCATTTTCTTCAAGTTCTCCCATTAAGACCAAGCCTTCAAATTCTTCGATATATTCTTCCACACTTAGTTTCCCTTGTACAAACTCCGCAATTTTTCGGTACAAGGTTAACCGATGTGATGTCGGGACATACCTTTTACGTAGTTTTTTCTTCAAAGAATCCCAAGAACGGATTTTCTCTTTTCCCGCACGAGCTCGTTGTGTTTTCATACCCTCGAACCATAAGGAAGCGCCCTTCCCTAACTCGAGAATTGCATATTTGCAACGTTTCTCATCGTTAAGATGCTTGAAGTCGAACATACGTTCAATCTTCCTCTCCCATTCCAAGTAAACTTCGGGATTAGTACCTCCGACAAATTCCGGAAGTTCATTAACTTTAAATTCATCCACATGACGCGGTGAATGTGCATCATATCCTCCTCTTCTTGCTTGAAAACGTGGTTCTTGCATGCTGTGTAGTGCTTCACGTAGTTTCTCCATGAAATCGTCGGAAAAATCCATGATAAGATATTTTTGATAAGAAAATCGCCAAGAGAAATTCGCCAAGGAAGTAACCTTGGGCTCCGATGCCACTAATGATACGAGTTACGTATGAAAATGGACGTAAACTCGTATGGAATGCAGCGGAAATATAATTGATCCTCACAACACTCGAATATGTGTAACACTCGTAAGATATAACCGAAAGTAGGGCAATTCGGCTTACGTAAACAAGAACAATATGAATGATTTATCAAACTAGACCTATAGTTTGATAAGATAATCTTTCCTCAAGACCTATTGAGAATCGATTCGATTAAAACTCGAAAACGCGTCGAATTATAATCAAGGTTTCGATGAAAAGCATTCACCAAGAAAACACAAGTGTATTCTTATTTTCTTCAACATACAATATCCATAATGAAAGCATCAACAAGACTACTTATAGCATGGTAGTCTTCTTAGCAACTAAGGAATCAAACAAGATCACATGATCTTGAAATGAAAAACAAAATAACAAGATAAAATACAATGGAATCAAATCAAAGGGAGGGGGAATCACACAACAAAATGAATATAAGACACCCCACATAACATGCAAGTCTAATCATGACATGTGAGGGGAGGAAAAACAACAAAAAATAAGAAAAATCAGCAATAATGGCATTTGCTGGTCTGTCGGACAGGGCCCGTGCCGATCGGCACGGCCGCGGCGGCATGTGCGGGCGCACATGTTCGGCAAGACTCGACCGTGTCGCCTGGCACGGTCGGTTTGGTCGGACAGCGGGATTTGTACTATCCGGAAGAGTGTGACTCGGCCGTGTCGCCTGGCACGGTCGGGTTGTGTCGGCACGGGCCGTGTCGGACGACACGGTCGGGTTCGGTCGGCGAGATTTCATTATCCAGACACCTGCACGGGCCGTGTCGGATGACACGGCCGGGTTCGGCAGTGATCGCCGCCCGGCAGTGGTGGTCGGCAGTGATCGCCGGCCCGGCAGTGGTGGTCAGGTGATCGGCGCCGGCAGGTGGTGAATTTTCCGGCCGGTGGTGATTTTTCCAGCAGTTCGTCTATTTTCCGGCCGATTGTCGACCTTCCGGCATAGCATGACACGGGCCGTGTTATATGACACGGTTGAGACCGAGACTCCACGTCTTATGTCCGTTTTCTCGCCTAAATACGTAGTAGCCCGTGCATGGCGTGTAGTAAGGTCATTTATATCGATCCTTACTTCGTCTTCTTCGTTCATATCAAATGATTCCGTATCATCTCCTCCTCCTTTAAAAGGAATTGTCCTCAATTTCAAAATTCTGTCATCATCGATGTAAGGTGAGAGGTCCCCAATATTAAAGGTTGCATGAATCCCATAATCTCCCGGAAGTTCTAATTTGTTAGCGTTGTCGTTCACTTTCGCGATTACTTTAAACGGTCCCTCCGCTCGCGGCATTAATTTGTTCTTACGTTTATTTGGAAATCGCTCTTTTCTTAAATGCAACCAAACCAAATCACCAACTTCGAACAATCTCGACCTTCTTTGTTTGTTCGACTTTCTTTTGTAAGCCTCGTTTATTTCCTTGATTCGATTACGTACTTGCTCGTGTAATTTCATCATCGATTTCAATTTTGATTCCGCATCCTTGTGCACTAACTCGTCACTTGGCAATGGAATTAGATCTAACGGCATGTACGGATTTAGTCCGTAAACTACTTCGAACGGAGAGTGTGCCGTGGCATGAGTAGGAGAACGATTATAAGCGAACTCCGCATGTGCAAGTTTCAAGTCCAAATCCTTCTGTGTCTTGCTCACAAGACCACGTAGTAATGTGCCCAACGTTCGATTGGTCACCTCGGTTTGACCGTCCGTTTGTGGATGATGTGACGTGCTAAATAGTAGTTTGGTTCCCACCTTTCTCCACAAGGTGTTCCAAAAATAACTAAGGAATTTTGAGTCCCGATCCGAAACAATCGTTTTTGGAACCCCATGCAATCGTACGATTTCTCGGAAATACAAATCGGCGACGTTACTCGCGTCGTCTGTCTTGTGGCAAGCCATAAAGTGAGCCATCTTCGAAAATCGGTCTACGACAACCATAATAGCATCTCTCCCTCGTTGAGTACGAGGCAAAGCAACAATAAAATCCATTGAGACATCTTCCCACGGTCTTTCTGGAATTGGCAAAGGCATGTATGCTCCCGGTTTGAATGAACTTTTAGCAATATGGCATGTCACACACTTATTAATTATGTCGTGTACATTCACTTGCATCTTCGGCCAATGGAAATGCTCTTTAAGGACCTCCAACATTTTGGCCGAACCAAAATGACCGGCCAAGCCTCCACCGTGAGCTTCCCGAACTAATAATTCCCGAATCGGGTGTTTGGGTAAACATAGGCGATTCCCTTTGAAAAGGAATCCTTCTTGCCAGGTAAACTCTCCAAACGGACCAGATTTACACCGAATGAAAACCTCACCAAAACCCACATCCCCATCATAATACTCCTTCAATGCTTCGAACCCAAGCAACCGAATGTCAAGAGTAGAGAGCAAGGCATACCGTCTAGACAAAGCATCCGCCACAACGTTGCTCTTGCTATCTTTGTACTTCGATGAAAAGTGGAATGATTGCAAGAATTCCACCCATTTAGCATGTCTCGGACTCAACTTTAGTTGGCCGTTGATATATTTCAAGGACTCATGATCCGAATGTAGGATGAAATGTTTCGGCCGAAGGTAATGGCTCCAATGATCAAGAGCTCTCACAATGGCATAGAACTCCTTGTCATAAGTACAATAGTTGAGTCGAGCCCCACCCAATTTCTCCGAAAAGTAGGCAATTGGTCGCCTCCCTTGGACGAGGACCGCCCCAATACACACTCCACTTGCGTCACATTCTACCTCGAAAGGTTGTGAAAAGTCGGGTAAAGCCAAGATAGGTGCTTCACACATTTTCGCCTTCAATTTTTCAAACGCCCCTTGGGCAGCCCCGTTCCACATAAACGGTCCCTTTTTCAAGCAATCCGTTATCGGACTAGAAATGGTACTAAAGTCTCGTATGAACCTCCGATAAAATGAAGCAAGTCCGTGAAAGGATCGGACTTCCGTGATGGTTTTAGGCGTAGGCCAAGATTTAATCGCCTCGATCTTGGTTTGATCAACCGACACTCCTTCTTTAGAAACGATGTAGCCAAGAAAGGCTACACTCTTGACTAGAAACGAACACTTCTCCTTTTTCCCATAAAGTTTTTGATCCCTAAGGATCTCGAAGACTTTCCTCAAGTGCCCGGTATGCTCTTGCAATGATCGACTATAAATTAAGATGTCGTCCAAGTATACGACGACAAATTTTCCCAAAAATGGCTTAAGTACCTCATTCATTAATCGCATGAAAGTACTTGGCGCATTTGTAAGGCCAAATGGCATGACGAGCCATTCATATAATCCATGTTTTGTCTTGAAAGCCATTTTCCATTCATCTCCTTCCCGCATGCGAATTTGATGATAGCCACTTCTCAAATCAACCTTCGAAAAAATCACCGAACCATGCAACTCGTCCAACATATCATCAAGTCTCGGAATTGGGAACCGATATTTGATGGTTATGTTGTTCACGGCTCTACTATCTATACACATTCGCCATGACCCATCCTTCTTTGGAACAAGTAAAACCGGAACCGCACAAGGGCTCAAACTTTCTCGAACGTACCCGCGGTTCATTAGCTCCTCGATTTGCTTTTGCAACTCCTTTGTCTCCTCGGGGTTACATCGATAGGCGGCCTTGTTAGGGAGTGATGCACCCAGTACAAGGTCGACTTGGTGTTCAATCCCACGCAAAGGTGGTAAACCCGGTGGTAAGTCTTCCGGGAAGACATCCGCAAATTCTTGTAGCAAGGTATCGATATTTCTCTTGCCTTGCACAACTACGTCAACATCTCGTGTTTCTTTAATCATCAATAAATACACACGCTCGCCATCGTCAATAGCGTGTCTCACCTCTTTCTCGCTAGCAAACATGGTAAGCTTCGGTTTCTCCATTTGATTAGAACTCATCGATCGAATGGCTTGGGGTGCCATCGGTTTAAGCACAATCTTCTTGCCTTTATCTCATAATTCATATTCGTTACTCCTTCCTCGATGCAAAACATCTCGGTCGAACATCCATGGTCGTCCCAAAAGTACGTGGCATGCGTCCATCGGGAGTACGTCACATAACACATCGTCTCCATATGATCCCATGGTTAAGTTGACCCGTACTTGTCTCGTCACCTTCACTTTGCTTCCATCATCGAGCCAATGTAAAGCATACGGTCTCGGGTGAGACATAGTAGTTAGCCCGAGCTTGGTGACCATCTCGTTTGATGCTACATTCGTGCAACTCCCTCCGTCTATTATCAAGCTACACCACTTTTCTCCGACTTTGCATTTGGAATGAAAGATTTGGTCTCTTTGCTCCGTATCACTTGGAACGATTTTGGTATGTAGTGCTCGAAGCACTAGAGTAGTATCATATTCCGGAGCGTCATAAGTCTCGCAATCCTCATTCTCTTCCTCGGCCTCCATGTTAAATACGTCATCAAGGCCTTCCTTCTCGTCCTCGACCAAAAGTTCGTCTCGGACCGCAAGAGCTTCTCTTAAAGTGACCACCCGTTTATTTGGACATGCATTTTGATAGTGACCAAAGCCTTGACATTTAAAACATCTCACTTTAGCCAAGCTCGTTTCCTTGGAAACGTGGGGAACCTTCGGGGCCGGGGTAGGGACTTGAAAAGGTACGGTAGGTTTCGTAGTCGAACTTGAGCCGGCACTTGTATTTCCGAATTTGTATGGGAATTCGGGTTTGGTAAACTTCAATTTGTTTTGAGCTTCAATTTTTATTCATAGCCCGCATAAAGTGTCAAAATCTCCGTATGGGTATAATTCCACCGTATTTGCAATGTTTCGGTTTAGACCACGTAAGAAACGTGACATTCTTTGTTCTTCATTTTCTTCAAGTTCTCCCATTAAGGCCAAGCCTTCAAATTCTTCGATATATTCTTCCACACTTAGTTTCCCTTGTACAAACTCCGCAATTTTTCGGTACAAGGTTAACCGATGTGATGTCGGGACATACCTTTTACGTAGTTTTTTCTTCAAAGAATCCCAAGAACGGATTTTCTCTTTTCCCGCACGAGCTCGTTGTGTTTTCATACCCTCGAACCATAAGGAAGCGCCCTTCCCTAACTCGAGAATTGCATATTTGCAACGTTTCTCATCGTTAAGGTGCTTGAAGTCGAACATACATTCAATCTTCCTCTCCCATTCCAAGTAAACTTCGGGATTAGTACCTCCGACAAATTCCGGAAGTTCATTAACTTTAAATTCATCCACATGACGCGGTGAATGTGCATCATATCCTCCTCTTCTTGCTTGAAAACGTGGTTCTTGCATGCTGTGTAGTGCTTCACGTAGTTTCTCCATGAAATCGTCGGAAAAATCCATGATAAGATATTTTTGATAAGAAAATCGCCAAGAGAAATTCGCCAAGGAAGTAACCTTGGGCTCCGATGCCACTAATGATACGAGTTACGTATGAAAATGGACGTAAACTCGTATGGAATGCAGCGGAAATATAATTGATCCTCACAACACTCGAATATGTGTAACACTCGTAAGATATAACCGAAAGTAGGGCAATTCGGCTTACGTAAACAAGAACAATATGAATGATTTATCAAACTAGACCTATAGTTTGATAAGATAATCTTTCCTCAAGACCTATTGAGAATCGATTCGATTAAAACTCTCAAAAGCGTCTAATTATAATCAAGGTTTCGATGAAAAGCATTCACCAAGAAAACACAAGTGTATTCTTATTTTCTTCAACATACAATATCCATAATGAAAGCATCAACAAGACTACTTATAGCATGGTAGTCTTCTTAGCAACTAAGGAATCAAACAAGATCACATGATCTTGAAATGAAAAACAAAACAACAAGATAAAATACAATGGAATCAAATCAAAGGGAGGCGTAAACACACAACAAAAAGAAAATAACACACCACACATAACATCCAAGACTAATCATGACATGTGAGGAGGAAAAACAACAAAAAATAAGAAAAATCAGCAATAATGGCATTTCTTTGATGCAGCCGAGACAGGCCTGCCGATCGGCAGCATGGCAAAGCATGTGCGGGCGCACATGTTCGGCGAGACTCGACCGTGTCGCCTGGCACGGTCGGGTTGGTCGGACAGCGGGAATTGTACTATCCGGGAGAGTGTGACTCGGCCGTGTCGCCTGGCACGGTCGGGTTCGGTCGGCAGCGAGATTTCATTATCCAGGACACCTCGGCACGGGCCGTGTCGGATGACACGGCCGGGTTCGGTCGGCAGTGATCGGCCAGTTCCGGCAGGTGGTGGTCGGCAGTGATCGGCCAGTTCCGGCAGGTGGTGAATTTTCCGGCCGGTGGTGATTTTTCCGGCAGTTCGTCCATTTTCCGGCCGATTGTCGACCTTCCGGCATAGCATGACACGGGCCGTGTTATATGACACGGCTGAGACCGAGACTCCACGTCTTATGTCCGTTTTCTCGCCTAAATACGTAGTAGCCCGTGCATGGCGTGTAGTAAGGTCATTTATATCGATCCTTACTTCGTCTTCTTCGTTCATATCAAATGATTCCGTATCATCTCCTCCTCCTTTAAAAGGAATTGTCCTCAATTTCAAAATTCTGTCATCATCGATGTAAGGTGAGAGGTCCCCAATATTAAAGGTTGCATGAATCCCATAATCTCCCGGAAGTTCTAATTTGTTAGCGTTGTCATTCACTTTCGCGATTACTTTAAACGGTCCCTCCGCTCGCGGCATTAATTTGTTCTTACGTTTATTTGGAAATCGCTCTTTTCTTAAATGCAACCAAACCAAATCACCAACTTCGAACAATCTCGACCTTCTTTGTTTGTTCGACTTTCTTTTGTAAGCCTCGTTTATTTCCTTGATTCGATTACGTACTTGCTCGTGTAATTTCAACATCGATTTCAATTTTGATTCCGCATCCTTGTGCACTAACTCGTCACTTGGCAATGGAATTAGATCTAACGGCATGTACGGGTTTAGTCCGTAAACTACTTGAGCAGAGTGTGCCGTGGCATGAGTAGAAGAACGATTATAGCGAACTCCGCATGTGCAAGTTTCAAGTCCAAATCCTTCTGTGTCTTTCTCACAAGACCACGTAGTAATGTGCCCAACGTTCGATTGGTCACCTCGGTTTGACCGTCCGTTTGTGGATGATGTGACGTGCTAAATAGTAGTTTGGTTCCCACCTTTCTCCACAAGGTGTTCCAAAAATAACTAAGGAATTTTGAGTCCCGATCCGAAACAATCGTTTTTGGAACCCCATGCAATCGTACGATTTCTCGGAAATACAAATCGGCGACGTTACTCGCGTCGTCTGTCTTGTGGCAAGCCACAAAGTGAGCCATCTTCGAAAATCGGTCTACGACAACCATAATAGCATCTCTCCCTCGTTGAGTACGAGGCAAAGTGATACGATATCTAATATTCCAGTCGAAGAAACTCCGATAAAAATCGACATCCATGATGATGCAAATTCGCATGGCCATGCATCGTTATACTTAGGAGAAGATGTTAAACGGATTGGAGTTACGTTGTTAATCGGAATCGGAGTAACGTAGAATTCGACGACGGATCGACCCGAAAAGCATGAAGATCGGCCAAAACATGCTTGAAAGGGACACTTTGTCTTCATATCTTTCACAAGATATGTGAAGATCACCCCCTTCCCCACCTTGTTTGATAAATCGGCCAAAGACAAATAAAGATCAAGATCTTCATATCTTATCAAGATACATGAAGATAAAATCTCCCAAGACTCCCCACACAATCGAAAATCCACCATGGATGAAGACTTTCATCATGTTATTTATTCAACATGTCAAAGTCATACTACATTCCAAGATACTTGAAGATTGTCCAAGATTTCTCCTCCCCCACACCACATCTCGGCCGAAGACATAAGGAAGCTTGGTGTTTCGTTTTTTTCTTGTTGTTTTTGGTAACATTATCCTTGTAAACTACTATATATAGTAGTGTTCGTTGTATTTGTAAATCATCGAGAATCATAATAAACATTGTATTTCCTTTGAAATATACGTTGAACGAGTTCGACAAACTTTAGTTATTGTTTCGACGAGTCTCGAGATTTTAACTTGATCAATTCTCAAAAGGTCTTGGGAAGAGATTACCCTTTTATCGAGTTATAGGTCTAGTTCGATAAAAACACACCAAACTCCGTACATCATACTATATCACGGCCGAATCCCATTAAATTCGTCCATCACCTTTGTAATTTTTGATCCATATTGTAAACTTGTTAATCTTCCGTTGTGTTTATACGCATTACTTACGTAATTCGTATCATAAGTGGTATCAGAGACATTTGTCTCACAGTTCTCGACATCACTGAAGAAGATGGCGTTCACCGATGAAGAAGTAGCACAACTACGTGACGTTCTTCGTGGCTTGCCGGAGCCCAGAATCCATGCACGACGAGGACATGACACCATGCATGCACCACGACATGCGGATGAATACAAGACCAGCGAACTTCCGGAGTTCGTAGGCGGCACCGATCCTGAGGTTTATTTGGAGTGGGAAAGAAAAATTGAACGAATGTTTGAGTTCAAGGAGCTCAATGACGAGGTACGTTGCAAGTACGCGATTCTCAAACTTGGAAAGGGAGCTTCCCTTTGGTTTGAGCGAATGAAGACGCAAAGAAGTCGTGCCGGAAAAGAGAAGATACGTTCGTGGGATTCCCTAAAAAGGAAACTACGAAAAAGATATGTCCCGGCTACACACAAGCTAAGTCTGTACCGAAAAATTTCTGACCTCACGCAAGGAAAGCTAAGTGTCGAGGAGTACATCGAGGAGTTTGAAAACTTATCCTTGATGGGAGAACTTGAAGAAAGCGAAGAATTGCGCATGTCCCGTTTCCTACGAGGTTTGAACAAAAATATTGCTAATTCAGTGGAACTCTACCCCTATTCAGACTTCGATACTTTATGCGGGCTTTGCATAAAGTTGGAAAATCAAAACAAAACCAAATTCTCTAAACCCGAATTCCCACCTAAATACGGAAATACCAACTTTGGCGCGAGTTCTAGCTCGTTTCCAAAACCTGTCACCACAAGCCAGCCCGTTACTACCCTTCCAAAAACTCCTATCACACCAAAAGAAACAAGCCTATCTAAAGTCCGGTGTTTCAAATGTCAAGGATTTGGACACTATCAAAGTGCTTGTCCAAATCGGAGGATTGTAACGTTGCGAGAAGCCATAGCCGCCGAGAGGAATTATTAGCCAAGAAGAAAGAGTTGGAGGCGTTTTTAACTTAGAAGCGACGAAGAAGAAGAAGAATGCGAGGCATACGATGCCCCGAACTATGACACGAACCTTGTCCTTCGCATGTTACAAACGAAGGCCGCCCAAGTGACGAAGAACAACGGGACCAAATCTTCCACACGAAGTGTCGTGTCGGAGATAAATGGTGTAGCTTGATCATTGACGGTGGAAGTTGTACAAGCGTGGCATCAAGCGAGATGGTTTCAAAACTTCGGTTTCATCACCACGGCCCATCCTAAGCCGTATGCACTCCATTGGCTCGATGATGGGAACAAAGTGAAGGTATCAAGACAAGTGAAGGTCGGACTCACCATGGGTTCGTATGGCGATGACATTACATGCGATGTACTACCGATGGACGCATGTCACGTGTTATTAGGAAGACCTTGGTTATTTGATCGGGACGTACTACATCGAGGGAGGAGTAATGAGTATGAGTTACGTGACAAAGGTAAAAAATTGTTCTTAAACCTATGTCACCTCAAGCTATCAGGACGATGAGTTCGAAAAAGTCGAAGGACCGAAACTTACGATGTTTGCAAGCGAGAAAGAAGTCGAGCACGCCATTGACGATGGCGGCGTGTTTATTTGATGATGATCAAAGAAGTCCAAATCTTGCCACCAAATCGCAACATGAGGAAGAGATAGACGTACTATTACACGAGTTTTGGACGTATTTCGAAGACTTGCGGTAGGATTACCACCTATCCGCGGGATTGAACACCGATTGATCTTATACCGAGCTCCATTACCGAACAAAGCGGCGTATCGTTGTAATCCCAAAGAAACTAAAGAACTACAACGTCAAATTGATGAACTCATGAATCACGGATATGTCAGAAAGTTTAAGTCCGTGTGCGGTTCCGGTTCTACTGCACGAAAAAAAGACGGAACATGGCGAATGTGTATTGACATGAGAGCCGTGAATAACATCACCATCAAGTATCAGTTTCCCATCCAGAGACTAGACGACATCTTTGGACGAGTAACATGGCTGGGTTATATTTTACAAAGTTGATTTACGGAGCGGATACCATCAAATCCGCATGCGAGAGGAGACGAATGGAAAACGGCGTTTAAAGCGAAGAATGGACTTTACGAATGGGTTGTGATGCCATTCGGCCTCACCAACGCCCGAGCACCTTTATAAGGTTGATGAGCGAGGTTCTTAAACCTTTCTTGGGAAAGTTTGTTGTCGTGTACTTAGGCGACATTTTGATCTGATCGGTCCGTAGAAGAACATCTCGAACATTTTCGGTACGTGTTTGAGACGCTAAGGGAACAAAAACTTTATGGAAAACGGGAGAAGTGTACTTTCCTAGTCGAGAGTCTTGTCTTTCTCGGCTATGTTGTTTCGAAAGACGGAGTTTCGGTCGACCAATAGAAGATCGCGGCAATCAAGTCGTGGCCGACCCCAAAGACAATCACGGAGGTACGGTCATTTCATGGCCTCACTTCTTTTTACCGACGATTCATACGGGACTTGAGACTATATCCGGTCAGATCACGGAGTGTCGAAAAAGGGAACCTTTGCTTGGAGCGAGACGGCCCAAAAGGCTTTTGAAAATTTGAAGGGAAATTATGTGAAGCGCCGATTTTGACGTTACCCGATTTTTCACAACCGTTTGAGGTAGAATGCGGCGCTAGCGGAGTTGGAATCGGGCGGTGCTTATTCAAAGAGGCCGTCCCATTGCCTATTTTTCGGAGAAGTTAAGTGGCGCCCGAGTGAATTATTGTACTTACGACAAGGAGTTCTATGCTATCGTAAGAGCACTCGACCATTGGAGTCATTATCTACGTTCGAAACATTTCGTGCTGCATTCGGATCATGAGTCGTTGAAATACATCAACGGACAAAGTAAGCTAAGCCCGAGGCATGCAAAATGGGTGGAATTTTTACAATCTTTTCACTTTTCATCCAAGTACAAAGACGGGAAGAGTAATGTAGTGGCGGATGCACTATCGAGACGGTATGCTTTACTGTCGATGCTAGATGTTCGTTTGTTGGGATTCGAGACTTTGAAAGATCATTACAACGACGATTTGGACTTCGGGGAAATTTTTAACCGTTGTAAAACGACCCCGTACGAGGAATTTGTTTTACAGGATGGCTTTCTTTTCAAGGGAAATAAATTATGTGTGCCGAGACATACAATTCGGGAATTGCTGGCTCGGGAGGCGCACGGAGGAGGATTAGCCGGTCATTTCGGCTCGACCAAAACTGTAGAGGTGCTAAAAGAACATTTCTTTTGGCCGAAAATGTATGGTGACGTCAGCACAATCGTGAGCAAATGCGTAACTTGTCACATGATGAAAATTTCGTTCAAGTCGAGTACATACATGCCGTTGCCGATACCGTTACGACCGTGGGAGGATGTCTCGATGGATTTTATTGTGGCTTTACCTCGTACTCAACGAGGCAAGGACTCGATCATGGTGGTCGTCGACCGTTTTTCGAAAATGGCTCACTTTGTCGCGTGCCACAAAACCGATGATGTAAGCAACGTGGCGGACTTGTACTTCCGGGAAGTAGTTCGTTTACACGGAGTTCCAAAAACTATCGTGTCGGATCGAGATTCCAAATTTCGAGTTACTTCGGAATACTTTATGGAGGAAAGTAGGTACTAAACTCCTATTCAAGACTTCACATCACCCGCAAACCGACGATGACCGAGGTAACTAATCGAACCTTGGGAGCATTATTACGAGGGTTGGTAAATAAAACTCGAGAAAGATTGGGACGTTAAACTTGCTCATGCCGATTCGCATACAACCGATCACCGGTTATGCCACGGCCCATTCACCTTTTGAAGTGGTATACGGATTAAATCCGCACTTGCCATTGGACTTGATTCCCTTACCGAGCAACGAGTTGGTTCACAAAGACGCCAAGCAAAACTCAAATCAATGGTGAAGTTACACGAAAAGATACGGGAACGGATTAAAGAAGTAAATGAAATATACAAACGGAAGTCGAACAAAAATAAAAAGGCGAGATTATTTGATGTTGGCGACTTGGTTTGGATACATTTGAGAAAAGAAAGATTCCCAAGCAAACGGAAGAACAAATTGATGCCGAGAGCCGAGGGTCCGTACAAAATTGTGGAAAAGGTGAACGACAACGCATACAAAGTCGAACTTCCGGCGAATACGGAGTACACGCGACATTCAACGTAGGTGATCTCTCACCTTATCTTGACGACGATGGCATTGCAGAATTGAGGTCAATTCCTTTCAAAGACGGAGGGAATGATACGATATCTAATATTCCAGTCGAAGAAACTCCGATAAAAATCGACATCCATGATGATGCAAATTCGCATGGCCATGCATCGTTATACTTAGGAGAAGATGTTAAACGGATTGGAGTTACGTTGTTAATCGGAATCGGAGTAACGTAGAATTCGACGACGGATCGACCCGAAAAGCATGAAGATCGGCCAAAACATGCTTGAAAGGGACACTTTGTCTTCATATCTTTCACAAGATATGTGAAGATCACCCCCTTCCCCACCTTGTTTGATAAATCGGCCAAAGACAAATAAAGATCAAGATCTTCATATCTTATCAAGATACATGAAGATAAAATCTCCCAAGACTCCCCACACAATCGGCCGAAAATCCCCCATGGATGAAGACTTTCATCAAGTTTTTTATTCAACATGTCAAAGTCATACTACATTCCAAGATACTTGAAGATTGTCCAAGATTTCTCCTCCCCCACACCACATCTCGGCCGAAGACATAAGGAAGCTTGGTGTTTCGTTTTTTTTCTTGTTGTTTTTGGTAACATTATCCTTGTAAACTACTATATATAGTAGTGTTCGTTGTACTTGTAAATCATCGAGAATCATAATAAACATTGTATTTCCTTTGAAATATACGTTGAACGAGTTCGACAAACTTTAGTTATTGTTTCGACGAGTCTCGAGATTTTAACTTGATCAATTCTCAAAAGGTCTTGGGAAGAGATTACCCTTTTATCGAGTTATAGGTCTAGTTCGATAAAAACACACCAAACTCCGTACATCATACTATATCACGGCCGAATCCCATTAAATTCGTCCATCACCTTTGTAATTTTTGATCCATATTGTAAACTTGTTAATCTTCCGTTGTGTTTATACGCATTACTTACGTAATTCGTATCACAAAGCAACAATAAAATCCATTGAGACATCTTCCCACGGTCTTTCTGGAATCGGCAAAGGCATGTATGCTCCCGGTTTGAATGAACTTTTAGCAATATGGCATGTCACACACTTATTAATTATGTCGTGTACATTCACTTGCATCTTCGGCCAATGGAAATGCTCTTTAAGGACCTCCAACATTTTGGCCGAACCAAAATGACCGGCCAAGCCTCCACCGTGAGCTTCCCGAACTAATAATTCCCGAATCGGGTGTTTGGGTAAACATAGGCGATTCCCTTTGAAAAGGAATCCTTCTTGCAACGTAAACTCTCCAAACGGACCAGATTTACACCGAATGAAAACCTCACCAAAATCCACATCCCCATCATAATACTCCTTCAATGCTTCGAACCCAAGCAACCGAATGTCAAGAGTAGAGAGCAAGGCATACCGTCTAGACAAAGCATCCGCCACAACGTTGCTCTTGCCATCTTTGTACTTCGATGAAAAGTGGAATGATTGCAAGAATTCCACCCATTTAGCATGTCTCGGACTCAACTTTAGTTGGCCGTTGATATATTTCAAGGACTCATGATCCGAATGTAGGATGAAATGTTTCGGCCGAAGGTAATGGCTCCAATGATCAAGAGCTCTCACAATGGCATAGAACTCCTTGTCATAAGTACAATAGTTGAGTCGAGCCCCACCCAATTTCTCCGAAAAGTAGGCAATTGGTCGCCTCCCTTGGACGAGGACCGCCCCAATACCCACTCCACTTGCGTCACATTCTACCTCGAAAGGTTGTGAAAAGTCGGGTAAAGCCAAGATAGGTGCTTCACACATTTTCGCCTTCAATTTTTCAAACGCCCTTGGGCGGCCAGTTCCACATAAACGGTCCTTTTTTTAAGCATTCCGTTATCGGACTAGAAATGGTACTAAAGTCTCGTATGAACCTCCGATAAAATGAAGCAAGTCCGTGAAAGGATCGGACTTCCGTGATGGTTTTAGGCGTAGGCCAAGACTTAATCGCCTCGATCTTGGTTTGATCAACCGACACTCCTTCTTTAGAAACGATGTAGCCAAGAAAGGCTATACTCTTGACTAGAAACGAACACTTCTCCTTTTTCCCATAAAGTTTTGATCCCTAAGGATCTCGAAGACTTTCCTCAAGTGCCCGGTATGCTCTTGCAATGATCGACTATAAATTAAGATGTCGTCCAAGTATACGACGACAAATTTTCCCAAAATGGCTTAAGTACCTCATTCATTAATCGCATGAAAGTACTTGGCGCATTTGTAAGGCCAAAGGGCATGACGAGCCATTCATATAATCCATGTTTTGTCTTGAAAGCCATTTTCCATTCATCTCCTTCCCGCATGCGAATTTGATGATAGCCGCTTCTCAAATCAACCTTCGAAAAAATCACCGAACCATGCAACTCGTCCAACATATCATCAAGTCTCGGAATTGGGAACCGATATTTGATGGTTATGTTGTTCACGGCTCTACTATCTATACACATTCGCCATGACCCATCCTTCTTTGGAACAAGTAAAACCGGAACCGCACAAGGGCTCAAACTTTCTCGAACGTACCCGCGGTTCATTAGCTCCTCGATTTGCTTTTGCAACTCCTTTGTCTCCTCGGGGTTACATCGATAGGCGGCCTTGTTAGGGAGTGATGCACCCAGTACAAGGTCGACTTGGTGTTCAATCCCACGCAAAGGTGGTAAACCCGGTGGTAAGTCTTCCGGGAAGACATCCGCAAATTCTTGTAGCAAGGTATCGATATTTCTCTTGCCTTGCACAACTACGTCAACATCTCGTGTTTCTTTAATCATCAATAAATACACACGCTCGCCATCGTCAATAGCGTGTCTCACCTCTTTCTCGCTAGCAAACATGGTAAGCTTCGGTTTCTCCATTTGATTAGAACTCATCGATCGAATGGCTTGGGGTGCCATCGGTTTAAGCACAATCTTCTTGCCTTTATCTCATAATTCATATTCGTTACTCCTTCCTCGATGCAAAACATCTCGGTCGAACATCCATGGTCGTCCCAAAAGTACGTGGCATGCGTCCATCGGAGTACGTCACATAACACATCGTCTCCATATGATCCCATGGTTAAGTTGACCCGTACTTGTCTCGTCACCTTCACTTTGCTTCCATCATCGAGCCAATGTAAAGCATACGGTCTCGGGTGAGACATAGTAGTTAGCCCGAGCTTGGTGACCATCTCGTTTGATGCTACATTCGTGCAACTCCCTCCGTCTATTATCAAGCTACACCACTTTTCTCCGACTTTGCATTTGGAATGAAAGATTTGGTCTCTTTGCTCCGTATCACTTGGAACGATTTTGGTATGTAGTGCTCGAAGCACTAGAGTAGTATCATATTCCGGAGCGTCATAAGTCTCGCAATCCTCATTCTCTTCCTCGGCCTCCATGTTAAATACGTCATCGAGGCCTTCCTTCTCGTCCTCGACCAAAAGTTCGTCTCGGACCGCAAGAGCTTCTCTTAAAGTGACCACCCGTTTATTTGGACATGCATTTTGATAGTGACCAAAGCCTTGACATTTAAAACATCTCACTTTAGCCAAGCTCGTTTACTTGGAAACGTTGGTAACCTTCGGGGCCGGGGTAGGGACTTGAAAAGGTACGGTAGGTTTCGTAGTCGAACTTGAGCCGGCACTTGTATTTCCGAATTTGTATGGGAATTCGGGTTTGGTAAACTTCAATTTGTTTTGAGCTTCAATTTTTATTCATAGCCCGCATAAAGTGTCAAAATCTCCGTATGGGTATAATTCCACCGTATTTGCAATGTTTCGGTTTAGACCACGTAAGAAACGTGACATTCTTTGTTCTTCATTTTCTTCAAGTTCTCCCATTAAGGCCAAGCCTTCAAATTCTTCGATATATTCTTCCACACTTAGTTTCCCTTGTACAAACTCCGCAATTTTTCGGTACAAGGTTAACCGATGTGATGTCGGGACATACCTTTTACGTAGTTTTTTCTTCAAAGAATCCCAAGAACGGATTTTCTCTTTTCCCGCACGAGCTCGTTGTGTTTTCATACCCTCGAACCATAAGGAAGCGCCCTTCCCTAACTCGAGAATTGCATATTTGCAACGTTTCTCATCGTTAAGGTGCTTGAAGTCGAACATACATTCAATCTTCCTCTCCCATTCCAAGTAAACTTCGGGATTAGTACCTCCGACAAATTCCGGAAGTTCATTAACTTTAAATTCATCCACATGACGCGGTCAATGTGCATCATATCCTCCTCTTCTTGCTTGAAAACGTGGTTCTTGCATGCTGTGTAGTGCTTCACGTAGTTTCTCCATGAAATCGTCGGAAAAATCCATGATAAGATATTTTTCATAAGAAAATCGCCAAGAGAAATTCGCCAATGAAGTAACCTTGGGCTCCGATGCCACTAATGATACGAGTTACGTATGAAAATGGACGTAAACTCGTATGGAATGCAGCGGAAATATAATTGATCCTCACAACACTCGAATATGTGTAACACTCGTAAGATATAACCGAAAGTAGGGCAATTCGCTACGTAAACAAGAACAATATGAATGATTTATCAAACTAGACCTATAGTTTGATAAGATAATCTTTCCTCAAGACCTATTGAGAATCGATTCGATTAAAACTCAAAACGCGCGTCGAATTATAATCAAGGTTTCGATGAAAAGCATTCACCAAGAAAACACAAGTGTATTCTTATTTTCTTCAACATACAATATCCATAATGAAAGCATCAACAAGACTACTTATAGCATGGTAGTCTTCTTAGCAACTAAGGAATCAAACAAGATCACATGATCTTGAAATGAAAAACAAAACAACAAGATAAAATACAATGGAATCAAATCAAAGGGAGGGGGAATCACACAACAAAATGAATATAAGACACCCCACATAACATGCAAGTCTAATCATGACATGTGAGGGGAGGAAAAACAACAAAAAATAAGAAAAATCAGCAATAATGGCATTTGCTGGTCTGTCGGACAGGGCCCGTGCCGATCGGCACGGCCGCGGCAGCATGTGCGGGCGCACATGTTCGGCAGGACTCGACCGTGTCGCCTGGCACGGTCGGTTTGGTCGGACAGCGGGATTTGTACTATCCGGAAGAGTGTGACTCGGCCGTGTCGCCTGGCACGGTCGGGTTGTGTCGGCACGGGCCGTGTCGGACGACACGGTCGGGTTCGGTCGGCAGCGAGATTTCATTATCCAGGACACCTCGGCACGGGCCGTGTCGGATGACACGGCCGGGTTCGGTCGGCAGTGATCGGCCAGTTCCGGCAGGTGGTGGTCGGCAGTGATCGGCCAGTTCCGGCAGGTGGTGAATTTTCCGGCCGGTGGTGATTTTTCCGGCAGTTCATCCATTTTCCGGCCGATTGTCGACCTTCCGGCATAGCATGACACGGGCCGTGTTATATGACACGGCTGAGACCGAGACTCCACGTCTTATGTCCGTTTTCTCGCCTAAATACGTAGTAGCCCGTGCATGGCGTGTAGTAAGGTCATTTATATCGATCCTTACTTCGTCTTCTTCGTTCATATCAAATGATTCCGTATCATCTCCTCCTCCTTTAAAAGGAATTGTCCTCAATTTCAAAATTCTGTCATCATCGATGTAAGGTGAGAGGTCCCCAATATTAAAGGTTGCATGAATCCCATAATCTCCCGGAAGTTCTAATTTGTTAGCGTTGTCATTCACTTTCGCGATTACTTTAAACGGTCCCTCCGCTCGCGGCATTAATTTGTTCTTACGTTTATTTGGAAATCGCTCTTTTCTTAAATGCAACCAAACCAAATCACCAACTTCGAACAATCTCGACCTTCTTTGTTTGTTCGACTTTCTTTTGTAAGCCTCGTTTATTTCCTTGATTCGATTACGTACTTGCTCGTGTAATTTCAACATCGATTTCAATTTTGATTCCGCATCCTTGTGCACTAACTCGTCACTTGGCAATGGAATTAGATCTAACGGCATGTACGGGTTTAGTCCGTAAACTACTTCGAACAGAGAGTGTGCCGTGGCATGAGTAGAAGAACGATTATAAGCGAACTCCGCATGTGCAAGTTTCAAGTCCAAATCCTTCTGTGTCTTTCTCACAAGACCACGTAGTAATGTGCCCAACGTTCGATTGGTCACCTCGGTTTGACCGTCCGTTTGTGGATGATGTGACGTGCTAAATAGTAGTTTGGTTCCCACCTTTCTCCACAAGGTGTTCCAAAAATAACTAAGGAATTTTGAGTCCCGATCCGAAACAATCGTTTTTGGAACCCCATGCAATCGTACGATTTCTCGGAAATACAAATCGGCGACGTTACTCGCGTCGTCTGTCTTGTGGCAAGCCACAAAGTGAGCCATCTTCGAAAATCGGTCTACGACAACCATAATAGCATCTCTCCCTCGTTGAGTACGAGGCAAAGCAACAATAAAATCCATTGAGACATCTTCCCACGGTCTTTCCGGAATCGGCAAAGGCATGTATGCTCCCGGTTTGAATGAACTTTTAGCAATATGGCATGTCACACACTTATTAATTATGTCGTGTACATTCACTTGCATCTTCGGCCAATGGAAATGCTCTTTAAGGACCTCCAACATTTTGGCCGAACCAAAATGACCGGCCAAGCCTCCACCGTGAGCTTCCCGAACTAATAATTCCCGAATCGGGTGTTTGGGTAAACATAGGCGATTCCCTTTGAAAAGGAATCCTTCTTGCAACGTAAACTCTCCAAACGGACCAGATTTACACCGAATGAAAACCTCACCAAAATCCACATCCCCATCATAATACTCCTTCAATGCTTGAACCCAAGCAACCGAATGTCAAGAGTAGAGAGCAAGGCATACCGTCTAGACAAAGCATCCGCCACAACGTTGCTCTTGCCATCTTTGTACTTCGATGAAAAGTGGAATGATTGCAAGAATTCCACCCATTTAGCATGTCTCGGACTCAACTTTAGTTGGCCGTTGATATATTTCAAGGACTCATGATCCGAATGTAGGATGAAATGTTTCGGCCGAAGGTAATGGCTCCAATGATCAAGAGCTCTCACAATGGCATAGAACTCCTTGTCATAAGTACAATAGTTGAGTCGAGCCCCACCCAATTTCTCCGAAAAGTAGGCAATTGGTCGCCTCCCTTGGACGAGGACCGCCCCAATACCCACTCCACTTGCGTCACATTCTACCTCGAAAGGTTGTGAAAAGTCGGGTAAAGCCAAGATAGGTGCTTCACACATTTTCGCCTTCAATTTTTCAAACGCCCCTTGGGCAGCCCCGTTCCACATAAACGGTCCCTTTTTCAAGCATTCCGTTATCGGACTAGAAATGGTACTAAAGTCTCGTATGAACCTCCGATAAAATGAAGCAAGTCCGTGAAAGGATCGGACTTCCGTGATGGTTTTAGGCGTAGGCCAAGACTTAATCGCCTCGATCTTGGTTTGATCAACCGACACTCCTTCTTTAGAAACGATGTAGCCAAGAAAGGCTATACTCTTGACTAGAAACGAACACTTCTCCTTTTTCCCATAAAGTTTTTGATCCCTAAGGATCTCGAAGACTTTCCTCAAGTGCCCGGTATGCTCTTGCAATGATCGACTATAAATTAAGATGTCGTCCAAGTATACGACGACAAATTTTCCCAAAAATGGCTTAAGTACCTCATTCATTAATCGCATGAAAGTACTTGGCGCATTTGTAAGGCCAAAGGGCATGACGAGCCATTCATATAATCCATGTTTTGTCTTGAAAGCCATTTTCCATTCATCTCCTTCCCGCATGCGAATTTGATGATAGCCGCTTCTCAAATCAACCTTCGAAAAAATCACCGAACCATGCAACTCGTCCAACATATCATCAAGTCTCGGAATTGGGAACCGATATTTGATGGTTATGTTGTTCACGGCTCTACTATCTATACACATTCGCCATGACCCATCCTTCTTTGGAACAAGTAAAACCGGAACCGCACAAGGGCTCAAACTTTCTCGAACGTACCCGCGGTTCATTAGCTTCTCGATTTGCTTTTGCAACTCCTTTGTCTCCTCGGGGTTACATCGATAGGCGGCCTTGTTAGGGAGTGATGCACCCAGTACAAGGTCGACTTGGTGTTCAATCCCACGCAAAGGTGGTAAACCCGGCGGTAAGTCTTCCGGGAAGACATCCGCAAATTCTTGTAGCAAGGTATCGATATTTCTCTTGCCTTGCACAACTACGTCAACATCTCGTGTTTCTTTAATCATCAATAAATACACACGCTCGCCATCGTCAATAGCGTGTCTCACCTCTTTCTCGCTAGCAAACATGGTAAGCTTCGGTTTCTCCATTTGATTAGAACTCATCGATCGAATGGCTTGGGGTGCCATCGGTTTAAGCACAATCTTCTTGCCTTTATCTCGTAATTCATATTCGTTACTCGTTCCTCGATGCAAAACATCTCGGTCGAACATCCATGGTCGTCCCAAAAGTACGTGGCATGCGTCCATCGGGAGTACGTCACATAACACATCGTCTCCATATGATCCCATGGTTAAGTTGACCCGTACTTGTCTCGTCACCTTCACTTTGCTTCCATCATCGAGCCAATGTAAAGCATACGGTCTCGGGTGAGACATAGTAGTTAGCCCGAGCTTGGTGACCATCTCGTTTGATGCTACATTCGTGCAACTCCCTCCGTCTATTATCAAGCTACACCACTTTTCTCCGACTTTGCATTTGGAATGAAAGATTTGGTCTCTTTGCTCCGTATCACTTGGAACGATTTTGGTATGTAGTGCTCGAAGCACTAGAGTAGTATCATATTCCGGAGCGTCATAAGTCTCGCAATCCTCATTCTCTTCCTCGGCCTCCATGTTAAATACGTCATCAAGGCCTTCCTTCTCGTCCTCGACCAAAAGTTCGTCTCGGACCGCAAGAGCTTCTCTTAAAGTGACCACCCGTTTATTTGGACATGCATTTTGATAGTGACCAAAGCCTTGACATTTAAAACATCTCACTTTAGCCAAGCTCGTTTCCTTGGAAACGTGGGGAACCTTCGGGGCCGGGGTAGGGACTTGAAAAGGTACGGTAGGTTTCGTAGTCGAACTTGAGCCCGCACTTGTATTTCCGAATTTGTATGGGAATTCGGGTTTGGTAAACTTCAATTTGTTTTGAGCTTCAATTTTTATGCATAGCCCGCATAAAGTGTCAAAATCTCCGTATGGGTATAATTCCACCGTATTTGCAATGTTTCGGTTTAGAAACGTGACATTCTTTGTTCTTCATTTTCTTCAAGTTCTCCCATTAAGGCCAAGCCTTCAAATTCTTCGATATATTCTTCCACACTTAGTTTCCCTTGTACAAACTCCGCAATTTTTCGGTACAAGGTTAACCGATGTGATGTCGGGACATACCTTTTACGTAGTTTTTTCTTCAAAGAATCCCAAGAACGGATTTTCTCTTTTCCCGCACGAGCTCGTTGTGTTTTCATACCCTCGAACCATAAGGAAGCGCCCTTCCCTAACTCGAGAATTGCATATTTGCAACGTTTCTCATCGTTAAGGTGCTTGAAGTCGAACATACGTTCAATCTTCCTCTCCCATTCCAAGTAAACTTCGGGATTAGTACCTCCGACAAATTCCGGAAGTTCATTAACTTTAAATTCATCCACATGACGCGGTGAATGTGCATCATATCCTCCTCTTCTTGCTTGAAAACGTGGTTCTTGTATGCTGTGTAGTGCTTCACGTAGTTTCTCCATGAAATCGTCGGAAAAATCCATGATAAGATATTTTTGATAAGAAAATCGCCAAGAGAAATTCGCCAAGGAAGTAACCTTGGGCTTCGATGCCACTAATGATACGAGTTACGTATGAAAATGGACGTAAACTCGTATGGAATGCAGCGGAAATATAATTGATCCTCACAACACTCGAATATGTGTAACACTCGTAAGATATAACCGAAAGTAGGGCAATTCGGCTTACGTAAACAAGAACAATATGAATGATTTATCAAACTAGACCTATAGTTTGATAAGATAATCTTTCCTCAAGACCTATTGAGAATCGATTCGATTAAAACTCGAAAACGCGTCGAATTATAATCAAGGTTTCGATGAAAAGCATTCACCAAGAAAACACAAGTGTATTCTTATTTTCTTCAACATACAATATCCATAATGAAAGCATCAACAAGACTACTTATAGCATGGTAGTCTTCTTAGCAACTAAGGAATCAAACAAGATCACATGATCTTGAAATGAAAAACAAAAGAACAAGATAAAATACAATGGAATCAAATCAAAGGGAGGGGGAATCACACAACAAAATGAATATAAGACACCCCACATAACATGCAAGTCTAATCATGACATGTGAGGGGAGGAAAAACAACAAAAAATAAGAAAAATCAGCAATAATGGCATTTCCGATCTGTCGGACAGGGCCGTGCCGATCGGCACGGCCATGGCGGCATGTGCGGGCGCACATGTTCGGCAGACTCGGCCGTGTCGCCTGCACGGTCGGGTTGGTCGGACAGCGGGATTTGTACTATCCGGAAGAGTGTGACTCGGCCGTGTCGCCTGGCACGGTCGGGTTGTGTCGGCACGGGCCGTGTCGGACGACACGGTCGGGTTCGGTCGGCAGCGAGATTTCATTATCCAGGACACCTCGGCACGGGCCGTGTCGGATGACACGGCCGGGTTCGGTCGGCAGTGATCGGCCAGTTCCGGAAGGTGGTGGTCGGCAGTGATCGGCCAGTTCCGGCAGGTGGTGAATTTTCCGGCCGGTGGTGATTTTTCCGGCAGTTCGTCCATTTTCCGGCCGATTGTCGACCTTCCGGCATAGCATGACACGGGCCGTGTTATATGACACGGCTGAGACCGAGACTCCACGTCTTATGTCCGTTTTCTCGCCTAAATACGTAGTAGCCCGTGCATGGCGTGTAGTAAGGTCATTTATATCGATCCTTACTTCGTCTTCTTCGTTCATATCAAATGATTCCGTATCATCTCCTCCTCCTTTAAAAGGAATTGTCCTCAATTTCAAAATTCCGTCATCATCGATGTAAGGTGAGAGGTCCCCAACATTAAAGGTTGCATGAATCCCATAATCTCCCGGAAGTTCTAATTTGTTAGCGTTGTCGTTCACTTTCGCGATTACTTTAAACGGTCCCTCCGCTCGCGGCATTAATTTGTTCTTACGTTTATTTGGAAATCGCTCTTTTCTTAAATGCAACCAAACCAAATCACCAACTTCGAACAATCTCGGCCTTCTTTGTTTGTTCGACTTTCTTTTGTAAGCCTCGTTTATTTCCTTGATTCGATTACGTACTTGCTCGTGTAATTTCATCATCGATTTCAATTTTGATTCCGCATCCTTGTGCACTAACTCGTCACTTGGCAATGGAATTAGATCTAACGGCATGTACGGGTTTAGTCCGTAAACTACTTCGAACGGAGAGTGTGCCGTGGCATGAGTAGGAGAACGATTATAAGCGAACTCCGCATGTGCAAGTTTCAAGTCCAAATCCTTCTGTGTCTTGCTCACAAGACCACGTAGTAATGTGCCCAACGTTCGATTGGTCACCTCGGTTTGACCGTCCGTTTGTGGATGATGTGACGTGCTAAATAGTAGTTTGGTTCCCACCTTTCTCCACAAGGTGTTCCAAAAATAACTAAGGAATTTTGAGTCCCGATCCGAAACAATCGTTTTTGGAACCCCATGCAATCGTACGATTTCTCGGAAATACAAATCGGCGACGTTACTCGCGTCGTCTGTCTTGTGGCAAGCCACAAAGTGAGCCATCTTCGAAAATCGGTCTACGACAACCATAATAGCATCTCTCCCTCGTTGAGTACGAGGCAAAGCAACAATAAAATCCATTGAGACATCTTCCCACGGTCTTTCTGGAATCGGCAAAGGCATGTATGCTCCCGGTTTGAATGAACTTTTAGCAATATGGCATGTCACATACTTATTAATTATGTCGTGTACATTCACTTGCATCTTCGGTCAATGGAAATGCTCTTTAAGGACCTCCAACATTTTGGCCGAACCAAAATGACCGGCCAAGCCTCCACCGTGAGCTTCCCGAACTAATAATTCCCGAATCGGGTGTTTGGGTAAACATAGGCGATTCCCTTTGAAAAGGAATCCTTCTTGCAACGTAAACTCTCCAAACGGACCAGATTTACACCGAATGAAAACCTCACCAAAATCCACATCCCCATCATAATACTCCTTCAATGCTTCGAACCCAAGCAACCGAATGTCAAGAGTAGAGAGCAAGGCATACCGTCTAGACAAAGCATCCGCCACAACGTTGCTCTTGCCATCTTTGTACTTCGATGAAAAGTGGAATGATTGCAAGAATTCCACCCATTTAGCATGTCTCGATCTACTTTAGTTGGCCGTTGATATATTTCAAGGACTCATGATCCGAATGTAGGATGAAATGTTTCGGCCGAAGGTAATGGCTCCAATGATCAAGAGCTCTCACAATGGCATAGAACTCCTTGTCATAAGTACAATAGTTGAGTCGAGCCCCACCCAATTTCTCCGAAAAGTAGGCAATTGGTCGCCTCCCTTGGACGAGGACCGCCCCAATACCCACTCCACTTGCGTCACATTCTACCTCGAAAGGTTGTGAAAAGTCGGGTAAAGCCAAGATAGGTGCTTCACACATTTTCGCCTTCAATTTTTCAAACGCCCCTTGGGCAGCCCCGTTCCACATAAACGGTCCCTTTTTCAAGCATTCCGTTATCGGACTAGAAATGGTACTAAAGTCTCGTATGAACCTCCGATAAAATGAAGCAAGTCCGTGAAAGGATCGGACTTCCGTGATGGTTTTAGGCGTAGGCCAAGATTTAATCGCCTCGATCTTGGTTTGATCAACCGACACTCCTTCTTTAGAAACGATGTAGACAAGAAAGGCTACACTCTTGACTAGAAACGAACACTTCTCCTTTTTCCCATAAAGTTTTTGATCCCTAAGGATCTCGAAGACTTTCCTCAAGTGCCCGGTATGCTCTTGCAATGATCGACCATAAATTAAGATGTCGTCCAAGTATACGACGACAAATTTTCCCAAAAATAGCTTAAGTACCTCATTCATTAATCGCATGAAAGTACTTGGCGCATTTGTAAGGCCAAAGGGCATGACGAGCCATTCATAAGAGTAAAGAAAGGAAAAGAGAAGACAAAACACACAAAAATCAGCAATAAAAAAAAGTTGGCTGGCTGCATACGAATTACGTAAGTAATGCGTATAAAATACAACGGAAGATTATTATGTCTTGACAATTATCAAAGTATCACTCGAAAATTACAAGGGGTGGCCGAACTTAAATGGATTTCGACCGTGAAGTAGTATGGTATACGGATTTGGATGTGTTTTATCGAACTAGACCTATAACTCGATAAAAGTTATCTCTCCTCAAGACCTATTGAGAATTGATCAAGTTAAAATCTCAAGACGCGTCGAAACAATAACTAAAGTTTTGTTGAACTCGTTCAACGTATATTTCAAAGAAATACAAGGTTTATTAATATTCAAGATCATTTACAAATACCACAAGTACTACTATATATAGTAGTTTCCAACCGTAAGAAAATACAACAAAACGAAAAAATGAAACTTCCTAGCAATATACTAATCGGCCGAAATATCCAAGGAGTAGATACCAAGCATCTTGGTTTTATTAGGTGATTGTGACATGAAGAAACCCTTGATGAATCTTGGTTTTATTAGGTGATGGTGACATGAAGAAGAACCAAATATCATCCCTTGCAATCTTCAATTCGGCCGAACTCATCAAGGAGTGATTAGGAGGATTTTGTGAAGATATGATATCAACCTCTTTGGAATTATTATGGTGACTAAGACATGAGGGACAATGACATGAAGAATGAAAGTCTTCATTCCATCTTATGTTTCGGCCGTTTTGTATTATGGTGGGGAAGGAGAAATATCTTCATTATCTTGCCAAAGATATGAAGTCAAGTAAGGGTCCCTTTCAAGCATGATGTGGCCGAATTTTCATGCTTTCGGACCGATTCCATCATCGAGTTTTACGTTACTCCGGTTCCGATTAACAACGTAACTCCAATACGCATGTTCTTTTCTCCCAAGTATAATGATGCATGACCATGCGAATTTGTATCGTCGTGGATGTCGATTTTTATTGGAGCTTCTTCGATTGGAATATTAGATATCGTATCATTCCCTCCTTCTTTGAAAGGAATTGACCTCAATTCCTGATACGATATCTAATATTCCAGTCGAAGAAACTCCGATAAAAATCGACATCCATGATGATGCAAATTCGCATGGCCATGCATCGTTGTACTTAGGAGAAAATGTTAAACGGATTGGAGTTACGTTGTTAATCGGAATCGGAGTGACGTAGAATTCGACGACGGATCGACCCGAAAGCATGAAGATCGGCCGAAACATGCTTGAAAGGGACACTTTGTCTTCATATCTTTACAAATATCTTTACAAAATAAAGGTGTGATTCCCTCCTTACACAAACGGCCGAAATGCTTATGGATGGAGTGGAGATTTTCTTCATCATGTCACTATCCCTCATTTCATTGTCACCATGTAGTTCCAAGGAGGAGAATATCACAAATCTTCACCAAATAAGGTGGGATCGGCCGAACCAAAGGCATGGGAAGAGTGGTGTCTTGTTCTACTTCATGTCACCATCAAAGACCAAAACAACTTCATGTCCCTTTCACCTAATAACACCAAGAGATTTGATATCTCAATCCTTGTGATTTTCGGCCGATTAGGTGTTGTTAGGAAGTTTCCTTTTTTTCGTTTTGTTGTATTTTCTTTCGGTTGTAAACTACTATATATAGTAGTGTTCGTTGTACTTGTAAAGCATCGAGAATCATAATAAACATTGTATTTCCTTTGAAATATACGTTGAACGAGTTCGACAAACTTTAAGTTATTGTTTTGACGAGTCTCGAGATTTTAACTTTGATCAATTCTCAAAAGGTCTTGGGAAGAGATTACCCTTTTTATCGAGTTATAGGTCTAGTTCGATAAAAACACACCAAACTCCGTACATCTTACTATATCACGGCCGAATCCCCTTTAATTCGTCCAACACCTTTGTAAATTTTATCCATATTGTAAACTTGATAATCTTCCGTTGTGTTTATACGCATTACTTACGTAATTCGTATCATAAGTGGTATCAGAGCCACTTGTCTCACAGTTCTCGACATCACTGAAGAAGATGGCATTCACCGATGAAGAAGTAGCACAACTACGTGACGTTCTTCGTGGCTTCAGAGCCAGAATCCATGCACGACGAGGACATGACACCATGCATGCACCACGACATGCGGATGAATACAAGACCGGCGAACTTAGGAGTTCGTAGGCGGCACCGATCTGAAGTATATGGAGTGGGAAAGAAAAATTGAACGAATGTTTGAGTTCAAGGATCTCAATGACGAGGTACGTTGCAAGTACGCGATTCTCAAACTTGGAAAGGAGCTTCCCTTTGGTTTGAACGAATGAAGACACAAAGAAGTCGTGGGAAAGAGAAGATACGTTCGTGGGATTCCCTAAAAGGAAACTACGAAAAGATATGTCCGGCTACACACAAGCTAAGTCTGCAGAAAAATTTCGACCTCACGCAAGGAAAGTTAAGTGTCGAGGAGTACATCGAGGAGTTTGAAAACTTATCCTTGATGGGAGAACTTGAAGAAAGCGAAGAATTGCGCATGTCCGTTTCCTACGAGGTTTGAACAAAAACATTGCTAATTCCGTGGAACTCTACCCCTATTCTGACTTCGATACTTTATGCGGACTTTGCATAAAGTTGGAAAATCAAAACAAAACCAAACTCTCTAAACCCGAATTCCCACCTAAATATGGAAATACCAACTTTGGCGCGAGTTCTAGCTCGTTTCCAAAACCTGTCACCACAAGCCAGTCCGTTACTACCATTCCAAAAACCCCTACCACACCAAAAGAGACGAGCCTATCTAAAGTCCGATGTTTCAAATGTCAAGGATTTGGACACTATCAAAGTGCTTGTCCGAATAGGAGGATTGTGACGTTGCGAGAAGCCATAGCCGCCCGAGAGGAATTATTAGCCGAAGAAGAAAGAGTTGGAGACGTTTTTAACTTAGAAGCTGACGAAGAAGAAGAATGCGAGGCATACGATGCCCCGAACTATGACACGAACCTTGTCCTTCGCATGTTGCAAACGAAAGCCGCCCCAAGTGACGAAGAACAACGGGACCAAATCTTCCACACGAAGTGTCGTGTCGGAGATAAATGGTGTAGCTTGATCATTGACGGTGGAAGTTGTACAAACGTGGCATCAAGCGAGATGGTTTCAAAACTCGGTTTGATCACCACGGCCCATCCCAAGCCGTATGCACTCCATTGGCTCGATGATGGGAACAAAGTGAAGGTTTCAAGACAAGTGAAGGTCGGACTCACCATGGGTTCGTATGGCGATGACATTACATGCGATGTACTACCGATGGACGCATGTCACGTGTTATTAGGAAGACCTTGGTTATTTGAACTTGACGTACTACACCGAGGAGGAGTAATGAGTATGAGCTACGTGACAAAGGTAAAAAATTGTCCTTAAACCTATGTCACCTCAAGCTATCTGGACGATGAGTTCGAAAAAGTCGAAGGGCCGAAACTTACGATGTTTGCAAACGAGAAAGAAGTCGAACACGCCATTGACGATGGCGAACGTGTTTATTTGATGATGATCAAGGAGGTCCAAATCTTGCCACCAAATCGCAAAATGAGGAGGAGATAGATGCACTATTACACGAGTTTTCGGACGTATTTCCCGAAGACTTGCCGGTAGGATTACCACCTATCCGCGGGATTGAACACAGATTGATCTTATACCGAGCTCCATTACCGAACAAGGCAACAGATCGTTGTAATCCCGAAGAAACAAAAGAACTACAACGTCAAATTGATGAACTCATGAATCACGGATATGTCGAGAAAGTTTAAGTCCGTGTGCGGTTCCAGTTCTACTCGTACCAAAAAAGACGGAACATGGCGGATGTGTATTGACAGAGAGCCGTGAATAACATCACCGTCAAGTATCGGTTTCCCATCCGAGACTAGGCGACATCTTTGGACGAGTTACATGGCTCGGTTATATTTTCCAAAGTTGATTTACGGAGCGGATACCATCAAATCCGCATGCGAGAGGGAGACGAATGGAAAACGGCGTTTAAAACGAAGAATGGACTTTACGAATGGGTTGTGATGCCATTCGGCCTCACCAACGCCCGAGCACCTTTATGAGGTTGATGAACGAGGTTCTAAAGCCTTTCTTGGGAAAGTTTGTTGTCGTGTACTTAGACGACATTTTGATCTGATCGGTCCGTAGAAGAACATCTCGAACATTTGCGGTACGTGTTTGAGACACTAAGGGAACAAAAGCTTTATGGAAAGCGGGAGAAGTGTACTTTCCTAGTCGAGAGTCTTGTCTTTCTCGGCTATGTTGTTTCGAAGACGGAGTTTGGTCGACCAAGAGAAGATCGCGGCAATCAAGTCGTGGCCGACCCCAAAGACAATCACGGAGAATGCGGTCATTTCATGGCCTCGCTTCTTTTACCGACGATTCATACGGGACTTGACACTATATCCGGTCCTATCACGGAGTGTCCAAAAGGAACCTTTGCTTGGAACGAGACAGCCCAAAAGGCTTTTGAAAACTTAAAAGGAAAATTATGTGAAGCGCCGATTTTGACGTTGCCCGATTTTTCACAACCGTTTGAGGTAGAATGCGACGCTAGCGGAGTTGGAATCGGGCGATGCTCATTCGTAGAGGCCGTCCCATTGCCTATTTTCGGAGAAGTTAAGTGGCGCCGAGTGAATTATTGTACTTACGACAAGGAGTTCTATGCTATCGTAAGAGCACTCGATCATTGGAGTCATTATCTGCGTTGAAACATTTCGTGCTACATTCGGATCACGAGTCGTTGAAATATATCAACGGACGAGTAAGCTAAGCCCGAGACATGCAAAATGGGTGGAATTTTTACAATCTTTTCACTTTTCATCCAAATACAAAGACGGGAAGAGTAATGTAGTGGCGGATGCCTTTGTCAAGACGGTATGCCTTATCGTCGATGCTAGATGTTCGTTTGTTGGGATTCGAGACTTTGAAAAATCACTACAACGACGATTTGGACTTCGGGAAATTTTTAACCGTTGTAAAACGGCCCCGTCTGAGGAATTTGTTTCTGAGGATGGCTTTCTCTTCAAGGGAAATAAATTATGTGTCGAGACATACGATTCGGGAATTCTTTGGTTCGGGAGGCGCACGGAGGAGGACTAGCCGGTCACTTGGCTCGACCAAGATCGTAGAAGTGCTAAAAGAACATTTCTTTTGGCCGAAAATGTATGGTGACGTCGGCCTGATCGTGAGCAAATGCGTAACTTGTCACATGATGAAGAGTTCGTTCAAGTCGAGTACATACATGCCGTTGCCGATACCGTTACGACCGTGGGAGGATGTCTCGATGGATTTTATTGTGGCTTTACCTCGTACTCAACGAGGCAAAGACTCGATCATGGTGGTCGTCGACCGCTTTTCGAAAATGGCTCACTTTGTCGCGTGCCACAAAACCGATGATGCAAGCAATGTGGCGGACTTGTATTTCCGAAATAGTTCGTTTACACGGAGTTCCAAAACTATCGTGTCGGATCGAGATTCCAAATTTCTGAGTTACTTCGAATACTTTATGGAGGAAAGTCGGTACTAAACTCCTATTCAAGACTTCACATCACCGCATAAACCGACGCAGAGGCCGAGGTAACTAATCGAACCTTGGGAGCATTATTACGAGGGTTGGTAAATAAAACTCGAAAGATTGGGACGTTAAACTTGCTCATCTTTGAATTCGCATACAACCGATCACCGGTTATGCCACGGCCCATTCACCTTTTGAAGTGGTATACGGATTAAATCCGCACTTGCCACTTGGACTTGATTCCCGCCGAGCAACGGGTGGTTCACAAGGACGCCGAAGCAAAACTCAAATCCATGATAAAGTTACATGAAAAGATACGGGAGCGGATTAAAGAAGTAAATGAAATATACAAACAGTCGAACAAAAATAAAAAGGCGAGATTATTTGATGTTGGCGACTTGGTTTGGATACATTTGAGAAAAGAAAGATTCCCAAGCAAACGGAAGAACAAATTGATGCCGAGAGCCGAAGGTCCGTACAAAATTGTGGAAAAGGTGAACGACAACGCATACAAAGTCGAACTCCCGGGCGAATACGGAGTACACGCGACATTCAACGTAGGTGATCTCTCACCTTATCTTGACGACGATGGCATTGCGGTGAGGTCAATTCCTTTCAAAGACGGAGGGAATGATACGATATCTAATATTATTCCGAAGAAACTCCGATAAAAATCGACATCCATGATGATGCAAATTCGCATGGCCATGCATCGTTGTACTTAGGAGAAAATGTTAAACGGATTGGAGTTACGTTGTTAATCGGAATCGGAGTGACGTAGAATTCGACGACGGATCGACCCGAAAGCATGAAGATCGGCCGAAACATGCTTGAAAGGGACACTTTGTCTTCATATCTTTACAAATATCTTTACAAAATAAAGGTGTGATTCCCTCCTTACACAAACGGCCGAAATGCTTATGGATGGAGTGGAGATTTTCTTCATCATGTCACTATCCCTCATTTCATTGTCACCATGTAGTTCCAAGGAGGAGAATATCACAAATCTTCACCAAATAAGGTGGGATCGGCCGAACCAAAGGCATGGGAAGAGTGGTGTCTTGTTCTACTTCATGTCACCATCAAAGACCAAAACAACTTCATGTCCCTTTCACCTAATAACACCAAGAGATTTGATATCTCAATCCTTGTGATTTTCGGCCGATTAGGTGTTGTTAGGAAGTTTCCTTTTTTTCGTTTTGTTGTATTTTCTTTCGGTTGTAAACTACTATATATAGTAGTGTTCGTTGTACTTGTAAAGCATCGAGAATCATAATAAACATTGTATTTCCTTTGAAATATACGTTGAACGAGTTCGACAAACTTTAAGTTATTGTTTCGACGAGTCTCGAGATTTTAACTTTGATCAATTCTCAAAAGGTCTTGGGAAGAGATTACCCTTTTTATCGAGTTATAGGTCTAGTTCGATAAAAACACACCAAACTCCGTACATCTTACTATATCACGGCCGAATCCCCTTTAATTCGTCCAACACCTTTGTAAATTTTATCCATATTGTAAACTTGATAATCTTCCGTTGTGTTTATACGCATTACTTACGTAATTCGTATCAATTCCGTAATGCCATCGTCGTCAAGGTAAGGTGAGAGATCACCTACGTTGAATGTCGCGTGTACTCCGTAATCGCCCGAAAGTTCTACTTTGTAGGCGTTGTCGTTCACTTTTCCCACAATTTTGTACGGACCTTCGGCTCTCGGCATTAATTTGTTCTTGCGTTTGCTTGGGAATCGTTCTTTTCTCAAATGTATCCAAACTAAGTCGCCAACATCAAATAATCTCGCTTTTTTATTTTTGTTCGACTTCCGTTTGTAAATTTCATTCACTTCTTTAATCCGCTCTCGTACCTTTTCATGTAACTTCATCATTGACTTGAGTTTTGATTCTGCGTCTTTGTGAACCAATTCGTCGCTCGGCAACGGAATCAAATCCAATGGCATGTGCGGATTTATTCCGTATACTACCTCAAAAGGTGAATGGGCCGTGGCGAAGCCGGGTGATCGGTTGTATGCGAATTCCGCATGTGCAAGTTTAACGTCCCAATCCTTTTGTGTTTTATTCACTAATCCTCGCAATAATGCTCCCAAGGTTCGATTAGTCACCTCGGTCTGTCCATCGGTTTGTGGGTGATGTGAAGTACTGAATAGGAGTTTAGTACCCACTTTTCTCCATAAAGTATTCCAGAAGTAACTCAGAAATTTAGAATCTCGATCCGACACGATAGTTTTTGGAACTCCGTGTAAACGAACTACTTCCCGAAAGTACAATTCCGCCACATTGCTTGCATCATCGGTTTTGTGGCATGCTATAAAGTGAGCCATTTTCGAAAAACGGTCGACGACCACCATGATCGAGTCTTTGCCTCGTTGAGTACGAGGTAAAGCCACAATAAAATCCATCGAGACATCCTCCCATGGTCGTAACGGTATTGGCAACGGCATGTATGTGCTTGGCTTGAACGAACTTTTCATCATGTGACAAGTGACGCATTTACTCACGATTGTGCTTACGTCACCATACATCTTTGGCCAAAAGAAATGTTCTTTTAGCACCTCTACGTTCTTGGCCGAGCCGAAATGACCGGCTAGTCCTCCTCCGTGCGCCTCCCGAACTAGCAATTCCCGAATTGTATGTCTCGGCACACATAATTTATTTCCCTTGAAAAGAAAGCCATCCTGTAAAACAAATTCTTCGTATGGGGCCGTTTTACAACGGGTAAAAATTTCTCCGAAGTCCAAATCGTCACTGTAATGATCTTTCAACGTCTCGAACCCCAACAAACGAACATCTAGAATCGACAGTAAGGCATACCGTCTTGATAGTGCATCCGCCACTATATTACTCTTCCCGTCTTTGTACTTGGATGAAAAGTGAAAAGATTGTAAAAATCCCACCCATTTTGCATGTCTCGGACTTAGCTTGCTTTGCCCGTTGATGTATTTCAACGACTCGTGATCCGAATGTAACACGAAATGTTTCGAACGTAAATAGTGACTCCAATGATCGAGTGCTCTTACGATAGCATAGAACTCCTTGTCGTAAGTACAATAATTAATTCGGGCGCCACTTAATTTCTCCGAAAAATAGGCGATGGGACGGCCTCTTTGAATAAGTACTGCCCCGATTCCAACTCCGCTAGCGTCGCATTCCACCTCAAATGGTTGCGAAAAATCGGGTAATGTCAAAATTGGTGCTTCACATAACTTTCCTTTTAATTTTTCAAAAGCCTTTTGGGCCGCCTCGTTCCATGCAAAGGTTCCCTTTTTTTGACACTCCGTGATCGGACTGGAGATGGTGCTAAAGTCCCGTATGAATCGTCGGTAAAAAGAAGCGAGGCCATGAAATGATCGTACCTCCGTGATTGTCTTTGGGGTCGGCCATGACTTGATTGCCGCGATCTTATCTTGGTCGACCGAAACTCCTTCTTTCGAAACAACATAGCCGAGAAAGACAAGACTCTCGACTAGGAAAGTACACTTCTCCCGCTTTCCATAAAGTTTCTGTTCCCTTAGAGTTTCAAATACGTGCCGCAAATGTTCGAGATGCTCCTCTAAGGATCGACTGTAGATCAAAATGTCGTCTAAGTATACGACAACAAACTTTCCCAAGAAAGGTTTGAGAACCTCGTTCATCAACCTCATAAAAGTGCTCGGGGCATTAGTGAGGCCGAATGGCATCACAACCCATTCGTAAAGCCCATTCTTTGTTTTAAATGCCGTCTTCCATTCGTCTCCCTCTCGCATGCAAATTTGATGGTATCCGCTCCGTAAATCAACTTTTGAAAATATAACCGAGCCATGTAACTCGTCTAACATGTCGTCTAGTCTCGGGATGGGAAACCGATACTTGACGGTGATGTTATTCACGGCTCTACTGTCAATACACATTCGCCATGATCCGTCTTTTTTTGGTACAAGTAGGACTGGAACCGCACACGGACTTAAACTTTCTCGGACATATCCGTGATTCATGAGTTCATCAATTTGACGTTGTAGTTCTTTGGTTTCTTCGGGATTACAACGATACGCCGCTTTGTTCGGTAATGGTGCTCCTGGTACAAGATCAATTTGGTGTTCAATTCCGCGGATAGGTGGTAATCCTACCGGCAAGTCTTCGGGAAATACATCCGAGAACTCGTGTAATAGTGTTTCTATCTCTTCTTCGTGGTGTGATTTGGTGGCAAGATTTCGGACCTCTTTGATCATCATCAAATAAACACGTTCGCCATCGTCAATGGCGTGTTCGACTTCTTTTTCGTTTGCAAGCATCGTAAGTTTCGGTCCTTCGACCTTTTTCGAACTCATCGTCCGGATAGCTTGAGGTGACATAGGTTTAAGAACAATTTTTTTACCTTTGTCACGTAACTCATACTCGTTACTCCTCCCTCGATGTAGTACATCCCGATCAAATAACCAAGGTCTTCCTAATAACACGTGACATGCGTCCATCGGTAGTACATCGCATGTAATATCATCGCCATATGATCCCATGGTGAGTCCGACCTTCACTTGCCTCGATACTTTCACCTTATTTCCATCGTCGAGCCAATGGAGTGCATACGGCTTTGGATGAGCCGTGGTGATTAATCCGAGCTTCGAGACCATCTCGCTTGATGCCACGTTTGTACAACTTCCACCGTCAATGATCAAGCTACACCATTTCTCTCCGACACGACACTTCGTGTGAAAGATTTGGTCTCGTTGTTCTACGTCACTCGGGGCTGCCTTTGTTTGTAACATGCGAAGGACGAGGTTCGTGTCATAGTTCGGGGCATCGTATGCCTCGCATTCTTCTTCTTCTTCGTCAGCTTCTAAGTTAAAAACGTCTCCAATTCTTTCTTCTTCGGCTAGTAATTCTTCTCGGACGGCTATGGCTTCTCGTAACGTCACAATTCTCCGATTTGGACAAGCACTTTGATAGTGTCCAAATCCTTGACATTTGAAACACCGGACTTTAGATAGGCTTGTTTCTTTTGGTGTGATAGGAGTTTTTGGAATGGTAGTAACGGGTGGGTTTGTGGTGACAGTTTTTGGAAACGAGCTAGAACTCGCGCCAAAGTTGGTATTTCCGTATTTAGATGGGAATTCGGGTTTAGAAAGTTTTGTCTTGTTTTGATTTTCCAACTTTATGCAAAGTCCGCATAAAGTATCAAAGTCGGAATAGGGGTAGAGTTCCACGGAATTAGCAATATTTTTATTCAAACCTCGTAGGAAACGGGACATCCGTAATTCTTCGCTTTCTTCAAGTTCTCCCATCAAGGATAAGTTTTCAAACTCCTCGATGTACTCCTCGACACTTAGCTTTCCTTGCGTGAGATCCGAAATTTTTCGATACAAGCTTAACTTGTGTGTAGCCGGGACATATCTTTTTCGTAGTTTCTTTTTTAGAGAATCCCACGAACGTATCTTCTCTTTCCTAAGACGAACTCTTTGTGTCTTCATTCGCTCAAACCAAAGGGAAGCTCCCTTTCCAAGTTTGAGAATCACATACTTGCAACGTACCTCGTCATTGAGATCCTTGAACTCAAACATTCGTTCAATTTTTCTTTTCCACTCCAAATAAACCTCGGGATCGGTGCCGCCTACGAACTCCGGAAGTTCGCTTGTCTTGTATTCATCAGCATGTCGTGGTGCATGCATGGTGTCGTATCCTCGTCGTGCATGGATTCTGGGCTCCGGTAGGCCGCGAAGAACGTCACGTAATTGTGCTACTTCTTCATCGGTGAATGCCATCTTCTTGAGTAACGTCGAGAACCGTGAGACAAATGTCTCCGATACCACTTATGATACGAATTACGTAAGTAATGCGTATAAAATACAACGGAAGATTATTATGTCTTGACAATTATCAAAGTATCACTCGAAAATTACAAGGGGTGGCCGAACTTAAATGGATTTCGACCGTGAAGTAGTATGGTATACGGATTTGGATGTGTTTTATCGAACTAGACCTATAACTCGATAAAAGTAATCTCTCCTCAAGACCTATTGAGAATTGATCAAGTTAAAATCTCGAGACGCGTCGAAACAATAACTAAAGTTTTGTTGAACTCGTTCAACGTATATTTCAAAGAAATACAAGGTTTATTAATATTCAAGATCATTTACAAATACCACAAGTACTACTATATATAGTAGTTTCCAACCGTAAGAAAATACAACAAAACGAAAAAATGAAACTTCCTAGCAATATACTAATCGGCCGAAATATCCAAGGAGTAGATACCAAGCATCTTGGTTTTATTAGGTGATTGTGACATGAAGAAATCCTTGGTGAATCTTGGTTTTATTAGGTGATGGTGACATGAAAAAGAACCAAATATCATCCCTTGCAATCTTCAATTCGGCCGAACTCATCAAGGAGTGATTAGGAGGATTTTGTGAAGATATGATATCAACCTCTTTGGAATTATTATGGTGACTAAGACATGGGGGACAATGACATGAAGAATGAAAGTCTTCATTCCATCTTATGTTTCGGCTGTTTTGTATTATGGTGGGGAAGGAGAAATATCTTCATTATCTTGCCAAAGATATGAAGTCAAGTAAGGGTCCCTTTCAAGCATGATGTGGCCGAATTTTCATGCTTTCGGACCGATTCCGTCGTCGAGTTTTACGTTACTCCGGTTCCGATTAACAACTTAACTCCAATCCGCGTGTTCTTTTCTCCCAAGTATAATGATGCATGACCATGCGAATTTGTATCGTCGTGGATGTCGATTTTTATTGGAGCTTCTTCGATTGGAATATTAGATATCGTATCATTCCCTCCTTCTTTGAAAGGAATTGACCTCAATTCCGTAATGCCATCGTCGTCAAGGTAAGGTGAGAGATCACCTACGTTGAATGTCGCGTGTACTCCGTAATCGCCCGGAAGTTCTACTTTGTAGGCGTTGTCGTTCACTTTTCCCACAATTTTGTACGGACCTTCGGCTCTCGGCATTAATTTGTTCTTGCGTTTGCTTGGGAATCGTTCTTTTCTCAAATGTATCCAAACTAAGTCGCCAACATCAAATAATCTCGCTTTTTTATTTTTGTTCGACTTCCGTTTGTAAATTTCATTCACTTCTTTAATCCGCTCTCGTACCTTTTCATGTAACTTCATCATTGACTTGAGTTTTGATTCTGCGTCTTTGTGAACCAATTCGTCGCTCAACGGAATCAAATCCAATGGCATGTGCGGATTTATTCCGTATACTACCTCAAAAGGTGAATGGGCCGTGGCGGCCGGTGATCGGTTGTATGCGAATTCCGCATGTGCAAGTTTAACGTCCCAATCCTTTTGTGTTTTATTCACTAATCCTCGCAATAATGCTCCCAAGGTTCGATTAGTCACCTCGATGCATCCATCGGTTTGTGGGTGATGTGAAGTCTTGAATAGGAGTTTAGTACCCACTTTTCTCCATAAAGTATTCGAAGTAACTCACAAATTTAGAATCTCGATCCGACACGATAGTTTTTGGAACTCCGTGTAAACGAACTACTTCCCGGAAGTACAAGTCCGCCACATTGCTTGCATCATCAGTTTTGTGGCATGCTATAAAGTGAGCCATTTTCGAAAAACGGTCGACGACCACCATGATCGAGTCTTTGCCTCGTTGAGTACGAGGTAAAGCCACAATATAATCCATCGAGACATCCTCCCATGGTCGAAATAGCAGTGTGGCAAAGATGTATGTGCTTGGCTTGAACGAACTTTTCATCATGTGACAAGTGACGCATTTACTCACGATTGTGCTTACGTCACCATACATCTTTGGCCAAAAGAAATGTTCTTTTAGCACCTCTACGGTCTTGGCCGAGCCGAAATGACCGGCTAGTCCTCCTCCGTGCACCTCCCGAACTAGCAATTCCCGAATTGTATGTCTCGGCACACATAATTTATTTCCCTTGAAAAGAAAGCCATCCTGTAAAACAAATTCTTCGTATGGGGCCGTTTTACAACGGGTAAAAATTTCTCCGAAGTCCAAATCGTCACTGTAATGATCTTTCAACGTCTCGAACCCCAACAAACGAACATCTAGAATCGACAGTAAGGCATACCATCTTGATAGTGCATCCGCCACTATATTACTCTTCCCGTCTTTGTACTTGGATGAAAAGTGAAAAGATTGTAAAAATTCCACCCATTTTGCATGTCTCGGACTTAGCTTGCTTTGCCCGTTGATGTATTTCAACGACTCGTGATCCGAATGTAACACGAAATGTTTCGAACGTAAATAGTGACTCCAATGATCGAGTGCTCTTACGATAGCATAGAACTCCTTGTCGTAAGTACAATAATTAATTCGGGCGCCACTTAATTTCTCCGAAAAATAGGCGATGGGACGGCCTCTTTGAATAAGTACTGCCCCGATTCCAACTCCGCTAGCGTCGCATTCCACCTCAAATGGTTGCGAAAAATCGGGTAATGTCAAAATTGGTGCTTCACATAACTTTCCTTTTAATTTTTCAAAAGCCTTTTGGGCCGCCTCGTTCCATGCAAAGGTTCCCTTTTTTAGACACTCCGTGATCGGACTGGAGATGGTGCTAAAGTCCCGTATGAATCGTCGGTAAAAAGAAGCGAGGCCATGAAATGATCGTACCTCCGTGATTGTCTTTGGGGTCGGCCATGACTTGATTGCCGCGATCTTCTCTTGGTCGACCGAAACTCCTTCTTTCGAAACAACATAGCCGAGAAAGACAAGACTCTCGACTAGGAAAGTACACTTCTCCCGCTTTCCATAAAGTTTCTGTTCCCTTAGAGTTTCAAATACATGCCGCAAATGTTCGAGATGCTCCTCTAAGGATCGACTGTAGATCAAAATGTCGTCTAAGTATACGACAACAAACTTTCCCAAGAAAGGTTTGAGAACCTCGTTCATCAACCTCATAAAAGTGCTCGGGGCATTAGTGAGGCCGAATGGCATCACAACCCATTCGTAAAGCCCATTCTTTGTTTTAAATGTCGTCTTCCATTCGTCTCCCTCTCGCATGCAAATTTGATGGTATCCGCTCCGTAAATAAACTTTTGAAAATATAACCGAGCCATGTAACTCGTCTAACATGTCGTCTAGTCTCGGGATGGGAAACCGATACTTGACGGTGATGTTATTCACGGCTCTACTGTCAATACACATTCGCCATGATCCGTCTTTTTTTGGTACAAGTAGGACTGGAACCGCACACGGACTTAAACTTTCTCGGACATATCCGTGATTCATGAGTTCATCAATTTGACGTTGTAGTTCTTTGGTTTCTTCGGGATTACAACGATACGCCGCTTTGTTCGGTAATGGTGCTCCTGGTACAAGATCAATTTGGTGTTCAATTCCGCGGATAGGTGGTAATCCTACCGGCAAGTCTTCGGGAAATACATCCGAGAACTCGTGTAATAGTGTTTCTATCTCTTCTTCGTGGTGTGATTTGGTGGCAAGATTTCGGACCTCTTTGATCATCATCAAATAAACACGTTCGCCATCGTCAATGGCGTGTTCGACTTCTTTTTCGTTTGCAAGCATCGTAAGTTTCGGTCCTTCGACCTTTTTCGAACTCATCGTCCAGATAGCTTGAGGTGACATAGGTTTAAGAACAATTTTTTTACCTTTGTCACGTAACTCGTACTCGTTACTCCTCCCTCGATGTAGTACATCCCGATCAAATAACCAAGGTCTTCCTAATAACACGTGACATGCGTCCATCGGTAGTACATCGCATGTAATATCATCGCCATATGATCCCATGGTGAGTCCGACCTTCACTTGCCTCGATACTTTCACCTTATTTCAATCGTCGAGCCAATGGAGTGCATACGGCTTTGGATGAGCCGTGGTGATTAATCCGAGCTTCGAGACCATCTCGCTTGATGCCACGTTTGTACAACTTCCACCGTCAATGATCAAGCTACACCATTTCTCTCCGACACGACACTTCGTGTGAAAGATTTGGTCTCGTTGTTCTACGTCACTCGGGGCTGCCTTTGTTTGTAACATGCGAAGGACGAGGTTCGTGTCATAGTTCGGGGCATCGTATGCCTCGCATTCTTCTTCTTCTTCGTCAGCTTCTAAGTTAAAAACGTCTCCAATTCTTTCTTCTTCAGCTAGTAATTCTTCTCGGACGGCTATGGCTTCTCGTAACGTCACAATTCTCCGATTTGGACAAGCACTTTGATAGTGTCCAAATCCTTGACATTTGAAACACCGGACTTTAGATAGGCTTGTTTCTTTTGGTGTGATAGGAGTTTTTGGAATGGTAGTAACGGGTGGGTTTGTGGTGACAGTTTTTGGAAACGAGCTAGAACTCGCGCCAAAGTTGGTATTTCCGTATTTAGATGGGAATTCGGGTTTAGAAAGTTTTGTCTTGTTTTGATTTTCCAACTTTATGCAAAGTCCGCATAAAGTATCAAAGTCGGAATAGGGGTAGAGTTCCACGGAATTAGCAATATTTTTATTCAAACCTCGTAGGAAACGGGACATCCGTAATTCTTCGCTTTCTTCAAGTTCTCCCATCAAGGATAAGTTTTCAAACTCCTCGATGTACTCCTCGACACTTAGCTTTCCTTGCGTGAGATCCGAAATTTTTCGATACAAGCTTAACTTGTGTGTAGCCGGGACATATCTTTTTCGCAGTTTCTTTTTTAGAGAATCCCACGAATGTATCTTCTCTTTTCCGGCACGAACTCTTTGTGTCTTCATTCGCTCAAACCAAAGGGAAGCTCCCTTTCCAAGTTTGAGAATCACATACTTGCAACGTACCTCGTCATTGAGATCCTTGAACTCAAACATTCGTTCAATTTTTATTTTCCACTCCAAATAAACCTCGGGATCGGTGCCGCCTACGAACTCCGGAAGTTCGCTTGTCTTGTATTCATCAGCATGTCGTGGTGCATGCATGGTGTCGTATCCTCGTCGTGCATGGATTCTGGGCTCGGTGAGCGCGAAGAACGTCACGTAATTGTGCTACTTCTTCATCGGTGAATGCCATCTTCTTGAGTAACGTCGAGAACCGTGAGACAAATGTCTCCGATACCACTTATGATACGAATTACGTAAGTAATGCGTATAAAATACAACGGAAGATTATTATGTCTTGACAATTATCAAAGTATCACTCGAAAATTACAAGGGGTGGCCGAACTTAAATGGATTTCGACCGTGAAGTAGTATGGTATACGGATTTGGATGTGTTTTATCGAACTAGACCTATAACTCGATAAAAGTAATCTCTCCTCAAGACCTATTGAGAATTGATCAAGTTAAAATCTCGAGACGCGTCGAAACAATAACTAAAGTTTTGTTGAACTCGTTCAACGTATATTTCAAAGAAATACAAGGTTTATTAATATTCAAGATCATTTACAAATACCACAAGTACTACTATATATAGTAGTTTCCAACCGTAAGAAAATACAACAAAACGAAAAAATGAAACTTCCTAGCAATATACTAATCGGCCGAAATATCCAAGGAGTAGATACCAAGCATCTTGGTTTTATTAGGTGATTGTGACATGAAGAAATCCTTGGTGAATCTTGGTTTTATTAGGTGATGGTGACATGAAAAAGAACCAAATATCATCCCTTGCAATCTTCAATTCGGCCGAACTCATTAAGGAGTGATTAGGAGGATTTTGTGAAGATATGATATCAACCTCTTTGGAATTATTATGGTGACTAAGACATGGGGGACAATGACATGAAGAATGAAAGTCTTCATTCCATCTTATGTTTCGGCTGTTTTGTATTATGGTGGGGAAGGAGAAATATCTTCATTATCTTGCCAAAGATATGAAGTCAAGTAAGGGTCCCTTACAAGCATGATGTGGCCGAATTTTCATGCTTTTGGACCGATTCCGTCGTCGAGTTTTACGTTACTCCGGTTCCGATTAACAACTTAACTCCAATCCGCGTGTTCTTTTCTCCCAAGTATAATGATGCATGACCATGCGAATTTGTATCGTCGTGGATGTCGATTTTTATTGGAGCTTCTTCGATTGGAATATTAGATATCGTATCATTCCCTCCTTCTTTGAAAGGAATTGACCACAATTCCGTAATGCCATCGTCGTCAAGGTAAGGTGAGAGATCACCTACGTTGAATGTCGCGTGTACTCCGTAATCGCCCGGAAGTTCTACTTTGTAGGCGTTGTCGTTCACTTTTCCCACAATTTTGTACGGACCTTCGGCTCTCGGCATTAATTTGTTCTTGCGTTTGCTTGGGAATCGTTCTTTTCTCAAATGTATCCAAACTAAGTCGCCAACATCAAATAATCTCGCTTTTTTATTTTTGTTCGACTTCCGTTTGTAAATTTCATTCACTTCTTTAATCCGCTCTCGTACCTTTTCATGTAACTTCATCATTGACTTGAGTTTTGATTCTGTGTCTTTGTGAACCAATTCGTCGCTCGGCAACGGAATCAAATCCAATGGCATGTGCGGATTTATTCCGTATACTACCTCAAAAGGTGAATGGGCCGTGGCGGCCGGTGATCGGTTGTATGCGAATTCCGCATGTGCAAGTTTAACGTCCCAATCCTTTTGTGTTTTATTCACTAATCCTCGCAATAATGCTCCCAAGGTTCGATTAGTCACCTCGGTCATCCATCGGTTTGTGGGTGATGTGAAGTCTTGAATAGGAGTTTAGTACCCACTTTTCTCCATAAAGTATTCCGAGTAACTCGAAATTTAGAATCTCGATCCGACACGATAGTTTTTGGAACTCCGTGTAAACGAACTACTTCCCGAAAGTACAATTCCGCCACATTGCTTGCATCATCGGTTTTGTGGCATGCTATAAAGTGAGCCATTTTCGAAAAACGGTCGACGACCACCATGATCGAGTCTTTGCCTCGTTGAGTACGAGGTAAAGCCACAATAAAATCCATCGAGACATCCTCCCATGGTCGTAACGGTATTGTAGCGGCATGTATGTGCTTGGCTTGAACGAACTTTTCATCATGTGACAAGTGACGCATTTACTCACGATTGTGCTTACGTCACCATACATCTTTGGCCAAAAGAAATGTTCTTTTAGCACCTCTACGGTCTTGGCCGAGCCGAAATGATCGGCTAGTCCTCCTCCGTGCGCCTCCCGAACTAGCAATTCCCGAATTGTATGTCTCGGCACACATAATTTATTTCCCTTGAAAAGAAAGCCATCCTGTAAAACAAATTCTTCGTATGGGGCCGTTTTACAACGGGTAAAAATTTCTCCGAAGTCCAAATCGTCACTGTAATGATCTTTCAACGTCTCGAACCCCAACAAACGAACATCTAGAATCGACAATAAGGCATACCGTCTTGATAGTGCATCCGCCACTATATTACTCTTCCCGTCTTTGTACTTGGATGAAAAGTGAAAAGATTGTAAAAATTCCACCCATTTTGCATGTCTCGGACTTAGCTTGCTTGGCCCGTTGATGTATTTCAACGACTCGTGATCCGAATGTAACACGAAATGTTTCGAACGTAAATAGTGACTCCAATGATCGAGTGCTCTTACGATAGCATAGAACTCCTTGTCGTAAGTACAATAATTAATTCGGGCGCCACTTAATTTCTCCGAAAAATAGGCGATGGGACGGCCTCTTTGAATAAGTACTGCCCCGATTCCAACTCCGCTAGCGTCGCATTCCACCTCAAATGGTTGCGAAAAATCGGGTAATGTCAAAATTGGTGCTTCACATAACTTTCCTTTTAATTTTTCAAAAGCCTTTTGGGCCGCCTCGTTCCATGCAAAGGTTCCCTTTTTTAGACACTCCGTGATCGGACTGGAGATGGTGCTAAAGTCCCGTATGAATCGTCGGTAAAAAGAAGCGAGGCCATGAAATGATCGTACCTCCGTGATTGTCTTTGGGGTCGGCCACGACTTGATTGCCGCGATCTTCTCTTGGTCGACCGAAACTCCTTCTTTCGAAACAACATAGCCGAGAAAGACAAGACTCTCGACTAGGAAAGTACACTTCTCCCGCTTTCCATAAAGTTTCTGTTCCCTTAGAGTTTCAAATACGTGCCGCAAATGTTCGAGATGCTCCTCTAAGGATCGACTGTAGATCAAAATGTCGTCTAAGTATACGACAACAAACTTTCCCAAGAAAGGTTTGAGAACCTCATTCATCAACCTCATAAAAGTGCTCGGGGCATTAGTGAGGCCGAATGGCATCACAACCCATTCGTAAAGCCCATTCTTTGTTTTAAATGCCGTCTTCCATTCGTCTCCCTATCGCATGCGAATTTGATGGTATCCGCTCCGTAAATCAACTTTTGAAAATATAACCGAGCCATGTAACTCGTCTAACATGTCGTCTAGTCTCGGGATGGGAAACCGATACTTGACGGTGATGTTATTCACGGCTCTACTGTCAATACACATTCGTCATGATCCGTCTTTTTTTGGTACAAGTAGGACTGGAACCGCACACGGACTTAAACTTTCTCGGACATATCCGTGATTCATGAGTTCATCAATTTGACGTTGTAGTTCTTTGGTTTCTTCGGGATTACAACGATACGCCGCTTTGTTCGGTAATGGTGCTCCTGGTACAAGATCAATTTGGTGTTCAATTCCGCGGATAGGTGGTAATCCTACCGGCAAGTCTTCGGGAAATACATCCGAGAACTCGTGTAATAGTGTTTCTATCTCTTCTTCGTGGTGTGATTTGGTGGTAAGATTTCGGACCTCTTTGATCATCATCAAATAAACACGATACACTTATTTTCCGGCAGGTGTGATATTTTCCGGCAAGTTCGACATTTTCCGGCAGGCGATGACATTTTCCGGCAGGTTGTGTCATTTTCCGGCTTGTGTCCGTTTTCTCGCCTAAAAATGTTGCCGTACGTGCATGACGCGTTGTAAGGCCGTTTTTTTTGATCCTTGCTCCGTCTTCTTCATTTTGACTAGTTAAATTCCGTATCAGAAGACTTTGACATGAAGAAAAGTTTGATGAAAATCTTCACCAAGGTGGGGGAGGTTGCGGTCATTCAAGGGAACAAAGGTGGGAGGAGATCTTCATGATGTTGGACATGATCTTGGACAAGACTTTGATATAAAAAAAATATGCTGAAAAATCTTCATGCATCTTGGACCAAATCAGCCGAATCTCCCATAATTTGGACACATTCTGAGTCCAATGTTAATTTCGTCGCCATGTTTACGTAACTCCGGTTCCGATTAATAACGTAACTCCAATCCGCGTGTTCTTCTCGCCCAAGTATGATGATGCATGGGCGTGCAACTTTGTATCGTCGTTGATGTCGATTTTTATTGACTTCTCTTCGATTGGGATAGTTGATATCTTATCACATTCGTAAGGCTGAACGGCATAACAGTCCATTCATACAGTCCGTATTTAGTTTTGAAGGCCGTCTTCCACTCATCTCCTTCTCTCATCCGTATTTGGTGATAACCACTCCGTAGGTCAACCTTTGAAAAGATCACGGATTCGTGTAATTCATCCAACATGTCATCAAGCCTTGGAATCGAAAATTGATACTTGATGGTTATATTATTCACGGCTCGACTGTCAATACACATCCTCCAAGATCCGTCTTTCTTAGGAACCAGTAATACCGGAACCACACAAGGACTTAGGCTTTCTCGAACATACCCACGATCCACTAGTTCTTCGATTTGGTTTTGTAATTCCTTCGTCTCCTCAGGATTACATCTATAGGCAGCTTTGTTAGGGAGTGACACACCCGGTATGAGGTCGATTTGATGTTCAATCCCACGAATAGGTGGCAAACCCGATGGTAATTTTTCTGGACAAACATCCACAAATTCGTGCAATAAGGCATCCATCCTCTCGTCGTTCCGCACAACCATGTTACCATCCTGTGTCTCCTTCAGAACCAACAGGTACACGCACTTGCCATCATTAATAGCATGTTCCACATCCCGTTCACTAGCAAACATGGCCAGTTTCGGCTTTTCACTCCGACTAGAACTCATAGAGTGAATAGCCTGAGGTGACATTGGTTTAAGCACAATCTTCTTGCCCTTATCCCGTAACTCGTACTCATTGCTTCTTCCTCGGTGTAGAACGTCCCTATCAAACATCCATGGTCTTCCCAACAGTACATAGCATGCATCCATCGGGAGTACATCACATAATACGTTGTCTTCATATGAACCCATGACTAGTCCAATCCTCACTTGTTTAGTCACCCTTATTTTGCTCCCATCATCGAGCCAATACAAAGTGTAAGGTTTCAGGTGAGCCGTAGTGGTCAGCCCGAGTTTAGTCACCATCTCGCTGGAAGCGACATTGGTGCAACTCCCTCCATCAACGATCAAACTACACTATTTATTTCCAACTTGACACTTCGTGTGAAATATTTGATTCCGCTGTTCTGAATCATTCGAAACAACTTTGGTTTGTAACGTTCGCAGAACTAAAGCCGTGTCATAGCTTGGAGCATCGTAAGTCTCGCATTCTTCTCCTTCTTCATCCTTCATGTCGAAATCAAATACGTCACCCAATCTTTCTTCCTCAACCAACAACTCATCTCGGATCGTGACAGCTTCTCTTAGTGTCACCACTCGTTTGTTCGGACAAGCATTTTGATAATGTCTGAATCCTTGACATTTGAAACATCTTACTTTAGCCAATCTCGTCTCCTTCGGCACGTAGGGCGTTTTAGGAATCGCAACAGGGATCGGAGTCGGTACAGTTGCCTTAGTAGTTGAACTAGAGCCGACACTTGGGTTTCCAAATTTGGCTGGAAACTCAGGTTTATACAACTTCATCCTATTCTGAGCTTCTAACTTCACACATAGCCCACATAATGTATCGAAGTCTTCGTATGGATACAATTCCACCGAGTTAGCTATGCTTCGGTTTAAGCCACGCAAGAATCGCGACATCTTCTGCTCCTCATTCTCCTCTATCTCTCCCATTAAGGTTAGATTCTCAAACTCCTCAATGTACTCACTGACATTCAACTTTTCTTGCATGAGATCTTCAATCTTCCTGTACAAGGACAACCGGTGTGATGTTGGTACATATCTTTTACGCAGTTTTCTTTTTAATGAATCCCACGAACGGATCTTTACTTTCCCCGCACGAGCTCTTCGTGTTTTAATTCCTTCGTATCAAAGTGAAGCTCCTTTCCCCAACTTGAGAATTGCATACTTACACCTTTTCTCATCGTCAAGGTCTTTAAACTCGAACATACGATCAATTTTTCGTTCCCATTCCAGGTAAATTTCAGGATCTGTCCCTCCAACGAACTCCGGAAGCTCGTTCACCTTGAATTCTTCGACATGGCGTGAGGGTCGTTCATAGTCACCACGCCTAGGTTGCCAATGCTGGTTGCGTTGTTCTGGTACGTCACGCAATGCATCACGAAGTCTTGCCAAGAAATCAGCGTCGTTGAGATCCATAATGCCAAAGATCAAGAACTTGGGCTCCGATACCACTTATTGATACGAGATCGACATGGCCAACCGAAGAAAGACGACGTAGACGACCATGAAACCATGCATATGGCCATGCATGCACATGCACCTACGTACTTCGGTGAGAAAACAAATGCGGAAATGGGAACGATCTTAATAATCGGAACCGGGATAACTTAGATATATCAAAACATGCATACGTATGCATGTTCATGCATACAAAATCGGCCATATTAGGGAGGGAGATTTCGGCCGATTTGATGAAGGATCCATGAAGGATCTTTGTCCCCACTACTTTCAAATTTACTTTCATTTTTCAAAGTCCACCACAATAAGATCAAAGATAGAAGATTTAGCTCATGTCACAATCACCAAATCGGCCGAAATAAAGGAGGAAGAAGACACCAAGATGTTGCTTTCATTTTCTATTCTTGTCAAAGTCTTGCAAGAAGATATCACATGAGAAAGATGTTATCTACTCCCTTGAAGTACCCCACGGCCGAAAAAAAGAGGAAGAAACCAAGCATGACTTTGTTTTCAATCTTTATCAAAGTTGATAGATTAGTTTAATGTTTACTTGTTTTCTTATTTGATCTTGTTTGTAGTTGTTAAGGCTATTTATAAGCCTCATCCTCAATCTTTCAAATCACTTTTGAAGCCTAAGAAAAACGAAATACATGTTATGTACTCTTGTTGAATGATTTTCAGCACACCTTGATTATAATTCGACGCGTCTTCGAGTTGTAATTTAATCAATTCTCAATAGGTCTTGAGGAGAGATTGTCTTATCAAACTATAGGTCTAGTTTGATAATTTACCTTCATTTTATTTTTATTTACGTAAGCCGAATTGCCCTACTTTCGGTTAATTCTTACGAGTGTTACACATATACGAGTGTTGTGAGGTAAAAGATATATCCGCTGCATTTTCCGGCAAGTTTACGTTCACCTTAATACATAATTCGTATCATAAGTGGTATCGGAGCCCAAGGTCATCTCCTTGGGCGATTTATTCCAACGAATTTTTAGTTGAAGTATTTAGTCACCTTCTTGGGTTGTTCTTCACGGTTAGAAGAATTTTCGCTTAACATTGGCAGATTAGCGCAGTCGGAAGAAAATAAAATTTCCCGTGGATTCGACCGTTGGATCGTCACGAAATTTTGACAAATGTAAGCCAACTCATTGAACTACAGTCTGAACGGTGAAGATCAGATTCTTTGATCATCTTCTTGGTTCATTATTCACGGCTTTCTTGGAAAATTTTTTGTTCGATTTCTTGATCATTAGAAGAGATGGACTTTTCCAATACCGAATTCTTGGTAAAGCTACGTGATGCTTTACATGACTTACCGGAACCTCGACGAGGAGAAGAAGGCCTGTGTTCCCCACACCATACTAACGAGTTCGAGTTGAACGAACTTCCGAAGTTCATCGGAGGTACCGATCCCGAAATTTATTTGGAATGGGAACGTAAGATGGATCGCTTGTTCGAGTTTAAAGGTCTTAATGATGAGAAGCGTTGCAAATATGCAATTATCAAGTTGGTTAAAGGCGCTTCAGTTTGGTTCGAATGTAAGAAGAAGCAAAGGACTCGTGCTGGAAAAAACAAGATCCATTTGTGGGAGTCGTTAAAAAGAAAACTTCGCAAGAGATACGTACCTTTTGGCTCGAGTTCGGCTCTCAAAATCATAACAACATCCGCCCCCAACTCGGTTTCTAAAGCTCTCGACTTGCCTAATGAGACGAGTTTGCTGGAGGTGAGTTGTTTCATTGGCCAAGGGTTCGATCATGTGCAAGATGTTTGCCCGACTCTTACTACCCGAGACGAGTTAATAGCCGAGGAAGAACAAGAAAGGCTAGGCGACATTCTCAAGTTTGATATAGAGGACGAAGGAGAAGAAGAATGTGAAGTTTACGATGCTCCCGATTATGATACAGACATAGTTCTTCGTACTTTAGAAACCAAATCGGTTTCAAATGATTTGGAGCATTAGGACGAGTTAACGAGTGAGGAACTCATAAGTATACTTTTTAGTTCTACACAACCGTCCTTTCCCGAGCTACAGAAGATGAAGAGATTGAGGACAAGGCGATTGTTCCCCAAAATTTCTATGAGGTTATTTCTATTATTATTAAAAAATTGGAGGATCTCAATCTAATTGTTCTCATTGATCCGGTTCCCGACACCGACCAACGTAAAAGCTATGTGGCTCATGTGACTGGAAAATTGATACGAATTCTCTCTCGGTACAGCAGAAGACTCTTTCACGTACGGTAGCGAACAGCACTCAGACGAAATGAATCAAGCGCTCTAGCCCGAACAATGACAGAATCGTCGATACAAAGACTTCCGAACAAAGCAAGGCTCGCTCGATCTGAGAATTCGAACAAAGAACTTGTCGATACAGCAAAATAAAAAGTGGTGGCCGAAATTATACGGTTTTCGGCCGTGAGGTAGGATAGTGTATGGATTTGAATGTGTTTTACCTAATTAGACCTATAACTCGATAAAGATAATCTCTCCTCAAGACCTATTGAGAATTGATCAAGTTATAATTCGAGACGCGTCGAAATAATAACCAAAGTTTTGTTGAACTCGTTCAACGTATATTTCAAGAGAAATACAATGTTATTAATACTCAAGATCATTACAAATACAACAAGTACTACTATATATAGTAGTTTCCAACTATAAGAAAATACAACAAAACAAGAAAATGAAACTTCCTAGCATGCTACCATTCGGCCGAAATATCCAAGGAGGAGATACCAAGCATCTTGGATTTATTATGGTGATTATGACATGAAGAAATATTTGATGAATCTTGGACTTATTATGGTGATGGTGACATGAAGAAAATCTTTTGATGAAAGTCTTCACCAAATATCCTCTCTTGGCCGATTTGAAGGAAGGTGGGGAAGGAGGATATCTTCAAGCATCTTGACAAATCATGAGTCCCTTTCAAGCATGATATGGCCGAAATTTCCATGCTTTTGGATCGATTCCGTCGTCAAGTTTTACATTACTCCGGTTCCGATTAACAACGTAACTCCAATCCGCGTGTTATTTTCTCCCAAGTATGATGATGCATGGTCATGCGAATTTGTATCGTCGTGGATGTCGATCTTTATTGGAGCTTCTTCGATTGGAATATTTGATATCGTATCAGAAGTACGTAGGTTTATGTGCATGCAACTTGGTATCGTCACCTACGTTGATTCTTACTTCGTTTGGAGATGTCGTAATCGCATCAAGTTCAAAGGTGGGGACAAAATCTCTCCCATGTGATACTTGACAAGGACAACAAAAATCAAGCTTCCATCCACTTGGTTTGGCCGAATTATTGAAGTGTGGAGGGACCCAAGCATTGTAGTGGACTTTGAAAATGAAGTCTTGAAACTAGAAGAGACAAAAATCTTCATGATCTTGGACCAAATATGATGCTGTCGGTTTTGTCATTTCTGGGATCCAATGGATCCGAATTTGGTCCTATGGTCTCATAATATTTGTAGCTCTCTTTCTTAGCTTTCCATGGCCACTTGAATCACCTGAATCGGATTTCGGACGAGAAAGTTATGGGCAAAATACTAAAACTGCTACGAAGTCGTCGTGCGCGCGCGAATTGGTAGTTTGTCCATGTATTTTGCATGAGGATTTTATGTATGCCTGCGACTCAATCAAGCTTGGTCGGATAATCTTCTTTTTTGTATTTGATGATGTTGACCGATTCGTATCAAAAATAGTAAAAGACGAACTCATTGATAGAAGGAATGAGGACAAGATTTGTGCCCACATGACGCCGGAAATGGAAATTATTCCGTTAAACCACAAATATTTTTTTGGGGATTCCGTTAAGGGAAATGGTAGACACCCAGATATGTCGTTTGTTTTTATTTTGCAGGTTGGTCTTTTAAAAATGCAATCCCAAGCAAACGTCAACACATCCGACGAAAATTACATCTTCAACCCGGGAGGAGCACAACCCTATCTGGAATACCAACCGTCCTTAGACTTTAGATTCGAGGACGAATCTCTTTAAAGGAAGAGGGGATGATATGAGATCGACATGGCCAACCGAAGAAAGACGACATAGACGACCATGCAACCATGCATACGGTCGTGCATGCACATGCACCTACGTACTTCGGTGAGAAAACAAATGCCAAATGGGAACGATCTTAATAATCGGAACCGGAATAACTTAGACGTATCAAAACATGCATACGTATGCATGTTCATGCATACAAAATCGGCCATATTAGGAAGGCAGATTTCGGCCGATTTGTTGAAGGATCCATGAAGGATCTTTGTCCCCACTACTTTCAACATTACTTTCATTTTTCAAAGTCCACCACAATAAGACCAAAGATAAAAGATTTAGCTCATGTCACAATCACCAAATCGGCCGAAATAAAGGAGGAAGAAGACACCAAGATGTTGCTTTCATTTTCTATCCTTGTCAAAGTCTTGCAAGAAGATATCATATGAGAAAGATGTTATCTACTCCCTTGAAGTACCCCACGGCCGAAAATGAGAGGAAGAAACCAAGCATGACTTTGTTTTCAATCTTTGTCAAAGTTGATAGATTAGTTTAATGTTTAGTTGTTTTCTTGTGTGATCTTGTTTGTAGTTGTTAAGGCTATTTATAAGCCTCATTCTCAATCTTTCAAATCACTTTTGAAGCCTAAGAAAAACGAAATACATGTTATGTATTCTTGTTGAATGATTTTCAGCACACCTTGATTATAATTCGACGCGTTTTCGACTTGTAATTTAATCAGTTCTCAATAGGTCTTGAGGAGAGACTGTCTTATCAAACTATAGGTCTAGTTTGATAATTTACCTTCATTTTATTCGTGTTTACGCAAGCCGAATTGCCCTACTTTCGGTTAACTCTTACGAGTGTTACACATATACGAGTGTTGTGAGGTAAAAGATATATCCGCTGCATTTTCCGGCAAATTTACGTTCATCTTAATACGTAATTCGTATCACTTATGATACGGATTCTTACTTGTGATGCAAATTCGCTATCGATACAGCGTAAACTGTTTTGACGAGCGGAAGCTATTGGCAAGAAACTGTCGGGAACTGGTAACAAAGGTTCGCTACAGCAGTAACACGGACTAGTGGCACGCACTCGCGACAGGAAAGGATGACGGCAACTCGATATAGCAACAAGACAGGAACTTGGCCAAATATAAAAGACTTGCTACAGACCACCTCCAAACAGTGACGCTCAAAACAGCACGTTTCGGTCGAATGCGAATTGAAAAACAGGAAACAAGTTCGAACAATCGAACAGCACTTGAAACGGAATTTTGATTAAGTACAACACTGTATCGAACACAAGAAGAGTATCAAAACAGGACAGAAACAGTTGTTTTATCGAATTAGACCTATAACTCGACAAAGTGATTTCTTCTCAAGACCTATTGAGAATCAATCAGATTAAGATTCGAATATGCGTCGAATAATAATCAAAGTTTCGATGAAAAGCATTCACCAAGGAAAACACAAAGTGTGTTCTTAAATTTTCAACATTCAATAATCTTTATTACAACTCTACTGCCACTATTTATAGGCAAAAGTAACCTGACAAGATAAACTAAACTAATACAAGCTGTTCTTAAAATAATGAAAAGATAATAAAAGGTTCCCCATGTTACTTGCAAACAAAAGTAAAAGCTGGGCCTTGTCTCCAAGTTGAAAGTTGACAACCGCCTTTTGCCAAGAATCCTGCTGCTTTTGTAAGAAAATGCTGAACATTCTTTTATTGTTTAGTTACCACTTGGACCTCCTCCCTCCCAAGATGCAAGTTGTCTTTTGTTTACGTTACTCCAATTCCAATTATCAAGGTAACTCCGTGCCTCGTTTCTGTTTTCTCGCCTAAGTATGTTGGAGTATGGTAGAGATGTTTTACGTCAATTCTTACTTCGTCTTCTTCGCTTGGAGTAGTCGGTTTCGTATCATTCCCTCCTTCTTTAAAAGGAATTGTCCTCAATTCCGCAATCCCATCGTCGTCGAGATAAGGGGATAGATCACCTACGTTGAAAGTAGCATGCACTCCGTAATCACCCGGAAGTTCTAACTTGTAAGCATTGTCGTTCACCTTCGCAATTATTTTAAATGGCCCCTCGGATCGTGGCATTAACTTATTCTTACGCTTACTCGGGAATCTTTCCTTCCTCAAATGTAACCAAACTAAATCTCCAACCTCGAATAGTCTCGGATTTCTTTGCTTGTTCGACTTCCTTTTGTATGTCTCGTTTATTTCCTTGATTCGATCCCGCACCTGTTCGTGTAATTTCATCATTGATTTTAGTTTTGACTCCCCTTCCTTATGCACCAATTCGTCACTTGGTAGTGGAATTAGATCTAGCGGTATGTAAGGATTCAGCCCGTAAACTACTTCGAATGGAGAGTGTGCCGTGGCGTGAGTAGGAGAGCGATTATACGCGAACTCCGCATGTGCGAGCTTCAAATCCCAATCCTTTTGTGTTTTGCTTACCAAGCCTCGCAACAGCATTTCCAGTGTTCAATTAGTCACTTCAGTTGTCCGTCTGTTTGAGGACGATGCGAAGTACTAAACAAAAGCTTGGTTCCCACATTTCTCCACAATGTGTTCCAAAAGTAGCTCAGAAACTTCGAGTCCCGGTCCGAAACAATAGTTTTCGGAACTCCATGTAATCGCACCACCTCTCGGAAATACAGGTCAGCAACACTACTCGCATCATCGGTTTTGTGACAAGGAACAAAATGAGTCATCTTTGAAAAACGATCGACAACCACCATAATCGCATCCTTACCTCATTGGGTTCGAGGTAAAGCCACAATGAAATCCATTGAGACATCTTCCCATGGCCTCTCCGGAATCGATAAAGGTGTGTATATTCCTGGTTTGAACGAACTCTTCGCAATATGGCATGTCACACACTTACTGATTATATTATGGACATCCCCCTGCATCCTTGGCCAATAAAAATGTTCTTTGAGCACATCCAAAGTCTTGGCCAAACCAAAGTAGCCAGCCAAACCCCCTCCGTGAGCCTCTCGAACCAGTAATTCTCGAATCGTGTGCCTGGGTAGGCAAAGACGATTTCCCTTAAGAAGGAAGCCCTCCTGTATCGAAAATTCTCCTATCGGCCCAGATTTGCAAAGGGCAAAGGTCTCGCTAAAATCCGCATCACCGTCGTAATATTCCTTCACTGTCTCGAATCCAAGTAATCGAACATCAAGGGTAGAGAGTAAGGCATACCGCCTAGACAATGCATCTGCTACAACATTTCTCTTTCCATCCTTATACTTTGATGAGAAGTGAAACGATTGTAAAAATTCCACCCACTTCGCATGCCTGGGACTCAACTTGTGTTGCCCGTTAATATACTTCAATGATTCATGGTCCGAATGTATGATGAAATGTTTTGGCCGAAGATAGTGACGCCAATGATCTAGAGCCCTCACAATAGCATAAAACTCCTTGTCATACGTACAATAATTGAGACGAGCACCGTTTAACTTCTCTGAAAAATAAGCAATAGGTCGCTTTCCCTGAATGAGAACCGCTCCAATGCCAATTCCGCTAGCATCACATTCTACTTCGAATGGTTGCGAAAAATCGGGTAATGCTAAGATGGGTGCTTTGCACAACTTCGCTTTCAAATTTGCGAACGACTCCTGAGCAGCCCGGCTCCAATTAAACGTACCCTTCTTCAAACATTCGGTTATTGGGCTTGCAATGGTACTGAAATTTCGAATGAATCTTCGGTAAAATGAAGCCAGTCCGTGGAACGATCTAACTTCCGTCACTATAGTGGGAACTGGCCAGGACTTAATTGCTTCGATCTTTGCTTGATCGACCGACACTCCATCCTTCGAAACAATATAGCCAAGAAAGACTATACTTTCGGCCAAAAATGAGCACTTCTCCATTTTTCCATACAACTTCTGGTTTCTAAGGGTTTCGAAGACTTATCTCAAGTGTTCGAAATGTTCTTGCAATGATCGGCTGTAGATCAGAATATCATCTAAGTATACGACCACAAATTTCCCTAAGAATGGCTTAAGTACCTCATTCATCAAGCGCATGAAAGTACTCGGCGCATTCGTAAGGCCGAACGGCATAACAGTCCATTCATACAGTTCGTGTTTAGTTTTGAAGGCCATCTTCCACTCATCTCCTTCTCTCATCCGTATTTGGTGATAACCACTCCGTAGGTCAATTTTTGAAAAGATCACGGATCCGTGTAATTCATCCAACATGTCATCAAGCCTTGGAATCGGAAATCGATACTTGATGGTTATATTATTCACGGCTCGACTGTCAATACACATCCTCCAAGATCTATCTTTCTTAGGAACCAGTAATACCGGAACTGCACAAGGACTTAGGCTTTCTCGAACATACCCATGATCCATTAGTTCTTCGATTTGGTTTTGTAATTCCTTCATCTCCTCAGGATTACATCTATAGGCAGCTTTGTTAGGGAGCGACACACCTGATATGAGGTCGATCTGATGTTCAATCCCACAAATAGGTGGCAAACCCGATGGTAATTCTTCGGGAAAAACATCCGCAAATTCGTGTAATAAGGCATCCACCCTCTCGTCGTTCCGTACGACCATGTTACCATCCTGTGTCTCCTTCAGAACCAACATGTGCACGCACTTGCGATCATTAATAGCATGTTCCACATCCCGTTCGCTAGCAAACATGGCCAGTTTTGGCTTTTCACTCCGACTAGAACTCATAGAGTGAATATCTTGAGGTGACATTGGTTTAAGCACAATCTTCTTGCCCTTATCCCGTAACTCGTACTCATTGTTTCTTCCTCGGTGTAAAACATCCCTATCAAACATCCATGGTCTTCCCAACAGTACATGGCATGCATCCATCGGGAGTACATCACATAATACGTTGTCTTCATATGAACCCATGGCTAGTCCAATCCTCACTTGTTTAGTCACCCTTATTTTGCTCCCATCATCGAGCCAATGCAAAGTGTAAGGTTTCAGGTGAGCCATAGTGGTCAGCCCGAGTTTAGTCACCATCTCGCTGGAAGCGACGTTGGTGCAACTCCCTCCATCAACGATCAAACTACACCATTTATTTCCAACTTGACACTTCGTGTGAAATATTTGATTCTGCTGTTCCGAATCATTCGAAACAGCTTTGGCTTGTAGCGTTCGCAGAACTAAAGCCGTGTCATAGCTTGGAGCATCGTAAGTCTCGCATTCTTCTCCTTCTTCGTCCTTCATGTCGAAATCAAATACGTCACCCAATCTTTCTTCCTCAACCAACAACTCGTCTCGGATCATGACAGCTTCTCTTAGTGTCACCACTCGTTTGTTCGGACAAGCATTTTGATAATGTCCGAATCCTTGACATTTGAAACATCTTACTTTAGCCAAACTAGTCTCCTTCAGCACGTAGGGCGTTTTAGGAATCGAAACAGGGACCGGAGTCGGTACAGTTGCTTTAGTAGTTGAACTAGAGCCGACACGTGGGTTTCCAAATTTGGCTGGAAACTCGGGTTTATACAACTTCATCCTGTTCTGAGCTTCTAACTTCACACATAGCCCACATAATGTATCGAAGTCCTCATATGGATACAGTTCCACCGAGTTAGCTATGCTTCAGTTTAAGCCACGCAAGAATCGCGACATCTTCTGCTCCTCATTCTCCTCTATCTCTCCCATTAAGGTTAGATTCTCAAACTCCTCAATGTACTCACTGACATTCAACTTTCCTTGCATGAGATCTGCAATCTTCCTGTACAAGGACAACCAGTGTGATGTTGTACCGGTTGTCTGGTACGTCACGCAATGCATCACGAAGTTTTGCCAAGAAATCAGCGTCGTTGAGATCCATAATGCCAAAGATCAAGAACTTGGGCTCTGATACCACTTATGATACGGATTCTTACTTGTGATGCGAATTCGCTATCGATACAGCGGAAACTGTTTTGACGAGCGGAAGCTATCAGCAAGAAACTGTCGGGAACTGGTAACAAAGGTTCGCTACAGCAGTAACACGGACTAGCAGCACGCACTCGCGACAGGAAAGGATGACGGCAACTCGATTCAACAACAAGACAGGAACTTGGCCAAATATAAAAGACTTGCTACAGACCACCTCCAAACAGCGACGCTCAAAACAGCACGTTTTGGTCGAATGCGAATTGAAAAATAGGAAACAAGTTCGAACAATCGAACAACACTTAAAACGGAATTTTGATTAAGTACAACACTGTATCGAAAACAAGAAGAGTATCGAAACAGGACAGAAACAGTTGTTTTATCGAATTAGACCTATAACTCGACAAAGTGATTTCTTCTCACGACCTATTGAGAATCAATCAGATTAAGATTCGAAGACGCGTCGAATAATAATCAAAGTTTCGATGAAAAGCATTCACCAAGGAAAACACAAAGTGTGTTCTTAAATTTTCAACATTCAATAATCTTCATTACAACTCTACTGCCACTATTTATAGGCAAAAGTAACCTGACAAGATGAACTAAACTAATACAAGCTATTCTTAAAATAATGAAAAGATAATAAAAGGTTCCCCATGTCACTTGCAAACAAAAGTAAAAGCTGGGCCTTGTCTCCAAGTTGAAAGTTGACAGCCGCCTTTTGCCAAGAATCCTGCTACTTTTGTAAGAAAATGCTGAACATTCTTTTATTGTTTAGTTACCACTTGGACCTCCTCCCTCCCAAGATGCAAGTTGTCTTTTGTTTACGTTACTCCAATTCCAATTATCAAGGTAACTCGTGCCTCGTTTCTGTTTTCTCGCCTAAGTATGTTGGAGTATGGTCGAGTTGTTTTACGTCAATTCTTACTTCGTCTTCTTCGCTTGGAGTAGTCGGTTTCGTATCAGTAAAAGCTGAATCGGAGCTATTATATCCAATTCTTGCTACAACAAGACTTAATCAAGAAGTAAAAGATTAATCGGAGCTGTTATAGCCAATTCTGAGTACAAAAGGCTTGAATCTAATCAATAAACCCGAGTTTTCATAGAGTTCCAACTCGAATGCATTTAACGTGGTCTTATCTCCTATTAACAAGACTTAATCAAGAAGTAAAGGCTTAATCGGAGCTATTACATCCAATCCTTGCTACAACAAGACTTAATCAAGAAGTAAACAATTAATCAGAGCTGTTGTAGCCAATTCTGAGTACAAAAGGCTCGAATCTAATCAATAAACTCGAGTTTTCATAGAGTTCCAACTCGAATGCATGTAACATGGTCTTATCTCCTATTAACAAGATTTAATGAAGAAGTAAAAGCTTAATCGGAGCTATTATATTCAATCCTTGCTACAACAAGACTTAATCAAGAAATAAAAGATTAATCGGAGCTATTATTACCAATTTTGAGTACAAAAGGCTCAAATGTAATCAATGAACGCGAGTTTTCATAGAGTTCCAACTCGAATGCATGTAACATGGTATTATCTCCTATTAACAAGACTTAATCAAGAAGTAAAAGTTTAATCTGAGCTACCATATCTAATCCTTGCTACAACAAGACTTAATCAAGAAGTAAAAGATTAATTGGAGCCGTTATAGCTAATTCTGAGTACAAAAGGCTCGAATCTAATCAATAAACCCTAGTTTTCACAGAGTTCCAACTCGAATACATGTAACGTGGTCTTATGTCCTATTAACAAGACTTAATCAAGAAGTAAAAGCTTAATCGGAGCTATTATATCCAATCCTTGCTACAACAAGAGTTAATCAAGAAGTAAAAGATTAATCGGAGCTATTATATTCAATCCTTGCTACAACAAGACTTAATCAAGAAATAAAAGATTAATCGGAGCTATTATTACGAATTTTGATTACAAAAGGCTCGAATCTAATCAATGAACCCGAGTTTTCATAGAGTTCCAACTCGAATGCATGTAACATGGTTTTATCACCTATTAACAAGACTTAATCAAGAAGTAAAAGTTTAATCTTAGCTACCATATCTAATCCTTGCTACAACAAGACTTAATCAAGAAGTAAAAGATTAATTTGAGCCGTTATAGCTAATTCTGAGTACAAAAGGCTCGAATCTAATCAATAAACCCGAGTTTTCATAGATTTCCAACTCGAATGCATGTAGCATGGTCTTATCTCCTATTAACAAGACTTAATGAAGAAGTAAAAGCTTAAACGGAGCTATTATATTCAATCCTTGGAACAACAAGACTTCATCAAGAAGTAAAAGATTAATTGGAGCTATTATAACCAATTCTGAGTACAAAAGGCTCGAATCTAATCAATGAACCCGAGTCTTCATAGAGTTCCAACTCAAATGCATGTAACATGGTCTTATCTCCTATTAACAAGACTTAATCACGAAGTAAAAGTTTAATCTGAGCTACCATATCTAATCCTTGCTACAACAAGACTTAATCAAGAAGTAAAAGATTAATTGGAGACGTTATAGCCAATTCTGAGCACAAAAGGCTCGAATCTAATCAATAAACCCTAGTTTCATAGAGTTCCAACTCGAATACATGTAATGTGGTCTTATGTCCTATTAACAAGACTTAATCAAGAAGAAAAGCTTAATCGGAGCTATTGTATCCAATCCTTGCTACAACAAGACTTAATCAAGAAGTAAAAGATTAATCAGAGCTGTTATAGCCAATTCTGAGTACAAAAGGCTCGAATATAATCAATAAACCCGAGTTTGCATAGAGTTCCAACTCGAATGCATGTAACGTAGTCTTATCTCCTATTAACAAGACTTAATGAAGAAGTAAAAGTTTAATCGGAACTATTATATTCAATCCTTGCTACAACAAGACTTAATCAAGAAGTAAAAGATTAATCGGAGCTATTATAACCAATTCTGAGTACAAAAGGCTCGGATCTAATCAGTAAACCCGTGTTTTCATAGAGTTTCGACTTCAATGCATGTAATGTGGTCCTATCTCCTATTAACAAGACTTAATCAAGAAGTAAAAGATTAATTGGAACTGTTATAGCCAATTTTAAGTACAAAATGCTCGAATCGAATCAATAAACTCGAGTTTTCATAGAGTTCCAACTCGAATGCATTTAACGTGGTATTATCTCCTATTAACAAGACTTAATCAAATAGTAAAGGCTTAATCGGAGCTATTACATCCAATCCATGCTACAACAAGACTTAATCAAGAAGTAACAGATTAATCGGAGCTATTATCGCCAATTATGAGTACAAAAGGCTCGGATCTAATCAATAAACCCGAGTTTTCATAGAGTTCTGACTGCAATGCATGTAATGTGGTCTTATCTCCTACTAACAAGACTTAATCAAGAAGTCAAAGATTAATTGGAGCTGTTATAGCCAATTCTAAATACAAAAGGCTCGAATCGAATCAATAAACCCGAGTTTTCATAGAGTTCCAACTCGAATGCATTTAACGTGGTCTTATCTCCTATTAACAATACTTAATCAAGAAGTAAAGGCTTAATCGGAGCTATTCTGATACTAATTACGTATGAAAATGTACGTAAACTCGCAAGGAAATGCAGCGGAAATATTTTGTTACCTCACAACACTCGTATATGTGTAACACTCGTAAGAATTAACCGAAAGTAGGGCAATTCAGCTTACGTAAACAAGATAATATGAAAGTAATTTATCAAACTAGACCTATAGCTTGATAAGGTAATCTCTCCTCAAGACCTATTGAGAATCGATTAAATTACAACTCGAAGACGCGTCGAATTATAATCAAGGTGTGCTGAAAATCATTCAACAAGAATACATACACAATGTATTTCGTTTTTCTTAAGCTTCAAAGTGATTTGAAAGGTTGAATATGAGGCTAATATATAGCCATTACAATTACAAACAAGATCTAACAAGATCAAGCTAAAAGACAAGCAAATATTAAACTAAACTATCAAAACTTTGACAGAGCTAAGAAAACAATCAACATGCTTGGCTTTTCCTTGCAAATTCAGCCGTGGGGTACTTCAAGGGAGGAGATAACATCCTTCTCATGTGATATCTTTTGTAAGGCTTTGACAAGGACTTGAACATGAAAGGGACTTCTTGGCATCTTCTTCCTTGTATGTTCGGCCGATTTTAAAAGGTGGAATGAGCCAAATCTCTATCCTTGATTTTATTATGGTGGACTTTGAAAAATGAAAGCAAACTTGAAAGTAGTGGGGACAAAAAATCCTTCATGAATCTCCCATCACAATCGGCCGAAATCTCCCCCTAATATGGCCGATTTTGTATGCATGAACATGCATACGTATGCATGTTTTGATACGTCTAAGTTATCCTGGTTTCGATTATTAAGATCGTTCCCATTTCCGCATTTGTTTTCTCACCGAAGTACGTAGGTGCATGTGCATGCAACGTGCTATCGTCACTTACATCAATTCTTACTTCGTTTACTTCGTTTGGATATGTCACAATCGCATCATCTCCTCCCCCTTTGAAAGAAATTGACCTCAATTCAGTGATTCCCTCATCGTCAAGGTAAGAAGATAGATCGCCCACGTTAAAATTGGCGTGTACTCCATAATCGCCCGGAAGTTCTACTTTATACGCATTGTCGTTCACCTTACCCACGATTTTGTAAGGTCCCTCGGCCCTCGGCATAAGTTTGTTCTTGCGTTTGTGATACGAATTATCCCGGAAAAGTGGATACGTATCGGCCAGAGTATATGTTTAATATCGTAGCGGAAGTCTTTTTACGAGTATGGGTGTTTTTGGATGTATTTTGTAGGAGTAATAACGAATATGACAATGAAAATTCGAACAAATGGAAAATGGAAGTAATATCGGGAAAAGTGGTAATATCGATCAAGAAGACTTGAACGATCAAGAACAAGGGTTTATAAAATTAGACCTATAACTCGATAAGGTGATTTCTTCCCAAGACCTATTGAGAATCAATCGGATTAATACTCGAAAACGCGTCGAATAAAAATCAAGTTTCGATGAAAAGCATTCACCAAGAATAGAAAACACAATGTGTATTCTTATACTTCAACATTCATAATACTATATCTCATTACAAATGATAATCAACTCCTACTTATAGGAGGTGAAGTCTTAGTCTAAGGAATCAAACAAAAAAAAGAAAATAATTCAAAGATTTATAAAATCTTTCAATAATCAAAACAAATCAAATAAAATACATACAAGAAACATAAATCACAAAATGGGGGAAACATAATCCCTAAAATAAGTAAAAAGGAAAAGAGAAGTCAAAAATACACAAAAGTGTATAAAATATGTGGGCTGCCGACAGGGACTCGACCGTGTCCCGCGACACGGCCGCGGCGCGATCGACAGGCGCCGGCAGGGACTCGACCGTGTCCGCTTGACACGGTCGCGGCGCGACAAGGACGTCTGACAGTGACTCGGCACGGGCGCGGCGCGACAAGGACCGGTAGTGACTCGACCGTGCGGCGTGACAAGGACGTTTGGCAGGACTCGACCGTGTCGCCTGGCACGGTCGGGTTGGTCGGACAGCGAGATCTCCTTATCCGGAAGAGTGTGACTCGACCGTGTCGGACGACACGATCGGGTTCGGCCGACAGTCAGTTTCACAATTCTGGGACATCTCGGCACGGGCCGTGCCGGACGACATGGCCGAGTTCGGTCGGCAGTGCTCGGCCAGTTCCGGTAGGTGCGATATTTTCCGGCAGGCTCGATATTTTCCGTCAGGCGACGACATTTTCCGGCAGGTTGTGTCATTTTCTGGCCTGTGTCCGTTTTCTCGCCTAAAAATGTTGCCGTACGTGCATGACGCGTTGTAAGGCCATTTACGTCGATCCTTGTTTTGTTTTCTTTATTTAGACTAGTCAATTCCGTATCACCCCCCTCCCCCTTTAAAGGGAATTGTCCTCAATTCCGAAATCCCTTCGTCATCAAGATAATTAATTAAAGCCTCTAAGTACTTGATCTCGAAAATGTCCGCAGTGCGTACATGGCCCAAAATTTTGAGACGATAGGTAGTGGGGCCCCCTCGAGAATCACCAACAAAATAACTATCATTATTAATAAAATAATAATAATTACTCCGCCAGGTAATACCGATATCATGACATGAGTGGATATCTGAAATGGGACGCACAGTTAACTCCACATCGGGTTCCTCCTCCAGAATTGGAAACACTGATAATTTCACGTCGGGTTCACCATCAAAAATGGAAAACACGGAATCAAATATGGGCTCCTCTTCATCAACTGGTTCGGTATCAAATACTGGTGGCCCTTCATAATCTGGCCCAATTTTCATGACACTAACCGGCTCCTCATCATTAAAATAATTTGACCCGTTTTGATCAATTTGGCCAACACAACTAATTGGATCATGCTCATAATAGTAATATCCAAGTTCGTCAATTAGGGAAATACGGCTCAACTCATCTTCTTCGTTGTATGGCGCCGTTGAAACCTCTCTCTCGTCTACTTCATTAAAAATGACAGTAGGGACATAATCTTCATCGAGAAAAGACTCTACTGGGAATTCCTTGATGGGGAAAAACCTTTGATCGAATGTCGGCGGCGGGGCGTCGAAGGACTGATGGTGGCATGATTTGAACCTTCGATTGAAATGTTTTATGAATTTTTGCCAATCTCTGATTTTTGGCTTTCGTTGTTGTGAACGGGACTGTTTCAGTTTTTGCCACCAGACGGTGGCACTACCGCGGAGGCACCTTGCCACCAACGAAACGCGGCGGTTGATTGGGACAGCCTTGAAGTCCGAGTGCTCCTCACATGCATGGAGCCAATCTATGAACGCATCTGGATTACTATCCCCGTGAAATTCCGGTATGCTGCGGAATTTGGCCAAGAAATCAATATCGTTGGCATCGTCTCTGCGTCTTTCTTGCATACGTTGCTCCGGTAAGCCGTTTAGTGCGTCATGGAGTTTCATCAAGAAATCGAGATCGGAGAAATCCATAACAGGAATCAAGAGATAGTTCTTCACAAGAAATCATTGAAGAAATCGCCCAAGGAGATGATCCTGGGCTCCGAGACCACTTATGATACGAATTATGCCGGAAAAGTGGATACGTATCGGCCGGAGTATATGTATGAATATCGTAGCGGAAGTCTTTTTACGAGTATGGGTGTTTTTGGATGTATTTTGTAGGAGTAATAACAAATATCACAATGAAAATTCGAACAAATAGAAAATGGAAGTAATATCGGGAAAAGTGGTAATATCGATCAAGAATACTTGAACGATCAAGAACAAGGGTTTATCGAATTAGACCTATAACTCGATAAGGTGATTTCTTCCCAAGACCTATTGAGAATCAATCAGATTAATACTCGAAAACGCGTCGAATAAAAATCAAGTTTCGATGAAAAGCATTCACCAAGAATAGAAAACACAATGTGTATTCGTATACTTCAACATTCATAATACTATATCTCATTACAAATGATAATCAACTCCTACTTATAGGAGGTGAAATCTTAGTCTAAGGAATCAAACAAAAAAAAGAAAATAATTCAAAGATTTATAAAATCTTTGAATAATCAAAACAAATCAAATAAAATACATACAAGAAACATAAATCACAAAATAGGAAACATAATCCCTAAAATAAGTAAAAAGGAAAAGAGAAGTCAAAAATACACAAAAGTGTATAAAATATGTGGGTTGCCGGCAGCGACTCGACCGTGTCCCGTGACACGGCCGCGGCGCGGTCGACAGGCGCCGGCAGGGACTCGACCGTGTCCGCTTGACACGGTCGCGGCGCGACAAGGACGTCCGACAGTGACTCAGCACGGGCGCGGCGCGACAAGGACCGGTAGTGACTCGACCGTGCGGCGTGACAAGGACGTTTGGCAGGACTCGACCGTGTCACCTGGCACGGTCGGGTTGGTCGGACAGCGAGATCTCCTTATCCGGAAGAGTGTGACTCGACCGTGTCGGACGACACGGTTGGGTTCGGCCGACAGTCAGTTTCACAATTCTGGGACATCTCGGCACGGTCCGTGCCGGACGACACGGCCGGGTTTGGTCGGCAGTGCTCGGCCAGTTCCGGCAGGTGCGATATTTTTCGGCAGGCTCGACATTTTCCGGCAGGCGACGACATTTTCCGGCAGGTTGTGTCATTTTCTGGCTTGTGTCCGTTTTCTCGCCTAAAAATGTTGCCGTATGTGCATGACGCGTTGTAAGGCTATTTACGTCGATCCTTGTTTCGTTTTCTTTATTTGGACTAGTCAATTCCGTATCAGTTTGCTAGGAAATCTCTCTTTTCTTAAGTGTACCCAAACCAAGTCGCCTACTTCAAATAGTCTCGGTTTTCTGTGATTGTTGGATTTCCGTTTGTATGCGTCATTCACCTCTTTGATTCGATCATGTATTTGTCCGTGCAACTTGATCATCGATTGAAGTTTAGATTCCGCATCTTTGTGAACCAACTCGTCCTTCGGCAATGGAATCAAGTCTAAGGGTATATAAGGATTTAACCCGTAAACAACTTCAAAAGGAGAATGTGCCGTAGCATGTGTAGGGGATCGGTTATAGGCAAATTCCGCATGAGCAAGTTTCATGTCCCAATCCTTTTGCATTTTATTCACAAGTCCTCGCAACAACATTCCTAACGTTCGATTTGTGACTTCGGTTTGACCATCGGTTTGAGGATGGTGTGAAGTGCTAAATAAGAGATTTGTACCTACCTTCCTCCATAATGTATTCCAAAAATAGCTAAGGAATTTCGAATCCCGATCCGAAACAATAGTCTTCGGAACTCCATGTGTAACACCCCCAATCCACTCAGGGATATTACACGCCGTAGACCCTCTCCTCGAGGATCTACCAGGCTGATAACTAAAATCAAACATCTAAACATTGCCTTTAAGGCTAAAATGACTCAGTAGACCGATTTGGTCTTTCAATAATAACATACAACTCAATTCCAAACACATACCCACACAGGGGTCAAAATACAATAAACTCCCGTACAATGGGGAAAATATACTGCAGCAAAAAAGAAAATACAACCAGACCAATACGACATCAACGGATCCTCGTGTGATTAGTATCGTTCATCTTTCATCATCCTTCGTGCCGACCTTATGCTATGCTCCAAAACCTGAATGCAAAAATAGGCATCCACCCCCCGAATACTCGGGGGTTAGCAAAACTCCACTGTTTTGCTAGTGCAAGTACAAGTGCAAAAATACGAGCCATACAATTTAAGTTCCAAGAATGACAATAATCAAAAATTCTCAAAGATTAAAATACAACGAAATGAATACTTCCCGAGGCAAGAGTTTGAGTAAAACTTTCCAAATCCGAAAGATCACAATTAACGAGAACGATTTGCAAAATGGTTTAAAACACCCTCGGGAGTTTTAATAGAAAACAAATTAGGATTATCAAATCCTTATCTTTCCAAAAATCAACAGGGGTCACAGCCCAAAGGTTTTGTTTTCGCAAATAGAAAACCGACAACAATTCACAGGGGCCAGAGCCCAACATCACGTGTCCTCGACGGACATAAAAATCAACAAAACATAATCGCGCACGCGCATCGCCTAGGACCGGGACGAAGCCACAAATCCCACTCGAGGCCTCGAAGGACCCTCCCGAGCTGGCTAGCGAAAACAAATCACACACATCTCACGGTTGGATCAATCGCTTGTTGCATCCTGGCCACATGATCGCATGCCATGTGCCACCGTAGATTATCTCAGGCTCTCACGGTTGGACCAATCACTTGTTGCATCCTGACCACATGATCACATGCCATGTGTCACCGTAGACCTTCAACCATATCCACACATTCACACAAATAACATATCACATCAATAATATCCAAGCAATTCACTATTTGGCAACAAACACAATACACGATGAAATGGTCAAATTACAACGCACCAATAAGAGATAATATAAGCATATATATTATCAAAGCACAACAACAACACCAAGCATATTCATAAGGTTCACATAGTCGTTTACAAAACACACCAATCACAAAATACACACGGTTTTGAAAGAGAGCCTTTAGCGAGGCTAAACCAAATCTTTGAAAGTTCAACTCAAACGACCAAACAAACACATTTAGACGATCACTAATTATCATATCCATAAAACAAGAATTGTATGGACAAGGTACTTGCCTCGAGTAATCACAAACGCGAAGAATCGACCGAAGTAGGTTGGCACGAACCGACCACGAACCCACCGACTCCACCGAACGCTAACCCGTGACAATAAACTACGGACAACAATAACAACAATGAAAATGAATTCCAAAGTACGACCCAAAGTCGCTGAATTCAAAGAACAAACGACGAAAGTTCAAGGGTTTCCCCCAAAACGGCCAAGAATGCGAATCGACCCGACAAGATATGAAAATGGAATTCCAAAACGAAATATGGATATACAATCCATAGGATATATTTAACAACATCATTTAACAACAATCGGTTCATCAAAAACGGATGGAAGACGAAATCAAGAACAAATCCACCAAAAAGTCAACTCTAGGGATTCAAGAAAAATACCTTGATTCGGTGAAGAACAATGGATTAGATGATGTTATAATCACCTGAGATACTCCAAAACACCTTGGATGTAGTAGAAATCGGCCAGGAGCCCAAGCCCTAGTCGCCCTCGTCTCAACCCGCGGAGGAAGAAGAATAAATGAAGAAAAATGAAGAGTAATGATTGTTGTCCAGTTTATATACTGGACAGCTTAGCGTGCGCTAATACTACCTGATTAGCGTGCGCTATCGAAGCATCAGAACAAAACGTTCTGTCAAAAAGTACAGTTAGCGCGCGCTGATTTCTCGGTTCTACATGCTGCTGAGCCTTGGGTCATTATGGGTGATTTTAATGCTGTTCTGGACACTAGTGAGATCTTGGGGGGGGATGCTCCTCACTCTGACGATGAGCCACCCTAGTGGAGTTCAGAGAGCTTTGTATGTGTGCGGATTTTGAGACTCTTCCGATGGTTGGCTCTTGGTTCTCCTGGCATAACAAGAGCCCGTCTCCTCGTTCTTTATGGAAACGCCTTGATAGGGTATTGGGTAACTCGCAGTGGTTTATTGATTATGCTGATCGTACTTACTCTTGTGATCTGCCGCGGACCTCTGATCATAGCCCCCTTATTCTGGGTCTTGATAGTTTGCCTCGTTGCAGAGGTAAAATGTTCAGATTTGATAATTTCCTGGCTGATTCTGAGGATTTCCTCCCGGCGGTTTGGGACATTTGGCGTCACCATATTGTGGGGGCCCCATTTTATGTGATTTGTCATAAGTTGGACGCCCTTAAGCCCGTATTTCGCGCGATGAGGAAGAGGAAAGGGGATTTGGCATTGAATGTCGCTGCTGCTACTTCATTCCTCTCTTCTTCTCAGAGTATTCTCAGGGACCATCCCTTGGATGATTCGGTTTTATTGTTGGAGAGATGTTGTCGGTGGGTTTTCTCGGTTGCTGTGGCTCAGGAACAGTCCTCGCTCAGGCAGCGTGCCAAGTTGGCTTGGTTGTACTGCCTTCTTCTTCCGGTGGATTGCTTCTAGGCGAGTAAGATCTCGTATCTATAGGCTTAATACGGAGGATGGTACTGAGCTGACCGACCCTGCTCTTATTAAGAATGAGGTTGTTGGGTTCTATGAGAGACTGTTGGGTTACTCTAATCGGATTATGCCTTTGTCGTTCAGGCAGGTTAGGCCTTTTATTTCGGCTTGTCTTTCTCCTGCTGATGCGGTTCACATGGTTAGACCGGTGACTGCCGATGAGGTTCGATCTGTATTCTTCGAGTTTGATAAGGACAAGGCCCCAAGCCCTGATGGTTTTAATGCTGCTTTTTACCGTCGGGCTTGGCCGATTGTGGGGGGTGAGATTTCGTTTGCTATTATTCATTTCTTTGCTACCGGGAAGTTTGTCAGGCAGATCAATTCTACGATCATTTCTCTTGTTTCGAAAATAGCCTTGCCTAGGAGCATGTCGGATTTTAGACCGATATCTTGCTGCAACTTATTATATAAGGCTATTTCGAAAATTATTGTTTACCGTATGCGTGATAGCTTGGATGCCTTGATTGGCCTGTCTCAGACTGCTTTTATTCCTGGGAGAAGGATTAGTGATAATATCCTTCTTGCCCAGGAACTTCTTCATGGTTATGGGCAGAGGGGGATGCCTAGATGGTGTGTGTTTAAAGTTGACCTTATGAAAGCTTATGACACTGTTGAGTGGGATTTTGTGCTGATTGCTCTGCAGTGTATGGGCTTCCATCAATTGTAGTGCATCACCACTACTGCCTTTTCGGTATCCTTGAATGGTGATGCTGAGGGGATCTTTAGAGGTCGTAGGGGTCTTCGGCAGGGAGACCCCATATCCCCTTATCTCTTTGTTATTGTTTTGGAGGTGCTTCATGGTATTATTACTCGTGAGATTGCTCAGACTCCGGGGATTCGATACCACTGGAAGTGTGAGGCCACCCGTACTTTCATGCTCGCCTTTGCTGATGATCTACTTCTTTTCTGTAATCCATATGAAGTCTCGATTGGTGTTCTTAAGAGGAGTATTGATATCTTTGATTCTCTTTCGGGGCTGCGTGCTAACCCTGGGAAGAGTAATTTTTTTCTCTCGGCGAGTGCTTTGGAGCAAGGGGCTCAGGTTGAGCAGTTATTAGGATTCCAGATGGGCCAGCTCCCTGTGAGGTATTTGGGAGTCCCATTATCTTCATCGAGGCTCACAGTGGCTCAGTGCTCTCCTTTGCTTGACAGGATTGATGGTGGGGTGAGTGACTGGGCTAGTAGATCTCTATCCATGGCCGGTCGTTGTCAGCTTATTCGGTCTGTGTTATCTGCTCATCACATTTATTGGGCCTGTATTTTTATCCTGCCTAAGGGCGTGCTTGCCCTTATTGAGAAGCGCTTAAGGCATTTTCTTTGGAAAGGTTCTCATGACTCTGGGTATGCTAAAGTGGCTTGGTCTAAGGTTTGCTTGCCTGTAGAGTGTGGTGGCCTTGGTATTACTCTGTTGAGGGTTCAGAATCAGGCCCTTATGTCCCGCCATATCTGGGCTCTCCTGGATGGGTCTTCTCGTTCTGTTTGGGTTAGCTGGGTTCGTTCGTATAGAGTTCAGCAGTGTTCTTTTTGGGATATCCCTATCTCCACTGCGTCTTCTTGGTATTGGAAACAGCTGCTGAAGTTGCATCCCCTTGTCATGGGAGCGTTTCAGTATTCTATTGGATATGGCGCTTCATTCCGTTTATGGTCGGATCCTTGGCACTCTATGGGTTTGATTAGGCATTCTCTGCCTAGAGCGCCCCTTTGGACTGGCATTGATGTGCATGCCCATCTTGGCTATGTTATTTTTCATGGTCAATGGGTTTGGCCTGTGGTTGATCGTCCTGGGTTCCAGCAGGTTGTTTCTGCCCTCCCTCCTATCTATGGAGGCCAGGATCGCATCTCTTGGAGACCGCATAGCTCAGGTTCCTATTCTTCCTCGTCCGCTCTTTGTTTCCTTAGAGCATATTCTCCTTCTGTTCCGTGGCCCCTTCTGCTTCTTGGTCCCGGGAAGATTCTTAGGTACTCCTTCATATTATGGTTGGTTATTCAGGAGCGTCTGTCGACTATGGATAAGCCTTGGCTGCAGCATGAAGATGGTATTTGTGTCCTTTGTGGGATGGCGTTAGAGTCTCATTCTCACTTATTCTTCATGTGCCCTTACTCTAGTAGGTGTATCTCTATTGCTAGGAGGGAGGTAAAATTTTGTTGGCCTCACTCGGAGTGGAGTACGGGTATTCTTTAGGCGGCTAAGAGGTGGAGAGGAAAGCATATGGTTAACGTGGCTTACCGTATCTTTTTAGCGGTATTGGTCTACTTACTCTGGCAGGAGCGAAATGAGCGGAGATTCGGTCAGAGGCGTCGTGATCCTCACACTGTTACCTTCCAGGGGATTGGCCTTGTTCGTGACATTATCTCTCAGCGTTGACTGCCTCATTCATTATCTGTGGTCGCTGTTAGGCGTATTTGGAGGGTGGCTTGGTAGTTCCATTGTAATTTTTTATTATTCTTCTGTTTCGTGCTGTTGGTGCACCTTATGTATGGTTGCTGGGTACTGGCCTGCCTTGTTGGCCAATCTTTTTTATTTAAGGCAATCGACTTTTCCCAAAAAAAAAACATTTCGAAACCAAGTAACCGAACCTCCAGAGTAGAAAGTAAAGCATACCTTCTAGATAACGCGTCCGCAACGACATTGCTTTTACCGTCTTTGTACTTGGATGAAAAGTGAAATGATTGTAGGAATTCAACCCCCTTGGCATGCCTCAGACTCAATTTGTGTTGTCCGTTAATGTATTTCAAAGATTCGTGGTCCGAGTGTAGAATAAAATGTTTCGGCCGAAGATAATGACTCCAATGATGATACGAAACCGACTACTCCAAGCGAAGAAGACGAAGTAAGAATTGACGTAAAACATCTCGACCATACTCTAACGTACTTGAGCGAGAAAACAGACACAAGACACGTAGTTACCTTGATAGTCGGAATTGGAATAACTTAAACAAAAGGCAACTTGCATCTTGGAAGGGAGGAGGTCCAAGTGGTAGCTAAACAATAAAAGAATGTTCAACATTTTCTTACAAAAGCAGCAGGATTCTTGGCAAAAGGCGGCTGTCAACTTTCAACTTGGAGACAAAGCCCAGCTTTTACTTTTGTTTGCAAGTGACATGGGTAACCTTTTATTATCTTTTCATTATTTTAAGAACAGCTTGTATTAGTTTAGTTTATCTTGTCAGGTTACTTTTGCCTATAAATAGTGGCAGTAGAGTTGTAATGGAGACAATTTGAATGTTGAAGAAATAAGAACACACTTTGTGTTTTCCCTGGTGAATGCTTTTCATCAAAACTTGGTTTTTATTCGACACATTTTCGAGTATTAATCGGATTGATTCTCAATAGGTCTTGAGGAGAAATCTCTTTGTCGAATTATAGGTCTAATTCGATAAAAACAACTATTTCTGTCCTGTTTCGATATTCTGTTTGTTTTTCGATACAGTTCATACTTGTTCAGTAGTCGCGTATTGTTCGATTCTCTGAACTTGTTTCCTGTTGCAACTCGTATCCGCCCGAAACATGCTGTTTCGAGTGTTGCTGATTGGAAGTGGTCTGTATCAAGTCTTTTACATTTTGTCAAGTTCCTGTCTTGTTGCTGTATCGAGTTTCCGTCATCCTTCCCTATCGCGAGTGCGTGCCGCTAGTCCGTATTACTGCTGTAGCGAGCCGTTGTTACCAGTTCCCGACAATTTCTTGCCGATAGCTTCCGCTCGTCAAAAACAGTTTCCGTTGTATCGATAGCGAATTCGCATCACAAGTAAGAATTCGTATCATAAGTGGCATCGGAGCCCAAGTTCTTGATCTTTTGCATTATGGATCTCAACACCGCTGATTTCTTGGCAAAACTTCGTGACGCATTGCGTGACGTACCAAAACAACGCGACCAGCGTTGGCAACCTAGGCGTGATGACTATGAACGACCCTCACGCCATGTCGAAGAATTCAAGGTGAACGAGCTTCTGGAGTTCGTTGGAGGGGCAAATCCTGAAATTTACCTGGAATGGGAACGAAAAAATAATCGTATTTTTGAGTTTAAAGACCTTGACGATGAGAAAAGGTGTAAGTATGCAATTCTCAAGTTGGGGAAAGGAGCTTCACTTTGGTACGAAGGAGTTAAAATACGAAGAGCTCGTGCGGGGAAAGAAAAGATCCGTTCGTGGGATTCATTAAAAAGAAAACTTCGTAAAAGATATGTACCAACATCACACCGGTTGTCCTTGTATAGGAAGATTGCCGATCTCATGCAAGGCAAGTTGAATGTCAGTGAATACATTGAGGAATTTGAGAATCCGACCTTAATGGGAGAAATAGAGGAGAATGAGGAGCAGAAGATGTCGCGATTCTTGCGTGGCTTGAACCGAAGCATAGCTAACTCGGTGGAACTGTATCCATACGAGGACTTCGATACATTATGTTGGCTATGTGTGAAGTTAGAAGCTCAAAACAGGATGAAGTTGTATAAATCCGAGTTTCCAGTCAAATTTGGAAACCCAAGCGTCGGGTCGAGTTTCCAAGGCAACTGTACCAACTTTGGTCCCTGTTTTGATTCCTAAAATGCCCTACGTACCGAAGAAGACGATTTTGGCTAAAGTAAGATGTTTTAAATGTCAAGGATTCAGACATTATCAAAATGCTTGTCCGAACAAACGAGTGGTGACACTAAGAGAAGCTGTCACGATCCGAGACGAGTTGTTGGTTGAGGAAGAAAGACTGGGTGAAGTATTTGATTTCGACATGAAGGATGAAGAAGGAGAATAATGCGAGACTTACGATGCTCCAAGCTATGACACGGCTTTTGCGGACGCTACAAGCCAAAGATGTTTCGAATGATTTGGAACAGCGGAATCAAATATTTCACACGAAGTGTCAAGTTGGAAATAAATGGTGTAGTTTGATCATTGATGGAGGGAGTTGCACCAACGTCGCATCCAACGAGATGGTGACTAAACTCGGGCTGACCACTACGGCTCACCCGAAACCTTACACTTTGCATTGGCTCAATGATTGGAGCAAAATAAGGGTGACTAAACAAGTAAGGATTGGACTAGCCATGGGTTCATATGAAGACAACGTATTATGTAATGTACTCCCGATGGATGCATGCCATGTACTGTTGGGAAGACCATGGATGTTTGATAGGAATGTTTTACACCGAGGAAGAAGTAATGAGTACGAGTTACGGATAAGGGCAAGAAGATTGTGCTTAAACCAATGTCACCTCAGGCTATTCACTCTATGAGTTCTAGTCGGAGTGAAAAGCCAAAACTTGTTATGTTTGCTAGCGAACGGGATGTGGAACATGCTATTAATGATGGCAAGTACGTGTACCTATTGGTTCTAAAGGAGACACAGGATGGTAACATGGTCGTGCGGAACGATGAGAGGATGGATGCCTTATTGCACGAATTTGCGGATGTTTTTCCCGAAGAATTACCGTTGGGTTTGCCACCTATTCGTGGGATTGAACATCAGATCGACCTCATACCGGGGGTGTCGCTCCCTAACAAAGCTGCCTATAGATGTAATCCCGAGGAGACGAAGGAATTACAAAACCAAATCGAAGAACTAATGGATCGTGGGTATGTTCGAGAAAGCCTAAGTCCTTGTGCGGTTCCGGTATTACTGGTTCCTAAGAAAGGCGGATCTTGGAGGATGTGTATTGACAGTCGAGCCGTGAATAATATAACCATCAAGTATCGATTTCCGATTCCAAGGCTTGATGACATGTTGGATGAATTACACGGATCCGGGATCTTTTCAAAGGTTGACCTACGGAGTGGTTATCACCAAATCCGGATGAGAGAAGGAGATGAGTGGAAGACGGCCTTCAAAACTAAACACGGACTGTATGAATGGACCGTTATGCCGTTCGGCCTTACAAATGCGCCGAGTACTTTCATGCGCTTGATGAATGAGGTACTTAAGCCATTCTTAGGGAAATTTGTGGTCGTATACTTAGATGATATTCTGATCTACAGCCGATCATTGCGAGAACATTTCGAACACTTGAGAAAAGTCTTCGAAACCCTTAAAAACCAGAAGCTGTATGGAAAAAAGGAGAAGTGCTCATTTTTGACCGAAAGTATAGTCTTTCTTGGCTATATTGTTTCGAAGGATGGAGTGTCGGTCGATCAAGCAAAGATCGAAGCAATTAAGTCCTGGCCAGTTCCCACTACAGTGACGGAAGTTAGATCGTTCCACGGATTGGCTTCATTTTACCGAAGATTCATTTGAGACTTCAGTACCATTGCAAGCCCAATAACCGAATGTTTGAAGAAAGGTACGTTTAGTTGGGGCCGGGCTGCTCAGGAGTCGATTGCAAATTTAAAGGTGAAATTGTGCGAAGCACCAATCTTAGCATTACCCGATTTTTCGCAACCGTTCGAGGTAGAATGTGATGCTAGCGGAGTTGGCATTGGAGCGGTTCTCATTCAGGGAAAGCGACCTATTGCTTATTTTTCCGAGAAGTTAAACGGTGCTCGTCTAAATTATTGTACATACGACAAGGAGTTTTATGCTATTGTGAGGGCTCTAGATCATTGGAGTCACTATCTTCGGCCAAAACATTTCATCATACATTCAGACCATGAATCATTGAAGTATATTAACGGGCAACACAAGTTGAGTCCCAGGCATACGAAGTGGGTGGAATTTTTACAATTGTTTCACTTCTCATCAAAGTATAAGGATGGAAAGAGCAATGTTTTAGCAGATGCATTGTCTAGCGGTATGCCTTACTCTCTACCCTTGATGTTCGATTACTTGGATTTGAGACAGTGAAGGAATATTACGACGGTGATGCGGATTTTGGCGAGACCTTTGCCCTTTGCAAATCTGGGCCGATGGGAGAATTTTCGATACAGGAGGGCTTCCTTTTTAAGGGAAATCGTCTTTGCCTACCCAGGCACACGATTCGAGAATTGCTGGTTCGAGAGGCTCACGGAGGGGGTTTGGCTGGCCACTTTGGTTCGGCCAAGACATTGAATGTGCTTAAAGAACATTTTTATTGGCCAAGGATGCAGGGGGATGTCCATAATATAATCAGTAAGTGTGTGACATGCCATATTGCGAAGATTTCGTTCAAACCAGGAATATACACACCTTTACTGATTCCGGAGAGGCCATGGGAAGATGTCTCAATGGATTTCATTGTGGCTTTGCCTCGAACCCAACGAGGTAAGGATGCGATTATGGTTGTTGTAGATCGTTTTTCAAAGATGGCTCATTTTGTTCCTTGTCACAAAACCGATGATGCGAGTAATGTTGCTGACTTGTATTTCCGAGAGGTGGTGTGATTACATGGAGTTCCGAAAACTATTGTTTCGAACCGGGACTCGAAGTTTCTGAGCTACTTTTGGAACACATTGTGGAGAAAGGTGGGAACCAAGCTTTTGTTTAGTACTTCGCATCATCCTCAAACAGACGGACAAACTGAAGTGACTAATCAAACACTGAGAACGTTGTTGCGAGGCTTGGTAATCAAAACACAAAAGGATTGGGATTTGAAGCTCGCACATGCGGAGTTCGCGTATAATCGCTCTCCTACTCATGCCACGGCACACTCTCCATTTGAAGTAGTTTACGGGCTGAATCCTTACATACCGCTAGATCTAATTCCACTACCAAGTGACGAATTGGTGCATAAGGATGCGGAGTCAAAACTAAAATCAATGATGAAATTACACGAACAGGTGCGGGATCGAATCAAGGAAATAAATGAGACGTACAAAAGGAAGTCGAACAAGCAAAGAAAGCCGAGACTATTCGAGGTTGGAGATTTAGTTTGGTTACATTTGAGGAAGGAAAGATTCTCGAGTAAGCATAAGAATAAGTTAATGCCACGAGCCGAGGGGCCATTTAAAATAATTGCGAAGGTGAAAGACAATGCTTACAAGTTAGAACTTCCGGGTGATTACGGAGTGCATGCTACTTTCAACGTAGGTGATCTATCCCCTTATCTCGACGACGATGGGATTGCAGAATTGAGGACAATTCCTTTTAAAGAAGGAGGGAATGATACGAAACCGACTACTCCAAGCGAAGAAGACGAAGTAAGAATTGACGTAAAACATCTCGACCATACTCTAACGTACTTGGGCGAGAAAATAGACACAAGACAGGGAGTTACCTTGATAGTCGGAATTGGAATAACTTAAACAAAAGGCAACTTGCATCTTGGAAGGGAGGAGGTCCAAGTGGTAGCTAAACAATAAAATAATGTTCAGCATTTTCTTATAAAAGCAGCAGGATTCTTGGCCAAAGGCGGCTGTCAACTTTCAACTTGGAGACAAAGCCCAGCTTTTACTTTTGTTTGCAAGTGACATGGGTAACCTTTTATTATCTTTTCATTATTTTAAGAACAACTTTTACTTTTGCCTATAAATAGTGGCAGTAGAGTTGTAATGGAGACAATTTGAATGTTGAAGAAATAAGAACACACTTTGTGTTTTCCCTGGTGAATGCTTTTCATCAAAACTTGGTTTTTGTTCGACACATTTTCGAGTATTAATCGGATTGATTCTCAATAGGTCTTGAGGAGAAATCTCTTTGTCGAATTATAGGTCTAATTCGATAAAAACAACTATTTCTGTCCTGTTTCGATATTCTGTTTGTTTTTCGATACAGTTCATACTTGTTCAGTAATCGCGTATTGTTCGATTCTCTGAACTTGTTTCCTGTTGCAACTCGTATCCACCCGAAACATGCTGTTTCGAGTGTTGCTGATTGGAAGTGGTCTGTATCAAGTCTTTTACATTTTGTCAAGTTCCTGTCTTGTTGCTGTATCGAGTTGCCGTCATCCTTCCCTGTCGCGAGTGCGTGCCGCTAGTCCGTATTATTGCTGTAGCGAGCCATTGTTACCCATTCCCGATAGTTTCTTGCCGATAGCTTCCGCTCGTCAAAAAAAGTTTCCGCTGTATCGATAGCTGATACGGAATTGAATAGTCCGAATAAAGAAACCGAAGAAAGAATCGACGTTAAAGGCCTTTCAACGCGCCGTGCACGTGCGACTACATTTTTAGGCGAGAAAACGGACATAAGACGTAAAAGGAATGTCCAACCTGCCGGAAAATGTCCAACCGCCGAAAATATCCAACTGTAGGAAAATATCCAACTGTAGGAAAATATCTCGCCTTAGGAAAATATCGCACTGCCGGAAATGGCCAAGCACCGCCGACCAACCCGCCGTGTCGTCCGACACGGCCTGCTTCTGCACTCGTCCCGAAATGCCAAGGTCATCGGTCGAACCCGACTGCGGAGAGACACGGCCGAGTCCTACTCGCCTAAATGTCGAAAATGACTGTCCAGACGCCCGACCGTGCTCCAGACACGGTCGAGTCAATGCCGAGTCACTGTCGGTCGAGTCGCTGTCAGACGTCCTTGTCACGCCGCGACCGTGTCGCCTGGCACGGTCGAGTCATTGCCGAACGTCCCTGTCGCGCCGCGCCCGTGTCGAGTCCTGCCAAACGTCCCTATCGCGCCGAGTCACCGCGGACGATCGGCCGCCGGATGTCCTCAGCTGCGCCGCGACCGTGTCGATCGGACACGGTCGAGTCCTCGCCGGCCGATATGCGCCGCGCGGCCGTGTCAAGCGACACGACCCGTGTCCTAAGCACGGCTACCTTTTTAATTGCTGATTTTTGTGTGTTTTGTCTTCTCTTTTCCTTTCTTTACTTATTTTAGGGATTGTGTTCCCATATTTTGTGATTGATGTTTCTTGTTTGTATTTTATTTGATTTGTTTGGATTATTCAAAGATTTTATAATCTTTGAATTATTTTCTTTAACTTTTAGGTAGACTTGAGGGTTGCTATATATAGCTTGTATAAGCATTGTAATATAGAAAGGTATTATGAATGTTGAATGTGAAAGAATACACTTTGTGTTTCTATCATTGGTAAATGATTTTTACCGAAACTTGATTTTTATTCGACGCGTTTTCGAGTATTAATCCGATTGATTCTCAATAGGTCTTGGAAAAAATCACCTTGTCGAGTTATAGGTCTAATTCGATAAACCCTTGTTCTTGATCGTTCAAGTCTTCTTGATCGATATTATCACTTTTCCCGATATTACTTCCATTTTCCATTTGTTCGAATTTTCATTGTCATATTCGATATTACTTCCACAAAATACGTCCAAAAACACCCTAATCGTAAAAAGACTTCCGCTACAATATTCATACATACACTCCGAACGATACGTATCCGCCTCTCCCCGGATAATTCGTATCATAAGTGGTATCGGAGCCCAGGGTCATCTCCTTGGGCGATTTCTTCAAAGATTTTTTTTTGTCGAAGAAAATATCTCTTGATTCTTGTCATCGGAAACCACACCTGAATTTCTTAATTCAGTTAAGGTTCTTGATCTTTCAACCAAATGGAGTTAAACGATATTTATCTCTTGGCGATATTACGCGACGCATTACACAGCGTACCGGAGTTCATGGGACATTCCGATCCAGAAGCAGGTGTTGATTGGCTCCAAGTTTGTGAGGAGTTTTTCAACCACAATTCAATTCCAGTAGACCGCCGAGTCTCGTTGGCGACAAAACGCCTTCGTGGTCGCACCTCGTCCTGGTGGCAGAAATTGAAAACCAGCCGTTTACACCAAGGTAAACCCAAACTAAGAGACTGGAACAAATTTATAAAACACTTTACTCGGAAATTCATCCCCACAAATTCTCACCTTCACGATCCACCAACGATATCACACCGGAAATTGCAGAAGTTCAACGCCACCCCGCCACCAACCTTCGATCTAAGGTTTTTTCACATCACTGAGCGGCACAATGACGAATTTCCAGCAGAACCTTTTTTCCTATGAAGACGATGCCCCTACAACCATTTTTAATGAAGTAGAGGAGGCAAAGGAGACGACGCAATACAACAAAGAAGACAATTTGGTTAGTGCTTCCCTAATTGATGAACTTGGATCTTGCTATTATGAGCATGAACCAATCAGTTGTGTTGGTCAAATTGACGAAAACGAAATTGATGGGCCGAATGAATTATTCACACAAGTCGGACCTTTTAAAGATGTGGAAGACGAAATGGAGCTTGGTACTAAAATTGGTTGGTTGAAAGAAAACGACAATTTTGAGCCCAATTTTTATATCGACTCAGTTTCTGGTGATGGACTTATGGTCTTGGATGATTACCAAATTGAGGTTAGTAAATTATTTTGTGATGGGCCATTATTGGGGGAGCCCAATAATTTTGAAACGGAGAGTTGGTCAGATTGCGACGGACCGCCAACATTTGATGAGGAACCAGTTGATGAAGAGGACTCCGCAATAAATTCTGTGTTTTCCATTTTTGATAGTGAACCCGATATGGAATTATCAGTGTTTCCAATTCTGGAGGAGGAACCCGATGTGGAGTTAACCGTGCGTCCCATTTCAGATATCCACTCATGTCATGATATCTGTATTACCTGGCGGAGTAATTATTATTATTTTATTAATAATGATAGTTATTTTGTTGGTGATTCTCGAGGGGGCCCCACTACCTATCGTCTCAAGATTTTGGGCCATGTACGTACTACGAATATTTTCGAGATCAAGTACTTAGAAGCTTTAATTAATTATCTTGACGACGAAGGAAGTTCGGAATTGAGGACAATTCCCTTTAAAGGGGGAGGGGATGATACGGGATTGAATAGTCCGAATAAAGAAACCGAAGCAAGAATCGACGTTAAAGGCCTTTCAACGCGCCGTGCACGTGCGACTAGATTTTTAGGCGAGAAAACGGACATAAGACGTAAAAGGAATGTCCAACCTGCCGGAAAATGTCCAACCGGCCGGAAAATATCCAACCTGCCGGAAAATATCTCGCCTGCCGGAAAATATCGCACCTGCCGGAAATGGACGAGCACTGCCGACCGAACCCGGCCGTGTCGTCCGACACGGCCCGTGCTGTACTCGTCCGGAAATGCCAAGGTCACTGTCGGTCGAACCCGACCAGTGCCGAGACACGGCCGAGTCCTACTCGCCCCGAAATGCCGAAATGATCGGCTGACGCCCGACCGTGCTCCAGACACGGCCGAGTCAATGCCGAGTCACCGCTTGGCCGAGTCGCCGCTGACGCCCTTGTCACGCCGCGACCGTGTCGCTCGCACGGCCGAGTCATTGCCGAATGTCCTGCCGCGTGCCCGTGTCGAAGTCTCCGCCAAACGCCCCTATCGCCGAGTCACCGTCGGACCATTGCCGGACGCCCTCGCGCCGCGACCGTGTCGATCGGACACGGTCGAGTCCTCGCCGCCAGATGCGCGCCGCGGCCGTGTCAGCGACACGGCCGTGTCCTAAGCACCTCTATCTTTTTAATTGCTGATTTTTGTGTGTTTTGTCTTCTCTTTTCCTTTCTTTACTTATTTTGGGGATTGTGTTCCCATATTTTGTGATTGATGTTTCTTGTTTGTATTTTATTTGATTTGTTTGGATTATTCAAAGATTTTATAATCTTTGAATTATTTTCTTTAACTTTTAGGTAGACTTGAAGGTTGCTATATATAGCTTGTATAAGCATTGTAATATAGAAAGGTATTATGAATGTTGTATGTGAAAGAATACACTTTGTGTTTCTATCCTTGGTAAATGATTTTTACCGAAACTTGATTTTTATTCGACGCGTTTTCGAGTATTAATCCGATTGATTCTCAATAGGTCTTGGGAAGAAATCACCTTATCGAGTTATAGGTCTAATTCGATAAACTCTTGTTCTTGATCGTTCAAGTCTTCTTGATCGATATTTTTATCACTTTTCCGATATTACTTCCATTTTCCATTTGTTCGAATTTTCCTCGTCTTATTCGATATTACATCACAAGATACATCCAAAAACACCCCTACTCGTAAAAAGACTTCCGCTACGATATTCCTACATACACTCCGAACGATACGTATCCGCCTCTCCCCGGATAATTCGTATCAATAGCGAATTCGCATCATCGAGAACATTTCGAACACTTGAGAAAAGTCTTCGAAACCCTTAGAAACCAGAATCTGTATGGAAAAAAGGAGAAGTGCTCATTTTTGACCGAAAGTATAGTCTTTCTTGGCTATATTGTTTCGAAGGATGGAGTGTCGGTCGATCAAGCAAAGATCGAAGCAATTAAGTCCTGGCCAGTTCCCACTACAGTGACGGAAGTTAGATCGTTCCACGGACTGGCTTCATTTTACCGAAGATTCATTCGAGACTTCAGTACCATTGCAAGCCCAATAACCGAATGTTTGAAGAAGGGTACGTTTAGTTGGGGTCGGGCTGCTCAGGAGTCGTTTGCAAATTTAAAGGTGAAATTGTGCGAAGCACCAATCTTAGCATTACCCGATTTTTTCGCAACCGTTCGAGGTAGAATGTGATGCTAGCGGAGTTGGCATTGGAGCGGTTCTCATTCAGGGAAAGCGACCTATTGCTTATTTTTCCGAGAAGTTAAACGGTGCTCGTTTAAATTATTGTACATACGACAAGGAGTTTTATGCTATTGTGAGGGCTCTAGATCATTGGAGTCACTATCTTCGGCCAAAACATTTCATCATACATTCAGACCATGAATGATACGAATTACGTATTAAGATGAACGTAAATTCGCCGGAAAATGCAGCGGATATATTTTGTTACCTCACAACACTCGTATATGTGTAACACTCGTAAGATATAACCGAAAGTAGGGCAATTCGGTTTACATAAACACGAACAATATGGATGATTTATCAAACTAGACCTATAGTTTGATAAGATAATCTTTTCTCAAGACCTATTGAGAATCGATTCGATTAAAACTCGAAAACGCGTCGAATTATAACCAAGGTTTTGATGAAAATCATTCACCAAGAAAACACAAGTGTATTAAGATTTCTTCAACATACAATGGATGTTACAATACTTACACAAGCCTATATATAGGAGACTTCAAGTCTTCCTATAATAAGAGAAAATAATTCAAAGATTTATAAAATCTTTGAATAATCAAAATAAAACATAAAAGGAACAACAATCCTAATTTTAGGGGAAACACAATCCCTAAAATGAGTAAAAAACAAGGCAAAGACAAACACACAAAAGAAAATACAAAAAAAGGTGAAATCTGCCGGCAGGACTCGGCCGTGTCGCCTGACACGGCCGCGGCGCGACAAGGACACTCGGCACGGGCGCGGCGCTGTCGGCAGTGACTCGACCGTGTCTGCTTGACACGGTCGCGGCGCGACAGGGACATCCGACAGGGACTCGTCCGACAGTGACCCGGCACGGGCGCGGCGCTGACAAGGACGTTCGGCGTGGGTCCGATCGTGTCCTGGAACACGGTCGGGCCGTCTGGCAGTAGGTTTTGGCTTATCCGGCATAGTTCGACTCGACCGTGCTGCATAACACGGTCGAGTCCTCGTGGGCGATGACTTACGCTTCGACGAGTGCGGCACGGCCGCGTGTCGGACGACATTCGGGTCCGCCGGCAGTTTCGCCGCCGGCAGAGGTGATTTTTCCACGGTGGTGAATTTTCCGGCAGTGCTCGGCATTTTCCGGCAGGGTGACATTTTCCGGCAGGTTGTGACATTTTCCGGCAGGTTGTGACATTTTCCGGCAGGTTGTGTCATTTTCCGGCTTGTGTCCGTTTTCTCGCCTAAAAATGTAGTCGCACGTGCACGGCGCATTGTAAGGCCTTTAACGTCGATCCTTGCTTCGGTTTCTTTATTCGGACTATTCAATTCTGTATCATCCCCTCCCCCTTTAAAAGGAATTGTCCTCAATTCCGAACTTCCTTCGTCATCAAGATAATTAATTAAAACTTCTAAGTACTTGATCTCGAAAATGTCCGCAGTACGTACATGGCCCAAAATCTTGAGACGATATGTAGTGAGGGCCCCTCGAGAATCACCAACCAAATAACTATCATTATTAATGAAATAATAATAATTACTTTGCCCGGTAATACCGATATCATGACATGAGCGGACATCTGAAATGGGACGTACGGTTAATTTCAAATCGGGTTCATCCTCCAGAATTGGGAACACTGATAATTCCACATTGGGCTCACCATCAAGAATGGGAACAAAAGGATTTATTACGTATTCCTCTTCATAAACTGGTTCCTCATCAAATGCTGGCGGTCCGTCATAATCTGACCAACTCTCCGTTTCAATATTGTTGGGCTCCTCCAATAATAGCCCATCACAAAATAATTTACTTTCCTCAATTCGGTAATCATCCAAGACAATAAGTCCATTACGAGAAACTGCGTCGTTATAAAAATTTGGCCCAAAGTTGTCGTTTTCTCGGTTAGGGATCATAGATTGAAGTGACATTGGTTTGAACACGATCCTCTTGTCCTTATCCTGTAACTCATACTCGTTACTTCTTCCTCGATGTAAAACATCTCTATCGAATAGCCATGGTCGTCCCAAGAGTACATGGCATGCATCCATCGGGAGTACATCGCATAATATGTTGTCGACGTACGAACCCATGGTCAAACCAACCCGTACTTGTTTCGAGACTTTCACTTTACTCCCGTCATCGAGCCAATGTAATGCGTATGGTTTTGGGTGAGTAGTAGTGATGAGTCCGAGTTTCGTCACCATCTCTCTTGACGCTACGTTGGTACAACTTCCTCCATCGATGATCACACTACACCATTTGTTCCCGACTTGGCACTTGGTGTGAAAAATTTGATCCCGTTGTTCCGAATCATTTGAAATGGGTTTGACTTGTAAAGTACGAAGAACCAATGTGGTATCATAGTTTGGAGCCTCGTAAGTTTCATATTCTTCTCCCTCGTCTTCCTCCACGTTGGAATCACCTAGTCTTTCTCCTTCGTCCTCGACTAGCAACTCATCTCGGATCGTGATGGCTTCTCTTAGCGTCACGACTCGTTTGTTAGGGCAAGTATTTTGATAGTGACCGAATCCTTGGCACTTAAAACACCTTACTTTGGTTAGGCTTGTTTCCTTCGGTACGCCGGGGGTTTTAGAAATGGTAGTAGAGATAGGAGTCGGTATCGTTGTGGTAATTGAACTTGAACCGGTACTTGGATCCTCGAACTTTGATGTAAATTCGGTTTTGGAAAACTTCACTTTGTTTTGAGCTTCTATCTTTATGCATAGTCCGCATAAAGTGTCAAAATCTCCGTATGGGTATAATTCCACCGTATTTGAAATGTTTCGGTTTAGGCCACGTAAGAAACGTGACATTCGTTGTTCTTCATTTTCTTCAAGTTCTCCCATTAAGGCCAAGCCTTCAAATTCTTCGATATATTCTTCCACACTTAGTTTCCCTTGTACAAACTCCGCAATTTTTCGGTACAAGGTTAACCGATGTGATGTCGGGACATACCTTTTGCGTAGTTTTTTCTTCAAAGAATCCCAAGAACGGATTTTCTCTTTTCCCGCACGAGCTCGTTGTGTTTTCATACCCTCGAACCATAAGGAAGCGCCCTTCCCTAACTTGAGAATTGCATATTTGCAACGTTTCTCATCGTTAAGGTGCTTGAAGTCGAACATACGTTCAATCTTCCTCTCCCACTCTAGGTAAACTTCGGGATTAGTACCTCCGACAAATTCCGGAAGTTCATTAACTTTAAATTCATCCACATGACGCGGTGAATGTGCATCATATCCTCCTCTTCTAGCTTGAAAACGTGGTTCTTGCATGCTGTGTAATGCCTCACGTAGTTTCTCCATGAAATCGTCGGAAAAATCCATGCTAAAATATTTTGATAAGAAAATCGCCAAGAGAAATTCGCCAAGGAAGTAACCTTGGTCTCCGATACCACTAATGATACGAATTACGTATTAAGATGAACGTAAATTCGCCGGAAAATGCAGCGGATATATTTTGTTACCTCACAACACTCGTATATGTGTAACACTCGTAAGATATAACCGAAAGTAGGGCAATTCGGTTTACATAAACACGAACAATATGGATGATTTATCAAACTAGACCTATAGTTTGATAAGATAATCTTTTCTCAAGACCTATTGAGAATCGATTCGATTAAAACTCGAAAACGCGTCGAATTATAACCAAGGTTTTGATGAAAATCATTCACCAAGAAAACACAAGTGTATTAAGATTTCTTCAACATACAATGGATGTTACAATGCTTACACAAGCCTATATATAGGAGACTTCAAGTCTTCCTATAATAAGAGAAAATAATTCAAAGATTTATAAAATCTTTGAATAATCAAAATAAAACATAAAAGGAACAACAATCCTAATTTTAGGGAAACACAATCCCTAAAATGAGTAAAAACAAGGCAAAGACAAACACACAAAAGAAAATACAAAAAAGGTGAAATCTGGGCGGGACTCGGCCGTGTCGCTGACACGGCCGCGGCGCGACAAGGACACTCGCAGACGGGCGCGGCGCGTCGGCGGTGACTTCACCGTGTTCGCTGACACGCTCGCGGCGCGACAGGGACATCCGAAAGGGACTCGTCCGACAGTGACCCGGCACGGGCGCGGCGCTGACAAGGACGTTCGACGTGGGTCCGATCGTGTCCTGGAACACGGTCGGGCCGTCTGGCAGTAGGTTTTGGCTTATCCGGCATAGTTCGACTCGATCGTGCCAGACAACACGGTCGAGTCCTGTGGGCAGTGACTTACGTTTCTGGACGAGTGCGGCACGGGCCGTGTCGGACGACACGGTCTGGTCCGGCCGGCAGTGCTCGGCCAGTTCCGGCAGGAGGTGATTTTTCCGGCCGGTGGTGAATTTTCCGGCAGTGCTCGGCATTTTCCGGCAGGTTGTGACATTTTCCGGCAGGTTGTGACATTTTCCGGCAGGTTGTGTCATTTTCCGGCTTGTGTCCGTTTTCTCGCCTAAAAATGTAGTCGCACGTGCACGGCGCATTGTAAGGCCTTTAACGTCGATCCTTGCTTCGGTTTCTTTATTCGGACTATTCAATTCCGTATCAATGAATCATTGAAGTATATTAACGGGCAACACAAGTTGAGTCCCAGGCATGCGAAGTGGGTGGAATTTTTACAATCGTTTCACTTCTCATCAAAGTATAAGGATGGAAAGAGCAATGTTGTAGCAGATGCATTGTCTAGGCGGTATGCCTTACTCTCTACCCTTGATGTTCGATTACTTGGATTCGAGACAGTGAAGGAATATTACGACGGTGATGCGGATTTTGGCGTGACCTTTGCCCTTTGCAAATATGGGCCGATGGGAGAATTTTCGATACAGGAGGGCTTCCTTTTTAAGGGAAATCGTCTTTGCCTACCCAGGCACACGATTCGAGAATTGCTGGTTCGAGAGGCTCACGGAGGGGGTTTGGCTGGCCACTTTGGTTCGGCCAAGACATTGAATGTGCTTAAAGAACATTTTTATTGGCCAAGGATGCAGGGGGATGTCCATAATATAATCAGTAAGTGTGTGACATGCCATATTGCGAAGAGTTCGTTCAAACCAGGAATATACACACCTTTACCGATTCCGGAGAGGCCATGGGAAGATGTCTCAATGGATTTCATTGTGGCTTTGCCTCGAACCCAACAAGGTAAGGATGCGATTATGGTTGTTGTAGATCGTTTTTCAAAGATGGCTCATTTTGTTCCTTGTCACAAAACCGATGATGCGAGTAATGTTGTTGACTTGTATTTCCGAGAGGTGGTGCGATTACATGGAGTTCCGAAAACTATTGTTTCGGACCGGGACTCGAAGTTTCTGAGCTACTTTTGGAACACATTGTGGAGAAAGGTGGGAACCAAGCTTTTGTTTAGTACTTCGCATCATCCTCAAACAGACGGACAAACTGAAGTGACTAATCGAACACTGAGAACGCTGTTGCGAGGCTTGGTAATCAAAACACAAAAGGATTGGGATTTGAAGCTCGTACATGCGGAGTTCGCGTATAGTTGCTCTCCTATTCATGCCACGGCACACTCTCCATTTGAAGTAGTTTACGGGCTGAATCCTTACATACCGCTAGATCTAATTCCACTACCAAGTGACGAATTGGTGCATAAGGATGCGGAGTCAAAACTAAAATCAATGATGAAATTACACGAACAGGTGCAGGATCGAATCAAGGAAATAAATGAGACGTACAAAAGGAAGTCGAACAAGCAAAGAAAGCCGAGACTATTCGAGGTTGGAGATTTAGTTTGGTTACATTTGAGGAAGGAAAGATTCCCGAGTAAGCGTAAGAATAAGTTAATGCCACGAGCCAAGGGGCCATTTAAAATAATTGCGAAGGTGAACGACAATGCTTACAAGTTAGAACTTCCGGGTGATTACGGAGTGCATGCTACTTTCAACGTAGGTGATCTATCCCCTTATCTCGACGACGATGGGATTGCGGAATTGAGGACAATTCCTTTTAAAGAAGGAGGGACTGATACGAAACCTACAACTCCAAGCAAAGAAGACGAAGTACGAATTGACGTAAAATATCTCGACCATACTCTAACGTACTTGGGCGAGAAAATAGACACAAGACACGGAGTTACCATGATAGTCGGAATTGGAATAACTTAAACAAAAGGCAACTTGCATCTTGGAAGGGAGGAGGTCCAAGTGGTAGCTAAACAATAAAAGAATGTTCAGCATTTTCTTACAAAAGCAGCAGGATTCTTGGCCAAAGGCGGCTGTCAACTTTCAACTTGGAGACAAAGCCCAGCTTTTACTTTTGTTTGCAAGTGACATGGGTAACTGATACGAATTACGTATGAGAATGGACGTAAACTCGTATGGAATGCAGCGGAAATATAATTGATCCTCCCAACACTCGAATATGTGTAACACTCGTAAGATATAACCGAAAGTAGGGCAATTCGGCTAACATAAACAAGAACAATATGAATGATTTATCAAACTAGACCTATAGTTTGATAAGATAATCTTTCCTCAAGACCTATTGAGAATCGATTCGATTAAAACTCGAAAATGCGTCGAATTATAACCAAGGTTTCGATGAAAAGCATTCACCAAGAAAACACAAGTGTATTCTTATTTCTTCAACATACAATACTCTCCTACAAAACTACTCAAAGGCTACTTTTAGGAGATGTAGCCTTCTAACCAACTAAGGAATCAAAGATTACATGATCTTGACATGACAACCAAACATCAAAATAAAAATAAGGATGGAATCAAACAAATGGGAGGGAATCACATAATAAACATAGTTATAAGTCACCCCACATAACATGCAAGTCTAATCATGACATGTGAGGGGAGGAAAAACAACAAAAAATAAAAAAAATCAGCAATAATGGAATTTGCTGGTCTGCCGGACACGGCCCGTGCCGATCGGCACGGTCGCGGCGCGCATCTGGCCGGCAGGGACTCGACCGTGTCGCCTGGCATAGTCGGGTTGGTCGGACAGCGGGAATTGTACTATCCGGAAGAGTGTGACTCGGCCGTGTCGCCTGGCACGGTCGGGTTGTGTCGGCACGGGCCGTGTCGGACGACACGGTCGGGTTCGGTCGGCAGCGAGATTTCATTATCCAGGACACCTCGGCACGGGCCGTGTCGGATGACACGGCGGGTTCGGCGGCGGATCGCCGCCGGCAGTGGTGGTCGCAGTGATCGTCGATTCCGGCAGTGGTGAATTTTCCACGGTGGTGATTTTTCCAGTGATTCGTCCATTTTCCGGCCGATTGTCGACCTTCCGGCATAGCATGACACGGGCCGTGTTATATGACACGGCTGAGAACGAGACTCCACGTCGTATGTCCGTTTTCCCGCCTAAATACGGAGTAATCTGTGCATGGCGTGTTGTAAGGTCATTTACGTCGATCCTTACTTTGTCTTCTGCATTTGACACGATTGATTCCGTATCATCCCCTCCTTCTTTAAAAGGAATTGTCCTCAATTCCGGACTTCCCTCGTCATCAAGATAATTAATTAAAACCTCTACGTATTTGATCTCGAAAATATCCGCAGTGCGTACATGGCCCAAAATCTTGAGACGATAGGTAGTGGGGCCCCCTCGAGAACCACCAATAAAATAACTATCATTATTAATAAAATAATAATAATTACTTTGCCCGGTAATACCGATATCATGACATGAGCGGAAATCGGAAATGGGACGCACGGTTAATTTCAAATCGGGTTCATCCTCCGAGTGGAAACACTGATAATTCCACATCGGGTTCACCATCAAGAATGGGAACAAAAGGATTTATTACGGATTCCTCTTCATAAACTGGTTCCTCATCAAATGCTGGCGGTCCGTCATAATCTGACCAACTCTCCGTTTCAATATTGTTGGGCTCCTCCAATAATAGCCCATCACAAAATAATTTACTTTCCTCAATTTGGTAATCATTCAAGACAATAAGTCCATTACGAGAAACCGCGTTGTTATAAAAATTTGGCCCAAAGTTGTCGTTTTCTTTTAACAGGCCAATCTCAGTACCAAGTTCAATTTCCCTCTCACTAGAAAACATGGTTAGATTCGGTTTCTCACCTCGGTTAGGGATAATAGATTGAAGTGACATTGGTTTCAACACGATCCTCTTGTCCTTATCCCGTAACTCGTACTCGTTACTTCTTCCTCGATGTAAAACATCTCTATCGAATAGCCATGGTCGTCCCAAGAGTACATGGCATGCATCCATCGGGAGTACATCGCATAATATGTTGTCGACGTACGAACCCATGGTCAAACCGACCCGTACTTGTTTCGAGACTTTCACTTTACTCCCGTCATCGAGCCAATGTAATGCGTATGGTTTTGGGTGAGTAGTAGTGATGAGTCCGAGTTTCGTCACCATCTCCCTTGACGCTACGTTGGTACAACTTCCTCCATCGATGATCACACTACACCATTTGTTCCCGACTTGACACTTGGTGTGAAAAATTTGATCCCGTTGTTCCGAATCATTTGAAATGGGTTTGACTTGTAAAGTACGAAGAACCAATGTTGTATCATAGTTTGGAGCCTCGTAAGTTTCACATTCTTCTCCCTCGTCTTCCTCCACATTGGAATCACCTAGTCTTTCTCCTTCGTCCTCGACTAGCAACTCATCTCGTATCGTGATGGCTTCTCTTACGTCACGACTCGTTTGTTAGGACAAGTATTTTGATAGTGACCGAATCTTTGGCATTTAAAACACCTTACTTTGGTTAGGCTTGTTTCCTTCGGTACGCCGGGGGTTTTAGAAACGGTGGTAGAGATAGGAGTCGGTATCGTTGTGGTAATTGAACTTGAACCGGTACTTGGATCCTCGAACTTTGATGTAAATTCGGTTTTGGCAAACTTCACTTTGTTTTGAGCTTCTATCTTTATGCATAGTCCGCATAAAGTGTCAAAATCTCCGTATGGGTATAATTCCACCGTATTTGAAATGTTTCGGTTTAGACCACGTAAGAAACGTGACATTCTTTGTTCTTCATTTTCTTCAAGTTCTCCCATTAAGGCCAAGCCTTCAAATTCTTCGATATATTCTTCCACACTTAGTTTCCCTTGTACAAACTCCGCAATTTTTCGGTACAGATGTGATGTCGGGACATACCTTTTACGTAGTTTTTTCTTCAAATAATCCCAAGAATGGATTTTCTCTTTTCCCGCACGAGCTCGTTGTGTTTTCATACCCTCGAACCATAAGGAAGCGCCCTTCCCTAAATTGAGAATTGCATATTTGCAACGTTTCTCATCGTTAAGGTGCTTGAAGTCGAACATACGTTCAATCTTCCTCTCCCATTCCAAGTAAACTTCGGGATTAGTACCTCCGACAAATTCCGGAAGTTCATTAACTTTAAATTCATCCACATGACGCGGTGAATGTGCATCATATCCTCCTCTTCTTGCTTGAAAACGTGGTTCTTGCATGCTGTGTAGTGCTTCACGTAGTTTCTCCATGAAATCATCGGAAAAATCCATGATAAGATATTTTTGATAAGAAAATCGCCAAGAGAAATTCGCCAAGGAAGTAACCTTGGTCTCCGATACCACTAATGATACGAATTACGTATGAGAATGGACGTAAACTCGTATGGAATGCAGCGGAAATATAATTGATCCTCCCAACACTCGAATATGTGTAACACTTGTAAGATATAACCGAAAGTAGGGCAATTCGGCTAACATAAACAAGAACAATATGAATGATTTATCAAACTAGACCTATAGTTTGATAAGATAATCTTTCCTCAAGACCTATTGAGAATCGATTCGATTAAAACTCGAAAACGCGTCGAATTATAACCAAGGTTTCGATGAAAAGCATTCACCAAGAAAACACAAGTGTATTCTTATTTCTTCAACATACAATACTCTCCTACAAAACTACTCAAAGGCTACTTATAGGAGATGTAGCCTTCTAACCAACTAAGGAATCAAAGATTACATGATCTTGACATGACAACCAAACATCAAAATAAAAATAAGGATGGAATCAAACAAATGGGAGGGAATCACATAATAAACATAGTTATAAGTCACCCCACATAACATGCAAGTCTAATCATGACATGTGAGGGGAGGAAAAACAACAAAAAATAAAAAAATCAGCAATAATGGAATTTGCTGGTCTGCCGGACACGGCCCATGCCGATCGGCACGGTCGCGGCGTGCATCTGGCCGGCAGGGACTCGACCGTGTCGCCTGGCACGGTCGGGTTGGTCGGATAGTGGGAATTGTATTATCCGGAAGAGTGTGACTCGGCCGTGTCGCCTGGCACGGTCGGGTTGTGTCGGCACGGGCCGTGTCGAACGAGACGGTCGGGTTCGGTCGGCAGCGAGATTTCATTATCCAGGACACCTCGGCACGGGCCGTGTCGGATGACACGGCCGGGTTCGGTCGGCAGTGATCGGCCAGTTCCGGCAGGTGGTGGTCGGCAATGATCGGCCAGTTCCGGCAGGTGGTGAATTTTCCGGCCGGTGGTGATTTTTCCGGCAGTTCGTCCATTTTCCAGCCGATTGTCGACCTTCCGGCATAGCATGACACGGGCCGTGTTATATGACACGGCTGAGAACGAGACTCCACGTCTTATGTCCGTTTTCCCGCCTAAATACGGAGTAATCTGTGCATGGCGTGTTGTAAGGTCATTTACGTCGATCCTTACTTTGTCTTCTGCATTTGACACGATTGATTCCGTATCAGTAACCTCTTATTATCTTTTCATTATTTTAAGAACAGCTTGTATTAGTTTAGTTTATCTTGTCAGGTTACTTTTGCCTATAAATAGTGGCAGTAGAGTTGTAATGGAGACAATTTGAATGTTGAAGAAATAAGAGCACACTTTGTGTTTTCCCTGGTGATGCTTTTCATCAAAACTTGGATTTTGTTCGACACATTTTCGAGTATTAATCGGATTGATTCTCAATAGGTCTTGAGGAGAAATCTCTTTGTCGAATTATAGGTCTAATTCGATAAAACAACTATTTCTGTCCTGTTTCGATATTCTGTTTGTTTTTCGATACAGTTCATACTTGTTCAGTAGTCGCGTATTGTTCGATTCTCTGAACTTGTTTCCTGTTGCAACTCGTATTCGCCTGAAACATGCTGTTTCGAGTGTTGCTGATTGGAAGTGGTCGGTATCAAGTCTTTTACATTTTGTCAAGTTCCTGTCTTGTTGCTGTATCGAGTTGCCGTCATCCTTCCCTGTCGCGAGTGCGTGCCGCTAGACCGTATTACTGCTGTAGCGAGCTGTTGTTACCAGTTCCCAATAGTTTCTTGCCGATAGCTTCCGCTCGTCAAAAACAGTTTCCGCTGTATCGATAGCGAATTCGCATCACAAGTAAGAATTCGTATCATAAGTGGCATCGGAGCCCAAGTTCTTGATCTTTGGCATTATGGATCTCAACGACGCTGATTTCTTGGCAAAACTTCGTGACGCATTGCGTGACGTACCAGAACAACGCGACCAGCGTTGGAAATCTAGGCGTGGTGACTATGAACGACCCTCACGCCATGTCGAAGAATTCAAGGTGAACGAGCTTCTGGAGTTCGTTGGAGGGACAGATCCTGAAATTTACCTGGAATGGGAATGAAAAATTGATCGTATGTTCGAGTTTAAAGACCTTGACGATGAGAAAAGGTGTAAGTATGTAATTCTCAAGTTGGGGAAAGGAGCTTCACTTTGGTACGAAGGAGTTAAAATACGAAGAGCTCGTGCGGGGAAAGAAAAGATCCATTCGTGGGATTCATTAAAAAGAAAACTTCATAAAAGATATGTACCAACATCACACCGGTTGTCCTTGTACAAGAAGATTGCCGATCTCATGCAAGGCAAGTTGAATGTCAGTGAATACATTGAGGAATTTGAGAATCTGACCTTAATGGGAGAAATAGAGGAGAATGAGGAGCAGAAGATGTCGCGATTCTTGCGTGGCTTGAACCGAAGCATAGCTAACTCGGTGGAACTGTATCCATACGAGGACTTCGATACATTATGTGGGCTATGTGTGAAGTTAGAAGCTCAAAACAGGATGAAGTTGTATAAATCCGAGTTTCCAGTCAAATTTGGAAACCCAAGCGTCGGGTCTAGTTCAACTACCAAGGCAACTGTACCGACTCCGGTCCCTGTTGCGATTCCTACAATGCCCTACGTGCCGAAAGAGACGATTTTGGCTAAAGTAAGATGTTTCAAATGTCAAGGATTCAGACATTATCAAAATGCTTGTCCGAACAAACGAGTGGTGACACTAAGAGAAGCTGTCACGATTCGAGACGTGGTTGAGGAAGAAAGACTGGGTGACGTATTTGATTTCGACATGAAGGACGAAGAAGGAGAAGAATGCGAGACTTACTATGCTCCAAGCTATGACACGGCTTTAGTTCTGCGGACGCTACAAGCCAAAGCTGTTTCGAATGATTTGGAACAGCGGAATCAAATATTTCACACGAAGTGTCAAGTTGGAAATAAATGGTGTAGTTTGATCGTTGATGGAGGGAGTTGCACCAACGTCGCTTCCAGCGAGATGGTGACTAAACTCGGGCTGACCACTACGGCTCACCCGAAACCTTACACTTTGCATTGGCTCGATGATGGGAGCAAAATAAGGGTGACTAAACAAGTGAGGATTGGACTAGCCATGGGTTCATATGAAGACAACGTATTATGTGATGTACTCCCGATGGATGCATGCCATGTACTGTTGGGAAGACCATGGATGTTTGATAGGAATGTTTTACACCGAGGAAGAAGTAATGAGTACGAGTTACGGGATAAGGACAAGAAGATTGTGCTTAAACCAATGTCACCTCAGGCTATTCACTCTATGAGTTCTAGTCGGAGTGAAAAGCCAAAACTGGCCATGTTTGCTAGCGAACGGGGTGTGGAACATGCTATTAATGATGGCAAGTGCATGTACCTGTTGGTTCTAAAGGAGACACAGGATGGTAACATGGTCGTGCGGAACGACGAGAGGATGGATGCCTTATTGCACGAATTTGCGGATGTTTTTTCCGAAGAATTACCGTCGGGTTTGCCACCTATTCGTGGGATTGAACATCAGATCGACCTCATACTGGGTGTGTCGCTCCCTAACAAAGCTGCCTATAGATGTAATCCCGAGGAGACGAAGGAATTACAAAACCAAATCGAAGAACTAATGGATCGTGGGTATGTTCGAGAAAGCCTAAGTCCTTGTGCGGTTCCGGTATTACTGGTTCCTAAGAAAGGCGGATCTTGGAGGATGTATATTGACAGTCGAGACGTGAATAATATAACCATCAAGTATCGATTTCCGATTCCAAGGCTTGATGACATGTTGGATGAATTACACGGATCCAGGATCTTTTCAATGGTTGACCTACGGAGTGGTTATCACCAAATCCGGATGAGAGAATGAGATGAGTGGAAGACGGCCTTCAAAACTAAACACGGACTGTATGAATGGACCGTTATGCCGTTCGGCCTTACAAATATGCCGAGTACTTTCATGCGCTTGATGAATGAGGTACTTAAGCCATTCTTAGGGAAATTTGTGGTCATATACTTAGATGATATTCTGATCTACAGCCGATCATTGCGAGAACATTTCGAACACTTGAGAAAAGTCTTCGAAACCCTTAGAAACCAGAAGCTGTATGGAAAAAAGGAGAAGTGCTCATTTTTGGCCGAAAGTATAGTCTTTCTTGGCTATATTGTTTCGAAGGATGGAGTGTCGGTCGATCAAGCAAAGATCGAAGCAATTAAGTCCTGGCCAGTTGATACGAATTCTCCGGGAGAGTGGATACGTATCATTCGGAGTGTACGTAGGAATATCGTAGCGGAAGGCTTTTTACGAGTATGGGTGTTTTTGGATGTATTTTGTGGGAGTAATATCGAATATGACGATGAAAATTCGAACAAATGGAAAATGGAAGTAATATCGGGAAAAGTGATAATATCGATCAAGAAGACTTGAACGATCAAGAACAAGGGTTTATCTAATTAGACCTATAACTCGATAAGGTGATTTCTTCCCAAGACCTATTGAGAATCAATCGGATTAATATTCGAAAACGCGTCGAATAAAAATCAAGTTTCAGTAAAAATCATTTACCAAGGATAGAAAACACAAAGTGTATTCTTTCACATTCAAATTCATAATACTCTTTTATTACAAGGCTAAGTGAAGACTACTTATAGGAGTGAAGTCTTCTACTTAAGGAATCAAACAAAAAATAAAATAATTCAAAGATTACAAAATCTTTGAATTGGAAACACTGATAATTCCACATCGGGTTCATCATTAAGAATGGGAAACACATGATTTATTACGGATTCCTCTTTATCAACTGGTTCCTCATCAAATGCTGGCGGTCCGTCATAATCTGACCAACTCTCCGTTTCAATATTGTTGGACTCCTCCAATAATGGCCCATCACAAAATATTTTACTAACCTCAATTTGGTAATCATCCAAAACAATAAGTCTATCACCAGAAGCTGAGTCGATATGAAATTTAGGCCCAAAATTGTCGTTTTCTTCTAACCGATCAATTTTAGTACCAAGCTCAATTTTGTCTTCCACAACTTTAAAAGGCCCGACTTGTGTCAAATGTTCATCTGACCATAATTCACTTGGCTCATCAATCCCGTTTTGGTCAATTTGGCCAATGCAATTAATTGGCCCATGTTCATAATAGCAAGATCCAAGTTCGTCAATTATGGAAACATGGCTCAACCCACTTTCTTCGTTGTATTGCGGCGTTGAAACCTCTGTCTCGTCTACTCCGTCGAAAACAGTGGTAGGGACATCGTCTTTATCGAAAAATGGCCTTGCTGGAAATTCTTAGATGGGGATAAACCTTAGATCGAAGGTCGGTGGCGGGGCGTCGAAGGATTGGTGGTAAGATGGGGATTTGAACCTTCGATTGAAATATTTTTTGAATTTAAGCCAATCTTGGATTTTAGGCTTACGTTGTTGTGAACGGGACTGTTTCAATTTTTGCCACCAGACGGCGGCGCTACCGCGGAGGCGCCTTGCCACCAACGAAACACGGCGGTTGATCGGGGCAGCCTTGAAGTCCGAGTGCTCCTCACATGCACGGAGCCAATCTATGCACGCATCTGGATTACTATCTCCGTGAAATTCCGGTATGCTGCGGAATTTGGCCAAGAAATCAATATCGTTGGCATCGTCTCTGCGTCTTTCTTGCATACGTTGCTCCGGTAAGCCGTTTAGTGCGTCACGGAGTTTCATCAAGAAATCGAGATCGGAGAAATCCATAACAAGAGTCAAGAGATAGTTCTTCACAAGAAATTGTTGAATAAATCGCCCAAGGAGATGACCCTGGGCTCCGATACCACTTATGATACGAATTCTCCGGGAGAGTGGATACGTATCATTCGGAGTGTACGTAGGAATATCTGATACGATATCCAATATTCCAATCGAAGAAGTTCCAATAAAAATCGACGTCCACGACGATACGCATGGCCATGCATCATTATACTTGGGAGAAAAGAATACGCGGATTGGAGTTACGTTGTTAATCGGAAAAGGAGTTACGTAAATATGGCGACGGAATTAACATCGGAATCGGTCCGAAACATGGATGTTCGGCCGATTGGTCCACAAAGATTGAAGATTTGTCAAGCATCCTTTTTTCTATGACAAAATCACCAAAACCTTTATCTTGTTTGAATTTGTAAAGATATCCTTCCCCACCCTTTGAGATTTGCGGCCCAAGCATGATGAAAGGGAATCATCAAAAGTCTTCACATCTTGCCAAATCAAGAAGATCTCCTCCTTCCCCACCTTGAAGAATCGGTCGAACATGCTAAGGGATGGAGACTTGCACTTTCGTTTTTTTCTTGTTGTTTTTGTATCATTATCCTTGTAAACTACTATATATAGTAGTGCTCGTTGTACTTGTAAGATATCTTGAAAGTAATAAACCTTGTATTTCCTTTGAAATATACGTTGAACGAGTTCAACAAACTTTAGTTATTGTTTCGACGTGTCTCGAGATTTTAACTTGATCAATTCTCAAAAGGTCTTGGGAAGAGATTACCTTTTATCGAGTTATAGGTCTAGTTCGATAAAACACATCAAACTCCGTACATCATACTACATCACGGCCGAACACCATCAAATTTCGGCCACCCTTAGTAAAATTCAAGTGATACTTTGATACTTGTTAATCTTCCGTTGCATTTCATACGTATTACTTACGTAATTCGTATCATAAGTGGTACCAGAGCCATTTGCCTCACAATTCTCGACGTTACTCAAGAAGATGGCATCCACCGATGAAGAAGTGGCACAACTACGTGACGTTCTTCGTGGCTTACCGGAGCCCAGAATCCAAGCACGACGAGGATACGACACCATGCATGCACCACGACATGCTGATGAATACAAGACAAGCGAACTCCCGGAGTTCGTAGGCGGCACCGATCCCGAGGTTTATTTGGAGTGGGAAAGAAAAATTGAACGAATGTTTGAGTTCAAGGATCTCAATGACGAGGTACGTTGCAAGTATGCGATCCTCAAACTTGGAAAGGGAGCTTCCCTTTGGTTTGAGCGAATGAAGACACAAAGAGTTCGTGCCGGAAAAGAGAAGATACGTTCGTGGGATTCTCTAAAAAAGAAACTACGAAAAAGATATGTCCCGACTACACACAAGTTAAGCTTGTATCGAAAAATTTCTGAACTCACGCAAGGAAAGCTAAGTGTCGAAGAGTACATCGAGGAATTTGAAAACTTATCCTTGATGGGAGAACTTGAAGAAAGCGAAGAATTGCGGATGTCCCGTTTCCTACGAGGTTTGAACAAAAATATTGCTAATTCCGTGGAACTCTACCCCTATTCCGACTTTGATACTTTATGCGGACTTTGCATAAAGTTGGAAAATCAAAACAAAACAAAACTCTCTAAACCCGAATTCCCACCTAAATACGGAAATACCAACTTTGGCGCGAGTTCTAGCTCGTTTCCAAAAACTGTCACCACAAACCAACCCGTTACTACCATTCCAAAAACTCCTATCACACCAAAAGAAACAAGCCTATCTAAAGTCCGGTGTTTCAAATGTCAAGGATTTGGACACTATCAAAGTGCTTGTCCAAATCGGAGGATTGTGACGTTACGAGAAGCCATAGCCGCCCGAGAGGAATTACTAGCCGAAGAAGAAAGAGTTGGAGACGTTTTTAACTTAGAAGCTGACGAAGAAGAAGAAGAATGCGAGGCATACGATGCCCCGAACTATGACACGAACCTCGTCCTTCGCATGTTACAAACGAAGGCCGCCCCCAGTGACGAAGAACAACGAGACCAAATCTTCCACACGAAGTGTCGTGTCGGAGATAAGTGGTGTAGCTTGATCATTGACGGTGGAAGTTGTACAAACGTGGCATCAAGCGAGATGGTCTCAAAACTCGGTTTGATCACCACGGCCCATCCTAAGCCGTATGCACTCCATTGGCTCGATGATGGAAACAAAGTGAAAGTATCAAGACAAGTAAAGGTCGGACTCACCATGGGTTCGTATGGCGATGATATTACATGCGATGTACTACCGATGGACGCATGTCACGTGTTATTGGGAAGACCTTGGTTATTTGATCGGGACGTACTACATCGAGGGAGGAGTAACGAGTATGAGTTACGTGACAAAGGTAAAAAATCGTTCTTACACCTATGTCACCTCAAGCTATCCGGACGATGAGTTCGAAAAAAGTCGAAGGACCGAAACTTACGATGTTTGCAAACGAGAAAGAAGTCGAACACGCCATTGACGATGGCGAACGTGTTTATTTGATGATGATCAAAGAGGTCCGAAATCTTGCCACCAAATCGCACCATGAGGAAGAGATAGATGCTCTATTACACGAGTTTTCGGACGTATTCCCCGAAGACTTGCCGGTAGGATTACCACCTATCCGCGGGATTGAACACCAGATTGATCTTATACCGAGCTCCATTACCGAACAAAGCGGCGTATCGTTGTAATCCCGAAGAAACCAAAGAACTACAACGTCAAATTGATGAACTCATGAATCACGGATATGTCCGAAAGTTTAAGTCCGTGTGCGGTTCGAGTTCTACTTGTACCAAAAAAGACGGAACATGGCGAATGTGTGTTGACAGAGAGCCGTGAATAACATCACCGTCAAGTATCGGTTTCCCATCCCGAGACTAGACGACATCTTTGACGAGTTACATGGCTCGGTTATATTTTCCAAAGTTGATTTACGGAGCGGATACCATCAAATCCGCATGCGAGAGGGAGACGAATGGAAACGGCGTTTAAAACAAAGAATGGACTTTACGAATGGGTTGTGATGCCATTCGGCCTCACCAACGCCCGAGCACTTTTATGAGGTTGATGAACGAGGTTCTTAAACCTTTCTTGGGAAAGTTTGTTGTCGTGTACTTAGACGACATTTTGATCTGATCGGTCGTAGAGGAACATCTCGAACATTTGCGTACGTATTTGAGACGCTAAGGGAACAAAAACTTTATGGAAAACGGGAGAAGTGTACTTTCCTAGTCGAGAGTCTTGTCTTTCTCGGCTATGTTGTTTCGAAAAGGAGTTTGGTCGACCAAGAGAAGATCGCGGCAATCAAGTCGTGGCCGACCCCAAAGACAATCACGGAGGTCGGTCATTTCATGGCCTCGCTTCTTTTTCGACGATTCATACGGGACTTTAGCACTATCTCGATCCGATCACGGAGTGTCTGAAAAAGGAACCTTTGCATGGAACGAGGCGGCCCAAAAGGCTTTTGAAAATTTAAAGGGAAAATTATGTGAAGCGCCGATTTTGACGTTACCCGATTTTTCACAACCGTTTGAGGTAGAATGCGGCGCTAGCGGAGTTGGAATCGGGCGATGCTTATTCAAAGGCCGTCCCATCGCCTATTTTTCGGAGAAGTTAAGTGGCGCCCGAGTGAATTATTGTACTTACGACAAGGAGTTCTATGCTATCGTAAGAGCACTCGATCATTGGAGTCATTATCTGCGTTCGAAACATTTCGTGCTGCATTCGGATCACGAGTCGTTGAAATACATCAACGGACAGAGTAAGCTAAGCCCGAGACATGCAAAATGGGTGGAATTTTTACAATCTTTTCACTTTTCATCCAAGTACAAAGACGGGAAGAGTAATGTAGTGGCGGATGCACTATCGAGACGGTATGCCTTACTGTCAATGCTAGATGTTCGTTTGTTGGGGTTCGAAACTTTGAAAGATCATTACAACGACGATTTGGACTTCGGGGAAATTTTTAACCGTTGTAAAACGGCCCCATACGAGGAATTTGTTTTACAGGATGGCTTTCTTTTCAAGGGAAATAAATTATGTGTGCCGAGACATACCATTCGGGAATTGCTGGTTCGGGAGGCGCACGGAGGAGGACTAGCCGGTCATTTCGGCTCGACCAAGACTGTAGAGGTGCTAAAAGAACATTTCTTTTGGCCGAAGATGTATGGTGACGTAAGCACAATCGTGAGCAAATGCGTAACTTATCACATGATGAAAAGTTCGTTCAAGTCGAGTACATACATGCCGTTGCCAATACCGTTACGACCGTGGGAGGATGTCTCGATGGATTTTATTGTGGCTTTACCTCGTACTCAACGAGGCAAAGACTCGATCATGGTGGTCGTCGACCGTTTTTCGAAAATGGCCCACTTTATCGCGTGCCACAAAACCGATGATGCAAGCAATGTGGCGGACTTGTACTTCCGGGAAGTAGTTCGTTTACACGGAGTTCCAAAAACTATCGTGTCGGATCGAGATTCCAAATTTCTGAGTTACTTCTGGAATACTTTATGGCGGAAAGTAGGTACTAAACTCCTATTCAGTACTTCACATCACCCGCAAACCGACGGACAGACCGAGGTAACTAATCGAACCTTGGGAGCATTATTGCGAGGGTTGGTAAATAAAAGACAGAAGGATTGGGACGTTAAACTTGCTCATGCGGAATTCGCATACAACCGATCACCCGGTTATGCCACGGCCCATTCACCGTTTGAAGTAGTATACGGATTAAATCTGCACTTGCCATTGGACTTGATTCCCTTGCCGAGCAACGAATTGGTTCACAAAGACGCCGAAGCAAAACTCAAGTCAATGATGAAGTTACATGAAAAGATACGGGAACGGATTAAAGAAGTGAATGAAATGTACAAACGGAAGTCGAACAAAAATAAAAAGGCGAGATTATTTGATGTTGGCGACTTAGTTTGGATACATTTGAGAAAAGAAAGATTCCCGAGCAAACGGAAGAACAAATTGATGCCGAGAGCCGACGGTCCGTACAAAATTGTGGAAAAAGTGAACGACAACGCATACAAAGTCGAACTTCCAGGCGAATACGGAGTACACGCGACATTCAACGTAGGTGATCTCTCGCCTTACCTTGACGACGATGGCATTACGGAATTGAGGTCAATTCCTTTCAAAGAAGGAGGGAATGATACGATATCCAATATTCCAATCGAAGAAGTTCCAATAAAAATCGACGTCCACGACGATACGCATGGCCATGCATCATTATACTTGGGAGAAAAGAATACGCGGATTGGAGTTACGTTGTTAATCGGAAAAGGAGTTACGTAAATATGGCGACGGAATTAACATCGGAATCGGTCCGAAACATGGATGTTCGGCCGATTGGTCCACAAAGATTGAAGATTTGTCAAGCATCCTTTTTTCTATGACAAAATCACCAAAACCTTTATCTTGTTTGAATTTGTAAAGATATCCTTCCCCACCCTTTGAGATTTGCGGCCCAAGCATGATGAAAGGGAATCATCAAAAGTCTTCACATCTTGCCAAATCAAGAAGATCTCCTCCTTCCCCACCTTGAAGAATCGGCCGAACATGCTAAGGGATGGAGACTTGCACTTTCGTTTTTTTCTTGTTGTTTTTGTATCATTATCCTTGTAAACTACTATATATAGTAGTGCTCGTTGTACTTGTAAGATATCTTGAAAGTAATAAACCTTGTATTTCCTTTGAAATATACGTTGAACGAGTTCAACAAACTTTAGTTATTGTTTCGACGTGTCTCGAGATTTTAACTTGATCAATTCTCAAAAGGTCTTGGGAAGAGATTACCTTTTATCGAGTTATAGGTCTAGTTCGATAAAACACATCAAACTCCGTACATCATACTACATCACGGCCGAACACCATCAAATTTCGGCCACCCTTAGTAAAATTCAAGTGATACTTTGATACTTGTTAATCTTCCGTTGCATTTCATACGTATTACTTACGTAATTCGTATCAATATCGTAGCGGAAGGCTTTTTACGAGTATGGGTGTTTTTGGATGTATTTTGTGGGAGTAATATCGAATATGACGATGAAAATTCGAACAAATGGAAAATGGAAGTAATATCGATAAAAGTGATAATATTGATCAAGAAGACTTGAACAATCAAGAACAAGAGTTTATCGAATTAGACCTATAACTCGATAAGGTGATTTCTTCCCAAGACCTATTGAGAATCAATCGGATTAATATTCGAAAACGCGTCGAATAAAAATCAAGTTTCGGTAAAAATCATTTACCAAGGATAGAAAACACAAAGTGTATTCTTTCACATTCAAATTCATAATACTCTTTTATTACAAGGCTAAGTGAAGACTACTTATAGGAGTGAAGTCTTCTACTTAAGGAATCAAACAAAAAATAAAATAATTCAAAGATTACAAAATCTTTGAATAATCAAAACAAATCAAATAAAATACAAACAAGAAACATAAATCACAAAATATCGGAACACAATCCCTAAAAGAGTAAAGAAAGGAAAAGAGAAGACAAAACACACAAAAATCAACAATAAAAAAAAGTTGGCTGGCTGCCGGACACGGGCAGTGTCGCTTGACACGCGCATGCGCATCATCTGGCCGGCGATGACTTCGGCCGTGTCCGGCCCGGCACGGTCGCGACAGGACGTCCGACAATGACTCGTCAGAGTGACTCGGCATGGGCGCGGCGGCGACAAGGGCGTTGGCCTTGCGGGCGATCGTGTCTGGAACACGGTCGGGTCGTGCAAGCGATCGGTTTTGGCTTATCCGGAAGAGTTCGACTCGACCGTGCCAGACAACACGCTCGAGTCCTGTGGGCAGTGACTTTTGCATTTCCGGACGAGTGCGGCACGGGCCGTGTCGGACGACACGGTCGGATCCGGCCGGCAGTGCTCGGCATTTTCCGGCAGGTGCGATATTTTCCGACAGGCTCGACATTTTCCGGCAGGCGACGACATTTTCCGGCAGGTTGTGTCATTTTCCGGCTTGTGTCCGTTTTCTCGCCTAAAAATGTTGTCGTACGTGCATGACGCGTTGTAAGGTCATTTACGTCGATCCTTGCTTCGGTTTCTTTATTCGGACTATTCAATTCCGTATCACCAGTTCCCACTACAGTGATGGAAGTTAGATCGTTCCACGGACTGGCTTCATTTTACCGAAGATTCATTCGAGACTTCAGTACCATTGCAAGCCCAATAACCGAATGTTTGAAGAAGGGTACGTTTAGTTGGGGCCGGGCTGCTCAGGAGTCGTTTGCAAATTTAAAGGTGAAATTGTGCGAAGCACCAATCTTAGCATTACCCGATTTTTCGCAACCGTTCGAGGTAGAATGTGATGCTAGCGGAGTTGGCATTGGAGCGGTTCTCATTCAGGGAAAGCGACCTATTGCTTATTTTTCTGAGAAGTTAAACGATGCTCGTTTAAATTATTGTACATACGACAAGGAGTTTTATGCTATTGTGAGGGCTCTAGATCATTGGAGTCACTATCTTCGGCCAAAACATTTCATCATACATTCAGACCATGAATCATTGAAGTATATTAACGGGCAACACAAGTTGAGTCCCAGGCATGCGAAGTGGGTGGAATTTTTACAATCGTTTCACTTCTCATCAAAGTATAAGGATGGAAAGAGCAATGTTGTAGCAGATGCATTGTCTAGGCGGTATGCCTTACTCTCTACCCTTGATGTTCGATTACTTGGATTCGAGACAGTGAAGGAATATTACGACGGTGATGCAGATTTTGGCGAGACCTTTGCCCTTTGCAAATCTGGGCCGATGGGAGAATTTTCGATACAGGAGGGCTTCCTTTTTAAGGGAAATCGTCTTTGCCTACCCAGGCACACGATTCGAGAATTGCTAGTTCGAGAGGCTCACGGAGGGGGTTTGGCTGGCCACTTTGGTTCGGCCAAGACATTGAATGTGCTTAAAGAACATTTTTATTGGCCAAGGATGCAGGGGGATGTCCATAATATAATCAGTAAGTGTGTGACATGCCATATTGCGAAGAGTTCGTTCAAACCAGGAATATACACACCTTTACCGATTCCGGAGAGGCCATGGGAAGATGTCTCAATGGATTTCATTGTGGCTTTGCCTCGAACCCAACGAGGTAAGGATGCGATTATGGTTGTTGTAGATCATTTTTCAAAGATGGCTCATTTTGTTCCTTGTCACAAAACCGATGATGCAAGTAATGTTGCTGACTTGTATTTCCGAGAGGTGGTGCGATTACATGGAGTTCCGAAAACTATTGTTTCGGACCGGGACTCGAAGTTTCTGAGCTACTTTTGGAACACATTGTGGAGAAAGGTGGGAACCAAGCTTTTGTTTAGTACTTCGCATCATCCTCAAACAGACGGACAAACTGAAGTGACTAATCGAACACTGAGAACGCTGTTGCGAGGCTTGGTAATCAAAACACAAAAGGATTGGGATTTGAAGCTCGCACATGCGGAGTTCGCATATAATCGCTCTCCTACTCATGCCACGGCACACTCTCCATTTGAAGTAGTTTACGGGCTGAATCCTTACATACCGCTAGATCTAATTCCACTACCAAGTGACGAATTGGTGCATAAGGATGCGGAGTCAAAACTAAAATCAATGATGAAACTACACGAACAGGTGCGGGATCGAATCAAGGAAATAAATGAGACGTACAAAAGGAACTCGAACAAGCAAAGAAAGCCAAGACTATTCGAGGTTGGAGATTTAGTTTGGTTACATTTGAGGAAGGAAAGATTCCCGAGTAAGCGTAAGAATAAGTTAATGCCACGAGCCGAGGGGCCATTTAAAATAATTGCGAAGGTGAACGACAATGCTTAGAACTTTCGGGTGATTACGGAGTGCATGCTACTTTCAACGTAGGTGATCTATCCCCTTATCTCGACGACGATGGGATTGCGGAATTGAGGACAATTCATTTTAAAGAAGGAGGGAATGATACGAAACCGACTACTCCAAGCGAAGAAGACGAAGTAAGAATTGACGTAAAACATCTCGACCATACTCTAACGTACTTGGGCGAGAAAATAGACACAAGACACGGAGTTACCTTGATAGTCGGAATTGGAATAACTTAAACAAAAGGCAACTTGCATCTTGGAAGGGAGGAGGTCCAAGTGGTAGCTAAACAATAAAAGAATGTTCAGCATTTTCTTACAAAAGCAGCAGGATTCTAGGCCAAAGGCGGCTGTCAACTTTCAACTTGGAGACAAAGTCCATCTTTTACTTTTGTTTGCAAGTGACATGGGTAACCTTTTATTATCTTTTTATTATTTTAAGAACAGCTTGTAGTTTAGTTTATCTTGTCAGGTTACTTTTGCCTATAAATAGTGGCAGTAGAGTTGTAATGGAGACAATTTGAATGTTGAAGAAATAAGAACACACTTTGTGTTTTCCCTGGTGAATGCTTTTCATCAAAACTTGGTTTTTATTATACGCGTTTTCGAGTATTAATCGGATTGATTCTCAATAGGTCTTGAGGAGAAATCTCTTTGTCGAATTATAGGTCTAATTCGATAAAAACAACTATTTCTGTCCTGTTTCGATATTCTATTTGTTTTTCGATACAGTTCATACTTGTTCAGTAGTCGTGTATTGTTCAATTCTCTGAACTTGTTTCCTGTTGCAACTCGTATCCGCCCGAAACGTGCTATTTCGAGTGTTGCTGATTTGAAGGGTCTGTATCAAGTCTTTTACATTTTGTCAAGTTCCTGTCTTGTTGCTGTATCGAGTTGCCGTCATCCTTCCCTGTCGCGAGTGCGTGCCGCTAGTCTGTATTACTGCTGTAGCGAGCTGTTGTTACCAGTTCCCGACAGTTTCTTGCCGATAGCTTCCGCTCGTCAAAAACAGTTTCTACTGTATCGATAGCGAATTCGCATCACAAGTAAGAATTCGTATCAAATGATCAAGGGCCCTTACGATAGCATAGAATTCTTTATCGTAAGTGCAATAATTCAACCGAGAACCGTTTAATTTCTCCGAAAAGTAAGCGACAGGGCGTTTACCTTGAATAAGAACCGCTCCAATTCCAACTCCACTAGCATCACATTCAACTTCGAATGGTTGAGTAAAATTGGGTAGTGTTAGGATCGGTGCTTCGCATAATTTGGCTTTTAACTTTTCGAATGCTCCTTGGGCAGCCCCGTTCCATACAAATGGTCCCTTTTTTAAACACTCCGTTATCGGACTTGAAATGGTACTAAAGTCTCGAATAAACCGCCGATAAAAAGAAGCAAGTCCGTGAAATGACCTCACTTCCGTCACGGTTGTAGGAGTCGGCCAAGACTTAATTGCTTCGATTTTTGTTTGATCAACCGCCACTCCGTCCTTCGAAACGACATAGCCAAGAAAGACTATACTCTCTACTAAGAATGAACACTTCTCCTTTTTTCCATATAGTTTTCGGTCCCTCAAAGTTTCGAAGACTTGCCTTAAGTGTCTAAAATGTTCTTGTAGTGATCGACTATAGATCAAGATGTCATCCAGATATACAACCACGAATTTCCCCAGAAATGGTTTAAGCTCTTCGTTCATCAACCTCATGAAGGTACTTGGTGCATTTGTAAGACCGAACGGCATAACGGTCCATTCATATAATCCATTTTTCGTTTTGAAGGCCGTCTTCCACTCGTCACCTTCTCGCATTCCAATTTGATGATATCCGCTTCGTAAATCAACCTTTGCAAAGACCACCGAACCATGTAGTTCGTCTAACATATCATCAAGTCTCGGGATAGGGAACCGATACTTGACGGTGATATTGTTCACGGCCCGACTATCCACACACATTCGCCAAGAACCATCTTTCTTAGGGACAAGTAAGACCGGAACCGCACACGGACTCAAACTCTCCCGGACATATCCGCGGTCCAAAATTTCTTCGACTTGTCTTTGTAACTCCTTCGTCTCCTTGGGATTACATCTATAAGCGGCTTTATTAGGAAGTGGTGCTCCTGGTATAAGATCGATTTGGTGTTCGATACCACGAATAGGTGGTAAACCCGACGGTAATTCTTCGGGAAAGACATCCTCAAATTCGTGTAATAACACATCTATTTCTCCTCTGTTTTGTACTCCCATGTTCTCGTCACGTGTCACTTTAAACATCACCAAATATACTCGCTCCCCATCATTAATGGCATGTTCCATTTCCCTCTCGCTAGCAAGCATAGTGAGTTTCGGTTTCTCCACTCGACTAGAACTCATCGAACGGATAGCTTGCGGGGACATCGGTTTGAGTACAATCTTCTTTCCTTTGTCTCGTAATTCATATTCATTACTCCGACCTCGATGTAAAACATCTCGGTCGAACATCCATGGTCGTCCCAAAAGTACGTGGCATGCGTCCATCGAGAGTACGTCACATAACACATCGTCTCCGTATGGTCCCATAGTTAAGTTGACTCGTACTTGTCTCGACACCTTCACTTTACTTCCATCATCGAGCCAATGTAAAGCATACGGTCTCGGATGAGCCGTAGTGATTAGACCGAGTTTGTTAACCATTTCGTTTGAAGCTACATTCGTGCAACTCCCTCCGTCTATTATCAAGCTACACCATTTTTCTCCGACTTTGCATTTGGAATGAAAGATTTGGTCTCTTTGCTCCGTATCACTTGGAATGATTTTGGTATGTAGAGCTCGAAGCACTAAAGCAGTATCATATTCCAGAGCATCATAAGTCTCGCATTCTTCGTTCTCTTCCTCGGCCTCCATGTTAAACACGTCACCAAGGCCTTCCTTCTCGTCCTCAACTAAAAGTTCGTCTCGGACTGCAAGAGCTTCTCTTAAAGTGACCACCCATTTATTTGGACATGCATTTTGATAGTGACCAAAGCCTTGACATTTAAAACAACGTACTTTAGTCAAGCTCGTTTCTTTAGACACGTGAGGAACCTTCGGGGTCGGGGTAGGGCCTTGAAAAGGTGCGGTAGGTTTCATAGTCGAACTTGAGCCGGCACTTGCATTTCCGAATTTATATGGGATTTCGGGTTTGGCAAACTTCAACTTGTTTTGAGCTTCTATTTTTATGCATAGTCCGCATAAAGTGTCAAAATCTCTGCAGGGGTATAATTCCACCGTATTTGCAATGTTTCGGTTGAGGTCACGTAAGAAACGTGATATTCTTTGTTCTTCATTTTCTTCGAGTTCTCCCATTAAGGCCAAGCCTTCAAATTCTTCAATGTATTCTCCCACACTTAGTTTTCCTTGTACGAATTCGGCAATCTTTCGGTACAAGGTTAACCGATGTGATGTCGGGACATACCTTTTACGTAGTTTTTTCTTCAAAGAATCCCAAGAACGGATCTTCTCCTTTCCCGCACGAGCTCGTTGTGTTTTCACACCCTCGAACCATAAGGAAGCGCCCTTCCCTAACGTTTCTCATCGTTAAGGTTCTTGAAGTCGAACATACGTTCAATTTTCCTCTCCCACTCCAAGTAGACTTCGGGATTGGTACCTCCGACAAATTCCAAAAGTTCATTTACTTTAAATTCATCTACATGACGTGGTGAATGTGTGTCATATCCTCCTCTTCTAGCTTGAAAACGTGGTTCTTGTAAGTTGTGTAGTGCCTCATGGAGTTTCTCCATGAAATCGTCGGAAAAATCCATGATAAGATAGCTTTAACAAGGAAATCGCCAAGAGAATTTCGACAAGGAAATAACCTTGGTCTCCGATGCCACTAATGATACGAATTACGTATTAAGTTGGACGTAAATTCGCTGGTAATGCAGCGGAAATGTCTTTTAACCTCACAACACTCGATATGTGTAGCACTCGTAAGAATTAACCGAAAGCAATTCAGCTTCCGTAAACAAGAAATAATATGAAAGTGAGTTATCAAACTAGACCTATATTTTGATAAGGTAATCTCTCCTCAAGACCTATTGAGAATCGATTAAATTACAACTCGAAGACGCGTCGAATTATAATCAAGGTATTTGCTGAAATCATTCAACAAGAATACATACAAAGTGTATTTAATTTTTTTAAACTTAAAGATGCTTTGAAAGGTTGAAGATGATATTTATAAATAGCCCTTACAAGATCAAACAAGATCAAGATCAAACATTAAACTAATCTATCAAGACTTTGACAAAAAAAAGAAAACAACATGCTTGGCTTCTTCCTTGCAATTCGGCCGTGGGGTAATTTTAAAGGAGGAGATAAAATCTTTCCCATGTAATATCCTTTTATAAGACTTTGACAAGGATAGAGAATGAAAGCAACTTCTAGGCATCTTCTTCCTCCTTGTTCGGCCGATTTGGTGAAGTGTGGAGTGAGCCAAATATTTATTTTTTATTTTATTGTGGTGGACTTTGAAAATAAAAGCAATCTTGAAAGTAGAGGGGACAAAGATCCTTCATGGATCCCCCATCTGATATGAATTACAAATTAAGATGAACGTAAATTCGCCGGAAAATGCAGCGGATATATCTTTTACCTCACAACACTCGTATATGTGTAACACTCGTATAAATTAACCGAAAGTAGGGCAATTCAGCTTACGTAAACAAGATAATATGAAAGTAAATTATCAAACTAGACCTATAGTTTGATAAGACAATCTCTCCTCAAGACCTATTGAGAATTGATTAAATTACAACTCGAAGACGCGTCGAATTATAATCAAGGTGTGCTGAAAATCATTCAACAAGAATACATAACATGTATTTCGTTTTTCATAAGCTTCAAAGTGATTTTAAGAGATTGAGGATGAGGCTTATAAATAGCCTTAACAACTACACACAAGATCAAACAAGATCACACAAGAAAACAAGTAAACATTAAACTAACCTATCAACTTTGACAAAGATTGAAAACAAAGTCATGCTTGGTCTCTTCCTCTTATTTTCGGCCGTGGGGTATTTCAAGGGAGTGGATAACATCTTTCTCATGTGATATCTTCTTGCAAGACTTTGACAAGGATAGGAAATGAAAGCAACATCTTGGTATCTTCTTAATGAAAGCAACATCTGATACGAATTACGTATATAAGTGTACGTAAAACGTATAAAATACAACGGAAGATTATTATGTCTTGATAAGTATCAAAGTATCACTCGAAAATTACAAGGGGTGACCGAATTTGAGTGGATTTCGTCCGTGAAGTAGTATGGTATACGGATTTTGATGTGTTTTACCGAATTAGACCTATAACTCGATAAAGGTAATCTCTTCTCAAGACCTATTCAGAATTGATCAAGTTAAAATCTCGAGACGCGTCGAAACAATAACTAAAGTTTTGTTGAACTCGTTCAACGTATATTTCAAAGAAATACAAGGTTTATTAATATTCAAGATGCCTTACAAATACAACAAGTACTACTATATATAGTAGTGTCCAATCGTAAGAAAATACAACAAAACGAGAAAACGAAACTTCCTAGCATGCTTCCATTCGGCCGAAATATCTAAGGAGGAGATACCAAGCATCTTGGTTTTATTATGATGATTATGACATGAAGAAATCTTTGATGAATCTTGGACTTATTATGGTGATGGTGACATGAAGAAAATCTTCACCAAATATCATCCCTTGGCCGATTTGAAGGAAGGTGGGGAAGGAGGATATCTTCAAGCATCTTGACAAATCATGAGTCCCTTTCAAGCATGATATGGCCGAATTTTCATGCTTTTGGACCGATCCCGTCGTCAAGTTTTACGTTACTCCGGTTCCGATTAACAACGTAACTCCAATCCGCGTGTCCTTTTCTCCCAAGTATAATGATGCATGGCCATGCGAATTTGTATCGTCGTGGATGTCGATTTTTATTGGAGCTTCTTCGATTGGAATATTTGATATCGTATCATTCCCTCCCTCTTTGAAAGGAATTGACCTCAATTCCGTAATGCCATCGTCGTCAAGGTAAGGCGAGAGATCACCTACGTTGAATGTCGCGTGTACTCCGTAATCGCCTGGAAGTTCTACTTTGTAGGCGTTGTCGTTCACTTTTCCCACAATTTTGTACGGACCTTCGGCTCTCGGCATTAATTTGTTCTTGTGTTTGCTTGGGAATCGTTCTTTTCTCAAATGTATCCAAATTAAGTCGCCAACATCAAATAATCTCGCTTTTTATTTTTGTTCGACTTCCGTTTGTAAATTTCATTCACTTCTTTAATCCGCTCTCGTACCTTTTCATGTAACTTCATCATTGACTTGAGTTTTGATTCTGCGTCTTTGTGAACCAATTCGTCGCTCGGCAACGGAATCAAATCCAATGGCATGTGCGGATTTATTCCGTATACTACTTCAAAAGGTGAATGGGCCGTGGCGAAACCGGGTGATCGGTTGTATGCGAATTCCGCATGTGCAAGTTTAACGTCCCAATCCTTTTGTGTTTTATTCACCAATCCTCACAATAATGCTCCCAAGGTTCGATTAGTCACTTCGGTTTGTCCATCGGTTTGTGGGTGATGTGAAGTACTGAATAGGAGTTTAGTACCCACTTTTCTCCATAAAGTATTCCAGAAGTAACTCAGAAATTTAGAATCTCAATCCGACACGATAGTTTTTGGAACTCCGTGTAAACGAACTATTTCCCGGAAGTATAAGTCCGCCATATTGCTTGCATCATCGGTTTTGTGGCATGCTATAAAGTGAGCCATTTTCGAAAAACGGTCGACGACCACCATGATCGAGTCTTTGCCTCGTTGAGTACGAGGTAAAGCCACAATAAAATCCATCGAGACATCCTCCCATGGTCGTAAAGGTATTGGCAACGGCATGTATGTACTTGGTTTGAATGAACTATTCATCATGTGACAAGTGACGCATTTACTCACGATTGTGCTTACGTCACCATACATCTTTGGCCAAAAGAAATGCTCTTTTAGCACCTCTACGGTCTTAGCCGAGCCGAAATGACCGGCTAGTCCTCCTCTGTGCGCCTCCCAAACTAGCAATTCCCGAATTGTATGTCTCGGCACACATAATTTATTTCCCTTGAAAAGAAAGCCATCCTGTAAAACAAATTCTTCGTACGGGCCCGTTTGACAACGGGTGAAAATTTCTCCGAAATCCAAATCGTCACTGTAATGATCTTTCAAAGTCTCGAACCCCAACAAACGAACATCTAGAATCGACAGTAAGGCATACCGTCTTGATAGTGCATCCACCACTATATTACTCTTCTCGTCTTTGTACTTGGATGAAAAGTGAAAAGATTGTAAAAATTCCACCCATTTTGCATGTCTCGGACTTAGCTTGCTTTGCCCGTTGATGTATTTCAACGACTCGTGATCCGAATGTAACACGAACTGTTTCGAACGTAAATAGTGACTCCAATGATCGAGTGCTCTCACGATAGCATAGAACTCCTTGTCGTAAGTACAATAATTAACTCGGGCGCCACTTAATTTCGCCGAAAAATAGGCGATGGGGCGGCCTCTTTGAATAAATCTTGCCCGATTCCAACTCCGCTAGCGTCGCATTCCACCTCAAATGGTTGTGAAAAATCGGGTAACGTCAAAATCGGCGCTTCACATAACTTTCCCTTTAATTTTTCAAAAGCCTTTTGGGCCGCCTCGTTCCATGCAAAGGTTCCTTTTTTAAGACACTCCGTGATCGGACTGGAGATGGTGCTAAAATCCCGGATGAATCGTCGGTAAAAAGAAGCTAGGCCATGAAATGATCGTACCTCCGTGATTGTTTTTGGTATCGGCCAAGACTTGATGGCCGCGATCTTCTCTTGGTCCACCGACACTCCTTCTTTAGAAACGACATAGCCGAGAAAGACAAGACTCTCGACTAGGAAAGTACACTTCTCCCGCTTTCCATAAAGTTTCTGTTCCCTTAGAGTTTCAAACACGTGCCGCAAATGTTCGAGATGCTCCTCTAAGGATCGACTGTAGATCAAAATGTCGTCTAAGTATACGACAACAAACTTTCCCAAGAAAGGTTTGAGAACCTCGTTCATCAACCTCATAAAAGTGCTCGGGGCATTATTGAGGCCGAATGGCATCACAACCCATTCGTAAAGTCCATTTTTTGTTTTAAATGCCGTCTTCCATTCGTCTCCCTCTCGCATGCGAATATGATGGTATCCGCTCCGTAAATCAACTTTTGAAAATATAACCGAGCCATGCAACTCGTCTAACATGTCGTCTAGTCTCGGGATGGGGAACCGATACTTGACGGTGATGTTATTCACGGCTCTACTGTCAATACACATTCGCCATAACATGCAACATAGTCTTATCTCCTCACCTTTGACCAAGAAAGGTATGTGCGGGCGATTTCACGCATTGAAGGTGCGACCCGATCCCCTTTTCCCCTCGTCCGATTCACATCTCCTTCCCTAATCTAGTGAATTATCCAGATAATCTGCCTTCAGGTTTTGTTCGGATTCTCAATTCCTTCCTATCCAAATTTTTTTTTCGATTTTTTTGAGTTAAGTTGTCGTTTGAGGTTTGCCGGCTATTCTCTCCTGTTGAGGTTCGTCTTTCGCGATTTGTTCTTGCTGGGCGGATATTGTTTTCGCGATTTCGTCTACGGATTCAGGCGTCCTTGCTCTCGGGTTGAACGTTTTTCTGGAATTTATTCGCGAATCGGGGCCTGCTTGTTTCTTATGTCTTCGTCTACAGCGTGTGGCTTATTCTCCTCTTCCTCCCGGCCGGTGGAAAGCTCGCCTTCGTCTGGTGCGGCAGGCAACCTAGCTCAGGCCTTTGATGCCCAAGGCTTTAGTGAGTTAGGGAAGAAAGTTCTTGGATTTTCTGATTCGGCTCTCCTTCAGGTTAAAATCGACGAAATATTTGGAAGTTCTTCTGCTGAACCTCCACTGGTTCCATCAGCGCCGGTTCTCGGCCCTGGCAGTGTTGTTTCGGGCCCACGTTTGCTGCAAATCGGGGCCCCCACTCGGGCCAGGCGTGACCCCCGTCTTGATCGGCCCGTGGCCCCATTTCCAATGCTGGGTTGCTCTGCTGCAACTGATTTGGTTAGCTCGTCTTGTCTTTTTTCTGTACCATTGATTCCATCTTCATCTGGTTTGGCTACTGCCTCTAGTTGCAATGTTTCCGGTGCGGGATTGGATGATCATGTCCTTGTGCAGGAGCTATCTTCTTCTTTAGCTAAGAATAATTTTATGTCTTCTGTTACTGATTTGGAGACTCCAGGGTGTGCTGCTCCTCCATCTATTGTTCACTGTTGTAGTGGGGATATTATGAATGTTATGAATTTGCCTTGTAACATTGATGCTAAGCCTTTTGCTACTGGAAATTCATTGACTATGAATTTTGGTTCAATTTCTACTCCCTTAACTTTGGACAATTCGGCTACTAATGGAATTAATTCTAATACTTTTGGTAAGAAAAGGGGACTTAAGTTTATTAAACCAGAAATTCAAAATGGAGAGGTGATTGTGAAACCTTCTGCTAGTATTGGGCTTGAGGGTGCTAAGAAGTGGCAATGTACCTTAGTTGGGTATTTTTGGGGAAAGCCCTACTCTCAATGTGATTAAGAATTATTTTATGTCGGCGTGGAAGGGGCTTAAGGAGGTGTTCTTCTCGAGGGGGATTCTTTTCTTCAAGTTTGATAGTGAGCGAGTTACGTCAGGCGTTAGAGGGTGGGCCGTGGCCGATTCAGGCCGATCTATTTTCCTTACCCGGTGGAAGCTTGGTATGTCCCTTATGAAGGTTCAACCTAAACATGTCCCTGTTTGGGTGAAACTTCGTGATGTCCCCCTCGAGTATTGGACTGACGAGGGGCTTAGTATTACTGCTAGTGCTATAGGGGAGCCACTTTTTGCTGATGTTTTCACCAGGAACTGTCTGAAAGTGGATTATGCTAGAGTGTGCGTCATGTTAGACGCTGATACTAGCCCGATTCGCTCGTTCTTTATGGTTATTCCATCTGATGGTGATTGTCCTGCTGTTAGGAGGATCCATGTTGAGTATGAATGGTTACCACATCGGTGTGGTGTTTGTAGAGTTTTCGGGCATCGTGATCAGGTTTGCCCGAGCACTTCTAAGCCTCGGTTGAAGCGGAGTTAAGCGGGCTCGTATTTATGTGGCTAAGCCTGCTCCTCGGGCGCTCATGGTGCAGGGTCCTCGTTGGGTGCAGTTCGGTTGGGGGGTCGCTCAGTGAGGTTGGCCACGATGTCTGCTCAGGGGCCGGATGTGGTGTTAGCTGGGGGCTCTGGAGGTCGTGGGGCTGGTTTGAGCCCGTTGAGTAGTGTCTCTACTGTCTCCTTGGTTACTACCAGCTCTCCTATCGTGTCGCCTAGGAGGGTTTCTGCTGGTATGTTTGAGCCGTCTCACAACAGGTTTGCGGCTCTTTCTGGTCTACCCGATGATGTTGAGGTTGAGAATCCTGAGTTTGTCGGCACGTCGATTTGTTCTAGTTCTTCTTCTATGGGCCCTATATCTGATGCAGCCCTTCTCGAGGGTGTTAGATGATTCCGCTCGCAGTGTGGAATGTCCGTGGCCTGAACCGTCCGGACCATCAGAACTCGGTCCGGGAGGTCATTTCTTCTTTTAGTCTTTGTTGTGTTGCCTTACTGGAGACGAAAGTCTCGGTTGGTAACTCGAGGCATATTGCTTCTCTGGTTAATGCTTCGTGGCAGTGGTTTTTTGATTATGGAAACGGGCCGGGTAAGCGGATTTGGCTGGGCTGGGATTCCGGCGTGGTCTCTGTTGATATTATTGCTATTGATCCTCAGCTTATTCACTGTCGGATTATTTCGCTTATTGACTCGTCCAGTTTCCTAGTTACTTTTGCTTATGGTTCTAATGATGCTATCCAGAGGAGACTTCTTTGCGATACCAGTGATTTTTACATCTTGCATGTTAGCGAGCCTTGGGTGATTATGGGCGACTTTAATGCTGTTTTGGATTGTAGCGAGATCTTAGGTGGAGAGGTGACTCATCATGATGATGAGCTCCCTATGTTGGAGTTCAGGGAGTTCTGTCAGCGTGCTGATCTAGAGACGCTTCCGATGTTGGGCTCCTGGTTCTCGTGGCATAATAAGAGCCCTTCTCCTAGATCCTTGTGGAAACGGTTAGATAGAGTCCTGGGTAATCCGCAGTGGTTTATTTCTCATTCTGACTACTACTATACTTGCGATTTGCCTCGGACCTCTGATCATAGCCCGCTTATCTTTGGTATTGGTAGCTTGCCCGTCGTAGGGGTAAGATGTTCGTGTTTGATAACTTTACGGCGGTCGATGACTTTCTGCTCTTTGTCTTTGGTATTTGGCATCATCTTATTGTGGGAGCCCCCTTCTATGCGATTTGCTTAGGAAGTTAGATGCCCTTAAGCATGTTTTTCGCGCTATGAGGAAGAGGAAAGGGGACTTGGCCATTAATATGGCTTAATCGGCTTTCCTTTCTCTTGATCTATCCTTAGAGAGTTTCCTTTGTCGACTACGCTACGATTAGAAGGGTGTTGCGGTGGGTGTTCTCTTCATTGTTTCCCGAGCAGTCCTCGCTCGAGCAACGGCCAAGCTAGCGTGGCTCAAGGATGGGGACCGAGTGTTACGCTTTCTTCTTAGGAGGGTTGCCTCTAGGAGGGCTCGTTCGCGGATTTTTAAGTGGTTTCCGATCGGCATTGGTGTCAGATCCTGTTCTCATTCAGGATGAGGTAGTTGGGTTCTATGAGAGGTTATTGGGTTCTTCGGATCGGGTTCAACCTATATCGTTCAATCAGGTGAGACCCTTTGTCTCTTCTTCTCTTCCTCCTGATGTTGCGTTACATATGATCGAATAGGTTTCGATGAGGAGGTTCGCTCGCTTTCTTTGGGTTCGATATGAATTCGGCCCGTGCCTGATGGGTTTAATGCCGCTTTTTATCGACGAGCCTGGCCGATTGTTGGGGGTGAGATTACTTACGCTATTAAACATTTTTTCTCCTCGGGTCTTTTCGTCAAGCAGATCAATACTACCCTTATATCTCTTGTTCCTAAAGTTGCTTTGCCGAGGAGCATGTCTGATTTTAGACCGATTTCTTGTTGTAACCTTTTATATAAGGCTATTTCTAAGATTATGGTCCATCGTATGCGTGATAGCCTTGATTCCTTGATTGATCCATTTCAGATCGCTTTTATTCCCGGGAGAAGGATTAGTGATAATATCCTTCTCGCCCAGGAGCTTCTTCATGGTTATGGGCAAAGAGGGATGCAGTCGGTGTGTCTTTAAGGTTGATCTTATGAAAGCTTACGATCTTGTTGAATGGGATTTTGTTTTGTTTGCTCTGCAATGTATGGGGTTCCACCGGACGTTTATTGCTTGGGTCGGAGTGTATCACCACTCCGGCTTACTCGATCTCCTTGAATGGGGATCTTTGAGGGTATCTTTAGGGGCCGTAGGGGGTGAGGCGGGTGACCCTATCTCTCCGTATCTGTTTGTTATTGTTATGGAGGTCCTCCATGGTATTATCGCCCATGAGATCGCTCGGACTCAGGGTTCAGATTCCACTGGAAGTGTTTGGCTACACGCACCTTCATGCTTGCTTTTGCCGATGACCTCCTCCTTTTCTGTAATCCTGATGTTGTCTCTGTCGGTGTTCTTAAGAAAAGTATTGAGATCTTTGCTTCCCTTTCTGGTCTACGGGCCAACCCGAGTAAGAGTAATATCTTTCTTTCAGCTAGTGCTCAGGTGCAGGGGGCCCAGTTCCAGCGGTTGTTAGGGTTTCACTAGGTCGGCTTCTGTGAGGTATTTGGGAGTTCCCTTGATTACTTCAAAGTGACAATTGCTATGTGTTCCCTTTGTTTGATTCGATTGATGGTCGTCTGAGTTCGTGGGCTAATCTTGCTCTTTCCATGGCGGGTCGGTGCCAGCTTATTTGCTCTGTCTTATCTTCTTTACATATTTATTGGGCTGGTAGTTTTATTTTGCCTAAGGGCGTTCTCTCTTTGATTGAGAAACGTATCAGGCGGTTCCTCTGGCGAGGTTCTCATGATTCGGGCCTGGCCAAGGTGGCCTGGGCTAAGGTTTGCTTGGATGTGGATTGTGGGGGCCGTGGCATCATTCCGTTGAGGCTCCTGATACGATATCTAATATTCCAGTCGAAGAAACTCCAATAAAAATCGACATCCATGATGATGCAAATTCGCATGGCCATGCATCGTTATACTTAGGAGAAAATGTTAAACGGATTGGAGTTACGTTGTTAATCGGAATCGGAGTAACGTAGAATTCGACGACGGAATCGGTCCGAAAGCATGAAAAATCGGCCATATCATGCTTGAAAGGGACATATCTTGACTTCATATCTTTACATAATAATGAAGTGATTTCCTCCTTCCCCACCATGACACAAACGGCCGAAACTTGTAGATGGAGTGAAGATTTTCTTCTTCATGTCATTGTCCCTCATTTCATTATCACCCATGTAATTCCAAGGAGGAAGATATCTTCATCAAATCTACACCAAATCCTCCTCAGTCCTTGATTAGGATCGGCCGATTGGAAGCTTGCAAGATGGATGATTTGTGAAGACTTTCATCAAAGATCCTTCATGTCACCATCATGAAATAAAGACCAAGATCTCTTCATGTCTCAATCAAACAATAAAATCCAAGATTGCTTGGTATCCCCTTTGATATTTTCGGCCGATTAGGATGTTGCTAGGAAGTTTCGTTTTCTCGTTTTGTTGTATTTTCTTTCGGTTGGAAACTACTATATATAGTAGTGCTTGTTGTATTTGTAACATATCTTGAATCATAATAAACCTTGTATTTCCTTTGAAATATATGTTGAACGAGTTCGACAAACTTTAGTTATTGTTTCGACGCGTCTCGAGATATTAACTTGATCAATTCTCAAAAGGTCTTGGGAAGAGATTACCTTTTATCGAGTTATAGGTCTAGTTCGATAAAACACACCAAACTCCGTACATCACACTACCTCACGGCCGAACACCATCAAATTTCGGCCATCCTTAGTAAAATTCACGTGTTACTTTAATACTTGTTAATCTTCCGTTGCATTCTATACGTATTACTTACGTAAATCGTATCATAAGTGGTACCAGAGACATTTGCCTCACAATTCTCGACGATACTCAAGAAGATGGCATTCACCGATGAAGAAGTGGCACAACTACGTGACGTTCTTCGTGGCTTACTGGAGCCCAGAATCCAAGCACGACGAGGATACGACACCATGCATGCACGACGACATGCTGATGAATACAAGACAAGCGAACTCCCGGAGTTCGTAGGCGGCACCGATCCCGAGGTTTATTTGGAGTGGGAAAGAAAAATTGAACGAATGTTTGAGTTCAAGGATCTCAATGACGAGGTACGTTGCAAATATGCGATCCTCAAACTTGGAAAGGGAGCTTCCCTTTGGTTTGAGCGAATGAAGACACCAAGAGTTCGTGCCGGAAAAGAGAAGATACGTTCGTGGGATTCTCTAAAAAAGAAACTACGAAAGAGATATGTCCCGACTACTCACAAGTTAAGCTTGTATCGTAAAATTTCTGAACTCACGCAAGGAAAACTAAGTGTCGAGGAGTACATCGAGGAGTTTGAAAACTTATCCTTGATGGGAGAACTTGAAGAAAGCGAAGAATTGCGGATGTCCCGTTTCCTACGAGGCTTGAACAAAAACATTGCTAATTCCGTGGAACTCTACCCCTATTCCGACTTTGATACTTTATGCGGACTTTGCATAAAGTTGGAAAATCAAAACAAAACAAAACTCTCTAAACCCGAATTCCCACCTAAATACGGAAATACCAACTTTGGCGCGAGTTCTAGCTCGTTTCCAAAACCTGTCACCACAAGCCAACCCGTTACTACCATCCCAAAAACTCCTATCACACCAAAAGAAACAAGCCTATCTAAAGTCCGGTGTTTCAAATGTCAAGGATTTGGACACTATCAAAGTGCTTGTCCAAATCGGAGGATTGTGACGTTACGAGAAGCCATAGCCGCCCGAGAGGAATTACTAGCCGAAGAAGAAAGAGTTGGAGACGTTTTTAACTTAGAAGCTGACGAGGAAGAAGAAGAATGTGAGGCATACGATGCCCCGAACTATGACACGAACCTCGTCCTTTGCATGTTACAAACGAAGGCCGCCCCAAGTGACGAAGAACAACGAGACCAAATCTTTCACACGAAGTGTCGTGTCGGAGAGAAATGGTGTAGCTTGATCATTGACGGTGGAAGTTGTACCAACGTGGCATCAAGCGAGATGGTCTCAAAACTCGGCTTGATCACCACGGCCCATCCTAAGCCGTATGCACTCCATTGGCTCGATGATGGAAACAAGGTGAAAGTATCAAGGCAAGTGAAGGTCGGACTCACCATGGGTTCGTATGGCGATGATATTACATGCGATGTACTACCGATGGACGCATGTCACGTGTTATTAGGAAGACCTTGGTTATTTGATCGGGACGTACTACATCGAGGGAGGAGTAATGAGTATGAGTTACGTGACAAAGGTAAAAAATTGTTCTTAAACCTATGTCACCTCAAGCTATCCGGACGATGAGTTCGAAAAAAGTCGAAGGACCGAAACTTACGATGTTTGCAAACGAGAAAGAAGTCGAACACGCCATTGACGATGGCGAACGTGTTTATTTGATGATGATCAAAGAGGTCCGAAATCTTGCTACCAAATCGCAACATGAGGAAGAGATAGACGCACTATTACACGAGTTTTCGGACGTATTTCGAAGACTTGCGGTAGGATTACCACCTATCCGCGGGATTGAACACCGATTGATCTTATACGGAGCTCCATTACCGAACAAAGCGGCGTATCGTTGTAATCCCGAAGAAACCAAAGAACTACAACGACAAATTGATGAACTCATGAATCACGGATATGTCCGAGAAAGTTTAAGTCGTATGCGGTTCGTTCTACTTGTACCAAAAAGGACGGAACATGGCGAATGTGTATTGTGATGAGCCGTGAATAACATCACCGTCAAGTATCGGTTTCCCATCCCGAGACTAGACGACATCTTTGACGAGTTACATGGCTCGGTTATATTTTCCAAAGTTGATTTACGGAGCGGATACCATCAAATCCGCATGCGAGAGGGAGACGAATGGAAAACGGCGTTTAAAACAAAGAATGGACTTTACGAATGGGTTGTGATGCCATTCGGCCTCACCAACGCCCGAGCACTTTTATGAGGTTCTTTGAACGAGGTTCTTAAACCTTTCTTGGGAAAGTTTGTTGTCGTGTACTTAGACGACATTTTGATCTGATCGGTCCGTAGAGGAACATCTCGAACATTTGCGGTACGTATTTGAGACGCTAAGGGAACAAAACTTTATGGAAAAGCGGGAGAAGTGTACTTTCCTAGTCGAGTCTTATCTTTCTCGGCTATGTGGTTTGAAAAGACGGAGTTTGGTCGACCAAGAGAAGATCGCGGCAATCAAGTCGTGGCCGAACCCAAAAACAATCACGGAGGTACGGTCATTTCATGGCCTCGCTTCTTTTTACCGACGATTCATACGGGACTTTAGCACTATATCCAGTCCGATCACGGAGTGTCTGAAAAAGGGAACCTTTGCATGGAACGAGGCGGCCCAAAAGGCTTTTGAAAATTTGAAGGGAAAATTATGTGAAGCGCCGATTTTGACGTTACCCGACTTTTCACAACCGTTTGAGGTGGAATGCGACGCTAGCGGAGTTGGAATCGGGGCAGTGCTTATTCAACGAGGCCGTCCCATCGCCTATTTTTCGGAGAAGTTAAGTGGCGCCCGAGTGAATTATTGTACTTACGACAAGGAGTTCTATGCTATCGTAAGAGCACTCGATCATTGGAGTCATTATCTACGTTCGAAACATTTCGTCCGCATTCGGATCACGAGTCGTTGAAATACATCAACGGACAAAGTAAGCTAAGCCCGAGACATGCAAAATGGGTGGAATTTTACAATCTTTTCACTTTTCATCCAAGTACAAAGACGGAAGAGTAATGTAGTGGCGGATGCGCTATCGAGACGGTATGCCTTCTTGTCGATGCTAGATGTTCGTTTGTTGGGGTTCGAGACTTTGAAAGATCATTACAACGACGATTTGGACTTCGGAAATTTTTAACCGTTGTAAAACGGCCCCGTCACGAGGAATTTGTTTTACAGATGGCTTTCTTTTCAAGGGAAATAAGTTATGTGTGCCGAGACATACAATTCGGGAATTCTTTGGTTCGGAGGCGCACGGAGGAGGACTAGCCGGTCATTTCGGCTCAACCAAGATCAGAGGTGCTAAAAGAACATTTCTTTTGGCGAAGATGTATGGTGACGTAAGCACAATCGTGAGCAAATGCGTAACTTGTCACATGATGAAAAGTTCGTTCAAGTCGAGTACATACATGCGTTGCCAATACCGTTACGACCGTGGGAGGATGTCTCGATGGATTTTATTGTGGCTTTACCTCGTACTCAACGAGGCAAAGACTCGATCATGGTGGTCGACCGCTTTTTGAAAATGGCTCACTTTATCGCATGCCACAAAACCGATGATGCAAGCAATGTGGCGGACTTGTACTTCCGGAAGTAGTTCGTTTACACGGAGTTCAAAACTATCGTGTCGGATCGAGATTCCAAATTTCGAGTTACTCGGAATACTTTATGGAGGAAAGTGGGTACTAAACTCCTATTCAAGACTTCACATCACCCACGGCATCGACGATGGCCGAGGTAACTAATCGAACCTTAGGAGCATTATTACGAGGGTTGGTAAATAAAACACAGAAGGATTGGGACGTTAAACTTGCTCATGCGGAATTCGCATACAACCGATCACCCGGTTATGCCACGGCCCATTCACCTTTTGAAGTGGTATATAGATTAAATCCGCACTTGCCATTGGACTTGATTCCCTTGCCGAGCAACGAATTGGTTCACAAGGACGCCGAAGCAAAACTCAAATCCATGATGAAGTTACATGAAAAGATACGGGAACGGATTAGAGAAGTGAATGAAATGTACAAACGGAAGTCGAACAAAAATAAAAAAGCGAGATTATTTGATGTTGGCGACTTAGTTTGGATACATTTGAGAAAAGAAAGATTCCCAAGCAAACGGAAGAACAAATTGATGCCGAGAGCCGAGGGTCCGTACAAAATTGTGGAAAAGGTGAACGACAACGCATACAAAGTCGAACTTCCGGGCAAATACGGAGTACACGCGACATTCAACGTAGGTGATCTCTCACCTTATCTTGACGACGATGGCATTGCGGAATTGAGGTCAATTCCTTTCAAAGACGGAGGGAATGATACGATATCTAATATTCCAGTCGAAGAAACTCCAATAAAAATCGACATCCATGATGATGCAAATTCGCATGGCCATGCATCGTTATACTTAGGAGAAAATGTTAAACGGATTGGAGTTACGTTGTTAATCGGAATCGGAGTAACGTAGAATTCGACGACGGAATCGGTCCGAAAGCATGAAAAATCGGCCATATCATGCTTGAAAGGGACATATCTTGACTTCATATCTTTACATAATAATGAAGTGATTTTCTCCTTCCCCACCATGACACAAACGGCCGAAACTTGTAGATGGAGTGAAGATTTTCTTCTTCATGTCATTGTCCCTCATTTCATTATCACCCATGTAATTCCAAGGAGGAAGATATCTTCATCAAATCTACACCAAATCCTCCTCACTCCTTGATTAGGATCGGCCGATTAGAAGCTTGCAAGAAGGATGATTTGTGAAGACTTTCATCAAAGATCCTTCATGTCACCATCATGAAATAAAGACCAAGATCTCTTCATGTCTCAATCAAACAATAAAATCCAAGATTGCTTGGTATCCCCTTTGATATTTTCGGCCGATTAGGATGTTGCTAGGAAGTTTCGTTTCTCGTTTTGTTGTATTTTCTTTCGGTTGGAAACTACTATATATAGTAGTGCTCGTTGTATTTGTAACATATCTTGAATCATAATAAACCTTGTATTTCCTTTGAAATATACGTTGAACGAGTTCGACAAACTTTAGTTATTGTTTCGACGCGTCTCGAGATATTAACTTGATCAATTCTCAAAAGGTCTTGGGAAGAGATTACCTTTTATCGAGTTATAGGTCTAGTTCGATAAAACACACCAAACTCCGTACATCACACTACCTCACGGCCGAACACCATCAAATTTCGGCCATCCTTAGTAAAATTCAAGTGTTACTTTAATACTTGTTAATCTTCCGTTGCATTCTATACGTATTACTTACGTAAATCGTATCAGCTCCAGAATCAGGCGCTGATGGCTCGTCATATCTGGGCTCTTATCACGGGCACTAACCGTTCTGTCTGGGTTAATTGGGTTCGGACTTTTAGGTTGCAGCAGTGTTCTTTCTGGGACCTTAGTGTTTCTCCTGCTTCAGCTTGGTATTGGCGTCAGCTTCTGAAACTGCGTCCCCTTGTTATGGGAGCATTTCAGTATTCCATTGGAGATGGCTCATCCTTCTTCTTGTGGTCGGACCCCTGGCATTCTATGGGTGTGATTAGGCATTCCGTTCCTAGAGCTCCTCTGTGGTCCGGCATCGACGTGGGTGCTAGGCTTGGTTCGGTTATTGTTGAGGGTTCTTGGGAGTGGCCGGTGGTGGATAGGCCCGAGCTTTTGCAGATTACTTCTGCTTTGCCACCTATTCATGGGGGTCAGGACCGCGTTTTATGGAGACCGCTTAGTTCGGGAATTTTTCATCCTCTTCGCTCTTCGGTTCCTCGAGGTTATTCGCCCCTGTTCCTTGGGCTACGCTCTTGCACGGACCGGGAAAGATCCCGAGACACTCTTTCATCCTCTGGTTGGCTATTCAGGAGCGGTTATCGACTATGGATAAGCCTTGGCTTCAGCATATTGATGGGATTTGTATCCTTTGTGGTATGGCGGTAGAGACGCACTCCCACCTATTCTTTCAGTGCCCTTATTCTAGGAGGTGTATTTCTATTGCTAGGAGGGCCGTCCGCTTTCGTTGGCCTCACTCTGTGTGGAGCTCCGGGGTATTGTGGGCTGCTAGGAGGTGGAGAGGTAAGCACGTGGTCAACGTGGCTTACCGTATTCTTCTTCTTTGCGTTGGTCTATTTGATTTGGCAGGAGAGGAACGAGAGGAGGTTTGGCCAGAGCCGTCGAGATCCTCATTCGGTTACTTTCCAGGGGATAGGTCTTGTTCGTGATATTATCTCTCATAGATGGCCAGCTCGTTCTCTATCTACTGTGGCTCTTCGTCGTATTTGGAGGATAGCTTGGTAGTTCCTTTTTGTTTGTATCTTTCTAGGCTTTGTAGCTTTGGTAGCCATTTGTTCGTAGGCTTTGTTTTCCTACTTTTGCTCTTTGTTACGTTGTTTGGTGCACCATTCTATATGGTTGTCGGGTATTGGCCAGCCTTTCTTGGCCACTCTTATTTTATTTATGCAATTGACTTTTCCCTAAAAAAAAAAATACACATTCGCCATGATCCGTCTTTTTTTGGTACAAGTAGGACTGGAACCGCACACGGACTTAAACTTTCTCGAACATATCCGTGACTCATAAGCTCATCAATTTGACGTTGTAGTTCTTTGGTTTCTTCGGGATTACAACGATACACCGCTTTGTTCGGTAATGGAGCTCCTGGTACAAGATCAATTTGGTGTTCGATTCCGCGGATAGGTGGTAATCCCACCGGCAAGTCTTCGGGAAATACATCTGCGAACTCGTGTAACAGTGTATCTATCTCTCCTTCGTGGTGTGATGATACGATATCTAATATTCCAGTCGAAGAAACTCCGATAAAAATCGACATTCATGATGATGCATCGTTATACTTAGGAGAAAATGTTAAACGGCTTGGAGTTACGTTATTAATCGGAAAAGGAGTTACGTAAATATGGCGACGGAATTAACATCGGAATCGGCCCGGAACATGGATGTTCGGTCGATTGGTCCACAAAGATTGAAGAATTGACAAGCATTTTTTTTTATGATATTTGCGGCCCCAGGCATGATGATAAGGAATCATCAAAGTCTTCACATCTTGCCAAATCAAGAAGATCTCCAAGCATGATCATCAAGTGTCCTCATATCTTGCCAAATCAAGAGAAGTGATCCTCCTTGCCCCACCTTGAAGAATCGGCCGAAACATGGAGAGGGATGGAGACTTACATTTTGTTGTTTTCTTGTTGTTTTGTATCCTTATCCTACTATATATATGGTAGGTTATTTGGTGTTTGTAATCATCGAGAATCATAATAAACATTGTATTTCCTTTGAAATATACGTTGAACGAGTTCGACAAACTTTAAGTTATTGTTTCGACGAGTCTCGAGATTTTAACTTTGATCAATTCTCAAAAGGTCTTGGGAAGAGATTACCCTTTTTATCGAGTTATAGGTCTAGTTCGATAAAAACACACCAAACTCCGCACATCATACTCATCACGGCCGAATCCCACATAAAATTCGTCCATCACCTTTGTAATTTCGATCCATATTGTAAACGTGTTAATCTTCCGTTGTGTTTTATACGTATTACTTCCATAATTCGTATCATAAGTGGTATCAGAGACACTTGTCTCACAGTTCTCGACATCACTGAAGAAAATGGCATTCACCGATGAAGAAGTAGCACAACTACGTGACGTTCTGCGTGGCTTGCCGGAGCCCAGAATCCATGCACGACGAGGACATGACACCATGCATGCACCACGACATGCGGATGAATACAAGACCAGCGAACTTCCGGAGTTCGTAGGCGGCACCGATCCGAAGTTTATCCGGAGTGGGAAAGAAAAATTGAGCGAATGTTTGAGTTCAAGGAGCTCAATGACGAGTACGTTGCAAGTACGCGATCCTCAAACTTGGAAAGGAGCTTCCCTTTGGTTTGAGCGAATGAAGACGCAAAGAAGTCGTCTTAGGAAAAGAGAAGATACGTTCGTGGGATTCCCTAAAAAGGAAGCTACGAAAAAGATATGTCCCGGCTACACACAAGCTAAGCCTGTACCGAAAAATTTCTGACCTCACGCAAGGAAAGCTAAGTGTCGAGGAGTACATCGAGGAGTTTGAAAACTTATCCTTGATGGGAGAACTTGAAGAAAGCGAAGAATTGCGGATGTCCCGTTTCCTACGAGGTTTGAACAAAAACATTGCTAATTCCGTGGAACTCTACCCCTATTCTGACTTCGATACTTTATGCGGACTTTGCATAAAGTTGGAAAATCAAAACAAAACCAAACTCTCTAAACCCGAATTTCCACCTAAATACGGAAATACCAACTTTGGCGCGAGTGCTAGCTCGTTTCCAAAACCTGTCACCACAATCCAGTCCGTTACTACCGTTCCAAAAACCCCTACCACACCAAAAGAAACGAGCCTATCTAAAGTCCGATGTTTCAAATGTCAAGGATTTGGACACTATCAAAGTGCTTGTCCGAATCGGAGGATTGTGACGTTACGAGAAGCCATAGCCGCCCGAGAGGAATTATTAGCCGAAGAAGAAAGAGTTGGAGACGTTTTTAACTTAGAAGCTGACGGAGAAGAAGAAGAATGCGAGGCATACGATGCCCCGAACTATGACACGAACCTTGTCCTTCGCATGTTACAAACGAAGGCAGCCCCGAGTGACGAAGAACAACGAGACCAAATCTTTCACACGAAGTGTCGTGTCGGAGAGAAATGGTGTAGCTTGATCATTGACGGTGGAAGTTGTACAAACGTGGCATCAAGCGAGATGGTTTCAAAACTCGGCTTGGTCACCACGGCCCATCCTAAGCCGTATGCACTCCATTGGCTCGATGACGGAAACAAAGTGAAGGTTTCAAGACAAGTGAAGGTCGGACTCACCATGGGTTCGTATGGCGATGACATTACATGCGATGTACTACCGATGGACGCATGTCACGTATTATTAGGAAGACCTTGGCTATTTGATCGGGACGTACTACATCGAGGGAGGAGTAATGAGTACGAGCTACGTGACAAAGGTAAAAATTGTCCTTAAACCTATGTCACCTCAAGCTATCCGGACGATGAGTTCGAAAAAGTCGAAGGGCGAAACTTACGATGTTTGCAAACGAGAAAGAAGTCGAACACGCCATTGACGATGGCGAACGTGTTTATTTGATGATGATCAAGGAGGTCCAAATCTTGCCACCAAATCGCAAAATGAGGAGGAGATAGATGCACTATTACACGAGTTTTGGACGTATTTCCCGAAGACTTGCGGTAGGATTACCACCTATCCGCGGGATTGAACACCGATTGATCTTATACCGGAGCTCCATTACCGAACAAAGCAACGTATCGTTGTAATCTGAAGAAACCAAAGAACTACAACGTCAAATTGATGAACTCATGAATCACGGATATGTCGAGAAAGTTTAAGTCCGTGTGCGGTTCAGTTCTACTTGTGCCAAAAAGACGGAACATGGCGAATGTGTATTGTGATGAGCCGTGAATAACATCACCGTCAAGTATCGGTTTCCCATCCCGAGACTAGACGACATGCTGGACGAGTTACATGGCTCGGTTATATTTTCCAAAGTTGATTTACGGAGCGAGTACCATCAAATCCGCATGCGAGAGGGAGACGAATGGAAAACAGCGTTTAAGACAAAGAATGGACTTTACGAATGGGTTGTGATGCCATTCGGCCTCACCAACGCCCCGAGCACCTTTATGAGGTTGATGAACGAGGTTCTAAAACCTTTCTTGGGAAAGTTTGTTGTCGTGTACTTAGACGACATTTTGATCTACAGTCGGTCCGTAGAAGAACATCTCAAACATTTGCGGTACGTATTTGAGACGCTAAGGGAACAAAAGCTTTATGGAAAACGGGAGAAGTGTACTTTCCTAGTCGAGAGTCTTGTCTTTCTCGGCTATGTTGTTTCAAAAGACGGAGTTTCGGTCGACCAAGAGAAGATTGCGGCAATCAAGTCGTGGCCGACCCCAAAGACAATCACGGAGGTACGGTCATTTCATGGCCTCGCTTCTTTTTACCGACGATTCATACGGGACTTCAGCACTATATCCAGTCCTATCACGGAGTGTCTGAAAAAGGGAACCTTTGCTTGGAACGAGACGGCCCAAAAGGCTTTTGAAAACTTAAAAGGAAAATTATGTGAAGCGCCGATTTTGACGTTGCCCGATTTTTCACAACCATTTGAGGTAGAATGCGACGCTAGCGGAGTTGGAATCGGGGCAGTGCTTATTCAGAGAGGCCGTCCCATTGCCTATTTTTCGGAGAAGTTAAGTGGCGCCCGAGTGAATTATTGTACTTACGACAAGGAGTTCTATGCTATCGTAAGAGCACTCGATCATTGAGTCATTATCTGCGTTGAAACATTTCGTGCTGCATTCGGATCACGAGTCGTTGAAATACATCAACGGACAGAGTAAGCTAAGCCCGAGACATGCAAAATGGGTGGAATTTTTACAATCTTTTCATTTTTCATCCAAGTACAAAGACGGGAAGAGTAATGTAGTGGCGGATGCACTATCGAGACGGTATGCCTTACTGTCGATGCTAGATGTTCGTTTGTTGGGGTTCGAGACTTTGAAAGATCACTACCACGACGATTTGGACTTCGGGGAAATTTTTAACCGTTGTAAAACGGCCCGTCTGAGAATTTGTTTCTGAGGATGGCTTTCTCTTCAAGGGGAATAAATTATGTGTGCCGAGACATACAATTCGGGAATTGCTGGTTCGGGAGGCGCACGGAGGAGGACTAGCCGGTCACTTCGGCTCGACCAAGACTGTAGAGGTGCTAAAAGAACATTTCTTTTGGCCGAAGATGTATGGTGACGTCAGCACAATCGTGAGCAAATGCGTCACTTGTCATATGATGAAAAGTTCGTTCAAGTCGAGTACATACATGCCGTTGCCGATACCGTTACGACCGTGGGAGGATGTCTCGATGGATTTTATTGTGGCTTTACCTCGTACTCAACGAGGCAAGGACTCGATCATGGTGGTCGTCGACCGCTTTTCGAAAATGGCTCACTTTGTCGCGTGCCAAAAAAACCGATGACGCAAGCAATGTGGCGGACTTGTATTTCCGGGAAATAGTTCGTTTACACGGAGTGCCAAAAACTATCGTGTCGGATCGAGATTCCAAATTTCTGAGTTACTTCTGGAATACTTTATGGAGGAAAGTCGGTACTAAACTCCCATTCAGTACTTCACATCACCCGCAAACCGACGGACAGACCGAGGTAACTAATCGAACCTTGGGAGCATTATTACGAGGGTTGGTAAATAAAACTCAGAAAGATTGGGACGTTAAACTTGCTCATGCTGAATTCGCATACAACCGATCACCCGGTTATGCCACGGCCCATTCACCTTTTGAAGTGGTATACGGATTAAATCCGCACTTGCCATTGGACTTGATTCCCCTGCCGAGCAACGAATTGGTTCACAAGGACGCCGAAGCAAAACTCAAATCTATGATGACGTTACACGAAAAGATACGGGAACGGATTAAAGAAGTGAATGAAATGTACAAACGGAAGTCGAACAAAAATAAAAAAGCGAGATTATTTGATGTTGGCGACTTAGTTTGGATACATTTGAGAAAAGAAAGATTCCCGAGCAAACGGAAGAACAAATTGATGCCGAGAGCCGAAGGTCCGTACAAGATTGTGGAAAAAGTGAACGACAACGCATACAAAGTCGAACTTCCGCGAATACGGAGTACACGCGACATTCAACGTAGGTGATCTCTCACCTTATCTTGACGACGATGGCATTGCGGAATTGAGGTCAATTCCTTTCAAAGACGGAGGGAATGATACGATATCTAATATTCGATCGAAGAAACTCCGATAAAAATCGACATTCATGATGATGCATCGTTATACTTAGGAGAAAATGTTAAACGGCTTGGAGTTACGTTATTAATCGGAAAAGGAGTTACGTAAATATGGCGACGGAATTAACATCGGAATCGGCCGGAACATGGATGTTCGGCCGATTGGTCCACAAAGATTGAAGAATTGACAAGCATTTTTTTATGATATTTGCGGCCCCAAGCATGATGATAAGGAATCATCAAAGTCTTCACATCTTGCCAAATCAAGAAGATCTCCAAGCATGATCATCAAGTGTCCTCATATCTTGCCAAATCAAGAGAAGTGATCCTCCTTGCCCCACCTTGAAGAATCGGCCGAAACATGGAGAGGGATGGAGACTTACATTTTGTTGTTTTCTTGTTGTTTTGTATCCTTATCCTACTATATATATGGTAGGTTATTTGGTGTTTGTAATCATCGAGAATCATAATAAACATTGTATTTCCTTTGAAATATACGTTGAACGAGTTCGACAAACTTTAAGTTATTGTTTCGACGAGTCTCGAGATTTTAACTTTGATCAATTCTCAAAAGGTCTTGGGAAGAGATTACCCTTTTTATCGAGTTATAGGTCTAGTTCGATAAAAACACACCAAACTCCGCACATCATACTCATCACGGCCGAATCCCACATAAAATTCGTCCATCACCTTTGTAATTTCGATCCATATTGTAAACGTGTTAATCTTCCGTTGTGTTTTATACGTATTACTTCCATAATTCGTATCATGTGATTTGGTAGCAAGGTTTCGGAATTCTTTGATCATCATCAAATAAACACGTTCGCCATCGACAATGGCGTGTTCGACTTATTTCTCGTTGGCAAGCATCGTAAGTTTCGGCCCTTCGATTTTTTTCGAACTCATCGTTCGGATAGCTTGAGGTGACATAGGTTTAAGAACAATTTTTTTACCTTTGTCACGTAACTCATACTCGTTACTCCTCCCTCGATGTAGTACGTCCCGATCAAATAACCAAGGTCTTCCTAATAATACGTGACATGCGTCCATCGGTAGTACATCGCATGTAATATCATCACCATACGAACCCATGGTGAGTCCGACCTTCACTTGTCTTGATACTTTCACCTTGTTTCCATCATCGAGCCAATGGAGTGCATACGGCTTTGGATGGTGATACGATATCTAATATTCCAGTCAAAGAAACTCCGATAAAAATCGACATCCATGATGATGCAAATTCGCATGGCCATGCATCGTTATACTTAGGAGAAAATGTTAAACGGATTGGAGTTACGTTGTTAATCGGAATCGGAGTAACGTAGAATTCGACGACGGATCGGTCCGAAAGCATGAAGATCGGCCAAAACATGCTTGAAAGGGACACTTTGTCTTCATATCTTTCACAAAATAAATGAAGATCACCTCCTTCCCCACCATGACACATACGGCCGAAGCATGAAGATAGAGGGAAGACTTTCTTCTTCATGTCATTATCTCCCATATCTTGTTAGGATCGGCCGAATTGGAAGCTTGCAAGAAGGAAAGATTTGTGAAGACTTTCATCAAGAATCTCTCATGTCACCATCATGAAATAAAGACCAAGATTGCTTGGTATCTCCTTGAGATTTTCGGCCGATTAGGATGTTGTTAGGAAGTTTCCTTTTCTCGTTTTGTTGTATTTTCTTTCGGTTGGAAACTACTATATATAGTAGTGTTCGTTGTACTTGTAAATCATCGAGAATCATAATAAACTTTGTATTTCCTTTGAAATATACGTTGAACGAGTTCGACAAACCTTAGTTATTGTTTCGACGAGTTTCGAGATTTTAACTTTGATCAATTCTCAAAAGGTCTTGGGAAGAGATTACCCTTTTATCGAGTTATAGGTCTAGTTCGATAAAAACACACCAAACTCCGTACATCCTACTATATCACGGCCGAATCCCATTAAATTCGTCCACCACCTTTGTAATTTTTGATCCATATTGTAAACTTGTTAATCTTCCGTTGTGTTTATACGCATTACTTACGTAATTCGTATCATAAGTGGTATCAGAGACATTTGTCTCACAGTCTCGACGTTACTCAAGAAGATGGCATTCACCGATGAAGAAGTAGCACAACTACGTGACGTTCTTCGCGGCTTACCGGAGCCCAGAATCCATGCACGACGAGGACATGACACCATGCATGCACCACGACATGCGGATGAATACAAGACCAGCGAACTTCCGGAGTTCGTAGGCGGCACCGATCCTGAGGTTTATTTGGAGTGGGAAAGAAAAATTGAACGAATGTTTGAGTTCAAGGAGCTCAATGACGAGGTACGTTGCAAGTACGCGATTCTCAAACTTGGAAAGGGAGCTTCCCTTTGGTTTGAGCGAATGAAGACGCAAAGAAGTCGTGCCGAAAAAGAGTAGATACGTTCGTGGGATTCCCTAAAAAGGAAACTACGAAAAAGATATGTCCCGGCTACACACAAGCTAAGTCTGTACCGAAAAATTTCTGACCTCACGCAAGGAAAGCTAAGCGTCGAGGAGTACATCGAGGAGTTTGAAAACTTATCCTTGATGGGAGAACTTGAAGAAAGCGAAGAATTGCGCATGTCCCGTTTCCTACGAGGTTTGAACAAAAATATTGCTAATTCCGTGGAACTCTACCCCTATTCAGACTTCGATACTTTATGCGGGCTTTGCATAAAGTTGGAAAATCAAAACAAAACCAAATTCTCTAAACCCGAATTCCCACCTAAATACGGAAATACCAACTTTGGCGCGAGTTCTAGCTCGTTTCCAAAACCTGTCACCACAAGCTTGACCCGTTACTACCCTTCCAAAAACTCCTATCACACCAAAAGAAACAAGCCTATCTAAAGTCCGGTGTTTCAAATGTCAAGGATTTGGACACTATCAAAGTGCTTGTCCAAATCGGAGGATTGTAACGTTGCGAGAAGCCATAGCCGCCCGAGAGGAATTATTAGCCAAGAAGAAAGAGTTGGAGACGTTTTTAACTTAGAAGGCGACGAAGAAGAAGAATGCGAGGCATACGATGCCCGAACTATGACACGAACCTTGTCCTTCGCATGTTGCAAGCGAAGGCCGCCCCAAGTGACGAAGAACAACGGGACCAAATCTTCCACACGAAGTGTCGTGTCGGAGATAAATGGTGTAGCTTGATCATTGACGGTGGAAGTTGTACGAGCGTGGCATCGGCGAGATGGTTTCAAAACTCGGTTTGATCACCACGGCCCATCCTAAACCGTATGCACTCCATTGGCTCGATGATGGGAACAAAGTGAAGGTATCAAGACAAGTGAAGGTCGGACTCACCATGGGTTCGTATGGCGATGACATTACATGCGATGTACTACCGATGGACGCATGTCATGTGTTATTAGGAAGACCTTGGTTATTTGATCGGGACGTACTACATCGAGGGAGGAGTAATGAGTATGAGCTACGTGACAAAGGTAAAAAAATTGTTCTTAAACCTATGTCACCTCAAGCTATCCGGACGATGAGTTCGAAAAAAGTCGAAAGACCAAAACTTACGATGTTTGCAAACGAGAAAGAAGTCGAGCACGCCATTGACGATGGCGAGCGTGTTTATTTGATGATGATCAAAGAGGTCCGAAATCTTGCCACCAAATCGCAACATGAGGAAGAGATAGATGTACTATTACACGAGTTTTCGGACGTATTTCCCGAAGACTTGCCGGTAGGATTACCACCTATCCGCGGGAATGAACACCAGATTGATCTTATACCGGGAGCTCCATTACCGAACAAAGTGGCGTATCGTTGTAATCCCGAAGAAACCAAAGAACTACAACGTCAAATTGATGAACTCATGAATCACGGATATGTCCGAGAAAGTTTAAGTCCGTGTGCGGTTCCAGTTCTACTTGTGCCAAAAAAAGACGGAACATGGCGAATGTGTATTGTGATGAGCCGTGAATAACATCACCGTCAAGTATCGGTTTCCCATCCGAGACTAGGCGACATCTTTGGACGAGTTACATGGCTCGGTTATATTTTCCAAAGTTGATTTACGGAGCGGATACCATCAAATCCGCATGCGAGAGGAGACGAATGGAAAGCGGCGTTTAAAGCGAAGAATGGACTTTACGAATGGGTTGTGATGCCATTCGGCCTCACCAATGCCCCGAGCACCTTTATGAGGTTGATGAACGAGGTTCTTAAACCTTTCTTGGGAAAGTTTGTTGTCGTGTACTTAGACGACATTTTGATCTGATCGGTCCGTAGAAGAACATCTCGAACATTTGCGGTACGTGTTTGAGACGCTAAGGGAACAAAAACTTTATGGAAAACGGGAGAAGTGTACTTTCCTAGTCGAGAGTCTTGTCTTTCTCGGCTATGTTGTTTCCAAAGACGGAGTTTCGGTCGACCAAGAGAAGATCGCGGCGATCAAGTCGTGGCCGACCCCAAAGACAATCACGGAAGTACGGTCATTTCATGGCCTCGCTTCTTTTTACCGACGATTCATACGGGACTTTAGCACTATATCCAGCCCGATCACGGAGTGTCTGAAAAAGGGAACCTTTGCTTGGAACGAAACGGCCCAAAAGGCTTTTGAAAACTTAAAGGGAAAATTATGCGAAGCGCCGATTTTGACGTTACCCGATTTTTCACAACCGTTTGAGGTAGAATGCGACGCTAGCGGAGTTGGAATCGGGGCAGTGCTTATTCAAAGAGGCCGTCCCATTGCCTATTTTTCGGAGAAGTTAAGTGGCGCCCGAGTGAATTATTGTACTTACGACAAGGAGTTCTATGCTATCGTAAGAGCACTCGACCATTGGAGTCATTATCTACGTTCAAACATTTCGTCTTTGCATTCGGATCGTGAGTCGTTGAAATACATCAACGGACAAAGTAAGTTAAGCCCGAGGCATGCAAAATGGGTGGAATTTTTACAATCTTTTCACTTTTCATCCAAGTACAAAGACGGGAAGAGTAATGTAGTGGCGGATGCACTATCGAGACGGTATGCTTTACTGTCGATGCTAGATGTTCGTTTGTTGGGATTCGAGACTTTGAAAGATCATTACAACGACGATTTGGACTTGGGAAATTTTTAACCGTTGTAAAACGGCCCCGTCTGAGGAATTTGTTTCTGAGGATGGCTTTCTTTTCAAGGGAAATAAATTATGTGTGCGAGACATACAATTCGGGAATTCTTGGTTCGGGAGGCGCACGGAGGATTAGCGGTCACTTGGCTCGACCAAAGCGTAGAAGTACTAAAAGAACATTTCTTTTGGCCGAAGATGTATGGTGACGTCGGCTGATCGTGAGCAAATGCGTAACTTGTCACATGATGAAAAGTTCGTTCAAGTCGAGTACATACATGCCGTTGCCGATACCGTTACGACCGTGGGAGGATGTCTCGATGGATTTTATTGTGGCTTTACCGCGTACTCAACGAGGCAAGGACTCGATCATGGTGGTCGTCGACCGTTTTTCGAAAATGGCTCACTTTGTCGCGTGCCACAAAACCGATGATGCAAGCAATGTGGCGGACTTGTATTTCCGGGAAATAGTTCGTTTACACGGAGTTCCAAAACTATCGTGTCGGATCGAGATTCTAAATTTACGAGTTATACGGAATACTTTATGGAGGAAAGTAGGTACTAAACTCCTATTCAGTACTTCACATCACCCGCAAACCGACGGACAGACCGAGGTAACTAATCGAACCTTGGGAGCATTATTACGAGGGTTGGTAAATAAAACTCAGAAAGATTGGGACGTTAGACTTGCTCATGCTGAATTCGCATACAACCGATCACCCGGTTATGCCACGGCCCATTCACCTTTTGAAGTGGTATACGGATTAAATCCGCACTTGCCATTGGACTTGATTCCCTTAGAGCGGCGAGTTGGTTCACAAAGACGCCCGAAGCAAAACTCAAATCAATGGTGAAGTTACATGAAAAGATACGGGAGCGGATTAAAGAAGTAAATGAAATATACAAACGGAAGTCGAACAAAAATAAAAAGGCGAGATTATTTGATGTTGGCGACTTGGTTTGGATACATTTGAGAAAAGAAAGATTCCCAAGCAAGCGGAAGAACAAATTGATGCCGAGAGCCGAGGGTCCGTACAAGATTGTGGAAAAAGTGAGCGACAACGCATACAAAGTCGAACTTCCCGAATACGGAGTACACGCGACATTCAACGTAGGTGATCTCTCACCTTATCTTGATGACGATGGCATTGCGGAATTGAGGTCAATTCCTTTCAAAGACGGAGGAATGATACGATATCTAATATTCCGATCGAAGAAACTCCGATAAAAATCGACATCCATGATGATGCAAATTCGCATGGCCATGCATCGTTATACTTAGGAGAAAATGTTAAGCGGATTGGAGTTACGTTGTTAATCGGAATCGGAGTAACGTAGAATTCGGACGACGGATCGGTCCGAAAGCATGAAGATCGTCAAAACATGCTTGAAAGGGACACTTTGTCTTCATATCTTTCACAAAATAAATGAAGATCACCTCCTTCCCCACCATGACACATACGGCCGAAGCATGAAGATAGAGGGAAGACTTTCTTCTTCATGTCATTATCTCCCATATCTTGTTAGGATCGGCCGAATTGGAAGCTTGCAAGAAGGAAAGATTTGTGAAGACTTTCATCAAGAATCTCTCATGTCACCATCATGAAATAAAGACCAAGATTGCTTGGTATCTCCTTGAGATTTTCGGCCGATTAGGATGTTGTTAGGAAGTTTCCTTTTCTCGTTTTGTTGTATTTTCTTTCGGTTGGAAACTACTATATATAGTAGTGTTCGTTGTACTTGTAAATCATCGAGAATCATAATAAACTTTGTATTTCCTTTGAAATATACGTTGAACGAGTTCGACAAACCTTAGTTATTGTTTCGACGAGTTTCGAGATTTTAACTTTGATCAATTCTCAAAAGGTCTTGGGAAGAGATTACCCTTTTATCGAGTTATAGGTCTAGTTCGATAAAAACACACCAAACTCCGTACATCCTACTATATCACGGCCGAATCCCATTAAATTCGTCCACCACCTTTGTAATTTTTGATCCATATTGTAAACTTGTTAATCTTCCGTTGTGTTTATACGCATTACTTACGTAATTCGTATCAGATGGGCCGTGGTGATTAATCCGAGCTTTGAGACCATCTCGCTTGATGCCACGTTTGTACAACTTCCACCGTCAATGATCAAGCTATACCATTTCTCTCCGACACGACACTTCGTGTGAAAGATTTGGTCTCGTTGTTCTACGTCACTCGGGGCCGCCTTCGTTTGTAACATACGAAGGACGAGGTTCGTGTCATAGTTCAGGGCATCGTATGCCTCGCATTCTTCTTCTTCTTCATCGGCTTCCAAGTTAAAGACATCTCCAATTCTTTCTTCTTCGGCTAGTAATTCTTCTCGGACGGCTATGGCTTCTCGTAGCGTCACAATTCTCCGATTTGGACAAGCACTTTGATAGTGTCCAAATCCTTGACATTTGAAACACCGGACTTTAGATAGGCTTGTTTCTTTTGGGGTGATAGGAGTTTTTGGAATGGTAATGTGGTGGACTTGTGGTGACAGTTTTGGAAAAGCGAGCTAGAACTCGCGCCAAAGTTGGTATTTCCGTATTTAGATGGGAATTCGGGTTTAGAAAGTTTTGTCTTGTTTTGATTTTCCAACTTTATGCAAAGTCCGCATAAAGTATCAAAGTCGGAATAGGGGTAGAGTTCCACGGAATTAGCAATATTTTTATTCAAACCTCGTAGGAAACGGGACATCCGTAATTCTTCGCTTTCTTCAAGTTCTCCCATCAAGGATAAGTTTTCAAACTCCTCGATGTACTCCTCGACACTTAGCTTTCCTTGCGTGAGGTCAGAAATTTTTCGATACAAACTTAACTTGTGTGTAGCCGGGACATATCTTTTTCGTAGTTTCTTTTTTAGAGAATCCCACGAACGTATCTTCTCCTTACCGGCACGAACTCTTTGTGTCTTCATTCGCTCAAACCAAAGGGAAGCTCCCTTTCCAAGTTTGAGAATCGCATACTTGCAACGTACCTCGTCATTGAGATCCTTGAACTCAAACATTCATTCAATTTTCCTTTCCCACTCCAAATAAGCCTCGGGATCGGTGCCGCCTACGAACTCCGGAGGTTTGCTTGTCTTGTATTCATCAGCATGTTGTGGTGCATGCATGGTGTCGTATCCTCGTCGTGCATGGATTCTGGGCTCCGGTAAGCCGCGAAGAACGTCACGTAATTGTGCTACTTCTTCATCAGTGAATGCCATCTTCTTGAGTAACGTCGAGAACCGTGAGACAAATGTCTCTGATACCACTTATGATACGAATTACGTATATAAGTGTACGTAAAACGTATAAAATACAACGGAAGATTATTATGTCTGGATAAGTATCAAAGTATCACTCAAAAATTACAAGGGGTGACCGAATTTGAGTGGATTTCGGCCGTGAAGTAGTATGGTATACGGATTTTGATGTGTTTTACTGAATTAGACCTATAACTCGATAAAGGTAATCTCTTCTCAAGACCTATTGAGAATTGATCAAGTTAAAATCTCGAGACGCGTCGAAACAATAACTAAAGTTTTGTTGAACTCGTTCAACGTATATTTCAAAGAAATACAAGGTTTATTAATATTCAAGATGCCTTACAAATACAACAAGTACTACTATATATAGTAGTTTCCAACCGTAAGAAAATACAACAAAACGAGAAAACGAAACTTCCTAGCATTCTTCCATTCGGCCGAAATATCTAAGGAGGAGATACCAAGCATCTTGGTTTTATTATGGTGATTATGACATGAAGAAATCTTTGATGAATCTTGGACTTATTATGGTGATGGTGACATGAAGAAAATCTTCACCAAATATCATCCCTTGGCTGATTTGAAGGAAGGTGGGGAAGGAGGATATCTTCAAGCATCTTGACAAATCATGAGTCCCTTTCAAGCATGATATGGCCGAATTTTCATGCTTTTGGACCGATCCCGTCGTCAAGTTTTACGTTACTCCGGTTCCGATTAACAACGTAACTCCAATCCGCGTGTCCTTTTCTCCCAAGTATAATGATGCATGGCCATGCGAATTTGTATCGTCGTGGATGTCGATTTTTATTGGAGCTTCTTCGATTAGAATATTTGATATCGTATCAATATCTTGGCATTTCCTCCTTGCATGTTCGGCCGATTTGTTCAAAGGTTGGAGTGAGCCAAATCTCTACCTTGATCTTATTATGGTGGACTTTGAAAAATGAAAGCAAAGTTGAAAGTAGTGGGGACAAAGATCCTTCATGGATCCTTCATCAAATCGGACAAAATCTCCCTCCCTATTATGGCCGATTTTGTATGCATGAACATGCATACGTATGCATGTTTTGATATGTCTAAGTTATCCCGGTTCCGATTATTAAGATCATTCCCATTTCCGCATTTGTTTTCTCACCGAAGTACGTAGGTGCATGTGCATGCAACGTGGTATCGTCACCTACGTCAATTCTTACTTCGTTTGGAGATGTCACAATCGTATCATCTCCCCCCCCCCTTTGAAAGGAATTGACCTCAATTCAGTGATTCCCTCGTCGTCAAGGTAAGGAGATAGATCGCCCACATTAAAAGTGGCGTGTACCCGATAATCGCTCGGAAGTTCTACTTTATACGCATTGCCGTTCACCTTACCCACGATTTTGTAAGGTCCCTCAGCCCTCGGCATAAGTTTGTTCTTGCGTTTGCTAGGAAATCTCTCTTTTCTTAAGTGTACCCAAACAAAGTCGCCTACTTCAAATAGTCTCGGTTTTCTGTGATTGTTGGATTTCCATTTGTATGCATCATTCACCTCTTTGATTCGATCATGTATTTGTCTGTGCAACTTGATCATCGATTTAAGTTTAGATTCCACATCTTTGTGTACCAACTCATCCTTCGGCAACGGAATCAAGTCTAAGGGTATATAAGGATATAACCCATAAACGACTTCAAAGGGAGAATGTGCCGTAGCATGTGTAGGGGATTGGTTATAGGCAAATTCCGCATGAGCAAGTTTCATGTCCCAATCCTTTTGCGTTTTGTTCACAAGTCCTCGCAACAACGTTCCTAGCGTTCGATTTGTGACTTCGGTTTGACCATTGGTTTGAGGATGGTGCGAAGTGCTAAATAAGAGCTTTGTACCCACTTTCCTCCATAAAGTATTCCAGAAATAGCTAAGGAATTTCGAATCCCGAACCGAAACAATAGTCTTCGGAACTCCATGTAAACGAACCACTTATCGGAAGTATAAATCGGCCACGTTGCTTGCATCGTCGGTTTTGTGGCCACAAGCCACGAATTGAGCCATTTTTGAGAACCGATCAACAACTACCATAATAGCATCTTTACTGATACGAATTACGTAAGTAATACGTATAAAACACAACGGAAGATTAACACGTTTACAATATGGATCGAAATTACAAAGGTGATGGACGAATTTTATGTGGGATTCGGCCGTGATGAGTAAGATGTACGGAGTTTGTTGTGTTTTTATCGAACTAGACCTATAACTCGATAAAAGGGTAATCGCTTCCCAAGACCTGTTGAGAATTGATTAAAGTTAAAATCTCGAAACTCGTCGAAACAGTAACTAAGGTTTGTCGAACTCGTTCAACGTATATTTCAAAGGAAATACAAAGTTTATTATGATTCTCGATGATTTACAAGTACAACGAACACTACTATATATAGTAGTTTACAACCGTACGAAAATACAACAAAACGAAAAAAAGGAAACTTCCTAACACATCATTTCGGCCGAAAATCACAAGAAGATACCAAGCAATCTTGGTCTTTATTTCATGATGGTGACATGAGAGATTCTTGATGAAAGTCTTCACAAATCTTTCCTTTTTGCAAGCATCCAAATCGGCCGATCCTTAACAAGATATGGGAGATAATGACATGAAGAAGAAAGTCTTCCCTCTATCTTCATGCTTCGGCCGTATGTGTACATGGTGGGGAAGGAGAAGATAACTTCATTATCTTGTCAAGATATGAAGTCCAAACATGTCCCTTTCAAGCATGATATGGCCGATCCATCATGCTTTCGGACCGATCCGTCGTCGAATTCTCGTTACTCGATTCCGATTAACAACGTAACTCCAATCCGTTTAACATTTTCTCCTAAGTATAACGATGCATGGCCATGCGAATTTGCATCATCATGGATGTCGATTTTTATCGGAGTTTCTTCGACTGGAATATTAGATATCGTATCATTCCCTCCGTCTTTGAAAGGAATTGACCTCAATGCAATGCCATCGTCGTCAAGATAAGGTGAGAGATCACCTACGTTGAATGTCGCGTGTACTCCGTATTCGCCGGAAGTTCGACTTTGTATGCGTTGTCGTTCACCTTTTCCACAATTTTGTACGGACCCTCGGCTCTCGGCATCAATTTGTTCTTCCGTTTGCTTGGGAATCTTTCTTTTCTCAAATGTATCAAACCAAGTCGCCAACATCAAATAATCTCGCCTTTTTATTTTTGTTCGACTTCCGTTTGTATATTTCATTTACTTCTTTAATCCGTTCCGTATCTTTTCGTAACTTCACCATTGATTTGAGTTTTGCTTGGCGTCTTTGTGAACCAACTCGTTGCTCGTGGGAATCAAGTCCAATGGCAAGTGCGGATTTAATCCGTATACCACTTCAAAAGGTGAATGGGCCGTGGCATAACCGGTGATCGGTTGTATGCGAATTCGGCATGAGCAAGTTTAACGTCCCAATCTTTACGAGTTTTATTTACCAACCCTCGTAATAATGCTCCCAAGGTTCGATTAGTTACCTCGATGCATCGTCGGTTTGCGGGTGATGTGAAGTCTTGAATAGGAGTTTAGTACCGACTTTCCTCCATAAAGTATTCCGAGTAACTCGAAATTTGGAATCTCGATCCGACACGATAGTTTTGGCACTCCGTGTAAACGAACTATTTCCGGAAATACAAGTCCGCCACATTGCTTGCATCATCGGTTTTGTGGCACGCGACAAAGTGAGCCATTTTGAAAAGCGGTCGGCGACCACCATGATCGAGTCCTTGCCTCGTTGAGTACGAGGTAAAGCCACAATAAAATCCATCGAGACATCCTCCCACGGTCGTAACGGTATCGGCAACGGCATGTATGTACTCGACTTGAACGAACTTTTCATCATATGACAAGTTACGCATTTGCTCACGATTGTGTTGACGTCACCATACATCTTCGGCCAAAAGAAATGTTCTTTTAGCACCTCTACAGTCTTGGTCGAGCCGAAGTGACCGGCTAGTCCTCCTCCGTGCGCCTCCCGAACCAGCAATTCCCGAATTGTATGTCTCGGCACACATAATTTATTCCCCTTGAAGAGAAAGCCATCCTGTAAAACAAATTCCTCGTACGGGGCCGTTTTACAACGGTTAAAAATTTCCCCGAAGTCCAAATCGTCGTGGTAGTGATCTTTCAAAGTCTCGAATCCCAACAAACGAACATCTAGCATCGACAGTAAGGCATACCGTCTCGACAGTGCATCCGCCACTACATTACTCTTCCCGTCTTTGTATTTGGATGAAAAGTGAAAAGATTGTAAAAATTCCACCCATTTTGCATGTCTCGGGCTTAGCTTACTCTGTCCGTTGATATATTTCAACGACTCGTGATCCGAATGTAGCACGAAATGTTTCGAACGCAGATAATGACTCCAATGATCGAGTGCTCTTACGATCGCATAGAACTCTTTGTCGTAAGTACAATAATTCACTCGGGCGCCACTTAGCTTCTCCGAAAAATAGGCAATGGACGGCCTCTCGAATGAGCCTTGCCCGATTCCAACTCGCTAGCGTCGCATTCTACCTCAAGCGGTTGTGAAAAATCGGGCAACGTCAAAATCGGCGCTTCACATAATTTTCCCTTTAAGTTTTCAAAAGCCTTTTGGGCCGTCTCGTTCAAGCAAAGGTTCCCTTTTCGGACACTCCGTGATAGAATTTGGATATAGTCTTTGAAGTCCGTATGAATCGTCGGTAAAAGAAGCGAGGCCATGAAATGACCGTACCTCGTGATTGTCTTTGGGGTCGGCCACGACTTGATTGCCGCGATCTTCTCTTGGTCGACCGAAACTCCGTCTTTTGAAACAACATAGCCGAGAAAGACAAGACTCTCGACTAGGAAAGTACACTTCTCCCGTTTTCCATAAAGCTTTTGTTCCCTTAGCGTCTCAAACACGTACCGCAAATGTTCGAGATGTTCTTCTACGGACCGACTGTAGATCAAAATGTCGTCTAAGTACACGACAACAAACTTTCCCAAGAAAGGTTTTAGAACCTCGTTCATCAACCTCATAAAGGTGCTCGGGGCGTTGGTGAGGCCGAATGGCATCACAACCCATTCGTAAAGTCCATTCTTCGTTTTAAACGCCGTTTTCCATTCGTCTCCCTCATTGAAAATGGTGGTAGGAACATCGTCTTCATCGACAAAAAGCTTTGCTGGAAATTCTTTGATGGGGAAAAACCTTAGATCGAAGGTCGGTGGCGGGGTGGCGCTGAACTTCTGCAATTTCCGGTGTGGAGCCGTTGGTGGATCGTGGCGGTGAGAATTTGTGGGGATGAATTTCCGAGTAAAGTGTTTTATGAATTTGTTCCAGTCTCTTAGTTTGGGTTTACCTTGGTGTAAACGGCTGGTTTTCAATTTCTGCCACCAGGTCGAGGCGCGACCACGAAGGCGTTTCGTCGCCAACGAGACTCGGCGGTCTACTGGAATTGAATTGTGGTTGAAAAACTCCTCACAAACGTGGAGCCAATCAACACCTGCTTCTGGATCGGAATGTCCCATGAACTCCGGTACGCTGTGTAATGCGTCGCGTAATATCGCCAAGAGATAAATATCGTTGAACTCCATTTTGTTGAAAGATCAAGAACCTTAACTGAATTAAGAAATTCAGGTGTGGTTTCCGATGACAAGAATCAAGAGATAGTTCTTGACAAGAAATCGGACAGAAAATTTTTCAAGAAATCCGTGAAGAATGAACCAAGAAGATGATCAAAGAATCTGATCTCCACCGTTCAGACTGTAGTTCAAGAAGTTGGCTTACCTTTGTCAAAGTTTCGTAATGATCCAACGGTCGAATCCACGGGGAACTTTGTTTTCTTCCGACTGCTCTAATCTCAACAAAAAAATAAAATCGTTGAACAAATCGCCCAAGGAGATGACCTTGGGCTCTCTGATACCACTTATGATACGAATTACGTAAGTAATACGTATAAAACACAACGGAAGATTAACACGTTTACAATATGGATCGAAATTACAAAGGTGATGGACGAATTTTATGTGGGATTCGGCCGTGATGAGTAAGATGTACGGAGTTTGTTGTGTTTTTATCGAACTAGACCTATAACTCGATAAAAGGGTAATCGCTTCCCAAGACCTGTTGAGAATTGATTAAAGTTAAAATCTCGAAACTCGTCGAAACAGTAACTAAGGTTTGTCGAACTCGTTCAACGTATATTTCAAAGGAAATACAAAGTTTATTATGATTCTCGATGATTTACAAGTACAACGAACACTACTATATATAGTAGTTTACAACCGTACGAAAATACAACAAAACGAAAAAAAGGAAACTTCCTAACACATCATTTCGGCCGAAAATCACAAGAAGATACCAAGCAATCTTGGTCTTTATTTCATGATGGTGACATGAGAGATTCTTGATGAAAGTCTTCACAAATCTTTCCTTTTTGCAAGCATCCAAATCGGCCGATCCTTAACAAGATATGGGAGATAATGACATGAAGAAGAAAGTCTTCCCTCTATCTTCATGCTTCGGCCGTATGTGTACATGGTGGGGAAGGAGAAGATAACTTCATTATCTTGTCAAGATATGAAGTCCAAACATGTCCCTTTCAAGCATGATATGGCCGATCCATCATGCTTTCGGACCGATCCCGTCGTCGAATTCTACGTTACTCCGATTCCGATTAACAACGTAACTCCAATCCGTTTAACATTTTCTCCTAAGTATAACGATGCATGGCCATGCGAATTTGCATCATCATGGATGTCGATTTTTATCGGAGTTTCTTCGACTGGAATATTAGATATCGTATCATTTACCTCATTGATTACGGGGTAAAGCGAAGATAAAATCCATGGATACATCTTTCCACGGTCTTTCTGGAACCGGTAGAGGCATATACGATCCCGGTTTGAACGAACTCTTCGAGATGTGACATGTTACGCATTTACTTAAAACATTGTAAACGTCTTTTAGCATTTTAGGCCAAAAGAAATGTTCTTTTAGTACTTCTAATATTTTAGCCGTGCCAAAATGTCCTGCTAAACCTCCTCCGTGAGCCTCCCGGACCAATAATTCCCGAACCGCCTGTTTTGGAACACATAGCCTATTCCCTTTAAATAGGAAATCATCTTGTAACATGAACTCCCCGAACGGACCATATTTGAAACTAGTAAAAATTTCTCCAAAATCCGCATCATTTTCATAACACTCTTTCAACATTTCGAAACCAAGTAACCGAACCTCCGGAGTAGAAAGTAAAGCATACCTTCTAGATAACGCATCTGCAATGACATTGCTTTTACCGTCTTTGTACTTGGATGAAAAGTGAAATGATTGTAGGAATTCCACCCACTTGGCATGCCTCGGACTCAGTTTATATTGTCCGTTAATGTACTTCAATGATTCGTGGTCCGAGTGTAGAATAAAATATTTCGTCCGTAGGTAATGACTCCAATGATCAAGGGCCCGTACGATAGCTGATACGAATTATCCTGGAGAGGTGGATACGTATCGGTCGGAGTATATGTAAGTGTATGATAGCGGAAGGCTTTTTATGAGTAGGGTGTTTTTTTGGATGTATTTTGTGGGAGTAATATCGAATATGACGATGAAAATTCGAACAAATGGAAAATGGAAGTAATATCGGGAAAGGTGATAATATCGATCAAGAAGACTTGAACGATTAAGAACAAGGGTTTATCGAATTAGACCTATAACTCGATAAGGTGATTTCTTCCCAAGACCTATTGAGAATCAATTGGATTAATACTCGAAAACGCGTCGAATAAAAATCAAGTTTCGGTAAAAATCATTTACCAAGGATAGAAAACACAAAGTGTATTCTTATACTTCAACATTCATCATACAATATTATTACAAGGCTAATCAATGACTACTTATAGGAGGTGAAGCCTTCTTACAACTAAGGAATCTAAAACAACAAGATCACATGATCTTTGAAATGAAAAACAAAAACCAAGTAAAGAAATCAAAAGCAAGATCAAATGATCTTGAAAAGGAAGACAAGAATCAAAATAAAACTATAAAAATAACAACATCAAATAATAGGGGGATAAAGAAAGGAAAAGGAGACAAAAACAACACACAAGGTGTATAAACAAAAAGGGGCTGGCTGCCGGACACGGGCCGTGTCGATGGACACGGTCGCGGCGCATTATGGACGGATGCAGCAGGACTCGACCGTGTTCGGCTGACACGGTCGGGCTGGTCGGCAGACTTTCGATGCTTTCCGGAAGAGTAGGACACGGCCGTGTCTCGGGACACGGTCGAGTCCGGCGGCAGTTCGTTCGGCCAATTCCGGAAGGTTGCGACACGGGCGTGTCCTGGGACACGGTCGAGCTCGGCAGCTTGGTCCTTTTACGTATTGTGTCCGTTTTCTCGCCTAAAAATGTCGTCGTACGTGCATGACGCGTTGTAAGGCTATTTATGTCAATCCTTGCTTCGTTTTCTTTATTCGGACTAGTCAATTTCCGTATCATCTCCTCCCCCTTTAAAAGAGATTCGTCCTCGAATCTAAAGTCCAAGGACGGTTGGTATTCCGGATAGGGTTGTGCTCCTCCCGGGTTGAAGATGTAATTTTCGTCGGATGTGTTGACGTTTGCTTGAGATTGCATTTTTAAAAGATCAACCTGCAAAATAAAAACAAACGACGTATCTAGGTGTCTACCATTTCCCTTAACGGAATCCCCCAAAAAAGATTTGTGGTTTAACGGAATAATTTCCATTGCCGGCGTCATGTGGGCACAAATCTTGTCCTCATTCCTTTCATCAATGAGTTCGTCTTTTACTGTTTTCCAGTCACATATAGCCACATAGCTTTTACGTTGGTCGGTGTCGGGAACCAGATCAATGAGAACAATTGGATTGGGATCCTCCAATTTTTTAACAATAATAGGAATAACCTCATAGAAATTTTGGGGAACAATCGCCTTGTCCTCAATCTCTTCATCTTCTGTAGCTTGGGGAACGGACGGTTGTGTAGAACTAAAAAGTATACTTGTGAGTTCCTCACTCGTTAACTCGTCCTGATGCTCCAAATCATTTGAAACCGATTTGGTTTCTAAAGTACGAAGAACTAAGTCTGTATCATAATCGGGAGCATCGTAAACTACACATTCTTCTTCTACTTCGTCCTCTATATCAAACTTGAGAATGTCGCCTAGCCTTTCTTGTTCTTCCTCGGCTATTAACTCGTCTCGGGTTGCAAGAGTCGGGCAAACATCTTGCACATGATCGAACCCTTGGCCAATGAAACAACTCACCTCCAGCAAACTCGTCTCATTAGGCAAGTCGAGAGCTTTAGAAACCGAGTTGGGGGCTGATGTTGTTACGATTTTGAGAGCCGAACTCAAGCCGAAAGGTACGTATCTCTTGCGAGGTTTTCTTGTCAACGACTCCCACGAACGGATCTTGTTTTTTCCAGCACGAGTCCTTTGTTTCTTCTTTAATTCGAACCAAACTGAAGCGCCTTTAACCAACTTGATAATTGCATATTTGCAACGCTCCTCATCGTTAAGACCTTTAAACTCGAACAAGCGATCCATCTTACGTTCCCATTCCAAATAAATTTTGGGATCGGTACCTCTAACGAACTTCGGAAGTTCGTTCAACTCGAACTCGTTAGTATGGCGTGGGGAACACAGGCCTTCTCCTCCTCATCGAGGTTGATACGAATTACGTATATAATTGTACGTAAAACATATAAAATACAACAGAAGATTATCACGGCTTTTACAAGTATCAAAGTAACGATAAAAATAAAAGGTGGTGGCCGAAATTATATAGTTTTCGGCCGTGAGGTAGGATAGTGTATGGATTTGAATGTGTTTTATCGAATTAGACCTATAACTCGATAAAGATAATCTCTCCTCAAGACCTATTGAGAATTGATCAAGTTAAAATTCGAGACGCGTCGAAATAATAACCAAGGTTTTGTTGAACTCGTTCAACGTATATTTCAAGAGAAATACAATATTTTATAAATTTCAAGATGCTTACAACAAGTGGAGGATGAGGCTTTATATAGCCATTTACAACTCCTAACCAAGCCAAACAACATCACACAAAATCAAACTAAAAGACAAGCAATTATTAAACTAAGACATCAAGACTTTTAAAAAAATAAAAACAACACATGCTTGGTTTCTTTGAGTTCGGCCGTGGGTATCATGAAGTGGAGAAGGTCACCATCTATCTTATGTGATAAGTCTTTGACAAAGACTTTGAACAAGAAAGCAACATCTTGTAGTCTTCCTCCCATGTGTTTCGGCCGAAGTGATAAGGTGGAGGGAAATCAAATCTCAAGTGTTGATATGGTGGACTTTGAAAATGGACACAAATGTTGAAAGTAGTGGGGACAAAATCCTTCAAGGATGCATGTCACAATCGGCCAAAATCTTCCCTATATGGCCGATTTTGTATGCATGAACTGATACGAATTACGTATGTAAGTGTACGTAAAACGTATAAAATACAACGGAAGATTATCACGGTCTTATGATACGAATTCTCTCTCGGTACAGCAGAAGACTCTTTCACGTACGGTAGCGAACAAGATTTCACCGAAATGAAGCAAGCCGCTCTGGCCGATTCGAACAAAGACAACTCGTCGATATAGCACTTCCGAACAGCAAGACTCGCTCGATCTGATAATTTCGAGCAACAGACTCGCTCGATACAAAGAACTCGTCTGACAAAATAAAAGGTGGTGGCCGAAATTGATACGGTTTTCGGCCGGGATGTAGGATAGTGTATGGGTTTGAATGTGTTTTACCGAATTAGACCTATAACTCGATAAAAATAATCTCTCCTCAAGACCTATTGAGAATTGATCAAGTTAAAATTCGAGACGCGTCGAAATAATAACCAAGGTTTTGTTGAACTCGTTCAACGTATATTTCAAGAGAAATACAATGTTTTATAAATTTCAAGATGATTACAAATACAACAAGTACTACTATATATAGTAGTTTCCAACTATAAGAAAATACAACAAAACAAGAAAATGAAGCTTCCTATCTTGTTACCATTCGGCCGAAATATCCAAGTAGATACCAAGCCTCTTGGTTTTATTAGGTGATTATGACATGATACAATCTTTGATGAATCTTGGACTTATTATGGTGATGGTGACATGAGGAAGATATTTGATGAAAGTCTTCATCAAATCTTATGCTTGGGCCGATTTTGTAGTGAGGTGGGGAAGGAGAAATATCTTCATGCATCTTGACAAATCATGAGTCCCTTTCAAGCATGATATGGCCGAATTTTCATGCTTTCGGACCGATTCCGTCGTCGAGTTTTACGTTACTCCGGTTCCGATTAACAACGTAACTCCAATCCGCGTGTTCTTTTCTCCCAAGTATAATGATGCATGACCATGCGAATTTGTATCGTCGTGGATGTCGATTTTTATTGGAGCTTCTTCGATTGGAATATTAGGTATCGTATCATTCCCTCCTTCTTTGAAAGGAATTGACCTCAATTCCGTAATGCCATCGTCGTCAAGGTAAGGCGAGAGATCACCTACGTTGAATGTCGCGTGTACTCGTGTCGCCGGAAGTTCTACTTTGTAGGCGTTGTCGTTCACTTTTCCCACAATTTTGTACGGCCCTTCGGCTCTCGGCATTAATTTGTTCTTGCGTTTGCTTGGGAATCGTTCTTTTCTCAAATGTATCCAAACTAAGTCGCCAACATCAAATAATCTCGCTTTTTTATTTTTGTTCGACTTCCGTTTGTAAATTTCATTCACTTCTTTAATCCGCTCTCGTACCTTTTCATGTAACTTCATCATTGACTTGAGTTTTGATTCTGCGTCTTTGTGAACCAATTCGTCGCTCGGCAATGGAATCAAATCCAATGGCATGTGCGGATTTATTCCGTATACTACTTCAAAAGGTGAATGAGCCGTGGCGAAGCCGGGTGATCGGTTGTATGCGAATTCCGCATGTGCAAGTTTAACGTCCCAATCCTTTTGTGTTTTATTCACCGATCCTCGCAATAATGCTCCCAAGGCTCGATTAGTCACCTCGGTCTGTCCATCGGTTAGTGGGTGATGTGAAGTACTGAATAGGAGTTTAGTACCCACTTTTCTCCATAAAGTATTCCAGAAGTAACTCAGAAATTTAGAATCTCGATCCGACACGATAGTTTTTGGAACTCCGTGTAAACGAACTACTTCCCGGAAGTACAAGTCCGCCACATTGCTTGCATCATCGGTTTTGTGGCATGCTATAAAGTGAGCCATTTTCGAAAAACGGTCGACGACCACCATGATCGAGTCTTTGCCTCGTTGAGTACGAGGTAAAGCCACAATAAAATCCATCGAGACATCCTCCCATGGTCGTAGCAGTATTGGCAACGACATGTATGTACTTGGCTTGAACGAACTTTTCATCATGTGACAAGTGACGCATTTACTCACGATTGTGCTTACGTCACCATACATCTTTGGCCAAAAGAAATGCTCTTTTAGCACCTCTACGGTCTTAGCCGAGCCGAAATGACCGGCTAGTCCTCCTCCGTGCGCCTCCCGAACTAGCAATTCCCGAATTATATGTCTCGGCACACATAATTTATTTCCCTTGAAAAGAAAGCCATCCTGTAAAACAAATTCTTAAATGCAGGCCCGTTTTACAACGGGTAAAAATTTCCCAGTCCAAATCGTCCGTAATGATCCTTCAAAGTCTCGAACCCCAACAAACGAACATCTAGAATCGACAGTAAGGCATACCGTCTTGATAGTGCATCCGCCACTATATTACTTTTCCCGTCTTTGTACTTGGATGAAAAGTGAAAAGATTGTAAAAATTCCACCCATTTTGCATGTCTCGGACTTAGCTTGCTTTGCCCGTTGATTTATTTCAACGACTCGTGATCCGAATGTAACACGAAATGTTTCGAACGTAAATAGTGACTCCAATGATCGAGTGCTCTTACGATAGCATAGAACTCCTTGTCGTAAGTACAATAATTAACTCGGGCGCCACTTAATTTCTCCGAAAAATAGGCGATGGGGCGGCCTCTTTGAATAAGTACGGCCCCGATTCCAACTCCGCTAGCGTCGCATTCCACCTCAAATGGTTGTGAAAAATCGGGTAACGTCAAAATCGGCGCTTCACATAAGTTTCCCTTTAATTTTTCAAAAGCCTTTTGGGCCGCCTCGTTCCATGCAAAGGTTCCTTTTTTAAGACACTCCGTGATCGGACTGGCGATGGTGCTAAAATCCCGGATGGATCGTCGGTAAAAAGAAGCTAGGCCATGAAATGATCGTACCTCCGTGATTGTTTTTGGTATCGGCCAAGACTTGATGGCCGCGATCTTCTCTTGGTCCACCGACACTCCTTCTTTAGAAACGACATAGCCGAGAAAGACAAGACTCTCGACTAGGAAAGTACACTTCTCCCGCTTTCCATAAAGTTTCTGTTCCCTTAGAGTTTCAAACACGTGTCGCAAATGTTCGAGATGCTCCTCTAAGGATCGACTGTAGATCAAAATGTCGTCTAAGTATACGACAACAAACTTTCCCAAGAAAGGTTTGAGAACCTCGTTCATCAACCTCATAAAAGTGCTCGGGGCATTAGTGAGGCCGAATGGCATCACCACCCATTCGTAAAGTCCATTCTTTGTTTTAAATGCCGTCTTCCATTCGTCTCCCTCTCGCATGCGGATTTGATGGTATCCGCTCCGCAAATCAACTTTTGAAAATATAACCGAGCCATGTTGATACGGAATCATTTGATATGAACGAAGGAGACGAAGTAAGGATCGATATAAATGACCTTACTACACGCCATGCACGGGCTACTACGTATTTAGGCGAGAAAACGGACATAAGACGTGGAGTCTCGGTCTCAGCCGTTTCATATAACACGGCCCGTGTCATGCTATGCCGGAAGGTCGACAATCGACCGGAAAATGGACGAACTGCCGGAAAAACCACCACCGGCCGGAAAATTCACCACCTACCGGAACTGGCCGATCACTGCCGACCACCACCTGCCGGGCCAGCCGATCATTACTGCTAGGCCGGCGATCAACGCTGAAGCGAATCCGGCCGTGTCATCCGACACGGCCGTGCCGAGGTGTCTGGATAATGAAATCTCGCCGACCGAACCCGGCCGTGTCGTCAGACACGGCCGTCTTAAACCGACCGGCCGTGCCGGGCGACACGGCCGAGTCACACTCTTCCGGATAGTGCAATTCCATTGTCCGACCAACCCGACCATGCCCGGGCGACACGATCGAGTCCTGCCGGCCGGATGCGCGCGCGACCGTGCCGATCGGCACGGGCCGTGTCAGCAGAACCGACAAATGCCATTATTGCTGATTTTTTTTATTTTTTGTTGTTTTTCTTCCCCTCACATGTCATTATTAGACTTGCATGTTATGTGGGGTGTCTTATATTCATTTTGTTGTGTGATTCCCCCTCCCTTTGATTTGATTCCCTTGTATTTTATCTTGTGTTTTGTTTTTCATTTCAAGATCATGTGATCTTGTTTGATTCCTTAGTTGCTAAGAAGACTACCATGCTATAAGTAGTCTTGTTGATGCTTTCATTTTGGATATTGTATGTTGAAGAAATAAGAATACACTTGTGTTTTCTGGGTGAATGCTTTTCATCGAAACCTTGGTTATAATTCGACGCGTTTTCGAGTTTTAATCGAATCGATTCTCAATAGGTCTTGAGAAAAGATTATCTTATCAAACTATAGGTCTAGTTTGATAAATCATTCATATTGTTCTTGTTTATGTAAGCCGAATTGTCCTACTTTCGGTTATATCTTACGAGTGTTACACATATACGAGTGTTGTGAGGTAACAAAATATATCCATTTGCATTTTCCGGCGAATTTACGTTCATCTTATTACGTAATTCGTATCATTAGTGGCATCGGAGCCCAAGGCTATTTCCTTGGCAATTTTATTGAAGATTTCTTGTTCAAAACTATCTCTTGATTCTTGTTATGGATTTCTCCGATCCCGATTTCTTGATGAAACTCCGGGACGCACTAAGCGGTCTACCGGAACCACGTATGCAAGCAAGACGCGGGGATGACGCACGTCAAATACACCATGCGGATGAGTTTAAAGTAAACGAACTTCCGGAGTTCGTTGGAGGTACCGATCCCGAAGCTTATTTGGAGTGGGAACGGAAAATTGAACGCATGTTCGAATTCAAAGACCTTAACGACGAGAAACGTTGCAAATATGCAATTCTCAAGTTAGGGAAGGGTGCTTCTCTTTGGTTCGAAGGAGTAAAGACGCGAAGAACTCGGGAGGGAAAAGCAAAAATCCGTTTGTGGGATTCTTTAAAAAGAAAACTTCATAAGAGGTATGTGCCATCATCACACCGGTTAACTTTATACCGGAAGATTGCCGACTTCATGCAAGGCAAACTAAGTGTCGGTGAATATATTGAAGAGTTCGAAAGTTTGGTCTTGATGGGAGAACTAGAAGAAAACGAAGAACAAAAGATGTCCCGTTTTTTACGTGGCTTAAATAAAAACATAGCCAACACGGTGGAGTTATATCCATATGAAGATTTCGATACTTTATGTGGACTATGCATAAAGATAGAAGCCCAAAATAAATTGAAGTTTTCAAGACCCGAATTTCCTTCCAAATTCGGGAATCCAAGTGCCGGTTCGAGTTCGGGTGCTAAAAGCACCACACCAAGTCATGTCCCTGTCACGGCACCTAAGACTCCCTACGTACCCAAAGAAACAAGTTTGGCGAAGGTACGATGTTTCAAGTGTCAAGGATTCGGACATTACCAAAATGCATGTCCGAACAAACGGGTGGTGACACTAAGAGAAGCTCTTAGGTCGAGACGAACTTTTGGTCGAGGACGAGAAGGAAGGCCTTGGTGACGTATTTAACATGGAGGCCGAGGAAGAAAATGAGGATTGCGAGACTTATGACGCTCCGGAATATGATACTACTCTAGTGCTTCGAGCACTACATACCAAAATCGTTCCAAGTGATACGGAGCAAAGAGACCAAATCTTTCATTCCAAATGCAAAGTCGGAGAAAAGTGGTGTAGCTTGATAATAGACGGAGGGAGTTGCACAAATGTAGCATCAAACGAGATGGTCACCAAGCTCGGGCTAACTACTACGGCTCACCCGAGACCGTATGCTTTACATTGGCTCGATGATGGAAGCAAAGTGAAGGTGATGAGACAAGTACGGGTCAACTTAACCATGGGATCATATGGAGACGATGTGTTATGTGACGTACTCCCGATGGACGCATGCCACGTACTTTTGGGACGACCATGGATGTTCGACCGAGATGTTTTGCATCGAGGAAGGAGTAACGAATATGAATTACGAGACAAAGGCAAGAAGATTGTGCTTAAACCGATGGCACCCCAAGCCATTCGATCGATGAGTTCTAATCAAATGGAGAAACCAAAGCTTAACATGTTTGCTAGTGAGAAAGAGGTGAGACACGCTATTGACGATGGCGAGCGTGTGTATTTATTGATGATTAAAGAAACACGAGATGTTGACGTGATTGTGCAAGGCAAGAGAGATATCGATACCTTGCTAGAAGAATTTGCGGATGTCTTCCCGGAAGACTTACCGCCGGGTTTGCCACCCTTACGTGGGATTGAACACCAAGTCGACCTTGTACCGGGTGCATCACTCCCTAACAAGGCCGCCTATCGATGTAACCCCGAGGAGACAAAGGAGTTGCAAAAGCAAATCGAGGAACTAATGAACCGCGGGTACGTTCGAGAAAGTTTGAGCCCTTGTGCGGTTCCGGTTTTACTTGTTCCAAAGAAGGATGGGTCATGGCGGATGTGTATAGATAGTAGAGCCGTGAACAACATAACCATCAAATATCGGTTCCCAATTCCGAGACTTGATGATATGTTGGACGAGTTGCATGGTTCGGTGATTTTTTCGAAGGTTGATTTGAGGAGCGGCTATCATCAAATTCGCATGCGGGAAGGAGATGAATGGAAAACGGCTTTCAAGACAAAACATGGATTATATGAATGGCTCGTCATGCCCTTTGGCCTTACAAATGCGCCAAGTACTTTCATGCGATTAATGAATGAGGTACTTAAGCCATTTTTGGGAAAATTTGTCGTCGTATACTTGGACGACATCTTAATTTATAGTCGATCATTGCAAGAGCATACCGGGCACTTGAGGAAAGTCTTTGAGATCCTTAGGGATCAAAAACTTTATGGGAAAAAGGAGAAGTGTTCGTTTCTAGTCGAGAGTGTAGCCTTTCTTAGCTACATCGTTTCTAAAGAAGGAGTGTCGGTTGATCAAACCAAGATCGAGGCGATTAAATCTTGGCCTACGCCTAAAACCATCACGGAAGTCCGATCCTTTCACGGACTTGCTTCATTTTATCGGAGGTTCATACGAGACTTTAGTACCATTTCTAGTCCGATAACGGAATGCTTGAAAAAGGGACCGTTTATGTGGAGCAGGGCTGCCCAAGGGCGTTTGAAAAATTGAAGGCGAAAATGTGTGAAGCACCTATCTTGGCTTTACCCGACTTTTCACAACCTTTCGAGGTAGAATGTGACGCAAGTGGAGTGGGTATTGGGGCGGTCCTCGTCGAGGAGGCGACCAATTGCCTACTTTTCGGAGAAATTGGGTGGGGCTCGACTCAACTATTGTACTTATGACAAGGAGTTCTATGCCATTGTGAGAGCTCTTGATCATTGGAGCCATTACCTTCGGCCGAAACATTTCATCCTACATTCGGATCATGAGTCCTTGAAATATATCAACGGCCAACTAAAGTTGAGTCCGAGACATGCTAAATGGGTGGAATTCTTGCAATCATTCCACTTTTCATCGAAGTACAAAGATGGCAGGAGCAACGTCGTGGCGGATGCTTTGTCTAGACGGTATGCCTTGCTCTCTACTCTTGACATTCAGTTGCTTGGGTTCGAAGCATTGAAGGAGTATTATGATGGGGATGTGGATTTTGGTGAGGTTTTCATTCGGTGTAAATCCGGTCCATTTGGAGAGTTTACGTTGCAAGAAGGATTCCTTTTCAAAGGGAATCGCCTATGTTTACCCAAACACCCGATTCGGGAATTATTAGTTCGGGAAGCTCACGGTGGAGGCTTGGCCGGCCATTTTGGTTCGGCCAAAACGTTGGAGGTCCTTAAAGAGCATTTTCATTGGCCGAAGATGCAAGTGAATGTACACGACATAATTAATAAGTGTGTGACATGCCATATTACTAAAAGCTCATTCAAACCGGGAGCATACATGCCTTTGCCGATTCCGGAAAGACCGTGGGAAGATGTCTCAATGGATTTTATTGTTGCTTTGCCTCGTACTCAATGAGGGAGAGATGCTATTATGGTTGTCGTAGACCGATTTTCGAAGATGGCTCACTTTGTGGCTTGCCACAAGACAGACGACGCGAGTAACGTCGCCGATTTGTATTTCCGAGAAATCGTACGATTGCATGGGGTTCCAAAAACGATTGTTTCGGATCGGGACTCAAAATTCCTTAGTTATTTTTGGAACACCTTGTGGAGAAAGGTGGGAACCAAACTACTATTTAGCACGTCACATCATCCACAAACGGACGGTCAAACCGAAGTGACCAATCGAACGTTGGGCGCATTACTACGTGGTCTTGTGAGCAAGACCCAGAAGGATTGGGACTTAAAACTTGCACATGCGGAGTTCGCTTATAATCGTTCTCCTACTCATGCCACGGCACACTCTCCGTTCGAAGTAGTTTACGGACTAAACCCGTACATGCCGTTAGATCTAATTCCATTGCCAAGTGACGAGTTAGTGCACAAGGATGCGGAATCAAAATTGAAATTGATGATGAAATTACACGAGCAAGTACGTAATCGAATCAAGGAAATAAACGAGGCTTACAAAAGAAAGTCGAACAAACAAAGAAGGCCGAGATTGTTCGAAGTTGGTGATTTGGTTTGGTTGCATTTAAGAAAAGAGCGATTTCCAAATAAACGTAAGAACAAATTAATGCCACGAGCGGAGGGACCGTTTAAAGTAATCGCGAAAGTGAACGACAACGCTTACAAATTAGAACTTCCGGGAGATTATGGGATTCATGCAACCTTTAATGTTGGGGACCTCTCACCTTACATCGATGATGATGGAATTTCGGAATTGAGGACAATTCCTTTTAAAGGAGGAGGAGATGATACGGAATCATTTGATATGAACGAAGGAGACGAAGTAAGGATCGATATAAATGACCTTACTACACGCCATGCACGGGCTACTACGTATTTAGGCGAGAAAACTGACATAAGACGTGGAGTCTCGGTCTCAGCCGTGTCATATAACACGCCCCGTGTCATGCTATGCCGGAAGGTCGACAATCGACCAGAAAATGGACGAACTGCCGGAAAAATCACCACCGGCCGGAAAATTCACCACCTGCCGGGCGCCGATCACCGCCGACCACCACTGCCGGCCCGCCGATCATTACTGCAGGCGGCCGATCAACTGCCGGCCGAATCCGGCCGTGTCATCCGACACGGACCGTGCGAGGTGTCTGGATAATGAAATCTCATTGCCCGACCGAACCGACCGTGTCGTCCGAGCCACGGCCGTCTGCACAACCGGCCGTGCAGGCGACACGGCCGAGTCACACTCTTCCGGATAGTGCAATTCCATTGTCAGACCAACCCGACCGTGCGAGGCGACACGGTCGAGTCCCTGCCGGCCAGATGCGCGCCGCGACCGTGCCGATCGGCACGGCCGTGTCCGGCAGACCGGAAATGCCATTATTGCTGATTTTTTTATTTTTGTTGTTTTTCTTCCCCTCACATGTCATGATTAGACTTGCATGTTATGTGGGGTGTCTTATATTCATTTTGTTGTGTGATTCCCCCTCCCTTTGATTTGATTCCCTTGTATTTTATCTTGTGTTTTGTTTTTCATTTCAAGATCATGTGATCTTGTTTGATTCCTTAGTTGCTAAGAAGACTACCATGCTATAAGTAGTCTTGTTGATGCTTTCATTTTGGATATTGTATGTTGAAGAAATAAGAATACACTTGTGTTTTCTTGGTGAATGCTTTTCATCGAAACCTTGGTTATAATTCGACGCGTTTTCGAGTTTTAATCGAATCGATTCTCAATAGGTCTTGAGAAAAGATTATCTTATCAAACTATAGGTCTAGTTTGATAAATTATTCATATTGTTCTTGTTTATGTAATCCGAATTGCCCTACTTTCGGTTATATCTTACGAGTGTTACACATATACGAGTGTTGTGAGGTAACAAAATATATCCGCTGCATTTTCCGGCGAATTTACGTTCATCTTATTACGTAATTCGTATCACATGTAACTCGTCTAACATGTCGTCTAGTCTCGGAATGGGGAACCGATACTTGACGGTGATGTTATTTACGGCTCTTCTGTCAATACACATTCGCCATGATCTATCTTTTTTTGGTACAAGTAGGACTGGAACCGCACACGGGCTTAAACTTTCTCGGACATATCCGTGACTCATGAGTTCATCAATTTGACGTTGTAGTTCTTTGGTTTCTTCGGGATTACAACGATACGCCGCTTTGTTCGGTAATGGGACTCCTGGTACAAGATCAATTTGGTGTTCGATTCCGCGGATAGGTGGTAATCCCACCGGCAAATCTTCGGGAAATACATCCGCGAACTCGTGTAACAGTGTATCTATCTCTCCTTCGTGGTGTGATTTGGTAGCAAGGTTTCGGAATTCTTTGATCATCATTAAATAAACACGTTCGCCATCGTCAATGGCGTGTTCGACTTCTTTCTCGTTGGCAAGCATCGTAAGTTTCGGTCCTTCGATTTTTTTTGAACTCATCGTTCGGATAGCTTGAGGTGACATAGGTTTAAGAACAATTTTTTTACCTTTGTCACGTAACTCATACTCGTTACTCCTCCCTCGATGTAGTACGTCCCGATCAAATAACCAAGGTCTTCCCAATAATACGTGACATGCGTCCATCGGTAGTACATCGCATGTAATATCATCGCCATACGAACCCATGGTGAGTCCGACCTTCACTTGTCTTGAAACTTTCACCTTATTTCCATCATCGAGCCAATGGAGTGCATACGGTTTTGGATGAGCCGTGGTGATTAATCCGAGCTTTGAGACCATCTCGCTTGATGCCACGTTTGTACAACTTCCACCGTCAATGATCAAGCTACACCATTTCTCTCGACCACGACACTTCGTGTGAAAGATTTGGTCTCGTTGTTCTCGTCACTCGGCCGCATTCGTTTGTAACATGCGAAGGGCGAGGTTCGTGTCATAGTTCGGGGCATCGTATGCCTCGCATTCTTCTTTTTCTTCGTCGACTTCCAAGTTAAAGACGTCTCCAATTCTTTCTTCTTCGGCTAGTAATTCTTCTCGACGGCTATGGCTTCTCGTAGCGTCACAATTCTCCGATTTGGACAAGCGCTTTGATAGTGTCCAAATCCTTGACATTTGAAACACCGGACTTTAGATAGGCTTGTTTCTTTTGGGGTGATAGGAGTTTTTGGAATGGTAGTAACGGGTGGACTTGTGGTGACAGTTTTTGGAAAAGAGCTAGAACTCGCGCCAAAGTTGGTATTTCCGTATTTAGATGGGAATTCGGGTTTAGAAAGTTTTGTCTTGTTTTGATTTTCCAGCTTTATGCAAAGTCCGCATAAAGTATCAAAGTCGGAATAGGGGTAGAGTTCCACGGAATTAGCAATATTTTTATTCAAACCTCGTAGGAAATGGGACATCCGTAATTCTTCGCTTTCTTCAAGTTCTCCCATCAAGGATAAGTTTTCAAATTCCTCGATGTACTCCTCGACACTTAGCTTTCCTTGCGTGAGGTCAGAAATTTTTCGATACAAGCTTAACTTGTGTGTAGCCGGGACATATCTTTTTCGTAGTTTCTTTTTTAGAGAATCCCACGAACGTATCTTCTCTTTTCCGGCACGAACTCTTTGTGTCTTCATTCGCTCAAACCAAAGGGAAGCTCCCTTTCCAAGTTTGAGAATCGAATACTTGCAACGTACCTCGTCATTGAGATCCTTGAACTCAAACATTTGTTCAATTTTCCTTTCCCACTCCAAATAAACCTCGGGATCGGTGCCGCCTACGAACTCCGGAAGTTCGCTTGTCTTGTATTCATCAGCATGTCGTGGTGCATGCATGGTGTCGTATCCTCGTCGTGCATGGATTCTGGGCTCCGGTAAGCCGCAAAGAACGTCACGTAGTTGTGCTACTTCTTCATCGGTGAATGCCATCTTCTTGAGTAACGTCGAGAACCGTGAGACAAATGGCTCCGATACCACTTATGATACGAATTACGTATGTAAGTGTACGTAAAACGTATAAAATACAACGGAAGATTATCACGGTCTTATGATACGAATTCTCTCTCGGTACAGCAGAAGACTCTTTCACGTACGGTAGCGAACAGTACTCAGCCGAAATGAAGCAAGCCGCTCTGGCCGATTCGAGCAATGACAACTCGTCGGTATAGCACTTCCGAGCAAAGAAGACTCGCTCGTCTGATAATTTGAGCAATGGGACTCGCTCGTCTGACAACTCGTTGATACTGACAAAATAAAGGTGGTGGCCGAAATTGATACGGTTTTCGTAGGGATGTAGGATAGTGTATGGGTTTGAATGTGTTTTACCGAATTAGACCTATAACTCGATAAAAATAATCTCTCCTCAAGACCTATTGAGAATTGATCAAGTTAAAATTCGAGACGCGTCGAAATAATAACCAAGGTTTTGTTGAACTCGTTCAACGTATATTTCAAGAGAAATACAATGTTTTATAAATTTCAAGATGATTACAAATATAACAAGTACTACTATATATAGTAGTTTCCAACTATAAGAAAATACAACAAAACAAGAAAATGAAGCTTCCTATCTTGTTACCATTCGGCCGAAATATCCAAGGAGTAGATACCAAGCCTCTTGGTTTTATTAGGTGATTATGACATGATACAATCTTTGATGAATCTTGGACTTATTATGGTGATGGTGACATGAGGAAGATATTTGATGAAAGTCTTCATCAAATCTTATGCTTGGGCCGATTTTGTAGTGAGGTGGGGAAGGAGAAATATCTTCATGCATCTTGACAAATCATGAGTCCCTTTCAAGCATGATATGGCCGAATTTTCATGCTTTCGGACCGATTCCGCTGCCGAGTTTTACGTTACTCGGCCCGATTAACAACGTAACTCCAATCCGCGTGTTCTTTTCTCCCAAGTATAATGATGCATGACCATGCGAATTTGTATCGTCGTGGATGTCGATTTTTATTGGAGCTTCTTCGATTGGAATATTAGGTATCGTATCATGAACATGCATACGTGTGCATGTTTTGATACGTCTAAGTTATCCCGGTTCCGATTATTAAGATCGTTCCCATTTCCGCGGATGTTTTTTCACCGAAGTACGTAGGTGCATGTGCATGCAACTTGGTATCGTCACCTATGTTGATTCTTACTTCGTTTGGAGATGTCGTAATCGCATCAAGTTCAAAGGTGGGGACAAAATCTCTCCCATGTGATACTTGACAAGGACAATAAAAATCAAGCTTCCATCCACTTGGTTTGGCCGAATTATTGAAGTGTGGAGGGACCCAAGCATTGTAGTGGACTTTAAAAATGAAGTCTTGAAACTAGAAGAGACAAAAATCTTCATGATCTTGGACCAAATATGATGCTGTCGGTTTTGTTATTTCTGGGATCCAATGGGTCCGAATTTGGTCCTATGGTCTCATAAGATTTGTAGCTCTCTCTCTTAGCTTTCCATGGCCACTTGAATCACCTGAATCGGATTTCGGACGAGAAAGTTATGGGCAAAATACTAAAACTGCTACGAAGTCGTCGTGCATGCGAGAATTGGTAATTTGTCCATGTATTTTGCATGAGGATTTTATGTATGCCTGCGACTCAATCAAGCTTGGTCGGATAATCTTCTTTTTGTATTTGATGATGTTGACCGATTCGTATCATACCCTCCCCCTTTCAAAGGATTTGACCTCAAATCCAGATTTTGAACTTTTTTTTTTTTGTGATGTAAGACTTGACATGTAGTTCATTGGATGCTCGGTCTTAATCACATCATTCCCTTCTTTTTCAAGAAGATTCATTCTTGATTCTAATGCCCGAAAGAAGGGTTGATACTCCGGATATGGTTGCACTCCTCCCGGTTTGAAGATGTAATTCGTCCATAATGTTGACTTTAACTTGTGATTGTGTATCCAAAAGGACAACATGCAAAATGGAAACAAACGACATACCTAAGAGTCTTCCATTCCCCTTAATGGAATCCCGAAAAGATGATTTATGGTTTAACGGAGTAATTTCCAACTCATGTGCTAAGTGAACACAAATCGCGTCCTCACTCCCTTCAATAATGAATTCGTCCCTTACTATATTCCGATTATACGCAGCCACGCTGCTTTCACGTTGGTCGGTGTCAAGAACTGGTTCAACAAGAACAAATAGATTAGGATCCTCCAGTTCTTTGACAATAATTGAAACAACCTTGTGTGGAATATAACAAGGCGGTCTTTGTTCGATTAGTTCGCTTTGCACAACCACGCCATTATCTCGGGTCTCCTTAAGCACCCGTATGTGTTCATGCTCACCTTCAAAAATGGGAAGCTCGAGATCAATTATGGGCTCCTCTTTGTCTGATTCTGTATCAAATATTGGCGGTCCATCATAACCCGATCCACTTTCCATTTTAATATTATCGGTCTCCTTGAATAATGTCTCATCAAAATTTAACCCACTAAGCTCATTTCGTACCACAACAAAGTCATACGACCCACTTTGCTGGCAGCTCGACACCAACCATCGTCTTCTTTGTCATCAAAAAATGCCGCAGGAAATTCTGTCATATCAAAGTCGTCAGTGACAAAGTGTTCATCTTCAAGATTAGCCGTTTCAGAAAGCATAAAGCCGTGATCTTGTTTCGCGTTTGGGATAAATTTTCTGGCAAAATATTTCCTGAATTTTTGCCAAGCTCTCATTTTAGGCTACGTTGTTGTGAACGGGACTGTTTCAATTTTTTCCACCAGAAGGCGGCGCTACCGCGGAGGCGCTTTGTCACCAGCGAAACACGACGGTTGATCGGGGCAGCCTTAAAGTCCGCATGCTCCTCACAAGCATGGAGCCAATCCATGCACGCATCTGGATTACTAGATCCGTGGAACTCCGGTATGCTGCGGAATTTAGCCAAGAAATCAATATCGTTGGCGTCATCTCTGCGTCTTGCTTGCATATGTTGCTCCGGTAAGTAGTTTAGTGCGTCACGGAGTTTCATCAAGAAATCGAGATTGGAGAAATCCATAACAAGAATCAAGAGATAGTTCTTGATAAGAAATCGTTGAATAAATCGCCCAAGGAGATGACCTTGAGCTCCGAACAGAAAATTTGCCAATAAAGCCGTGAAGAATGAACCAATAAGATGATCAAAGAATATGATCTCCACCGTTCAGACTGTAGTTCAATGAGTTGGCTTACCTTTGTCAAAATTTCGTGACGATCCAACGGTCGAATCCACGGGAAAATTTATTTTCTTCCGACTGCGCTAATCTGCCAATGTTATGCGAAAATTCTTCTAACCGTGAAGAACAACCCAAGAAGGTGACTAAATACTTCATCAAAATAAATTCGGTGAATATAGTTGATCGCCCAAGGAGATGACCTTGGGCTCCGATACCACTTATGATACGAATTACGTATATAATTGTACGTAAAACGTATAAAATACAACGGAAGATTATCACGGCTTTTACAAGTATCAAAGTAATGATAAAAATAAAAGGTGGTGGCCGAAATTATATGGTTTTCGGCCGTAAGGTAGGATAGTGTATGGATTTGAATGTGTTTTATCGAATTAGACCTATAACTCGATAAAGATAATCTCTCCTCAAGACCTATTGAGAATTGATCAAGTTAAAATTCGAGACGCGTCGAAATAATAACCAAGGTTTTGTTGAACTCGTTCAACGTATATTTCAAGAGAAATACAATGTTTTATAAATTTCAAGATGCTTACAACAAGTGGAGGATGAGGCTTTATATAGCCATTTACAACTCCTAACCAAGCCAAACAACATCACACAAAATCAAACTAAAAGACAAGCAATTATTAAACTAAGACATCAAGACTTTTAAAAAAATAAAAACAACACATGCTTGGTTTCTTTGAGTTCGGCCGTGGATATCATGAAGTGGAGGAGGTCACCATCTATCTTATGTGATAAGTCTTTGACAAAGACTTTGAACAAGAAAGCAACATCTTGTAGTCTTCCTCCCATGTGTTTCGGCCGAAGTGATAAGGTGGAGGGAAATCAAATCTCAAGTGTTGATATGGTGGACTTTGAAAATGGACACAAATGTTGAAAGTAGTGGGGACAAAATCCTTCAAGGATGCATGTCACAATCGGCCGAAATCTTCCCTATATGGCCGATTTTGTATGCATGAACATGCATACGTGTGCATGTTTTCCACTCATCAAGGTCAATATTATTAAAAAAAACGAGAAACAGAAAAGAGTTACAAAGAGAGGGCCATCCTAGACAACAAAATAAAATCTCAAGCTAATCCCACAGGCGGGTAGTCAAGAGAAATAGAGAGAAAAACACAAATGCAAAAGCAATCTATAAAAATAGAATAAAAGGACCTAAACCCCCATACGTGTGCATGTTTTGATACGTCTAAGTTATCCCGGTTCCGATTATTAAGATCGTTCCCATTTCCGTGGATGTTTTCTCACCGAAGTACGTAGGTGCATGTGCATGCAACTTGGTATCGTCACCTACGTTGATTCTTACTTCGTTTGGAGATGTCGTAATCGCATCAAGTTCAAAGGTGGGGACAAAATCTCTCCCATGTGATACTTGACAAGGACAACAAAAATCAAGCTTCCATCCACTTGGTTTGGCCGAATTATTGAAGTGTGGAGGGACCCAAGCATTGTAGTGGACTTTGAAAATGAAGTCTTGAAACTAGAAGAGACAAAAATCTTCATGATCTTGGACCAAATATGATGCTGTCGGTTTTGTTATTTCTGAGATCCAATGGGTCCGAATTTGGTCCTATGGTCTCATAAGATTTGTAGCTCTCTCTCTTAGCTTTCCATGGCCACTTGAATCACCTGAATCGGATTTCGGACGAGAAAGTTATGGACAAAATACTAAAACTGCTACGAAGTCGTCGTGCACGCGAGAATTGGTAATTTGTCCATGTATTTTGCATGAGGATTTTATGTATGCCTGCGACTCAATCAAGCTTGGTCGGATAATCTTCTTTTTGTATTTGATGATGTTGACCGATTCGTATCAGATGTTCCAGTAAGTCATGTAAAGCATCACGTAGCTTTACCAAGAATTCGGTATTGGAAAAGTCCATCTCTTCTAATGATCAAGAAATCGAACAGAAAATTTGCCAAGAAATCCATGAAGAATGAACCAAGAAGATGATCAAAGAATCTGATCTCCATCGTTCAGACTGTAGTTCGATGAGTTGGCTTACCTTTGTCAAAATTTCATGACGATCCAATGGTCGAATCCACGGAAAACTTTATTTTGTTCCGACTGGGCTAATCTGCCAATGTTATGCGAAAATTCTTCTAATCGTGAAGAACAACCCAAGAAGGTGACTAAATACTTCAACTAAAAATTCGTTGAATAAATCGCCCAAGGAGATGACCCTGGGCTCCGATACCACTTATGATACGAATTCTCCGGGAGGGGGCGGATACGTATCGTTCGGACTATCTGTAAGTGTATGATAGCGGAAGGCTTTTTATGAGTAGGGTGTTTTTTTGGATGTATTTTGTACTTATAGGAGGTGAAGCCTTCTTACAACTAAGGAATCTAAAACAACAAGATCACATGATCTTTGAAATGAAAAACAAAAACCAAGTAAAGAAATCAAAAGCAAGATCAAATGATCTTGAAAAGGAAGACAAGAATCAAAATAAAACTATAAAAATAACAACATCAAATAATATGGGGATAAAGAAAGGAAAAGGAGACAAAAACAACACACAAGGTGTATAAACAAAAAGGGGGCTGGCTGCCGGACACGGGCCATGTGGATGGACACGGTCGCGGCGCATTGTGGACGGATGCAGCAGGACTCGACCGTGTTCGGCTGACACGGTCGGGCTGGTCGGCAGACTTTCGATGCTTTCCGGAAGAGCTGGACACGGCCGTGTCTCGGGACACGGTCGAGTCCGGCGGCAGTTTGTTCAGCCAATTCCGGAAGGTTGCGACACGGGCGTGTCCTGGGACACGGTCGACCTCGACAGCTTGGTCCTTTTACGTATTGTGTCCGTTTTCTCGCCTAAAAATGTCGTCGTACGTGCATGACGCGTTGTAAGGCCATTTATGTCAATCCTTGCTTCGTTTTCTTTATTCGGACTAGTCAATTTCCGTATCAATAGCATAGAATTCTTTATCGTAAGTGCAATAATTCAACCGAGCTCCATTCAACTTCTCCGAAAAGTAAGCGATAGGTCGTTTACCTTGAATAAGAACCGCTCCAATTCCAACTCCGCTAGCATCACATTCAACTTCGAATGGTTGAGTAAAATTGGGTAGTGTTAGGATCGGTGCTTCGCATAATTTGGCTTTTAACTTCTCGAATGCTCCTTGGGCAGCCCCGTTCCATACGAATGGTCTTTTTTTTAAACACTCCATTATCGGACTTGGAATGGTGCTGAAGTCTCGAATAAACCTCCGGTAAAAAGAAGCAAGTCCGTGAAATGATCTCACTTCCGTCACGGTCGTAGGGGTCGGCCAAGATTTAATTGCTTCGATTTTTGTTTGGTCAACCGCCACTCCGTCCTTCGAAACGACATAGCCAAGAAAGACTATACTTTCGACTAGAACGAACACTTCTCTTTCTTTCCATATAATTTTCGGTCCCTCAAAGTTTCGAAAATTTGTCTTAAGTGCCCGAAATGTTCTTGTAGTGATTGACTATAGATTAGGATATCATCCAGATATACAACCACGAACTTCCCCAGAAATGGTTTAAGCACTTCGTTCATCAACCTCATGAAGGTACTAGGCGCATTTGTAAGACCGAATGGCATAACGGTACATTCATATAATCCATTTTTTGTTTTGAAGGCCGTCTTCCACTCGTCACCTTCTCGCATTCGGATTTGATGATATCCGCTTCGTAAATCAACCTTTGAAAAGACCACCGAACCATGTAGTTCGTCTAACATATCATCAAGTCTCGGGATAGGGAACCGATACTTGACAGTGATATTGTTCACGGCCCGACTATCCACACACATCCGCCAAGAACCATCTTTCTTAGGGACAAGTAAGACCGGAACCTCACACGGACTCAAACTCTCCCGGACATATCCGCGGTCCAAAAGTTCTTCAACTTGTCGTTGTAATTCCTTTGTCTCCTCGGGATTACATCTATAAGCGGCTTTATTAGGAAGTGGTGCTCCCGATATAAGATCGATTTGGTGTTCGATACCACGAATAGGTGGTAAACCCGACGGTAATTCTTCGGGAAAAACATCCTCAAATTCGTGTAACAACACATCTAGTTCTCCTCCGTTTTGTACTCCCTTGTTTTCATCCCGTGTCTCTTTAAACATCACCAAATATACTCGCTCCCCGTCATTAATGGCATGTTCCATTTCTCTTTCGCTAGCAAGCATGGTAAGTTTCGGTTTCTCCACTCGACTAGAACTCATCGAACGGATAGCTTGCGAGGACATTGGTTTGAGCACAATCTTCTTTCCCTTGTCTCGTAATTCATATTCATGACTCCGACCTCGATGTAAAACATCTCGATCGAACATCCATGGTCATCCCAAAAGTACGTGGCATGCGTCCATCGGGAGTACGTCACAGAACACATCATCCCCGTATGTTCCCATAGTTAAGTTGACCCGTACTTGTCTCGACACCTTCACTTTGCTTCCATCATCGAGACAATTTAAGGCATACGGTCTCGGGTGAGCCGTAGTAGTTAGCCCGAGTTTGGTGACCATCTCGTTTGAAGCTACATTCGTGCAACTCCCTCCATCTATTATCAAGCCACACCAGTTTTCTACGACTTTGCATTTGGAATGAAAGATTTGGTCTCTTTGCTCCGTATCACTTGGAATAATTTTGGTAAGTAGTGCTCGAAGCACTAAAGCAGTATCATATTCCGGAGTGTCATAAGTCTCGCATTCCTCATTCTCTTCCTCGGCCTCCATATTAAACACATCACCAAGTTCTTCCTTCTCGTCCTCGACTAAAAGTTCGTCTCGAACCGCAAGAGCTTCTCTTAACGTGACCACCCGTTTATTTGGACATGCATTTTGATAGTGACCAAAGCCTTGACAATTTAAAGCATCGTACTTTAGCCAAGCTCGTTTCCTTGGAAACGTGAGGAACCTTCGGGGCCGGGGTAGGGACTTGAAAAGGTGCGGTAGGTTTCGTAGTCGAACTTGAGCCGGCACTTGTATTTCCGAATTTGTATGGGAATTCGGGTTTGGCAAACTTTAACTTGTTTTGAGCTTCTATTTTTATGCATAGTCCGCATAAAGTGTCAAAATCTCCGTAGGGGTATAATTCCACCGTATTTGCAATGTTTCGGTTAAGACCACGTAAGAAACGTGACATTCTTTGTTCTTCATTTTCTTCGAGTTCTCCCATTAAGGCCAAGCCTTCAAATTCTTCGATGTATTCTCCCACACTTAGTTTCCCTTGCACGAACTCCGCAATTTTTTGGTATAAGATTAACCGATGTGATGTCGGGACATACCTTTTACGTAGTTTTTTCTTCAAAGAATCCCAAGAACGGATTTTCGCTTTTCCCGCACGAGCTCGTTGTGTTTTCACACCCTCGAACCATAGGGAAGCGCCCTTACCTAACTTGAGAATCGCATATTTGCACCGTTTCTCATCGTTAAGTTTCTTGAAGTCGAACATACGTTCAATCTTTCTCTCCCACTCCAAGTAGACTTCGGGATTGGTACCTCCGACGAATTCCGGAAGTTCATTTACTTTAAATTCATCTACATGACGCGGTGGATGTGCATCATATCCTCCTCTTCTAGCTTGAAAACGTGGTTCTTGTAAATTTTGTAATGCCTCATGGAGTTTCTCCATGAAATCGTCGGAAAAATCCATGATAAGATAGCTTACTCCAGAAAATCGCCAAGAGAATTTCGACAAGGAAATAACCTTGGGCTCCAATACCACTAATGATACGAATTACGTATTAAGATGAACGTAAATTCGCCGGAAAATGCAGCGGATATATCTTTTTACCTCACAACACTCGTATATGTGTAACACTCGTATGAATTAACCGAAAGTAGGGCAATTCGGCTTACGTAAACAAGATAATATGAAAGTAAATTATCAAACTAGACCTATAGTTTGATAAGACAATCTCTCCTCAAGACCTATTGAGAATTGATTAAATTACAACTCGAAGACGCGTCGAATTATAATCAAGGTGTGCTGAAAATCATTCAACAATAATACATAACATGTATTTCGTTTTTCATAAGCTTCAAAGTGATTTTAAGAGATTGAGTATGAGGCTTATAAATAGCCTTAACAACTACACACAAGATCAAACAAGATCACACAAGAAAACAAGTAAACATTATAATCTATCAACTTTGACAAAGATTGAAAACAAAGTCATGCTTGGTCTCTTCCTCTTATTTTCGGCCGTGGGGTACTTCAAGGGAGTGGATAACATCTTTCTCATGTGGTATCTTCTTGAAAGACTTTGATAAGGATAGGAAATGAAAGCAACATCTTGGCATCTTCTTAATGAAAGCAACATCTTGGCATTTCCTCCTTGCATGTTCGGCCGATTTGTTCAAAGGTTGGAGTGAGCCAAATCTCTACCTTGATCTTATTATGGTGGACTTTCAAAAATGAAAGCAAAGTTGAAAGTAGTGGGGACAAAGATCCTTCATGGATCCTTCATCAAATCGGCCGAAATCTCCCTACCTATTATGGCTGATTTTGTATGCATGAACATGCATACGTACGCATGTTTTGATATGTCTAAGTTATCCCGGTTCCGATTATTAAGATCGTTCCCATTTCTGCATTTGTTTTCTCACCGAAGTACGTAGGTGCATGTGCATGCAACGTGGTATCGTCACCTACGTCAATTCTTACTTCGTTTGGAGATGTCACAATCGTATCACCATCACAATCGGCCGAAATCTCCCCTTAATGTGGCCGATTTTGTATGCATGAACATGCATACGTATGCATGTTTGATACGTCTAAGTTATCTGATACGGAATTGACTAGTCCGAATAAAGAAAAGGAAACAAGGATCGACGTAAATGGCCTTACAACGCGTCATGCACGTACGGCGACATTTTTAGGCGAGAAAACGGACACAAGACGTAAAAGGACCAAGCTGCCGAGCTCGACCGTGTCCCAGGACACGACCGGGTCACACCCTTCCGGAATTGGCCGAACGAACTGGTGCCGAGCTCGACCGTGTCCCAGGACACGATCGTGTTGCACTCCTCCGGAAAATGCCGAACGAACTGCCGACCAGCCCAATCGTGTCCCGAGCCACGACCGTGTCCTACTCTTCCGGAAAGCGTCGCAAGTCTGCCGACCAGCCCGACCGTGTCATACGAACACGGTCGAGTCCTACTCGCCTAGAAGCGCCGAAACGCCTGCCGACCAGCCCGACCGTGTCAGTCGAACACGGTCGAGTCCTGCCGCACATGGCACGTGCAGCCGCGGCCGTGTCCATCAACACGGCCCGTGTCCGCCAGTCAGCCCATTTTTCTTTATACACATTGTGTGTTGTTTTTGTCTCCTTTTTCTTTCTTTATCCCCCTATTATTTGTTGTTGTTATTTTTATAGTTTTATTTTGATTCTTGTCTTCCTTTTTAAGATCATTTGATCTTGCTTTTGATTTCCTTACTTGGTTTTTGTTTTTCATTTCAAAGATCATGTGATCTTGTTGTTTTAGATTCCTTAGTTGTAAGTAGGCTTCACCTCCTATAAGTAGTCATTGATACGCATTGTAAGATGATATATAGTATGATGAATGTTGAAGTATAAGAATACACATTGTGTTTTCTATTCTTGGTGAATGATTTTCATCGAACCTTGATTTTTATTCGACGCGTTTTCGAATATTAATCCGATTGATTCTCAATAGGTCTTGGGAAGAAATCACCTTATCGAGTTATAGGTCTAATTCGATAAACCCTTGTTCCAGATCGTTCAAGTCTTCTTGTTCGATATTTTTATTGTTATATTCGATATTACTCCCACAAAATACATCCAAAAACCCCCTACTCGTAAAAAGACTTCCACTACGACATTCCTACATATACTCCGACCGATACGTATCCGCCTTCCCGGGATAATTCGTATCATAAGTGGTATCGGAGCTCAGGGTCATCTCCTTGGGCGATTTATTCAACAATTTCTTGTGAAGAACTATCTCTTGACTCTTGTTATGGATTTCTACAATCTCAATTTCTTGATGAAACTCCGTGACGCACTAAACGGCTTACCGGAGCAACGTATGCAAGAAAGACGCAGAGACGATGCCAACGATATTGATTTCTTGGCCAAATTCCGCAACATACCGGAATTTCACGGAGATAGTAATCCAGATGCATGCATAGATTGGCTCCGTGCTTGTGAGGAGCACTCGGACTTTAAGGCTGCCCCGATCAACCGCCGCGTTTCGTTGGTGGCAAGGCGCCTCCGCGGTAGCGCCGCTGTCTGGTGGCAAAAATTGAAACAGTCCCGTTCACAACAACGCAAGCCTAAAATTACAGATTGGCAAAAATTCAGAAAATATTTCAAGCGAAGGTTCAAAGCCACATCTTACCACCAGTCGTTGTTTCCCCACCACCAATCCTTCGACGCCCCGCCGCCAACCTTTGATCAAAGATTTTTTTTTCATTTGAGAATTTCCAGCGAAGTTTTTTTTGACGAAGACGATGTCCCTACCACCATTTTCAATGAAGTAGACGAGACAGAGTTTTCAACGGAGCAATTCAACGAAGAAGATGAGTTGAGCCGTGTCTCCCTAGTCGACGAACCTAGATCTTGCTACTTTGATCATGGGCTAGTTGGTTGTGTTGGCCAAATTGACCAAAACGGACCAAATTATTTTAATGGTGAGGAACCTTTTTGTGTCATGGAAATTGGACCGGATTATGAAGGGCCACCGGTATTTGATGCGTAACTGGGCTGACGAAGAGGAGTCCGTAATTGATCCTGTGTTTCCCATAATTGATTCCGTGTCTCCTATTTTTGATAAAGATGAAGAAAGGTGCTATATTTACCCAGTGGTTCCTGTTTATAATACCGAGCTTAAAGACGAGCCTTCCCAATGTTTTGATGTGAAAGGTGATTCCGAGGCAATTTTCTTGGTTCTTGAAATTGCATCCAATGAATTCAACCACGATGATAAAGATTTTGCCTCACAGAATAATAATAATTATTATTTCATTAATAATGATAGTTATTTGTTTGGTGATTCCCGGAGATCCCACACTACCTATCGTCTCAAGATTTTGGGCCATGTACGTACTGCGGACATTTTCGAGATCAAGTACTTAGAAGCTTTAATTAATTATCTTGACAACGAAGGAAGTTCGGAATTGAGGACAATTCCCTTTAAAGGGGGAGGGAATTATACGGAATTGACTAGTCCGAATAAAGAAAACGAAACAAGGATCGACGTAAATGGCCTTACAACGCGTCATGCACGTACGGCGACATTTTTAGGCGAGAAAATGGACATAAGACGTAAAAGGACCAAGCTGCCGAGCTCAACCGTGTCCCAGGACACGACCGGGTCACACCCTTCCGGAATTGGCCGAACGAACTGCTGCCGAGCTCGACCGTGTCCCAGGACACGATCGTGTCGCACTCCTCCGGAAAATGCCGAACGAACTGCCGACCAGCCCAACCGTGTCCCGAGCCACGACCGTGTCCTACTCTTCCGGAAAGCGTCGCAAGTCTGCCGACCAGCCCGACCGTGTCATACGAACACGGTCGAGTCCTACTCGCCTAGAAGCGCCGAACGCTCGCTGACCGGCCGACCGTGTCAGTCGAACACGGTCGAGTCCTGCCGCACATGGCACATGCAGCCGCGGCCGTGTCCATCGACACGGCCCGTGTCCGCCAGCCAGCCCATTTTTCTTTATACACATTGTGTGTTGTTTTTGTCTCCTTTTTCTTTCTTTATCCCCCTATTATTTGTTGTTGTTATTTTTATAGTTTTATTTTGATTCTTGTCTTCCTTTTTAAGATCATTTGATCTTGCTTTTGATTTCTTTACTTGGTTTTTGTTTTTTCATTTCAAAGATCATGTGATCTTGTTGTTTTAGATTCCTTAGTTGTAAGTAGGCTTCACCTCCTATAAGTAGTCATTGATAAGCATTGTAAGATGATATATAGTATGATGAATGTTGAAGTATAAGAATACACATTGTGTTTTCTATTCTTGGTGAATGATTTTCATCGAAACCTTGGTTATAATTCGACGCGTTTTCGAGTTTTAATCGAATCGATTCTCAATAGGTCTTGAGAAAAGATTATCTTATCAAACTATAGGTCTAGTTTGATAAATCATTAATATTGTTCTTGTTTATGTAAGCCGAATTGCCCTACTTTTGGTTATATCTTACGAGTGTTACACATATTCGAGTGTTGTGAGGATCAATTATATTTCCGCTGCATTCCATACGAGTTTACGTCCACTTTCATACATAATTCATATCATTAGTGGTATCGGAGCTTAAAGACGAGCCTTCCCAATGTTTTGATGTGAAAGGTGATTCCGAGGCAATTTTCTTGGTTCTTGAAATTGCATCCAATGAATTCAACCACGATGATAAAGATTTTGCCTCACAGAATTATAATTATTATTATTTCATTAATAATGATAGTTATTTGTTTGGTGATTCCCGGAGATCCCACACTACCTATCGTCTCAAGATTTTGGGCCATGTACGTACTGCGGACATTTTCGAGATCAAGTACTTAGAAGCTTTAATTAATTATCTTGACGACGAAGGAAGTTCGGAATTTAGGACAATTCCCTTTAAAGGGGGAGGGAATGATACGGAATTGACTAGTCCGAATAAAGAAAATGAAACAAGGATCGACGTAAATGGCCTTACAACGCGTCATGCACGTCGGCGACATTTTTAGGCGAGAAAACGGACACAAGACGTAAAAGGACCAAGCTGCCGAGCTCGACCGTGTCCCAGGACACGATCGGGTCATACCCTTCCGGAATTGGCCGAACGAACTGCTGCCGAGCTCGACCGTGTCCCAGGACACGATCGTGTCGCACTCCTCCGGAAAATGCCGAACAAACTGCCGACCAGCCCAACCGTGTCCCGAGCCACGACCGTGTCCTACTCTTCCGGAAAGCGTCGCAAGTCTGCCGACCAGCCCGACCGTGTCATACGAACACGGTCGAGTCCTACTCGCCTAGAAGCGCCGAAACGCCTGCCGACCAGCCCGACCGTGTCAGTCGAACACGGTCGAGTCCTGCCGCACATGGCACGTGCAGCCGCGGCCGTGTCCATCAACACGGCCCGTGTCCGCCAGTCAGCCCATTTTTCTTTATACACATTGTGTGTTGTTTTTGTCTCCTTTTTCTTTCTTTATCCCCCTATTATTTGTTGTTGTTATTTTTATAGTTTTATTTTGATTCTTGTCTTCCTTTTTAAGATCATTTGATCTTGCTTTTGATTTCTTTACTTGGTTTTTGTTTTTCATTTCAAAGATCATGTGATCTTGTTGTTTTAGATTCCTTAGTTGTAAGTAGGCTTCACCTTATATAAGTAGTCATTGATAAGCATTGTAAGATGATATATAGTATGATGAATGTTGAAGTATAAGAATACACATTGTGTTTTCTATTCTTGGTGAATGATTTTCATCGAACCTTGATTTTTATTCGACGCGTTTTCGAATATTAATCCGATTGATTCTCAATAGGTCTTGGGAAGAAATCACCTTATCGAGTTATAGGTCTAATTCGATAAACCCTTGTTCCAGATCGTTCAAGTCTTCTTGTTCGATATTTTTATTGTTATATTCTATATTACTCCCACAAAATACATCCAAAAACCCCCTACTCGTAAAAAGACTTCCGCTACGATATTCCTACATATACTCCGACCGATACGTATCCGCCTCTTCCGGAGAATTCGTATCATTATCCCAGTTCCGATTATTAAGATCGTTCCCATTTCCGCATTTGTTTTTTCACCGAAGTACGTAGGTGCATGTGCATGCAACGTGGTATCGTCACTTACGTTAATTCTTACTTCATTTACTTCATTTGGAGGTGTCAATATCGCATCAAGTTCCAACTCGAATACATGTAACGTGGTCTTATGTCCTATTAACAAGACTTAATCAAGAGGTAAAAGCTTAATCGGAGCTATTATATTCAATCCTTGCTACAACAAGACTTAATCAAGAAGTAAAAGATTAATCGGAGTTGTTATAGCCAATTTTGAGTACAAAAGGCTTGAATATAATCAATAAACCCAAGTTTTCATAGAGTTCCAACTCGAATGCATGTAACGTGATCTTATCTCCAATTAACAAGACTTAATGAAGATGTAAAAGCTTAATCAGCGCTATTATATTCAATCCTTGCTACAACAAGAATTAATCAAGAAGTAAAAGATTAATCGGAGCTATTATAACCAATTCTGAGTACAAAAGGCTCGAATCTAATCAATGAACCCGAGTTTTCATAGAGTTCCAACTCAAATGCATGTAACATGATCTTATCTCCTATTAACAAGACTTAATCAAGAAGTAAAAGTTTAACCTGAGCTACCATATCTAATCCTTGCTACAACAAGACTTAATCAAGAAGTAAAAGATTAATTGGAGCCGTTATAGCCAATTCTGAGTACAAAAGGCTTGAATCTAACCAATAAACCCTAGTTTTCATAGAGTTCCAACTCGAATACATGTAACGTGGTATTATGTCCTATTAACAAGACCTAATCAGGAAGTAAAAGCTGAATCGGAGCTATTATATCCAATTCTTGCTACAACAAGACTTAATCAAGAAGTAAAAGATTAATCGGAGCTGTTATAGCCAATTCTAAGTACAAAAGGCTCGAATCTAATCAATAAACCCGAGTTTTCATAATGTTCTAACTCGAATGCATTTAACGTGGTCTTATCTCCTATTAACAAGACTTAATCAAGAAGTAAAGGCTTAATCGGAGCTATTACATCCAATACTTGCTACAACAAGACTTAATCAAGAAGTAAACAATTAATCAGAGCTGTTATAGCCAATTCTGAGTACAAAAGGCTCGAATCTAATCAATAAACCCGAGTTTTCATAGAGTTCCAACTCGAATGCATGTAACATGGTCTTATCTCCTATTAACAAGATTTAATGAAGAAGTAAAAGCTTAATCGGAGCTATTATATTCAATCCTTGCTACAACAAGACTTAATCAAGAAATAAAAGATTAATCGGAGCTATTATTACCAATTTTGATTACAAAAGGCTCAAATCTAATCAATGAACCCGAGTTTTCATAGAGTTCCAACTCGAATGCATGTAATATGGTCTTATCTCGTATTAACAAGACTTAATCAAGAAGTAAAAGTTTAATCTGAGCTACCATATCTAATCCTTGCTACAACAAGACTTAATCAAGAAGTAAAACATTAATTGGAGCCATTATAGCTAATTCTGAGTACAAAAGGCTCGAATCTAATCAGTAAACCCTAGTTTTCATAGAGTTCCAACTCGAATACATGTAACGTGGTCTTATGCCCTATTAACAAGACTTAATCAAGAAGTAAAAACTTAATCGGAGCTATTATATCCAATCCTTGCTACAACAAGACTTAATCAAGAAGTAAAAGATTAATCGGAGCTGTTATAGCCAATTCTGAGTACAAAAGGCTCGAATCTAATCAATAAACCCGAGTTTTCATAGAGTTCCAACTTGAATACATGTAAAGTGGTCTTATCTCATATTAACAAGACTTAATAAAGAAGAGAAGCTTAATTGGAGCTATTATATTCAATCCTTGCTACAACAAGACTTAATCAAGAAGTAACAGATTAATTGTAGCCGTTATAGCCAATTCTGAGTACAAAAGGCTCGAATCTAATCAATAAACCCTAGTTTTCATAAAGTTCCAACTCGAATATATGTAACGTGGTTTTATGTCCTATTACCAAGACTTAATCAAGAAGAAAAGCTTAATCGGAGCTATTATATCTAATCATTGCTACAACAAGACTTAATCAAGAAGTAAAAGATTAATCAGAGCTGTTATAGCCAATTCTGAGTACAAAAGGCTCGAATCTAATCAATAAACCCTAGTTTTAATAAAGTTCCAACTCGAATATATGTAACGTGGTCTTATGTCCTATTACAAAGACTTAATCAAGAAGAAAAGCTTAATCGGAGCTATTATATCCAATCCTTGCTACAACAAGACTTAATCAAGAAGTAAAAGATTAATCGGAGCTGTTATAGCCAATTCTGAGTACAAAAGGCTCGAATATAATCAATGAACCCGAGTTTCCATAGAGTTCCAACTCGAATTCATGTAATGTAGTCTTATCTCCTATTAACAAGACTTAATGAAGAAGTAAAAGCTTAATCGGAGCTATTATATTCAATCCTTGCTACAACAAGACTTAATCAAGAAGTAAAAGATTAATCGGAGTTATTATAACCAATTCTGAGTACAAAAGGCTCGAATATAATCAATGAACCCGAGTTTCCATAGAGTTCCAACTCGAATGCATGTAACGTAGTCTTATCTCCTATTAACAAGACTTAATGAAGAAGTAAAAGCTTAATCGGAGCTATTATATTCAATCCTTGCTACAACAAGACTTAATCAAGAAGTAAAAGATTAATCGGAGTTATTATAACCAATTCTGAGTACAAAAGGCTCGAATCTAATCAATGAACCCGAGTTTTCATAGAGTTCCAACTCGAATGCATGGAACATGGTCTTATCTCCTATTAACAAGACTTAATCAAGAAGTAAAAATTTAATCTGAGCTACCATATCTAATCCTTGCTACAACAAGACTTAATCAAGAAGTAAAAGATTAATTGGAGCCGTTATAGCCAATTCTGAGTACAAAAGGCTCGAATCTTATCAATAAACCCTAGTTTTTATAGAGTTCCAACTCGAATACATGTAACGTGGTCTTATGTCCTATTAACAAGACTTAATCAAGAGGTAAAAGCTTAATCGGAGCTATTATATCCAATCCTCGCTACAACAAGACTTAATCAAGAAGTAAAAGATTAATCGGGGTTGTTATAGCCAATTCTGAGTACAAAAGGCTCAAATATAATCAATAAACCCGAGTTTTCATAGAGTTCCAACTCGAATGCATGTAATGTGGTCTTATCTCCTATTAACAAGACTTAATGAAGATGTGAAAGCTTAATCAGAGCTATTATATTCAATCCTTGCTACAACAAGAATTAATCAAGAAGTAAAAGATTAATCGGAGCAATTATAACCAATTCTGAGTACAAAAGGCTCGAATCTAATCAATGAACCCGAGTTTTCATAGAGTTCCAACTCGAATGCATGTAATATGGTCTTATCTCCTATTAACAAGACTTAATCAAGAAGTAAAAGTTTAATCTGAGCTACCATATCTAATCCTTGCTACAACAAGACTTAATCAAGAAGTAAAAGATTAATTGGAGCCGTTATAGCCAATTCTGAGTACAAAAGGCTCGAATCTAATCAATAAACCCTAGTTTTCATAGAGTTCCAACTCGAATACATGTAACGTGATATTATGTCCTATTAACAAGACTTAATCAAGAAGTAAAAGCTGAATCGGAGCTATTATATCCAATTCTTGCTACAACAAGACTTAATCAAGAAGTAAAAGATTAATCGGAGCTGTTATAGCCAATTCTGAGTACAAAAGGCTCGAATCTAATCAATAAACCCGAGTTTTCATAAAGTTCCAACTCGAATGCATTTAACGTGGTCTTATCTCCTATTAACAAGACTTAATCAAGAAGTAAAGGCTTAATCAGATCTATTACATCCAATCCTTGCTACAACAAGACTTAATCAAGAAGTAAACAATTAATCAGAGCTGTTATAGCCAATTCTGAGTACAAAAGGCTCGAATCTAATGAATAATGCCGAGTTTTAATAGAGTTCCTACTCGAATGCATGTAACATGGTCTCCTATTAACAAGATTTAATGAAGAAGTAAAAGCTTAATCAGAGCTATTATATTCAATCCTTGCTACAACAAGACTTAATCAAGAAGTAAAAGATTAATCGGAGCTATTATTACCAATTTTGAGTACAAAAGTGATACGAATTATCCCGGAGAAGTGGATACGTATCGGTCGGAGTATACGTATGAATATCGTAGCGGAAGTCTTTTTACGATTAGGGTGTTTTTGGATGTATTTTGTGGGAGTGATATCGAATATGACAATGAAAATTTGAACAAATGAAAAATGGAAGTAATATCGGGAAAAGTGATAATATCGATCAAGAAGACTTGAACGATCAAGAACAAGGGTTTATTGAATTAGACCTATAATTTGATAAGGTGATTTCTTCCCAAGACCTATTGAGAATCAATCGGATTAATACTCGAAAACGCGTCGAATAAAAATCAAGTTTCGATGAAAAGCATTCACCAAGAATAGAAAACACAATGTGTATTCTTATACTTCAACATTCATAATCCTCTATCATTACAAGCCTAAGTGAAGACTACTTATAGGGGTGAAGTCTTCTACTACTAAGGAAACAAACCAAAAAAATAAAATAATTCAAAGATTTATAAAATCTTTGAATAATCAAAACAAATCAAATAAAATACATACAAGAAACATAAATCACAAAATGGGGGAAACATAATCCATAAAATAAGTAAAAAGGAAAAGAGAAGTCAAAAATATAGAAAAGTGTATAAAATATGTGGGCTGCCGGCAGGGACTCGATCGTGTCCCGTGACACGGCCGCGGCGCGGTCAACAGGCGCCGGCAGGGACTCGAGACGGGCACGGCGCTGACAAGGATGTTGGCAGTGACTCGACCGTGTCCGCTTGACACGGGCGTCTGACAGTGACTCAGCACGGGCGCGGCGCGACAGGGACCGGCAGTGACTCGAACGTGCGGCGTGACAAGGACGTTTGGCAGGACTCGACCGTGTCGCCTGGCACGGTCGGGTTGGTCGGACAGCGAGATCTCCTTATCCGGAAGAGTGTGACTCGACCGTGTCGGACGACACACGGCCGGGTTCGCCGACGCCGCCACAATTCTGGGACATCTCGGCACGGGCCGTGCCGGACGACACGGCCGAGTTCGGCCGGCAGTGCTCGGCATTTTCCGGCAGGTGCGATATTTTCCAGCAGGCTCGACATTTTCCGGCAGGCGACGACATTTTCCGGCAGGTTGTGTCATTTTCCGGCTTGTGTCCGATTTCTCGCCTAAAAATGTTGTCGTACGTGCATGACGCGTTGTAAGGCCATTTACGTCGATCATTGCTTCATTTTCTTTATTCGGACTAGTCAATTCCGTATCATCCCCTCCCCTTTTAAAGGGAATTGTCCTCAATTCCGAACTTCCTTCGTCATCAAGATAATTAATTAAAGCTTCTAAGTACTTGATCTCGAAAATGTCCGCAGTACGTACATGGCCCAAAATCTTGAGACGATAGGTAGTATGGGATCTCTGGGAATCACCAAACAAATAACTATCATTATTAATGAAATAATAATAATTATTCTGCGAGGTAATATCGATATCACGATATGAATCATCACATAACCGGACATCTGAAATGGGAAGCACGACAGTAATAATAGGTCGCCCTTCATCGGATGCCACTTCAAGCCCTGGGAAAAACACTTCGTCGTCGACTTTTATATCAAAAACTTGGTAAGGCTCAAGATATAGATGTTCCGGAATCATAACATCTTCTTGCTCCATATCAAGAACCGAAAGCACCTCATTGGAGTTTGGACAAATATCTTCAAAACAACTTACATCGAGAGATGGATCGCCGTCGGGCACAACATCAAAAATGGGAAGCATTAATGATTTCACGTCGGGTTCACCATCAAAAATGGGAAACACGGAATCAATTATGGGTCCCTCTTCATCAACTGGTTCGGTATCAAATACTGGCGGTCCTTCATAACCCGATCCACTTTCCATTTTAATATTATCGGGTTCCTTGAATAATGTCTCATAAAAAATTAATCCACTAAGCTCGTTTCGTACCGCAACAAAGTCACATGACCCACTTTGCTCCGACAGGGCAGCTTGACTCCAACCATCATCTTCTTTGTCATCACCAAATGCCGCAGGAAATTCCGTCATATCAAAGTCGGCAGTGACAAGGTGTTCATCTTCAAGATTAGCCGTTTCAGAAAGCATAAAGCCGTGATCTTGCTTCGCGTTTGGGATAAATTTTCTGGCGAAATATTTCTTGAATTTTTGCCAATCTCCGATTTTTGGCTTACGTTGTTGTGAACGGGACTGTTTCAGTTTTTGCCACCAGACGGCGGCGCTACCGTGGAGGCGTCTTGCCACCAACGAAACACGGTCGTTGATCGGGGCAGTCTTGAAGTCCGAGTGCTCCTCACAAGCACGAAGCCAATCTATGCACGCATCTGGATTACTATCTCCGTGAAATTCCGGTATGCTGCGGAATTTGGCCAAGAAATCAATATCGTTGGCATCGTCTCTGCGTCTTTCTTGCATACATTGCTCCGGTAAGCCGTTTAGTGCGTCACGGAGTTTCATCAAGAAATCGAGATCGGAGAAATCCATAACAAGAATCAAGAGATAGTTCTTCACAAGAAATCGTTGAATAAATCGTTGAATAAATCGCCCGAGGAGATGACCCTGGGCTCCGATACGACTTATGATACGAATTCTCCGGGGAGAAGTGGATACGTATCGTTCGGAGTATATGTATGAATATCGTAGCGGAAGTCTTTTTACGATTAGGGTGTTTTTGGATGTATTTTGTGGGAGTGATATCGAATATGACAATGAAAATTCGAACAAATGAAAAATGGAAGTAATATCGGGAAAAGTGATAATATCGATCAAGAAGACTTGAACGATCAAGAACAAGGGTTTATCGAATTAGACCTATAATTTGATAAGGTGATTTCTTCCCAAGACCTATTGAGAATCAATCAGATTAATACTCGAAAATGCGTCGAATAAAAATCAAGTTTCGATGAAAAGCATTCACTAAGAATAGAAAACACAATGTGTATTCTTATACTTCAACATTCATAATCCTCTATCATTACAACCCTAAGTGAAGACTACTTATAGGGGTGAAGTCTTCTACTACTAAGGAAACAAACAAAAAAAAATAAAATAATTCAAAGATTTATAAAATCTTTGAATAATCAAAACAAATCAAATAAAATACATACAAGAAACATAAATCACAAAATCGGGGAAACATAATCCCTAAAATAAGTAAAAAGGAAAAGAGAAGTTAAAAATACACAAAAGTGTATAAAATATGTGGGCTGCCGGCAGGGACTCGACCGTGTCCGCTTGACACGGGCGCGGCGTGACAGGGACGTCTGACAGTGACTCGGCACGGGCGCGGCGCGACAGGGACCGGCAGTGACTCGAACGTGCGGCGTGACAAGGACGTTTGGCAGGACTCGACCGTGTCGCCTGGCACGGTCGGGTTGGTCGGACAGCGAGATCTCCTTATCCGGAAGAGTGTGACTCGACCGTGTCGGACGACACGGTCGGGTTCGGCCGACAGTCAGTTTCACAATTATGGGACATCTTGGCACGGGCCGTGCCGGACGACACGGCCGAGTTCGGCCGGCAATGCTCGGCATTTTCCGGCAGGTGCGATATTTTCCGGCAGGCTCGACATTTTTCGGCAGGCGACGACATTTTCCGGCAGGTTGTCATTTTCCGGCTTGTGTCCAATTTCTCGCCTAAAAATGTTGCCGTACGTGCATGACGCGTTGTAAGGCCATTTACGTCGATTATTGCTTCGTTTTCTTTATTCGGACTAGTCAATTCCGTATCAAAAAGGCTCAAATCTAATCAATGAACCCGAGTTTTCATAGAGTTCCAACTCGAATGGTCTTATCTCCTATTAACAAGACTTAATCAAGAAGTAAAAGTTTAATCTGAGCTACCATATCTAATCCTTGCTACAACAAGACTTAATCAAGAAGTAAAAGATTAATTGGAGCAATTATAGCTAATTCTGAGTACAAAAGGCTCGAATCTAATCAATAAACCCTAGTTTTCATAGAGTTCCAATTCGAATACATGTAACGTGGTCTTATGTCCTATTAACAAGACTTAATCAAGAAGTAAAAGCTTAATTGGAGCTATTATATCCAATCCTTGCTACAACAAGACTTAATCAAGAAGTAAAAGATTAATCGGAGCTGTTATAGCCAATTCTGAGTACAAAAGGCTCGAATCTAATCAATAAACCCGAGTTTTCATAGAGTTCCAACTTGAATACATGTAAAGTGGTCTTATCTCCTATTAACAAGACTTAATCAAGAAGAGAAGCTTAATTGGAGCTATTATATTCAATCCTTGCTACAACAAGACTTAATCAAGAAGTAAAAGATTAATCGGAGCTGTTATAACCAATTCTGAGTACAAAAGGCGCGAATATAATCAATAAACCCGAGTTTTCATAGATTTCCAACTCGAATGCATGTAACGTGGTCTTATCTCCTATTAACAAGACTTAATGAAGAAGTAAAAGCTTAATCGGAGCTATTATATTCAATCCTTGCTACAACAAGACTTAACCAAGAAGTAAAAGATTAATTGGAGCCGTTATAGCCAATTAAGTACAAAAGGCTCGAATCTAATCAATAGACCCTAGTTTTCATAAAGTTCCAACTAGAATATATGTTACGTAGTCTTATGTCCTATTAACAAGACTTAATCAAGAAGAAAAGCTTAATCGGAGCTATTATATCCAATCCTTGCTACAACAAGACTTAATCAAGATGTAAAAAGATTAATCGAGTGTTATAGCCAATTGTGAGTACAAAAGGCTCGAATATAATCAATGAACCCGAGTTTCCATAGAGTTCCAACTCGAATGCATGTAACGTAGTCTTATCTCCTATTAACAAGACTTAATGAAGAAGTAAAAGCTTAATCGGAGCTATTATATTCAATCCTTGCTACAACAAGTAAAAGATTAATCGGAGTTATTATAACCAATTATGAGTACAAAAGGCTCGAATCTAATCAATGAACCCGAGTTTTCATAGAATTCCAACTCGAATGCATGTAACATGGTCTTATCTCCTATTAACAAGACTTTAATCAAGAAGTAAAAGTTAAATCTGAGCTACCATATCTAATCCTTGCTACAACAAGACTTAATCAAGAAGTAAAAGATTAATTGGAGCCGTTATAGCCAATTCTGAGTACAAAAGGCTTGAATCTAATCAATAAACCCTAGTTTTCATAGAGTTCTAACTTGAATATATGTAACGTGGTCTTATGTCCTATTAACAAGACTTAATCAAGAAGTAAAAGATTAATCGGAGCTGTTATAGCCAATTCTGAGTACAAAAGGCTCGAATATAATCAATAAACCCGAGTTTTCATAGAGTTCCAACTCGAATGCATGTAACGTGGTCTTATCTCCTATTAACAAGACTTAATGAAGATCTAAAAGCTTAATCAGAGCTATTATATTCAATCCTTGCTACAACAAGAATTAATCAAGAAGTAAAAGATTAATCGGAGCTGTTATAGCCAATTCTAAGTATAAAAGGCTCGAATATAATCAATAAACCCGAGTTTTCATAGAGTTCCAACTCGAATGCATGTAACGTGGTCTTATCTCCTATTAACAAGACTTAATGAAGAAGTAAAAGCTTAATCGGAGCTATTATAATCAATCCTTTCTACAACAAGACTTAATCAAGAAGTAAAAGATTAATTGGAGCCGTTATAGCCAATTCTGAGTACAAATGCTCGAATCTAATCAATAAACCCTAGTTTTCATAAAGTTCCAACTCGAATATATGTAACGTGGTCTTATGTCCTATTAACAAGACTTAATCAAGAAGAAAAGCTTAATTGGAGCTATTATATCCAGTCCTTGCTACAACAAGACTTAATCAAGAAGTAAAAGATTAATCGGAGCTGTTATAGCCAATTCTGAGTACAAAAGGCTCGAATATAATCAATGAACCCGAGTTTCCATAGAGTTCCAACGCGAATGCATGTAACGTAGTCTTATCTCCTATTAACAAGACTTAATGAAGAAGTAAAAGCTTAATCGGAGCTATTATATTCAATCCTTGCTACAACAAGACTTAATCAAGAAGTAAAAGATTAATCGGAGTTATTATAACCAATTCTGAGTACAAAAGGCTCGAATCTAATCAATGACCCCGAGTTTTCATAGAATTCCAACTCGAATGCATGTAACATGGTCTTATCTCCTATTAACAAGACTTAATCAAGAAGTAAAAGTTTAATCTGAGCTGCCATATCTAATCCTTGCTACAACAAGACTTAATCAAGAAGTACAAGATTAATTGGAGCCGTTATAGCCAATTCTGAGTACAAAAGGCTTGAATCTAATCAATAAACCCTAGTTTTCATAGAGTTCCAACTCTAATACATGTAACGTGGTCTTATGTCCTATTAACAAGACTTAATCAAGAAGTAAAAGATTAATCGGAGCTGTTATAGCCAATTCTGAGTACAAAAGGCTCGAATATAATCAATAAACCCGAGTTTTCATAAAGTTCCAACTCGAATATATGTAACGTGGTCTTATGTCCTATTAACAAGACTTAATCAAGAAGAAAAGCTTAATCGGAGCTATTATATCCAATCCTTGCTACAACAAGACTTAATCAAGAAGTAAAAGATTAATCGGAGCTGTTATAGCCAATTCTGAGTACAAAAGGCTCGAATCTAATCAATAAACCCGAGTTTTCATAGAGTTCCAACTTGAATACATGTAAAGTGGTCTTATCTCCTATTAACAAGACTTAATCAAGAAGAGAAGCTTAATTGGAGCTATTATATTCAATCCTTGCTACAACAAGACTTAATCAAGAAGTAAAAGATTAATCGGAGCTGTTATAACCAATTCTGAGTACAAAAGGCGCGAATATAATCAATAAACCCGAGTTTTCATAGATTTCCAACTCGAATGCATGTAACGTGGTCTTATCTCCTATTAACAAGACTTAATGAAGAAGTAAAAGCTTAATCGGAGCTATTATATTCAATCCTTGCTACAACAAGACTTAACCAAGAAGTAAAAGATTAATTGGAGCCGTTATAGCCAATTCTGAGTACAAAAGGCTCGAATCTAATCAATAGACCCTAGTTTTCATAAAGTTCCAACTCGAATATATGTAACGTAGTCTTATGTCCTATTAACAAGACTTAATCAAGAAGAAAAGCTTAATCGGAGCTATTATATCCAATCCTTGCTACAACAAGACTTAATCAAGATGTAAAAAGATTAATCGGAGCTGTTATAGCCAATTGTGAGTACAAAAGGCTCGAATATAATCAATGAACCCGAGTTTCCATAGAGTTCCAACTCGAATGCATGTAACGTAGTCTTATCTCCTATTAACAAGACTTAATGAAGAAGTAAAAGCTTAATCGGAGCTATTATATTCAATCCTTGCTACAACAAGTAAAAGATTAATCGGAGTTATTATAACCAATTATGAGTACAAAAGGCTCGAATCTAATCAATGAACCCGAGTTTTCATAGAATTCCAACTCGAATGCATGTAACATGGTCTTATCTCCTATTAACAAGACTTTAATCAAGAAGTAAAAGTTAAATCTGAGCTACCATATCTAATCCTTGCTACAACAAGACTTAATCAAGAAGTAAAAGATTAATTGGAGCCGTTATAGCCAATTCTGAGTACAAAAGGCTTGAATCTAATCAATAAACCCTAGTTTTCATAGAGTTCTAACTTGAATACATGTAACGTGGTCTTATGTCCTATTAACAAGACTTAATCAAGAAGTAAAAGATTAATCGGAGCTGTTATAGCCAATTCTGAGTACAAAAGGCTCGAATATAATCAATAAACCCGAGTTTTCATAGAGTTCCAACTCGAATGCATGTAACGTGGTCTTATCTCCTATTAACAAGACTTAATGAAGATCTAAAAGCTTAATCAGAGCTATTATATTCAATCCTTGCTACAACAAGAATTAATCAAGAAGTAAAAGATTAATCGGAGCTGTTATAGCCAATTCTAAGTATAAAAGGCTCGAATATAATCAATAAACCCGAGTTTTCATAGAGTTCCAACTCGAATGCATGTAACGTGGTCTTATCTCCTATTAACAAGACTTAATGAAGAAGTAAAAGCTTAATCGGAGCTATTATAATCAATCCTTTCTACAACAAGACTTAATCAAGAAGTAAAAGATTAATTGGAGCCGTTATAGCCAATTCTGAGTACAAATGCTCGAATCTAATCAATAAACCCTAGTTTTCATAAAGTTCCAACTCGAATATATGTAACGTGGTCTTATGTCCTATTAACAAGACTTAATCAAGAAGAAAAGCTTAATTGGAGCTATTATATCCAGTCCTTGCTACAACAAGACTTAATCAAGAAGTAAAAGATTAATCGGAGCTGTTATAGCCAATTCTGAGTACAAAAGGCTCGAATATAATCAATGAACCCGAGTTTCCATAGAGTTCCAACGCGAATGCATGTAACGTAGTCTTATCTCCTATTAACAAGACTTAATGAAGAAGTAAAAGCTTAATCGGAGCTATTATATTCAATCCTTGCTACAACAAGACTTAATCAAGAAGTAAAAGATTAATCGGAGTTATTATAACCAATTCTGAGTACAAAAGGCTCGAATCTAATCAATGACCCCGAGTTTTCATAGAATTCCAACTCGAATGCATGTAACATGGTCTTATCTCCTATTAACAAGACTTAATCAAGAAGTAAAAGTTTAATCTGAGCTGCCATATCTAATCCTTGCTACAACAAGACTTAATCAAGAAGTACAAGATTAATTGGAGCCGTTATAGCCAATTCTGAGTACAAAAGGCTTGAATCTAATCAATAAACCCTAGTTTTCATAGAGTTCCAACTCGAATACATGTAACGTGGTCTTATGTCCTATTAACAAGACTTAATCAAGAAGTAAAAGATTAATCGGAGCTGTTATAGCCAATTCTGAGTACAAAAGGCTCGAATATAATCAATAAACCCGAGTTTTCATAAAGTTCCAACTCGAATATATGTAACGTGGTCTTATGTCCTATTAACAAGACTTAATCAAGAAGAAAAGCTTAATCGGAGCTATTATATCCAATCCTTGCTACAACAAGACTTAATCAAGAAGTAAAAGATTAATCGGAGCTGTTATAGCCAATTTTGAGTACAGAAGGCTCGAATATAATCAATGAACCCGAGTTTCCATAGAGTTCCAACTCGAATGCATGTAACGTAGTCTTATCTCCTATTAACAAGACTTAATGAAGAAGTAAAAGCTTAATCGGTGCTATTATATTCAATTCTTGCTACAACAAGACTTAATCAAGAAGTAAAAGATTAATCGGAGTTATTATAACCAATTCTGAGTACAAAAGGTTCGAATCTAATCAATGAACCCGAGTTTTCATAGAGTTCCAACTCGAATGCATGTAACATGGTCTTATCTCCTATTAACAAGACTTAATCAAGAAGTAAAAGTTTAATCTGAGCTACCATATCTAATCCTTGCTACAACAAGACTTAATCAAGAAGTAAAATATTAATTGGAGCCGTTATAGCCAATTTTGAGTACAAAAAGCTCGAATCTAATCAATAAACCCTAATTTTCATAGAGTTCCAACTCGAATACATGTAACGTGGTCTTATGTCCTATTAACAAGACTTAATCAAGAGGTAAAAGCTGAATCGGAGCTATTATATCCAATCCTTGCTACAACAAGACTTAATCAAAAAGTAAAAGATTAATCGGAGTTGTTATAGCCAATTCTGAGTACAAAAGGCTCGAATATAATCAATAAACTCGAGTTTTCATAGAGTTCCAACTCGAATGCATGTAACGTGGTCTTATCTCCTATTAACAAGACTTAATGAAGATGTAAAAGCTTAATCAGAGCTATTATATTCAATCCTTGATACAACAAGAATTATTCAAGAAGTAAAAGATTAATCGGAGCTAATGATATGATCTTGCTTGCACAAGAAAGATCAACTCGTGAAGCTCTCAAGTAGGTTCTTTTAATCGGAATTTCTTGTTCCCCAACAGTTGTAGTGGCAGCGGCAATGTAACGTACTATAAACCCTTAAGTAGGATTCTAACGACGCCTTGATATCTTGTAAAAAGAAGCCTTCGAATAAAACTCAAGATCCTATAGTTTCTATGTAATTCAAAACCAAAGAGATGGCAATCTTTGATTCCAAGTAGAATGATTTAATGTGTAAACATAAAATCAACAACACACAAGTATATTAATAAAGCATAATAGCTATATTTTGAAATTGGTCGTAGATGCCAAATTACAATCGGCCATGTTCTTAGATCAACTCGTGAAGCTCTCAAGTAGGTTCTTTTAATCGAAATTTCTTGTTCCCCAACGGTTGTAGTGGCAGCAGGAATGTAACGTACTATAAACCCTTAAGTAGGATTCTAACGCCTTGATATCTTGTAACAAGAAGCCTTCGAATAAAACTCAAGATCCTATAGTTTCTATGTAATTCAAAACCAAAGAGATGGCAATCTTTGATTCCAAGTAGAATGATTTAATATATAAACATAAAATCAACAACACACAAGTATATTAATAAAGCATAATAGCTATATTTTGAAATTATTCTTAGATGCCAAATTACAATCGGCCATGGCCTTATTTATAGGTGAAAAGAAGACTTTTTAGGACATGAAATTCAAACAACAAAAATAAACAATTATAACTATAATCATGAAAGGAGGAAGACAACATAGTTTCCTTGACTTTGAGCTAAGTGGCAACGGCTATTTGAGCAAAATTCTTCATCTCTCTCCTCTTTGCAATATCTTGCTAGATACACTTGAGTAAAATAATCTCTTTCCAAGACTTCTTCACCAAGGATGCAACGACTATTTGAGAAAGGAAAGGGCTGAAATCTCTTGCTAGATATACTTGTAAAATGATGAGATTACCTTGATGACTTTGATAACATACCATGGAGACTTTTAGTACACGTATTCTATTTATTTTGATTAAAGTAAAACACTTCTAGGAGGTCTTGAATTTTTGGACGAAAATTACTCCTTGTGTTGCATGGCCTTGCATGGCCGAACCCCTTCCATACGTTTCCCATGTAGCCCCTAAACGGGGGTCTTGAATGTTGAAGAATTCCATGCAGCCCCTAGACGGAGGTCTTGTTTAATGTAATCCTTATAATGGAGCTTAGAATCGAACTTATCCGGATAGGGAAGTTGCGGCTTGAAATTTTCAATGTGTTCTCCAAAAGCAGCCTCTAAACGAGGGTCCTCAATCTTGGATTTAAACATGAACAAACAATATAACTCTCTGACGGGAGTGTGGCCTTCCGAATCAGTGACTTGAAGTAGAGTTATAGAGCTAGACCGTAACATCATGTTATTTCGTGAAGTGGTGCTAATGTCGTTTGTTTTCAACAGTTCATTTGTGTCTTCTCTCAATTTCTTAGCACGTGCCCGTGTGATAGGTCCAGTGGGATTCATGATGGCTCCGACTGTATCTAATACTCTTGATGGTGCGACTGGGGTTGCATCATTCCATCCATCTTGAGAAGGATCTGTCCTCAGATCCGATTCATCTCCTGTTTCAAATAAAGACAAGTCAGAAACGTTAAAAGTTGCAGAAACATTATATTCACCTGGCAAGTCGAGTTTATAGGCATTGTCATTTATTTTCTCCAAGACCATGAATGGACCGTCTCCTCTTGGTAAAAGCTTCGACCTCCTCTGCATTGGAAAACGTTCTTTCCTCATATGTAACCATACCCAATCACCGGGTTGAAATACCACTGCTTTGCGCCCACGATTATGATTTTCAATATACTGCTTGGTTCGTCGTTCAATGTTGTTACGAGCTTGCTCATGCAGCTGTTTCACCAATTCTGCTTTCTTGTGCCCATCTGTACTTACTCTTTCACTCACAGGCAAAGGTAAAAGATCAAGTGGGGTTAAAGGATTAAAACCATAAACAAGTTCAAAAGGTGAAAATTGAGAAGCGAAATGCATAGATCGATTATAAGCAAATTCAACGTGTGGCAAACATTCTTCCCAAATTTTTATGTTGGTTTTAATAATAGCTCTTAACAAAGTTGACAGCGTCCTATCTACTACTTCAGTTTACCCATCAGTTTGTGGGTGACAAATGGTAGAAAATAAGAGCTTTGTCCCTAATTTAGCCCACAGAGTTTTCCAAAAGTAACTAAGGAACTTAGCATCCCTATCCGAGACTATAGTTATAGGTACCCCATGCAAACGAATAATTTCTTTAAAGAAAAGATTTGCAACGTGTGAGGCATCATCAGATTTATGACAAGGGATAAAATGTGCCATTTTGGAAAATCGATCAACAACAACTAATATAGAGTCACGCCCATACTTGTTTCTAGGCAACCCTAACACAAAATCCATAGAGATATCAGTCTATGGGGTTTCAGGTATAGGTAAAGGCATGTATAATCCATGGGGTTGGGCTCGACTTTTAGCTAACTTACAGGTTACACATCTTTTACAAATGCGAGTTACATCACGTTTCATATTGGGCCAATAGAGATGTTCTTGTAATACAGCAAGAGTTTTAGCAATGCCAAAATGACCCATTAAACCTCCTCCGTGCGCCTCTAACATCAACAACTCTCATATAGAACTAGCAGGAATACATAATTTGTTTTCTCTAAACAAAAATTCATCATGCCTATAAAATTTATCAACTCCTACACGTTCACATGCAGCATATACCTCATAAAAATTAGAATCATGCTCATATTGATTTTTAATCATCTCAAAACCAAGTAATTTAGAATCTAGAGTAGATAATAAGGTGTACCTCCGAGATAGTGCATCAGCTACAACGTTCTCTTTACCTTGTTTATATCGAATTACATGTGGAAATGTCTCAATGAATGCCATCCAGCGGGCGTGCCTCTTATTTAACTTATGTTGGCCCTTCAGGTGCTTTAGTGACTCGTGGTCTGTGTGTGATACGAAAACAACTATTCCGAATAATGATACGAAAATGACTATTCCGGATGAAGAAGATTGGAATGCATTTTAGTGATCGGGCTCGGAATAACGTAGACGTGTCGACAAGCATACGTAGTATGCACCATGCATACTAAAGTCATGAATTGCATTCGGCCGCCCAAAGATTCCTCCCACCATTCGCATGCTTGTATTCGGACGATCCATGAGACATCATGAAAGATATCATGAACAAAATCATAAAAGATATCATATCTTTGTCAAAGATCATCACAAAGATTCCACCCCACATCACAAACATATCGCCCCCCCCCCCCCTTTCATGTTCAAAGTCTTGAAGTGTCACTTTCAATCATCCTTCAACACCACCACCATTCGTTTCCCCCCCCCCCTTCCATTTTGCTCAAGTATGTCACTTTCAAAGATTTCCTTTGATATTGTCCCTACTTTGAAGATACTTCCCCCACATGTTGAAAAATTCCTTCCCATACTTGCAACACGTCGTCCGAACACGATACCTAATATTCCAATCGAAGAAGCTCCAATAAAAATCGATATCCACGACGATACAAATTCGCATGGTCATGCATCATTATACTTGGGAGAAAAGAACACGCGGATTGGAGTTACGTTGTTAATCGGAACCGGAGTAACGTAAAACTCGACGACGGAATCGGTCCGAAAGCATGAAAAATCAGCCATATCATGCTTGAAAGGGACTCATGATTTGTCAAGATGCATAAAGAGATTTCTCCTTCCCCACCTCAATAAAAAACGGCCCAAGCATGAGAATTTGATGAAGACTTTCATCAAATATCTTCTTCATGTCACCATCACCATAATACTTCCAAATGAAGATATTTCTCCTTCCCACCATGATACCTCACGTCCCATACATAAGATTTGAAGAAGACTTTCATCCTTCATGTCATTTTCCCTCATGTCATAATCACCATAATAATTCCAAAGGGGTGATATCATATCTTCACAAAATCCTCCTAATCACTACTTGAGGAATACGGCCGAATTGAAGATTGCAAGGATGACATTTGGTGAAGATCTTCTTCATGTCACCATCACAAGTCCAAGATTACTTCATGTCTTAATCACCTAATAAAACCAAGATACTTGGTATCTCCTCTTTAGATATTTCGGCCGAAATGGAAGCATGCTAGGAAGTTTCGTTTTCTCGTTTTGTTGTATTTTCTTACGGTTGGAAACTACTATATATAGTAGTACTTGTAACATTTGTAGAGAATCTTGAAAGTTATAAACATTGTATTTCTCTTGAAATATACGTTGAACGAGTTCAACAAAACCTTGGTTATTATTTCGACGCGTCTCGAATTATAACTTGATCGATTCTCAATAGGTCTTGAGGAGAGATTATTTTTATCGAGTTATAGGTCTAATTCGGTAAAACACATTCAAATCCATACACTATCCTACATCCCGGCCGAAAACCGCATACATTTCGGTCACCACCTTGTACTTTTGATCAATATTGTGATACTTGTAAAAACATAATAATCTTCCGTTGTATTTCATACGCTTTACGTACACTTACATACGTAATTCGTATCATAAGTGGTATCGGAGCCCAAGGTCATCTCCTTTGGCGATCAACTATATTCACTGAATTTTTTTTGTTGAAGTATTTAGTCACCTTCTTGGGTTGTTCTTCACGGTTAGAAGAATTTTCGCATAACATTGGCAGATTAGCGCAGTCGGAAGAAAACAAAGTTTCCCGTGGATTCGACCGTTGGATCATCACGAAATTTTGACAAAGGTAAGCCAACTCATTGAACTACAGTCTGAACGGTGGAGATCAGATTCTTTGATCATCTTCTTGGTTCATTCTTCACGGATTTCTTGGAAAATTTTCTGTCCGATTTCTTGTCAAGAACTATCTCTTGATTCTTGTTATGGATTTCTCCGAGCTCGATTTCTTGATGAAACTCCGTGACGCACTAAACGGCTTACCGGAGCAACGTATGCAAGAAATACGCAGAGACGATGCCAACGATATTGATTTCTTGGCCAAATTCCGCAGCATACCGGAATTTCACGGAGATAGTAATCCAGATGCGTGCATAGATTGGCTCCATGCTTGTGAGGAGCACTCGGACTTCAAGGCTGCCCCGATCAACCGCCGCGTTTCGCTGGTGACAAAGCGCCTCCGCGGTAGCGCCGCCTTCCAGTGGCAAAATTGAAACGATCCGTTCACAACAACGTAAGCCTAAAATTACAGATTGGCAAAAATTCAGAAAATATTTCAAGCGAAGGTTCAAAGCCACATCTTACCACCAGTCGTTGTTTCCCCACCACCAATCCTTCGACGCCCCGCCACCAACCTTTGATCAAAGATTTTTTTTTCATCGAAGAATTTCCAGCGAAATTTTTTTTACGAAGACGATGTCCCTACCACCATTTTTAATGAAGTAGACAAGACAGAGTTTTCAATGGAGCAATTCAACGAAGAAGATGAGTTGAGCCGTGTGTCCCTAGTCGACGAACCTAGATCTTGCTACTTTGAGCATGGGTCAGTTGGTTGTGTTGGCCAAATTGACCAAAACGTACCAAATTATTTTAATGATGAGGAGCCTTTTAGTATCATGGAAATTAGGTCGGATTATGAAGGGCCACCGGTCTTTGATGCAGAACCAATTGATGAAGAGGAATCCGTAATAAATCCTATGGTTCCCACCGTAATAAATTCTGTCTTTTCCATTTTTGATGATGAACTCGAGAAATCAGTGTTTCCAATTCTGGAGGAGGAACCCGATGTGGAGTTAACCGTGCGTCCCATTTCAGATATCCACTCATGTCATGATATCGGTATTATCTGGCGGAGTAATTATTATTATTTTATTAATAATGATAGTTATTTTGTTGGTGATTCTCGAGGGGGCCCCACTACCTCTCGTCTCAAGATTTTGGGCCATGTACGCACTGCGGACATCTTCGAGATCAAATACTTAGAGGCTTTAGTTAATTATCTTGGTGACGAAGGGAGTTCGGAATTGAGGACAATTCCCTTTAAAGAGGGAGGGAATGATACGAAAACAACTATTCCGAATAATGATACGAAAATGACTATTCCGAATGAAGAAGATTGGAATGCATTTTAGTGATCGGGCTCGGAATAACGTAGACGTGTCGACAAGCATACGTAGTATGCACCATGCATACTAAAGTCATGAATTGCATTCGGCCGCCCAAAGATTCCTCCCACCATTCGCATGCTTGTATTCGGACGATCCATGAGACATCATGAAAGATATCATGAACAAAATCATAAAAGATATCATATCTTTGTCAAAGATCATCACAAAGATTCCACCCCACATCACAAACATATCGCCCCCCCCCCCCCTTTCATGTTCAAAGTCTTGAAGTGTCACTTTCAATCATCCTTCAACACCACCACCATTCGTTTCCCCCCCCCCCTTCCATTTTGCTCAAGTATGTCACTTTCAAAGATTTCCTTTGATATTGTCCCTACTTTGAAGATACTTCCCCCACATGTTGAAAAATTCCTTCCCATACTTGCAACACGTCGTCCGAACACGATACCTAATATTCCAATCGAAGAAGCTCCAATAAAAATCGACATACACGACGATACAAATTCTCATGGTCATGCATCATTATACTTGGGAGAAAAGAACACGCGGATTGGAGTTACGTTGTTAATCGGAACCGGAGTAACGTAAAACTCGACGACGGAATCGGTCCGAAAGCATGAAAAATCAGCCATATCATGCTTGAAAGGGACTCATGATTTGTCAAGATGCATAAAGAGATTTCTCCTTCCCCACCTCAATAAAAAACGGCCCAAGCATGAGAATTTGATGAAGACTTTCATCAAATATCTTCTTCATGTCACCATCACCATAATACTTCCAAATGAAGATATTTCTCCTTCCCACCATGATACCTCACGTCCCATACATAAGATTTGAAGAAGACTTTCATCCTTCATGTCATTTTCCCTCATGTCATAATCACCATAATAATTCCAAAGGGGTGATATCATATCTTCACAAAATCCTCCTAATCACTACTTGAGGAATACGGCCGAATTGAAGATTGCAAGGATGACATTTGGTGAAGATCTTCTTCATGTCACCATCACAAGTCCAAGATTACTTCATGTCTTAATCACCTAATAAAGCCAAGATACTTGGTATCTCCTCTTTAGATATTTCGGCCGAAATGGAAGCATGCTAGGAAGTTTCGTTTTCTCGTTTTGTTGTATTTTCTTACAGTTGGAAACTACTATATATAGTACTACTTGTAACATTTGTAGAGAATCTTGAAAGTTATAAACATTGTATTTCTCTTGAAATATACGTTGAACGAGTTCAACAAAACCTTGGTTATTATTTCGACGCATCTCGAATTATAACTTGATCGATTCTCAATAGGTCTTGAGGAGAGATTATTTTTATCGAGTTATAGGTCTAATTCGGTAAAACACATTCAAACTCATACACTATCCTACATCCCGGCCGAAAACCGCATACATTTCGGTCACCACCTTGTACTCTTGATCAATATTGTGATACTTTTCCAAACGTAATAATCTTCCGTTGTATTTCATACGCATTACGTACACTTACATACGTAATTCGTATCAGTGTGATACGGAATTGACTAGTCCAAATAAAGAAGACAGAGCAAGGATCAAAATAAACGGACTTACAACGCGTCATGCACGTACGGCAACATTTTTAGGCGAGAAAACGGACACAAGCCGGAAAAAGACACATGATACGAATTCTCGCTTGGGATGCGAATTCGCTATCGATACAGCGGAATGCTTTTTGACGAGCGGAAGCTATCTACAAGAAACTGTCGGGAACTGGTGACAACAGCTCGCTACAGCAACAATACTGACGAGTGATGAAGGCGGTAATTCGATACAGCCACAGGACAGGAATTTGGTCCAAATGAAAAGACTCGAAACAGGTCACCTCCAAGCAGCGACGCTCGAAACAGCACGTTTTGGACGGAAACAAAGTTAAAACAGGAAATAAGTTCGAAGGATCGAACAACACTTTATGCGAAATATCGGACAAGTATACAACAGTTATCGAAAAATAAAAAGAATATCGAAACAAGATATGAACAGATGTTTTTATCAAATTAGACCTATAATTTGATAAAGTGATTTCTCCTCAAGACCTATTGAGGATCAATCAGATTAGTATTCGAAACGCGTCGAATAAAAACCAAGTTTTGATGAAAAGCATTCACCAGGGAAAAACACAAAGTGTTCTCAATTCTTCAACATTCAATAATCTTTCATTACAACTCTACTGCCACTATTTATAGGCAAAAGTGGCCCGACAAAATAACTTAAACTATTACAAGCTGTCCTTTAAAATAATGAAAGGATAATAAAAGGTTCTTCAGGTCACTTGTTGACAAAAGTAAAAGCTGGGTCTTTGTCTCCAAGTTGTTTGCTGACAGCCGCCCTTTTGCCAAGAATCCTGTTGCTTTTGTAAGAGAAAGCTGAACATTCTTTTATTTGTTTAGTTGCCACTTGATCCTTTTCCCTCCCCAAGATGCTATTTGTCTTTTGTTTAAGTTACTCCAATTCCGACTATCAAGGTAACTCTGTGCCTCCTTTCTGTTTTCTCGCCTAAGTAGGTTGTAGTGCGATCGAGGTGTTTTACGTCAATTCTTACTTCATCTTCTTCGCTTGGAGTAGTCGGCTTCGTATCATCCCCTCCCCCTTTAAGAGGAATTGTCCTCAATTCTGCAATCCCGTCATCATCAAGATAAGGAGAAAGATCACCTATGTTGAAAGTAGCATGCACTCCATAGTCGCCCGGAAGTTCTAATTTGTAAGCATTGTCGTTCACCTTCGCAACTATTTTAAATGGCCCCTCGGCTCGTGGCATTAACTTATTCTTATGCTTACTCGGGAATCTTTCCTTCCTCAAATGTAACCAAACCAAATCTCCAACCTCGAATAGTCTCGGCTTTCTTTGCTTGTTCGACTTCCTTTTGTACGCCTCGTTTATTTCCTTGATTCGATCCCGCACCTGTTCGTGTAGTTTCATCATTGATTTTAGTTTTGACTCTGCATCCTTATGCACCAATTCGTCACTTGGTAGTGGAATTAGATCTATCGGCATGTAAGGATTCAACCCGTAAACTACTTCAAATGGAGAGTGTGCAGTGGCATGAGTAGGAGATCGATTATAAGCAAACTCCGCATGTGCCAGTTTCAGATCCCAGTCCTTTTGTGTTTTGCTCACCAAGCCTCGCAACAGCGTCCCCAGTGTTCGATTCGTTACTTCAGTTTGTCCGTCGGTTTGAGGATGATGTGAAGTACTAAACAAAAGCTTGGTTCCCACCTTCCTCCATAATGTGTTCCAAAAGTAGCTTAGAAACTTTGAGTCTCGGTCCGAAACAATAGTTTTCGGAACTCCATGTAATCGCACTACCTCTCGGAAATACAGGTCAGCAACATTACTCGCATCATCGGTTTTGTGACAAGGAACAAAATGAGCCATCTTTGAAAAACGATCGACAACAACCATGATCGCATCCTTACCTCTTTGGGTTCGAGGTAAAGCCACAATGAAATCCATTGATACATCTTCCCATGGCCTCTCCGGGATCGGTAAAGGTGTGTAGACTCCTGGTTTGAACGAACTCTTCGCAACATGGCACGTCACACATTTACTGATTATATTATTAACATCCCCTTGCATCCTTGGCCAATAAAAATGTTCTTTAAGTACATCCAATGTCTTGGCCGAACCGAAGTGGCCAACCAAACCTCCCCCATGAGCCTCTCGAATCAGCAATTCGCGAATCATGTGCCTGGGTAGACAAAGACGATTTCCCTTAAAAAGAAAGCCCTCCTGTATCGAAAATTCCCCCACCGGTCCAGGTTTGCACAGGGCGAAGGTTTCGCCGAAATCCGCATCACCTTCGTAATACTCCTTTACTGTATCGAATCCAAGCAAATGAACATCAAGAGTGGCTAGTAAGGCATAACGCCTAGACAATGCATCTGCCACAATATTGCTCTTGCCATCCTTATACTTTGATGAGAAGTGAAATGATTGTAAGAATTCCACCCACTTCGCATGCCTGGGACTTAACTTGTGTTGCCCGTTAATGTACTTCAAAGATTCATGGTCCGAGTGTATGATAAAATGCTTTGGTCGAAGATAGTGACTCCAATGATCTAGAGCCCTCACAATAGCATAAAACTCCTTGTCGTACGTACAATAATTGAGACGAGCACCGTTTAACTTCTCTGAAAAATAAGCAATAGGTCGTTTTCCCTGAATGAGAACCGCTCCAATGCCCACTCCGCTAGCATCACATTCCACCTCAAACGGTTGCGAAAAATCGGGTAATGCTAAGATGGGTGCTTCGCACAACTTCGCCTTCAACTTTGCAAATGACTCCTGAGCAGCCCTGCTCCAATTAAACGTGCCCTTCTTCAAACATTCGGTTATTGGGCTTGCAATGGTACTGAAGTCTCGAATGAATCTTCGGTAAAATGAAGCTAGTCCATGGAACGATCTAACCTCCATCACTGTAGTGGGAACCGGCCAGGACTTAATTGCTTCGATCTTCGCTTGATCGACCGACACTCCATTCTTTGAAACAACATAGCCAAGAAAGACTATACTTTCGACCAAAAATGAGCACTTCTCCTTTTTTCCATACAGCTTCTGTTCTCTAAGGGTTTCGAAGACTTGCCTCAAGTGTTCGAAATGCTCTTGCAGCGATCGGCTGTAGATCAAAATATCATCTAAGTATACAACCACAAATTTCCCTAAAAATGGCTTAAGTACCTCATTCATCAAGCGCATGAAAGTACTCGGTGCATTTGTAAGACCGAACGGCATAACGGTCCATTCATACAGCCCGTGTTTTGTTTTGAAGGCTGTCTTCCACTCATCTCCTTCCCGCATCCGAATTTGGTGATAACCACTTCGCAGATCAACTTTGGAAAAGATTACTGATCCGTGTAATTCGTCCAACATGTCATCAAGCCTCGGAATCGGAAATCGATACTTGATGGTGATATTGTTCACAGCTCGACTGTCAATACACATTCTCCAAGATCCGTCCTTATTTGGAACCAGTAATACCGGAACCGCACAAGGGCTTAGGCTTTCTCGAACATAACCACGATCCATCAGTTCCTCGATTTGGTTTTGCAATTCCTTCGTCTCCTTGGGATTACATCTATAGGCAGCTTTGTTAGGCAACGACACACCCGGTATGAGGTCGATCTGATGTTCAATCCCGCGAATTGGTGGTAAACCCGACGGTAATTCTTCGGGAAAAACATCCGCAAATTCGCGTAATAAGGCATCCATCCTTTCGTTCCGCACAACTATGTCACCATTCCGTGTCTCCTTCAGAACCAACAAGTACACACACTTGCCATCATTAATAGCATGTTCCACCTCCCGTTCGCTAGCAAACATGGCCAGTTTTGGTTTTTCACTCCTACTAGAACTCATAGAGTGAATAGCTTGCGGTGACATTGGTTTAAGCACAATCTTCTTGCCCTTATCCCGTAACTCGTACTCATTGCTTCTTCCTCGGTGTAAAACGTCCCTATCAAACATCCATGGTCTCCCCAATAGTACATGGCATGCATCCATTGGGAGTACATCACATAATACGTTGTCTTCATATGAACCCATGGCTAGTCCAATCCTCACTTGTTTAGTTACCCTTATTTTGCTCCCATCATCGAGCCAATGCAAAGTGTAAGGTTTCGGGTGAGCCGTAGTGGTCAGCCCGAGTTTAGTCACCATCTCGCTGGAAACGACGTTGGTGCAACTCCCTCCATCAACGATCAAACTACACCATTTATTTCCCACTCGGCACTTCGTGTGAAATATTTGATTTCGCTGTTCCGAATCATTCGATACAGCTTTGGCCTGTAGCGTTTGCAGAACTAAAGCTGTGTCATAGCTTGGAGCATCGTAGGTCTCGCATTCTTATCCATCTTCGTCCTTTATGTCGAAATCAAATACGTCACCTAATCTTTCTTCCTCAACCAACAACTCATCCCGTATCGTGACAGCTTCTCTCAGTGTCACCACTCGTTTGTTTGGACAAGCATTTTGATAATGTCCGAATCCTTGACATTTGAAACATCTCACTTTAGCCAAACTCGTCTCCTTCGGTACGTAGGGTACAGTCGCCTTAGCAGGAATCGCAACAGGAACCGGAGTCGGTACAGTTGCCTTAACCGCTGAACTAGATCCGACGCTTGGGTTTCCAAATTTGACTGGAAACTCAGGTTTATACATCTTCATCCTGTTCTGAGCTTCTAACTTCAGACATAACCCACATAATGTATCTAAGTCCTCGTATGGATACAGTTCCACCGAGTTAGCTATGCTTCGGTTTAAGCCACGCAAGAATCGCGACATCTTCTGTTCCTCATTCTCCTCTATCTCTCCCATTAAGGTTAGATTCTCAAACTCCTCAATGTACTCACTGACATTTAACTTTCCTTGCATGAGATCTGCTATCTTCCTGTACAACGATAAACGGACTGATCCTGGTACATATCTTTTGCGAAGTTTTCTTTTTAACGAATCCCACGAACGGATCTTTTCTTTCCCCGTACGAGCTCTTCGTGTTTTCACTCCTTCGTACCAAAGCGAAGCTCATTTCCCCAACTTGAGAATTGCATACTTACACCTTTTCTCATCGGCAAGGTCTTTAAATTCGAACATACGATCAATTTTTCGTTCCCATTCCAGGTACACTTCAGGGTCTGTCCCTCTAACAAACTCTGGCAGCTCGTTCACCTTGAATTCTTCGCAATGGCGTGAGGGTCGTTCATAGTCACCACGCCTAGGTTGCCAACGCTGGTCGCGTTGTTCTGGTACGTCACGCAGTGCGTCACGAAGTCTTGCCAAGAAATCAGCGTCGTTGAGATCCATAATGCCAAAGATCAAGAACCTAGCGCTCTCTGATACCACTTATGATACGAATTCTCGCTTGGGATGCGAATTCGCTATCGATCTGTTGAGCAGCTTTTTGACGAGCTAAGCTATCTACAAGAAACTCGGGAATCGGTGACAATAGCTCGCTCTAAAGAATAATACTGACGAGTGATGAAGGCGGTAATTCGATACAGCCACAGGACAGGAATTTGGTCCAAATGAAAAGACTCGAAACAGGTCACCTCCAAGCAGCGACGCTCGAAACAGCACGTTTTGGACGGAAACAAAGTTAAAACAGGAAATAAGTTCGAAGGATCGAACAACACTTTATGCGAAATATCGGACAAGTATACAACAGTTATCGAAAAATAAACAGAATATCGAAACAAGATATGAACAGATGTTTTTATCAAATTAGACCTATAATTTGATAAAGTGATTTCTCCTCAAGACCTATTGAGGATCAATCAGATTAGTATTCGAAACGCGTCGAATAAAAACCAAGTTTTGATGAAAAGCATTCACCAGGGAAAAACACAATGTTCTAAATTCTTCAACATTCAATAATCTTTCATTACAACTCTACTGCCACTATTTATAGGCAAAAGTGGCCCGACAAAATAACTTAAACTATTACAAGCTGTCCTTTAAAATAATGAAAGGATAATAAAAGGTTCTTCAGGTCACTTGTTGACAAAAGTAAAAGCTGGGTCTTTGTCTCCAAGTTGTTCTTTGTGTAGCCCTTTTGCCAAGAATCCTGTTGCTTTTGTAAGAGAAAGCTGAACATTCTTTTATTTGTTTAGTTGCCACTTGATCCTTTTCCCTCCCCAAGATGCTATTTGTCTTTTGTTTAAGTTACTCCAATTCCGACTATCAAGGTAACTCTGTGCCTCGTTTCTGTTTTCTCGCCTAAGTAGGTTGTAGTGCGATCGAGGTGTTTTACGTCAATTCTTACTTCATCTTCTTCGCTTGGAGTAGTCGGCTTCGTATCAACACAACCTGCCGAAAAATGTCGCCGCCTGCCGGAAAATGTCGAGTCTGCCGGAAAATATCGCACCTGCCGGAAAATGCCGAGCACTGCCGGCCAGACCCGACCGTGTCGTCCGGCACAGCCCGTTCCGAGATGTCCCAGAATTGTGAAACTGACTGTCGGCCGAACCCGACCGTGTCGTCCGACACGGTCGAGTCACACTCTTCCGGATAAGGAGATCTCGCTGTCCGACCAACCCGACCGTGCCAGGCGACACGGTCGAGTCCTGCCAAACGTCCTTGTCACGCCGCACGGTCGAGTCACTGCCGGTCCTTGTCGCGCCCCGCCCGTGTCGAGTCCTGCCAAACGTCCTTGTCGCGCCGCGCCCGTGCCGAGTCACTGTCGGACGAGTCGCTGTCGGACGTCCCTGTCGCGCCGCGACCGTGTCAGTTGGACACGGTCGAGTCACTGCCGGCCAGATGCGCGCCGCGGCCGTGTCAAGCGACACGGCCCGTGTCCGGCATGACCTACCTTTTTTAATTGCTGATTTTTGTGTGTTTTGTCTTCTCTTTTCCTTTCTTTACTTATTTTAGGGATTGTGTTCCCATATTTTGTGATTGATGTTTCTTGTTTGTATTTTATTTGATTTGTTTTGATTATTCAAAGATTTTGTAATCTTTGAATTAATTTACTTTTTGTTTGATTCCTTAAGTTGAAGACTTCACTCCTATAAGTAGTCTTCACTTAGCCTTGTAATAGGGATTGTATTATGAATGTTGAATGTGAAAGAATACACATTGTGTTTCTATCATTGGTGAATGATTTTTACCGAAACTTGATTTTATTTGACGCGTTTTCAAGTATTAATCCGATTGATTCTCAATAGGTCTTGGGAAGAAATCACCTTATCGAGTTATAGGTCTAATTCGATAAACCCTTGTTCTTGATCGTTCAAGTCTTCTTGATCGATATTATCACTTTTCCCGATATTACTTCCATTTTCCATTTGTTCGAATTTTCCTTGTCATATTCGATATTACATCAAAAAATACATCCAAAAACACCCATACTCGCAAAAAGACTTCCGCTACGATATTCCTACAGACACTCCGAACGATACGTATCCGCCTCTCCCCGGATAATTCGCAACATAAGTGGTATCGGAGCCCAGGGTCATCTCCTTAGGTTTTCTTCAACGATTTCTTGTGAAGAACTATCTCTTGATTCTTGTTATGGATTTTTTCCGATCTCGATTTCTTGATCAAACTCCGTGATGCACTAAACGACTTACCGGAGCAACATATGCAAGCAAGACGCAGAGACGACGCCAACGATATTGATTTCTTGGCTAAATTCTGCAGCATACCGGAGTTCCACGGATCTAGTAATCCAGATGCGTGCATGGATTGGCTCCATGCTTGTGAGGAGCATGCGGACTTCAAGGCTGCCCCGATCAACCGCCGCATTTCGTTGGTGGCAAGGCGCCTCCGCGGTAGCGCCGCCGTCTGGTGGCAAAAATTGAAACAGTCCCGTTCACAACAACGTAAGCCTAAAATCCAAGATTGGCTTAAATTCAAAAAATATTTCAATCGAAGGTTCAAATCCCCATCTTACCACCAATCCTTCGACGCCCCGCCACCTGCATTCGATCTAAGGTCTTCCCCCATCAAGGAATTCCCAGCAGAATCTTTTTTCGATGAAGACAATGTCCCCACGGTCATTTTCAATGAAGTAGACGAGACAGAGTTTTCAACGGAGCAATTCAACGAAGAAGGTGAGTTGAGCCATGTTTCAATAATTGACGAACTTGGATCTTGCTATTATGAACATGGGCCAATTAATTGCGTTGGCCAAATTGACCAAAATGGGATTGATGAGCTAAGTGAATTATGGTCAGATGAACATTTGACACAAGTCGGGCCTTTTAAAGTTTTTTTTTTTTGGGAAAAGTCAATTGCATTAAATAAAAAGATTGGCCAACAAGGCAGGCCAGTACCCAGCAACCAATACAGAAGGTGCACCAACAGCACGAAACAGAAACTAATAAAAGAGTTACAATGGAACTACCAAGCCACCTTCCAAATACGCCTAACAGCGACTGCAGATAATGAATGAGGCGGCCAACGCTGAGAGATAATATCACGAACAAGACCAATCCCCTGGAAGGTAACTGTGTGAGGATCACAACGCCTCTGACCGAATCTCCGCTCATTACGCTCCTGCCAGAGTAAGTAGACCAATGCCGCTAAAAAGATACGGTAAGCCACGTTAACCACATGCTTTCCTCTCCACCTCCTAGCCGCCCAAAGAATACCCGTACTCCACTCCGAATGAGGCCAAAAAAATTTAACCTCCCTCCTAGCAATAGAGATACACCTACTAGAGTAAGGGCACATGAAGAATAAGTGAGAATGAGACTCTAACGACATCCCACAAAGGACACAAATACCATCTTCATGCTGCAGCCAAGGCTTATCCATAGTCGACAGACACTCCTGAATAGCCAACCATAATATGAAGGAGTACCTGGGAATCTTCCCGGGACCAAGAAGTAGAGGGGCCCAAGGAACAGGAGGAGAATAAGCTCTAAGGAAACGAAGAGCGGACGAGGAAGAATAGAAACCTGAGCTATGCGGTCTCCAAGAGATGCGATCTTGGCCTCCATAGATAGGAGGGAGGACAGAAACAACTCTTTGGAACCCGGGGCCCGGTCAACCACAGGCCAAACCCATTGACCATCAGAAATGACAGAGCCAAGACGGGCATCCACATCAATGCCAGTCCAAAGGGGCGCTCTAGGCATAGAATGCCTAATCAAACCCATAGAGTGCCAAGGATCCGACCATAAACGGAAGGAAGCGCCATCACCAATAGAATACTGAAACGCTCCAATGACAAGGGGACGCAACTTCAACAGCTGTTTCCAATACCAAGAAGACGCAGTGGAAATAGGGAAATCCCAAAAAGAACACTGCTGAACTCTATACGAACGGACCCAGCTAACCCAAACAGAACGAGAGGACCCAACCAGGAGAGCCCAGATATGGCGGGTCATAAGGGCCTGATTCTGAACCCTCAGCGGAGTAATACCAAGGCCACCACACTCTACAGGCAAGCAAACCTTAGACCAAGACACTTTAGCATGCCCAGAGTCACGAGAACCTTTCCAAAGAAAACGCCTTAAACTCTTCTCAATAAGGGCAAGCACGCCCTTAGGCAGGATAAAAATACAGGCCCAATAAATGTGAAGAGCAGATAACACAGACCGAATAAGCTGACAACGACCGGCCATGGACAGAGATCTACAAGCCCAGTCACTCAACCGACCATCAATCCTATCAAGCAAAGGAGAGCACTGAGCCACCGTGAGCTTCGATGAAGATAATAGGACTCCCAAATACCTCACAGGGAGCTGGCCCATCTGAAATCCTAATAACTGCTCAACCTGAGCCCCCTGCTCCAAAGCACTCGCCGAGAGGAAAAAATTACTCTTCCCAGGGTTAGCACGCAGCCCCGAAAGAGAATCAAAGATATCAATACTCCTCTTAAGAACCCCAATCGAGACCTCGTCTGGATTACAGAAAAGGAGGAGATCATCAGCAAAGGCGAGCATGAAGGTACGGGTGGCCTCACATTTCCACTGGTACCAAAACCCCAGGGTCTGAGCAATCTCACGAGTAATAATACCATGAAGCACCTCCATAACAATAACAAAGAGATAAGGGGAGATGGGGTCTCCCTGCCGAAGACCCCTACGACCTCTAAAGATCCCCTCAACATCACCATTCAAGGACACCGAAAAGGCAGTAGTGGTGATGCACTACCTGATCCAGGCAATGAACGACTGATGGAAACCCATACACTGCAGAGCAATCAGAACAAAATCCCACTCAACAGTGTCATAAGCTTTCATAAGGTCAACTTTAAACACACACCGTCTAGGCATCCGACTCTGCCCATAACCGTGAAGGAGTTCCTGGGCAAGAAGGATATTATCACTAATCCTTTTCCCAGGAATAAAAGCAGTCTGAGCTGGGTCAATCAAGGCATCTAAGATATCACGCATACGGTGAACAATAATTTTCGAAATAGCCTTATATAGTAAGTTGCAACAAGAGATCGGTCTAAAATCCGACATGCTCCTAGGCAAGGCTACTTTCGGAACAAGAGAAATGATCGTAGAATTGATCTGCCTGACAAACTTCCCGGTAGCAAAGAAATGCATAATAGCAAACGAAATCTCACCCCCCACAATCGGCCAAGCTTGCCGGTAAAAAGCAGCATTAAAACCATCAGGGCCCGGGGCCTTGTCCTTATCAAACTCGAAGAACACAGACCGAACCTCATCGGAAGTAACAGGTCTAACCATGTGAACCGCATCAGCAGGAGAAAGAGAAGCCGAAATAAAAGGACTAACCTGGCTGAGCGACAAAGGCATAATCCGATTTGAGTAACCCAATAGTCTCTCATAGAACCCAACAACCTCGTTCTTAATAAGAGCAGGGTCCGACAGCTCAGTACCATCCTCCGTATTAAGCCTATAGATACGAGATCTCACTCGCCTAGAAGCAATCCGCCGGAAGAAGAAGGCGATGCAGTCCCCATCCTTGACCAAGCCAACTTGGCGCTGCTGAGCGAGGATCATTCTGAGCCACAGCAACCGAGAAAACCCACCGACAACATCTCTCCAACAATAAAACCGAATCGTCCATGGGATGGTCCCTGAGAATACTTTGAGAAGAAGATAGGAATGAAGTAGCAGCAGCAACATTCAATGCCATATCGCCTTTCCTCTTCCTCATCGCGCGAAAAACTGGCTTAAGGGCGTCCAACTTACGACAAATCGCATAAAACGGGGCCCCAACAATATGGTGACGCCAAATTTCCCAAACCGTCGGGAGGAAATCCTCAGAGTCAGCCAGGAAATTATCAAATCTGAACATTTTACCTCTGCAGCGAGGCAAACTATCAAGACCCAGAATAAGGGGGCTATGATCAGAGGTCCGCAGCAGATCACAAGAGTAAGTACGATCGGCATGATCAATAAACCACTGCGAGTTACCCAATACCCTTTCTAGGCGTTTCCATAAGGATCGAGGAGACGGGCTCTTGTTATGCCTGGAGAACCAAGAGCCAACCATCGGAAGAGTCTCAAAATCCGCACGCCTACAAAGCTCTCTGAACTCCACTAGGGGGAGATCATCGTCAGAGTGAGGAGCTTCCCCCCCAAGATCTCACTAGTGTCCAGAACAGCATTAAAATAACCCATAATGACCCAAGGCTCAGCAGCATGTAGAACCGAGAAATCAGTGAGTCTTGCCTGCAACCGCCTCTCAATAAGATCATTAGATCCATAAGCAAAGGTAACCAAAAACCAGGACGAGTCGAGCAACAGAGTAATACGACAATGAATAAACTGCGACTCCAATGCAATAATATCAACAGACACAGAACCAGGATCCCAACCAATCCAGATCCTCTTCCCAGGCCCACAACCGTAATCAGAGAACCACTTCCAAGAGCCAGAAATAAATGAAGAAACACGCCCAAAGTTACCAACCGAGACACGCGTCTCGAGAAGAGCAATACAACAAAGATTAAACGAACTAATTACCTCCCGAACCGAGATCTGATGCTCAGTCCGGTTAAGTCCACGAACATTCCACACAGCAATAGGGATCATTTAACAACATCGACACGGGCTGCATCAATAATAGGGCCCAAAGGAGAAGAAGCAGAACAAAGCATCGTGCCGACAAACTTAGGAATGTCAACCTCAATATCATCGGCGATACCAGAAAGAGCCGCAAACTTGTTGTGAGACGACTCATACATACCAGCAGAAGCCCTCCTAGGCGACACGATAGGAGAGCTGGTAGTAACCAAGGAGAAAGTTGAGTCACTACTCAACGGGCCCAAACCAGCACTACGACCTCCAGTGCCCCCAGCTAACACCACACCAGGCCCCTGGGCGACAACGAGGCCAACCCCGGTGAGTGACCCCCAGCCGGAACCGGACCTACGAGGACCTGGACCATGCGTGCACGAGGAGCGAGGCTTAGCCACATAAATACGAGCACAGCTTAACACCTTACAGGCAGAAGGTTTAGAAATGCTCGGGCAAACCTGATCACGATGCCCGAAAACTCTACAAACACCACACCGATGTGGTAACCATTCATACTCGACATGGATCCTCCTAACAGAAGGACAATCACCATCAGATGGAAGAACCATAAGGAACGAGCGAATTGGGCTAGTATCAGCGTCTAACATGACGCAAACTCTAGCATAATCCACTTTCAGACAGTTTCTGGTGAATACGTCAGAAAAAAGAGGCTCCCCTATAGCACTAGCAGTGACACTGAGCCCCTCGTCAGTCCAATACTCAAGAGGGACGTTGCGAAGTTTCACCCAAACAGGGACATGTTTAGGTTGAACCTTCGTAAGAGACATACCAGGCTTCCACCGGGTAAGGAGAATGGACTGGCCCTGAATCAACCAAGGCCCTCCCTCAAACGCCTCAGACATAACCTGCTCACTTTCAAACTTAAAGAAATAAAATCCACCTTCGGAGGAGAACACCTCCTTAAGACCCTTCCATGCTGACATAAAGAAATTCTTGATCAAATTGAGAGACGGGGCTTTCCCCAGAAAATAACCAACTAAAGTGAATTGCCACCTTTTAGCACCTTCAAACCCAATACTAACAGACGGTTTCACAACCACCTCGCCATTTTGAAATTCAGGTTTAACAAACTTAAGCCCCCTAAATTTACCAAAAATATTGGATTTAGTTCCAATAGGGGCCGTCTGGCCCAAAGATACTGGAGTAGGAATTGTACCAAAATTCAAAGTAACAGTAGATTTTTCTTTATCAACAGGATTAGCAACAATTTTACATGGCAAATCCATAATATCCCCAATACTACAAGAATCAATACAAACAGTACCAACATACTTAGAATTATCCAAAGAGTTAATCAAAGAACAGGGGTACGCCTCAGCAGAATTTGATACGAAGCCGACTACTCCAAGCGAAGAAGATGAAGTAAGATTTGATGTAAAACACCTCGATCGCACTACAACCTACTTAGGCGAGAAAACAGAAACGAGGCACGGAGTTACCTTGATAATCGGAATTGGAGTAACTTAAACAAAAGACAAATAGCATCTTGGGGAGGGAAAAGGATCAAGTGGCAACTAAACAAATAAAAGAATGTTCAGCTTTCTCTTACAAAAGCAACAGGATTCTTGGCAAAGGGTGGTACTTGACAAACAACTTGGAGACAAACACCCAGCTTTTACTTTTGTCAACAAGTGACCTGAAGAACCTTTTATTATCCTTTCATTATTTTAAAGGACAGCTTGTAATAATTTAATTTGTCGGGCCACTTTTGCCTATAAATAGTAGCAGTAGAGTTGTAATGAAGGATTATTGAATGTTGAAGAATTAAGAACACTTTGTGTTTTCCACAGTGAATGCTTTTCATCAAAACTTGGTTTTTATTCGACGCGTTTGAATACTAATCGATTGATTCTCAATAGGTCTTGAGGAGAAATCACTTTATCAAATTATAGGTCTAATTTGATAAAACTTGTTTATACCTGTTTGATATTGTTCCTTTTCGATACGACTTGATACTTGTTCAATATTTCGTATAAAGTGTTGTTCGATCCTTGAACGTGTTTCTGTCTTAAAGTCTCTTAGAACGAAGCGTCTTGTTTGAGTCTTTTCATTTGGACCAAATTCTGTCTTGTGGTATGTCGAATCACCGCTTTCATCACTCGTCGGTATTGTGCTTTGTGGCGGTGTTGTCACCCGATTCAGCGAGTTTCTTGTCGATAGCTTCCGTTCATCAAAAAGCCTTCCGCTGTATCGATAGCGAATTCGACTCCCAAGCGAGAATTCATATCATAAGTGGTATCGGAGCCCAAGTTCTTGATCTTTGGCATTATGGATCTCAACGACGCTGATTTCTTGGCAAGACTTCGTGACGCGCTGCGTGACGTACCAGAACAACGCGACCAGCGTTGGCAACCTAGGCGTGGTGACTATGAACGACCCTCACGCCATGTCGAAGAATTCAAGGTGAGCAGTGCCCGAGTTCGTTGGAGGGACAGACCACGAAGTTTACGGAATGGGAACGAAAAATTGATCGTATGTTCGAATTTAAAGACCTTGACGATGAGAAAAGGTGTAAGTATGCAATTCTCAAGTTGGGGAAAGGAGCTTCACTTTGGTACGAAGGAGTGAAAACACGAAGAGCTCGTACGGGGAAAGAAAAGATCCGTTCGTGGGATTCATTAAAAAGAAAACTTCGCAAAAGATATGTACCAGCATCACACCGGTTATCCTTGTACAGGAAGATAGCAGATCTCATGCAAGGAAAGTTAAATGTCAGTGAGTACATTGAGGAGTTTGAGAATCTAACCTTAATGGGAGAGATAGAGGAGAATGAGGAACAGAAGATGTCGCGATTCTTGCGTGGCTTAAACCGAAGCATAGCTAACTCGGTGGAACTATATCCATACGAGGACTTCGATACATTATGTGGGTTATGTCTGAAGTTAGAAGCTCAGAACAGGATGAAGATGTATAAACCTGAGTTTCCAGTCAAATTTGGAAACCCAAACGTCGGATCTAGTTCAACGGTTAAGGCAACGATCTGACTCAGGTTCTGTTGCGATTCTGCTAAAGCGATTGTACCTACGTGCGAAGGAGACGAGTTTGGCTAAAGTGAGATGTTTCAAATGTCAAGGATTCGGACATTATCAAAATGCTTGTCCAAACAAGCGAGTGGTGACCGAGAGAAGTCATCACGATCCGAGATGAGTTGTTGGTTGAGGAAGAAAGATTAGGTGGCGTATTTGATTTCGACATAAGGGCGAAAATGGAGAAGAATGCGAGACCTACGATGCTCCAAGCTATGACACGGCTTTAGTTCTGCGAACGCTACGAGCCAAAGGCATATCGAATGATTGAACGCAATGAAATCAAATATTTCACACGAAGTGTCAGTGGGAAATAAATGGTGTAGTTTGATCGTTGATGGAGGAGTTGCACCAACGTCGCTTCGGCGAGATGGTGACTAAACTCGGGCTGACCACTACGGCTCACCCGAAACCTTACACTTTGCATTGGCTCGATGATGGGAGCAAAATAAGGGTAACTAAACAAGTGAGGATTGGACTAGCCATGGGTTCATATGAAGACAACGTATTATGTGATGTACTCCCGATGGATGCATGCCATGTACTGTTGGGGAGACCATGGATGTTTGATAGGGACGTTTTACACCGAGGAAGAAGCAATGAGTACGAGTTACGGGATAAGGGCAAGAAGATTGTGCTTAAACCAATGTCACCGCAAGCTATTCACTCTATGAGTTCTAGTAGGAGTGAAAAACCAAAACTGGCCATGTTTGCTAGCGAACGGGAGGTGGAACATGCTATTGATGATGGCAAGTGTGTGTACTTGTTGGTTCTGAAGGAGACACGGAATGGTGACATAGTTGTGCGGAACGAAAGGATGGATGCCTTATTACGCGAATTTGCGGATGTTTTTCCCGAAGAATTACCGTCGGGTTTACCACCAATTCGCGGGATTGAACATCAGATCGACCTCATACCGGGTGTGTCGTTGCCTAACAAAGCTGCCTATAGATGTAATCCCGAGGAGACGAAGGAGTTGCAAAACCAAATCGAGGAACTGATGGATCGTGGTTATGTTCGAGAAAGCCTAAGCCCTTGTGCGGTTCCGGTATTACTGGTTCCAAAGAAGGACGGATCTTGGAGAATGTGTATTGACAGTCGAGCTGTGAACAATATCACCATCAAGTATCGATTTCCGATTCCGAGGCTTGATGACATGTTGGACGAATTACACGGATCAGTAATCTTTTCCAAAGTTGATCTGCGAAGTGGTTATCACCAAATTCGGATGCGGGAAGGAGATGAGTGGAAGACAGCCTTCAAAACAAAACACGAAATTTGTATGAATGGACCGTTATGCCGTTCGGTCTTACAAATGCACCGAGTACTTTCATGCGCTTGATGAATGAGGTACTTAAGCCATTTTAGGGAAATTTGTGGTTGTATACTTAGATGATATTTTGATCTCTGACCGATCATTGCCAAGAGCATTTCGAACACTTGAGGCAAGTCTTGAAACCCTTAGAAACAGTGTATGGAAAAAGGAGAAGTGCTCGTTTTTGGTCGAAAGTATAGTCTTTCTTGGCTAGGTTGTTACAAAGAATGGAGTGTCGTTCGATCAAGCGAAGATCGAAGCAATTAAGACCTCGCCGGTTCCCACTACAGTGACGGAGGTTAGATCGTTCCATGGACTAGCTTCATTTTACCGAAGATTCATTCGAGACTTCAGTACCATTGCAAGCCCAATAACCGAATGTTTGAAGAAGGGCACGTTTAATTGGAGCAGGGCTGCTCAGGAGTCATTTGCAAAGTTGAAGGCGAAGTTGTGCGAAGCACCCATCTTAGCATTACCCGATTTTTCGCAACCGTTTGAGGTGGAATGTGATGCTAGCGGAGTGGGCATTGGAGCGGTTCTCATTCAGGGAAAACGACCTATTGCTTATTTTTCAGAGAAGTTAAACGGTGCTCGTCTCAATTATTGTACGTACGACAAGGAGTTTTATGCTATTGTAAGGGCTCTAGATCATTGGAGTCTATCTTCGACCAAAGCATTTTATCATACACTCGGACCATGAATCTTTGAAGTACATTAACGGGCAACACAAGTTAAGTCCCAGGCATGCGAAGTGGGTGGAATTCTTACAATCATTTCACTTCTCATCAAAGTATAAGGATGGCAAGAGCAATATTGTGGCAGATGCATTGTCTAGGCGTTATGCCTTACTAGCCACTCTTGATGTTCGTTTGCTTGGATTCGATACAGTAAAGGAGTATTACGAAGGTGATGCGGATTTCGGCGAAACCTTCGCCCTGTGCAAACCTGTACCGGTGGGGGAATTTTCGATACAGGAGGGCTTTCTTTTTAAGGGAAATCGTCTTTGTCTACCCAGGCACACGATTCGCGAATTGCTGATTCGAGAGGCTCATGGGGGAGGTTTGGCTGGCCACTTCGGTTCGGCCAAGACATTGGATGTACTTAAAGAACATTTTTATTGGCCAAGGATGCAAGGGGATATTAATAATATAATCAGTAAATGTGTGACGTGCCATGTTGCGAAGAGTTCGTTCAAACCAGGAGTCTACACACCTTTACCGATCCCGGAGAGGCCATGGGAAGATGTATCAATGGATTTCATTGTGGCTTTACCTCGAACCCAAAGAGGTAAGGATGCGATCATGGTTGTTGTCGATCGTTTTCAAAGATGGCTCATTTTGTTCCTTGTCACAAAACCGATGATGCGAGTAATGTTCTTGACTGTATTTCCGAGAGGTAGTGCGATTACATGGAGTTCGAAAACTATTGTTTGACCGAGACTCAAAGTTTCTAAGCTACTTTTGGAACACATTATGGAGGAAGGTGGGAACCAAGCTTTTGTTTAGTACTTCACATCATCCTCAAGTGACGGACAAGCGAAGTAACGAATCGAACACTGGGGCCATTGCGAGGCTTGGTGAGCAAAACACAAAAGGACTGGGATCTGAACTGGCACATGCGGAGTTTGCTTATAATCGATCTCCTACTCATGCCACTGCACACTCTCCATTTGAAGTAGTTTACGGGTTGAATCCTTACATGCCGATAGATCTAATTCCACTACCAAGTGACGAATTGGTGCATAAGGATGCGGAGTCAAAACTAAAATCAATGATGAAACTACGAGCAGTGCGGGATCGAATCAAGGAAATAAGCAGGCGTACAAAAGGAAGTCGAACAAGCAAAGAAAGCCGAGACTATTCGAGGTTGGAGATTTGGTTTGGTTACATTTGAGGAAGGAACGATTCCCGAGTAAGCGTAAGAATAAGTTAATGCCACGAGCCGAGGGGCCATTTAAAATAGTTGCGAAGGTGAACGACAATGCTTACAAATTAGAACTTCCGGCGACTATGGAGTGCATGCTACTTTCAACATAGGTGATCTTTCTCCTTATCTTGATGATGACGGGATTGCGAATTGAGGACAATTCCTCTTAAAGGGGAGGGGATGATACGGCCGACTACTCAGCGAAGAAGATGAAGTAAGAATTGACGTAAAACACCTCGATCGCACTACAACCTACTTAGGCGAGAAAGCGAAACGAGGCACGGAGTTACCTTGATAATCGGAATTGGAGTAACTTAAACAAAAGACAAATAGCATCTTGGGGAGGAAAAGGATCAAGTGGCAACTAAACAAATAAAAGAATGTTGACTTTCTCTTACAAAAGCAACAGGATTCTTGGCAAAAGGGTGGTTGACAAACAACTTGGAGACAAAGACCCGGCTTTTACTTTTGTCAACAAGTGACACAAGAACCTTTTATTATCCTTTCATTATTTTAAAGGATGACTTGTAATAATTTAAGTTATTTTGTCGGGCCACTTTTGCCTATAAATAGTAGCGAGAGAGTTGTAATGAAGGATTATTGAATGTTGAAGAATTAAGAACACTTTGTGTTTTCCACAGTGAATGCTTTTCATCAAAACTTGGTTTTTATTCGACGCGTTTCGAATACTAATCTGATTGATTCTCAATAGGTCTTGAGGAGAAATCACTTTATCAAATTATAGGTCTAATTTGATAAAACTTCTGTTTATACCCTGTTTCGATATTCTGTTCATTTTTCGATACAGCTTGATACTTGTTCAATATTTCGTATAAAGTGTTGTTCGATCCTTCGAACGTGTTTCCTGTCTTAAAGTCTCTTCCGAACGAAACGTGCTGTTTCGAGTCTTTTCATTTGGACCAAATTCCTGTCTTGTGGCTGTATCGAATCACCGCCTTCATCACTCGTCAGTATTGCTGCTGTAGCGAGCTGTTGTCACCAGTTCCCGACAGTTTCTTGTCGATAGCTTCCGTTCATCAAAAAGCCTTCCGCTGTATCGATAGCGAATTCGACTCCCAAGCGAGAATTCGTATCAGAATTACTAACATCCTTAACTGAATTGGGAATCTGCACATGGTCAGTAAGAACAGAGGCATCAACATGAGAATTCCCACAATTGGCCAAAGACCCCGAAGCAAGAACACCCGGGATGAGGAACGGGTCAACCACCCGGTCTAATCTAGGATCCCGCCTGGCCCGCAAAGGAGCTCTGATTTGCAGCAGCCGAGGAACACTGCCAGCAGGAGCCGAATCCACCGCCGCCGGAAGAAGGACCTCGGGAGAAACAGCACAAGGGCGACCAAACATTTCGTCAATCTTCACCTGTAGGAGCTCCGAATCTGATTTGCCAAGAACCTTAACACCTAAATCGCACAGGCCTTGGGCATCAAAGCCCTGAGAAAGGAGACCTCCCACCCCAGGCATAGAAGAGCTACCAAACGGCCGGGAAGATGAAGAAAACAACCCACACGCTGTAGAAGATGACATACTCACCGCTGGGCACACCGACCACGAGAAATCGCTCGACCCGAGCGACTAGGGCGGCGCCTCCCAAAAAACAAAGCTCTGGAAACAAACCTCCGCGGAGAAGGAAGGACACAAACGCACAACAAACAGGCCAACAAGAACAATCACCAAAAAAACGCGAACCAGAATCGCGAAGGAGAACACTCGCCAAAGTCAACCCCCCAACAATCTAACACAAAAAAATCGACTAAATATATGGATAGGAAGGTAAGGAAATTCCGAACAACAATCGTAAAGGCAAAATCTCTGGAAAAGTCACAAGGATAAGGGAGAGAGATGAGAATCGGCCGATGAAAAGGGGGAAGAAAATCGCCCTTGAGCGATCGCACCTTTAGTGCGTGAAAATCGCCCGCACATCAGCTCTGTAGTATAGTATCCGGCCTTTTAAAGTTGTGGAAGACAAAATTGAGCTTGGTACTAAAATTGATCGGTTAGAAGAAAACGACAATTTTGGGCCTAAATTTCATATCAACTCAGTTTCTGGTGATGGACTTATTGTCTTGGATGATTACCAAATTGAGGTTAGTAAAATATTTTGTGATGGGCCATTATTGGAGGAGCCCAACAATATTGAAATGGAGAGTTGGTCAGATTATGACGGACCGCCAGCATTTGATGAGGAACCAGTTGTTGAAGAGAAATCCGTAATAAATCCTGTGTTTCCCATTCTTGATGGTGAAACCGATGTGGAATTATCGGTGTTTCTGATACGAATTACGTACGTAATGCGTATAAAATATAACGGAAGATTATTATGTCTTGACAAGTATCAAAGTATCACTCGAAAATTACAAGGGGTGACCGAATTTGGGTGGATTTCGGCTGTGAAGTAGTATGGTATACGGATTTTGATGTGTTTTATCGAATTAGACCTATAACTCGATAAAGGTAATCTCTTCTCAAGACCTATTGAGAATTGATCAAGTTAAAATCTCGAGACGCGTCGAAACAATAACTAAAGTTTTGTTGAACTCGTTCAACGTATATTTCAAAGAAATACAAGGTTTATTAATATTCAAGATGATTACAACACCAAATGAACTACTATATATATACTAGTATACAAAGGATAAGGATACAAAAACAACAAGAAAAAAACAAACTACCAAGCTTCCTCATGTTCGGCCAAGATGTGGTGTGGGGAAGGAAAGATTTTGGACAATCTTCAAGTATCTTGGACTATAGCATATGACTTTGACATGTAGAAAAAGACTTGATGAAAGTCTTCATCAATGGGGAAATTTCGACCGATTTGTGGGGAGACTTTGATGATTTATTTAGGGCATGATATACTCATGGATCTTGTACTAGATAAGGTATGATGGTGGGGACTTTATTTGATGTCTTGACTGATTTTTAAAGAAGGTGGGGAAGGAAGATATCTTCATTATCTTGTGAAAGATATGAAGACAAATAAGGGTCTTTTTCAAGCATGATTTTGGCCGAATTTCCATGCTTTTGGATCGATCCCGTCGTCAAGTTTTACGTTACTCCGGTTCCGATTAACAACGTAACTCCAATCCGCGTGTTCTTTTCTCCCAAGTATAATGATGCATGGCCATGCGAATTTGTATCGTCGTGGATGTCGATTTTTATTGGAGCTTCTTCGATTGGAATATTAGATATCGTATCATTCCCTCCTTCTTTGAAAGGAATTGACCTCAATTCCGTAATGCCATCGTCGTTAAGGTAAGGCGAGAGATCACCTACGTTGAAAGTCGCGTGTACTCCGTAATCGCCCGGAAGTTCTACTTTGTAGGCGTTGTCGTTCACTTTTTCCACAATTTTGTATGGACCTTCGGCTCTCGACATTAATTTGTTCTTGCGTTTGTTTGGGAATCGTTCTTTTCTCAAATGTATCCAAACTAAGTCGCCAACATCAAATAATCTCGCTTTTTTATTTTTGTTCGACTTTCGTTTGTAAATTTCATTCACTTCTTTAATCCGTTCTCGTACCTTTTCATGTAACTTCATCATTGACTTGAGTTTTGATTCTGCGTCTTTGTGAACCAATTCGTCGCTCGGCAACGGAATCAAATCCAATGGCATGTGCGGATTTATTCTGTATACTACTTCAAAAGGGAGGGCCTTGGCTTATTCAGGGCCAGGCCATTTTCCTTACCCGGTGGAAGCTTGGTATGTCCCTTATGAAGGTTCAGCCTAAACATGTCCCTGTTTGGGTGAAACTTCGTGATGTCCCTCTCGAGTATTGGACTGACGAGGGGCTTAGTATTACTGCTAGTGCTATAGGGGAGCCACTTTTTGCTGACTTTTCACCAGAAACTGTCTGAAAGTGGATTATGCTAGAGTTTGCGTCATGTTAGACGCTGATACTAGCCCGATTCGCTCGTTCCTTATGGTTATTCCATCTGATGGTGATTGTCCTTCTGTTAGGAGGATCCATGTCGAGTATGAATGGTTACCACATCGGTGTGGTGTTTGTAGAGTTTTCGGGCATCGTGATCAGGTTTGCCCGAGCACTTCTAAGCCTCCGGTTCAGAAGCAGGTTAAGCAGGCTCGTATTTATGTGGCTAAGCCTGCTCCCTCAGGCGCTCATGGTCCGGGGTCCTCGTTGGGTCTGGTTCCGGTTGGGGGGGTCGCTCCTAAAGCCAGCTCCGGGGGCGCAGATGTGGTGTTAGCTGGGGACACTGGAGGTCGTGGGGCTGGTTTGAGCCCGTTGAGTAGTGTCTCTACTTTCTCCTTGGTTACTACCAGCTCTCCTATCGTGTCGCCTAGGAAGCCTTCTGCTGGTGTGTATGAGCCGTCTCACAACAGGTTTACATCTCTTTCTGGTCTCGCCGATGATATTGAGGTTGAGATTCCTGAGTTTGTCGGCACGTCGCTTTTTTCTAGTTCTTCTCCTTTGGGCCCTATTATTGATGCAGCCCGTGTCGATGTTGTTAAATGATCCCTATTGCTGTGTGGAATGTTCGTGGACTTAACCGGACTGAGCATCAGATCTCAGTCCGGGAGGTAATTAGTTCGTTTAATCTTTGTTGTATTGCTCTCCTCGAGACGCGTGTTTCGGTTGGCAACTTTGGGCGTGTTTCTTCTTTTATTTCTGGCTCTTGGAAGTGGTTCTCTGATTATGGTTGTGGGCCTGGGAAGAGGATCTGGATTGGTTGGGATCCACAGTTACGTATGCATTGAAATTATTGCTATGGAGTCGCAATTTATTCATTGTCGTATTACTCTGTTGCTCGACTCCTCCTGTCTTTTGGTTACCTTTGCTTATGGATCTAATGATCTTATTGAGAGGCGGTTGTTGTGGCAGTATCTCTCTGATTTCTCGGTTCTACATACTGCTGAGCCTTGGGTCATTATGGGTGATTTTAATGCTGTTCTGGACACTAGTGAGATCTTGGGGGGGGATGCTCCTCACTCTGACGATGATCCCCCCCTAGTGGAGTTCAGAGAGCTTTGTAGGCGTGCGGATTTTGAAACTCTTCCGATGGTTGGCTCTTGGTTCTCCTGGCATAACAAGAGCCCGTCTCCTCGTTCTTTATGGAAACGCCTGGATAGGGTATTGGGTAACTCGTAGTGGTTTATTGATCATGCTGATCGTACTTACTCTTGTGATCTGCCGCGGACCTCTGATCATAGCCCCCTTATTCTGGGTCTTGATAGTTTGCCTCGTTGTAGAGGTAAAATGTTCAGATTTGATAATTTCCTGGCTGATTCTGAGGATTTCCTCCCGGCGGTTTGGGACATTTGGCGTCACCATATTGTGGGGGCCCCATTTTATGCGATTTGTCGTAAGTTGGACGCCCTTAAGCCCGTTTTTCGCGCGATGAGGAAGAGGAAAGGGGATTTGGCATTGAATGTCATTCCGCTACTTCATTCCTCTGTTCTTCTAAGAGTATTCTCAGGGACCATACCTTGGACGATTCGGTTTTATTGTTGGAGAGATGTTGTCGGTGTTTTTTTTCGGTTGTTGTGGCTCAGAACAGTCCTCGCTCAGCGGCGTGCCAAGTTGGCTTGGTCAAGGATGGGGATCAGTGTACTGCCTTCTTCTTCCGGCGGATTGCTTCCAGGCGAGTAAGATCTCGTATCTATAGGCTTAATACGGAGGATGGTACTGAGCTGACCGACCCTGCTCTTATTAAGAATGAGGTTGTTGGGTTCTATGAGAGACTGTTGGGTTACTCTAATCGGATTATGCCTTTGTCGTTCAGCCAGGTTAGGCCTTTTATTTCGGCTTCTCTTTCTCCTGCTGATGCGGTTCACATGGTTACACCGGTGACTGCCGATGAGGTTCGGTCTGTATTCTTCGAGTTTGATAAGGACAAGGCCCCGGGCCCTGATGGTTTTAATGCTGCTTTTTACCGTCGGGCTTGGCCGATTGTGGGGGGTGAGATTTCGTTTGCTATTATTCATTTCTTTGCTACCGGGAAGTTTGTCAGGCAGATCAATTCTACGATCATTTCTCTTGTTCCGAAAGTAGCCTTGCCTAGGAGCATGTCGGATTTTAGACCGATATCTTGCTGCAACTTATTATATAAGGCTATTTCGAAAATTATTGTTCACCGTATGCGTGATAGCTTGGATGCCTTGGTTGACCCGGCTCAGACTGCTTTTATTCCTGGGAGAAGGATTAGTGATAATATCCTTCTTGCCCAGGAACTTCTTCATGGTTATGGGCAGAGGGGGATGCCTAGACGGTGTGTGTTTAAAGTTGACCTTATGAAATCTTATGACACTGTTGAGTGGGATTTTGTGCTGATTGCTCTGCAGTGTATGGGTTTCCATCCGTCGTTTATTGCACGGATCGGGAGTGCATCACCACTACCGCCTTTTCGGTATCCTTGAATGGTGATGCTTTGAGGGATCTTTAGAGGTCGTAGGGGTCTTCGGCGGGGAGACCCCATTTCCCTTATCTCTTTGTTATTGTTATGGAGGTACTTCATGGTATTATTACTCGTGAGATTGCTCGGACTCGGGGTTTCGATACCCTTTGGAAGTGTGAGGCCACCCGTACTTTCATGCTCGCCTTTGCTGATGATCTCCTTCTTTTCTGTAATCCAGATGAGGTCTCGATTGGTGTTCTTAAGAGGAGTATTGATATCTTTGATTCTCTTTCGGGGCTGCGTGCTAACCCTCGGAAGAGTAATTTTTTTCTCTCGGCGAGTGCTTTGGAGCAGGGGGCTCAGGTTGAGCAGTTATTAGGATTCCAGATGGGCCAGCTCCCTGTGAGGTATTTGGGAGTCCCATTATCTTCATCGAAGCTCACAGTGGCTCAGTGCTCTCCTTTGCTTGACAGGATTGATGGTCGGGTGAGTAACTGGGCTTGTAGATCTCTGTCCATGGCCGGTCGTTGTCAGCTTATTCGGTCTGTGTTATCTGCTCTTCACATTTATTGGGCCTGTATTTTTATCCTGCCTAAGGGCGTGCTTGCCCTTATTGAGAAGCGCTTAAGGCGTTTTCTTTGGAAAGGTTCTCGTGACTCTGGGCATGCTAAAGTGGCTTGGTCTAAGGTTTGCTTGCCTGTAGAGTGTGGTGGCCTTGGTATTACTCCGTTGAGGGTTCAGAATCAGGCCCTTATGTCCCGCCATATCTGGGCTCTCCTGGCTGGGTCTTCTCGTTCTGTTTGGGTTAGCTGGGTTCGTTCGTATAGAGTTCAGCAGTGTTCCTTTTAGGATATCCCTATCTCCACTGCGTCTTCTTGGTATTAGAAACAGCTGCTGAAGTTGCGTCCCCTTGTCATGGGAGCGTTTCAGTATTCTATTGGAGATGGCGCTTCTTTCCGTTTATGGTCGGATCCTTGGCACTCTATGGGTTTGATTAGGCATCTCTGCCTAGAACGCCCCTTTGGACTGGCATTGATGTGCATGCCCGTCTTGCCTCTGTTATTTCTGATGGTCATTGGGTTTGGCCTGTGGTTGATCGTCCTGGGTTCCAGCAGGTTGTTTCTGCCCTCCCTCCTATCTATGGAGGCCAGGATCGCATCTCTTGGAGACCGCATAGCTCAGGTTCCTATTCTTCCTCGTCCGCTCTTCGTTTCCTTAGAGCTTATTCTCCTTCTGTTCCGTGGGCCCCCCTGCTTCTTGGTCCCGGGAAGATTCCTAGGTACTCCTTCATATTATGGTTGGCTATTCAGGAGCGTCTGTCGACTATGGATAAGCCTTGGCTGCAGCATGAAGATGGTATTTGTGTCCTTTGTGGGATGGCGTTAGAGTCTCACTCTCACTTATTCTTCATGTGCCCTTACTCTAGTAGGTCTATCTCTATTGCTAGGAGGGAGGTAAAATTTTGTTGGCCTCACTCGGAGTGGAGTACGGGTATTCTTTGAGCGGCTAGGAGGTGGAGAGGAAAGAATGTGGTTAACGTGGCTTACCGTATCTTTTTAGCGGCATTGGTCTACTTACTCTGGCAGGAGCGAAATGAGCGGAGATTTGGTCAGAGGCGTCGTGATCCTCACACTGTTACCTTCCAGGGGATTGGTCTTGTTCGTGACATTATCTCTCAGCGTTGGCCGCCTCATTCATTATCTGCGGTCGCTGTTAGGCGTATTTGGAAGGTGGCTTGGTAGTTCCATTATAATTTTTTTTATTATTCTTCTGTTTCGTGCTGTTGGTGCACCTTCTGTATGGTTGCTGGGTACTGACCTGCCTTGTTGGCCAATCCTTTTTATTTAATGCAATTGACTTTTCCCAAAAAAAAAGGCGAATGGGCCGTGGCGAAGCCGGGTGAGCGGTTGTATGCGAATTCCACATGTGCAAGTTTAACGTTCCAATCCTTTTGTGTTTTATTCACCAATCCTCGCAATAATGCTCCCAAGGTTCGATTAGTCACTTCGGTTTGTCCATCGGTTTGTGGGTGATGCGAAGTGCTGAACATGAGTTTAGTACCCACTTTTCTCCATAAAGTATTCCAGAAGTAACTCGGAAATTTAGAATCTCGATCCGACACGATAGTTTTTGGAACTCCGTGTAAACGAACTACTTCCCAGAAGTATAAGTCCGCCACATTGCTTGCATCATCGGTTTTGTGGCATGCTATAAAGTGAGCCATTTTCGAAAAACGCTCGACGACTACCATGATCGAGTCTTTGCCCCGTTGAGTACGAGGTAAAGCAACAATAAAATCCATCGAGACATCCTCCCATGGTCGTAAAGGTATTGGCAATGGCATGTATGTACTTGGCTTGAACGAACTTTTCATCATGTGACAAGTGACGCATTTACTCATGATTGTGCTCACGTCACCATACATCTTTGGCCAAAAAAAATGCTCTTTTAGCACCTCTACGGTCTTAGCCGAGCCGAAATGACCGGCTAGTCCTCCTCCGTGCACCTCCCGAACTAGTAATTCCCGAATTGTATGTCTCGGCACACATAATTTATTTCCTTTGAAAAGAAAGCCATCTTGTAAAACAAATTCTTCGTACGGGCCCGTTTTACAACGGGTGAAAATTTCTCCGAAGTCCAAATCGTCACTGTAATGATCTTTCAAGGTCTCGAACCCCAACAAACGAACATCTAGAATCGACAGTAAGGCATACCGCCTTGATAGTGCATCCGCCACTATATTACTCTTACCGTCTTTGTACTTGGATGAAAAGTGAAAAGATTGTAAAAATTCCACCCATTTTGCATGTCTCGGACTTAGCTTGCTTTGCCCGTTGATGTATTTCAACGACTCGTGATCCGAATGTAACACGAAATGTTTCGAACGTAAATAGTGACTCCAATGATCGAGTGCTCTCACGATAGCATAGAACTCCTTGTCGTAAGTACAATAATTAACTCGGGCGCCACTTAATTTCTCCGAAAAATAGGCGATGGGGCGGCCTCCTTGAATAAGTACTGCCCCGATTCCAACTCCACTAGCGTCGCATTCCACCTCAAATGGTTGCGAAAAATCGGGTAACGTTAAAATTGGTGCTTCACATAACTTTCCTTTTAATTTTTCAAAAGCCTTTTGGGCCGCCTCGTTCCATGCAAAGGTTCCTTTTTTTAGACACTCCGTGATCGGACTGGAGATGGTGCTAAAGTCCCGTATGAATCGTCGGTAAAAAGAAGCGAGGCCATGAAATGATCGTACCTCCGTGATTGTTTTTGGGGTCGGCCAAGACTTGATTGCCGCGATCTTCTCTTGGTCCACCGAAACTCCCTCTTTCGAAACAGCATAGCCGAGAAAGACAAGACTCTCGACTAGGAAAGTACACTTCTCCCGCTTCCCATAAAGTTTCTGTTTCCTTAGAGTTTCAAACACGTGCCACAAATGTTCGAGATGCTCCTCTAAGGATCGACTGTAGATCAAAATGTCGTCTAAGTATATGACAACGAACTTTCCCAAGAAAGGTTTGAGAACCTCGTTCATCAACCTCATAAAAGTGCTCGGGGCATTAGTGAGGCCGAATGGCATCACAACCCATTCGTAAAGTCCATTCTTTGTTTTAAATGCCGTCTTCCATTCGTCTCCCTCTCGCATGCGAATTTGATGGTATCCGCTCCGTAAATCAACTTTTGAAAATATAACCGAGCCATGTAACTCGTCTAACATGTTGTCTAGTCTCGGGATGGGGAACCAATACTTGACGGTGATGTTATTCACGGCTCTACTGTCAATACACATTCGCCATGATCCGTCTTTTTTTGGTACAAGTAGGACTGGAACCGCACACGGACTTAAACTTTCTCGGACATATCCGTGACTCATGAGTTCATCAATTTGACGTTGTAGTTCTTTGGTTTCTTCGGGATTACAACGATACGCCGCTTTGTTCGGTAATGGAGCTCCTGGTACAAGATCAATTTGGTGTTCAATTCCGCGGATAGGTGGTAATCCTACCGGCAAGTCTTCGGGAAATACATCCGCGAACTCGTGTAATAGTGTATCTATCTCTTCTTCGTGGTGTGATTTGGTGGCAAGGTTTCGGACCTCTTTGATCATCATCAAATAAACACGTTCGCCATCGTCAATGGCGTGTTCGACTTCTTTTTCGTTTGCAAGCATCGTAAGTTTCGGCCCTTCGACTTTTTTCGAACTCATTGTTCGGATAGCTTGAGGTGACATAGGTTTAAGAACAATTTTTTACCTTTGTCACGTAACTCATACTCGTTGCTCCTCCCTCGATGTAGTACGTCCCGATCAAATAACCAAGGTCTTCCCAATAATACGTGACATGCGTCCATCGGTAGTACATCGCATGTAATATCATCACCATACGAACCCATGGTGAGTCCGATCTTCACTTGTCTTGATACTTTCACCTTATTTCCATCATCGAGCCAATGGAGTGCATACGGTTTTGGATGAGCCGTGGTGATTAATCCGAGCTTTGAGACCATCTCGCTTGATGCCACGTTTGTACAACTTCCACCGTCAATGATCAAGCTACACCATTTCTCTCCGACACGACACTTCGTGTGAAAGATTTGGTCTCGTTGTTCTACGTCACTCGGGGCCGCCTTCGTTTGTAACATGCGAAGGACGAGGTTCGTGTCATAGTTCGGGGCATCGTATGCCTCGCATTCTTCTTCTTCGTCGGCTTCCAAGTTAAAGACGTCTCCAATTCTTTCTTCTTCGGCTAACAATTCTTCTCGGACGGCTATGGCTTCTCGTAACGTCACAATTCTCCGATTTGGACAAGCACTTTGATAGTGTCCAAATCCTTGACATTTGAAACACCGGACTTTAGATAGGCTTGTTTCTTTTTGTGTGATAGGAGTTTTTGGAATGGTAGCAACGGGTGGACTTGTGGTGACAGTTTTTGGAAACGAGCTAGAACTCGCGCCAAAGTTGGTATTTCCGTATTTAGATGGGAATTCGGGTTTAGAAAGTTTTGTCTTGTTTTGATTTTCCAACTTTATGCAAAGTCCGTGATACGAATTACGTAAGTAATGCGTATAAACACAACGGAAGATGATCACGTTTACAATATGGATAAAATTTACAAAGGTGGTGGACGAATTAAAGGGGATTCGGCCGTGATATAGTAAGATGTACGGAGTTTGGTGTGTTTTTATCGAACTAGACCTATAACTCGATAAAAGGGTAATCTCTTCCCAAGACCTTTTGAGAATTGATCAAAGTTAAAATCTCGAAACTCGTCGAAACAATAACTAAGGTTTGTCGAACTCGTTCAACGTATATTTCAAAGGAAATACAAAGTTTATTATGATTCTCGATGATTTACAAGTACAACGAACACTACTATATATAGTAGTTTCCAACCGAAAGAAAATACAACAAAACGAGAAAAGGAAACTTCCTAACAACATCCTAATCGGCCGAAAATCTCAAGGAGATACCAAGCAATCTTGGACTTTATTTCATGATGGTGACATGAGAGATTCTTGATGAAAGTCTTCACAAATCTTTCCTTCTTGCAAGCTTCCAATTCGGCCGATCCTAACAAGATATGGGAGATAATGACATGAAGAAGAAAGTCTTCCCTCTATCTTCATGCTTCGGCCGTATGTGTCATGGTGGGGAAGGAGGTGATCTTCATTTATTTTGTGAAAGATATGAAGACAAAGTGTCCCTTTCAAGCATGTTTTGGACGATCTTCATGCTTTCGGACCGATCCGTCGTCGAATTCTACGTTACTCCGATTCCGATTAACAACGTAACTCCAATCCGTTTAACATTTTCTCCTAAGTATAACGATGCATGGCCATGCGAATTTGCATCATCATGGATGTCGATTTTTATCGGAGTTTCTTCGACTGGAATATTAGATATCGTATCATTCCCTCCGTCTTTGAAAGGAATTGACCTCAATTCCGCAATGCCATCGTCGTCAAGATAAGGTGAGAGATCACCTACGTTGAATGTCGCGTGTACTCCGTATTCGCCCGGAAGTTCGACTTTGTATGCGTTGTCGTTCACTTTTTCCACAATCTTGTACGGACCTTCGGCTCTCGGCATCAATTTGTTCTACCGATTGCTCGGGAATCTTACTTTTCTCAAATGTATCCAAACTAAGTCGCCAACATCAAATAATCTCGCTTTTTTATTTTTTTTCGACTTCCGTTTGTACATTTCATTCACTTCTTTAATCCGTTCCCGTATCTTTTCATGTAACTTCATCATTGACTTGAGTTTTGCTTCGGCGTCTTTGTGAACCAATTCGTTGCTCGGCAAGGGAATCAAGTCCAATGGCAAGTGCGGATTTAATCCGTATACCACTTCAAAAGGTGAATGGGCCGTGGCATAACCGGGTGATCGGTTGTATGCGAATTCAGCATGAGCAAGTTTAACGTCCCAATCTTTCTGAGTTTTATTTACCAACCCTCGTAATAATGCTCCCAAGGTTCGATTAGTTACCTCGATCATCGTCGGTTTGCGGGTGATGTGAAGTCTTGAATAGGAGTTTAGTACCGACTTTCCTCCATAAAGTATTCCGTAGTAACTCGAAATTTGGAATCTCGATCCGACACGATAGTTTTTGGAACTCCGTGTAAACGAACTATTTCCCGGAAATACAAGTCCGCCACATTGCTTGCATCATCGGTTTTGTGGCACGCGACAAAGTGAGCCATTTTCGAAAAACGGTCGACGACTACCATGATCGAGTCCTTGCCTCGTTGAGTACGAGGTAAAGCCACAATAAAATCCATCGAGACATCCTCCCACGGTCGTAACGGTATCGGCAACGGCATGTATGTACTCGACTTGAACGAACTTTTCATCATATGACAAGTTACGCATTTGCTCACGATTGTGCTGACGTCACCATACATCTTCGGCCAAAAGAAATGTTCTTTTAGCACTTCTACAGTCTTGGTCGAGCCGAAGTGGCCGGCTAGTCCTCCTCCGTGCGCCTCCCGAACCAGCAATTCCCGAATCGTATGTCTCGGCACACATAATTTATTCCCCTTGAAGAGAAAGCCATCCTGTAAAACAAATTCCTCGTACGGGGCCGTTTTACAACGGTTAAAAATTTCCCCGAAGTCCAAATCGTCGTTGTAGTGATCTTTCAAAGTCTCGAACCCCAACAAACGAACATCTAGCATCGACAGTAAAGCATACCGTCTCGATAGTGCATCCGCCACTACGTTACTCTTCCCGTCTTTGTACTTGGATGAAAAGTGAAAAGATTGTAAAAATTCCACCCATTTTGCATGCCTCGGGCTTAGCTTACTTTGTCCGTTGATGTATTTCAACGACTCATGATCCGAATGCAGCACGAAATGTTTCGAACGTAGATAATGACTCCAATGGTCGAGTGCTCTTACGATAGCATAGAACTCCTTGTCGTAAGTACAATAATTCACTCGGGCGCCACTTAACTTCTCCGAAAAATAGGCAATGGGACGGCCTCGTTGAATAAGCACTGCCCCGATTCCAACTCCGCTAGCGTCGCATTCTACCTCAAACGGTTGTGAAAAATCGGGTAACGTCAAAATCGGCGCTTCACATAATTTCCCCTTCAAATTTTCAAAAGCCTTTTGGGCCGTCTCGTTCAAGCAAAGGTTCCCTTTTGGACACTCCGTGATCGGATGGATATAGTCTTTGAAGTCCCGTATGAATCGTCGGTAAAGAAGCGAGGCCATGAAATGACCGTACTTCCGTGATTGTCTTTGGGGTCGGCCACGACTTGATTGCCGCGATCTTCTCTTGGTCGACCGAAACTCCGTCTTTCGAAACAACATAGCCGAGAAAGACAAGACTCTCGACTAGGAAAGTACACTTCTCCCGTTTTCCATAGAGTTTTTGTTCCCTTAGCGTCTCAAACACGTTCCGCAAATGTTCGAGATGTTCTTCTACGGACCGACTGTAGATCAAAATGTCGTCTAAGTACACGACAACAAACTTTCCCAAGAAAGGTTTAAGAACCTCGTTCATCAACCTCATAAAGGTGCTCGGGGCGTTGGTGAGGCCGAATGGCATCACAACCCATTTGTAAAGTCCATTCTTCGTTTTAAACGCCGTTTTCCATTCGTCTCCCTCTCGCATGCGGATTTGATGGTATCCGCTCCGTAAATCAACTTTGGAAAATATAACCGAGCCATGTAACTCGTCCAGCATGTCGTCTAGTCTCGGGATGGGAAACCGATACTTGACGGTGATGTTATTCACGGCTCCACTGTCAATACACATTCGCCATGTTCCGTCTTTTTTTGGCACAAGTAGAACTGGAACCGCACACGGACTTAAACTTTCTCGGACATATCCGTGATTCATGAGTTCATCAATTTGACGTTGTAGTTCTTTGGTTTCTTCGGGATTACAACGATACGCCGCTTTGTTCGGTAATGGAGCTCCCGGTATAAGATCAATCTGGTGTTCAATCCCGCGGATAGGTGGTAATCCAACCGGCAAGTCTTCGGGAAATACGTCCGAAAACTCGTGTAATAGTACGTCTATCTCTTCCTCATGTTGCGATTTGGTGGCAAGATTTCGGACCTCTTTGATCATCATCAAATAAACACGCTCGCCATCGTCAATGGCGTGCTCGACTTCTTTCTCGTTTGCAAACATCGTAAGCTTTGGTCTTTCGATTTTTTTCGAACTCATCGTCCGGATAGCTTGAGGTGACATAGGTTTAAGAACAATTTTTTTACCTTTGTCACGTAACTCATACTCATTACTCCTCCCTCGATGTAGTACGTCCCGATCAAATAACCAAGGTCTTCCTAACAACACGTGACATGCGTCCATCGGTAGTACATCGCATGTAATGTCATCGCCATACGAACCCATGGTGAGTCCGACCTTCACTTGTCTTGATACCTTCACTTTGTTCCCATCATCGAGCCAATGGAGTGCATACGGTTTAGGATGGGCCGTGGTGATCAAACCGAGTTTTGAAACCATCTCGCTTGATGCCACGTTTGTACAACTTCCACCGTCAATGATCAAGCTACACCATTTATCTCCGACACGACACTTCGTGTGGAAGATTTGGTCCCGTTGTTCTTCGTCACTTGGGGCGGCCTTCGTTTGCAACATGCGAAGGACAAGGTTCGTGTCATAGTTCGGGGCATCGTATGCCTCGCATTCTTCTTCTTCGTCCGCTTCTAAGTTAAAAACGTCTCCAACTCTTTCTTCTTCGGCTAATAATTCCTCTCGGGCGCTATGGCTTCTCGTAACGTCACAATCCTCCGATTCGGACAAGCACTTTGATAGTGTCCAAATCCTTGACATTTGAAACATCGGACTTTAGATAGGCTCGTCTCTTTTGGTGTGGTAGGGGTTTTGGAATGGTAGTAACGGATCGCTTGTGGTGACAGTTTTGGAAACGAGCTAGAACTCGCGCCAAAGTTGGTATTTCCGTATTTAGGTGGGAATTCGGGTTTAGAGAGTTTGGTTTTGTTTTGATTTTCCAACTTTATGCAAAGTCCGCATAAAGTATCGAAGTCGAGAATAGGGGTAGAGTTCCACGGAGTTAGCAATGTTTTTGTTCAAACCTCGTAGGAAACGGACATGCGCAATTCTTCGCTTTCTTCAAGTTCTCCCATCAAGGATAAGTTTTCAAACTCCTCGATGTACTCCTCGACACCTAGCTTTCCTTGCGTGAGGTCGAAATTTTGCGGTCTGAGACTTAGCTTGTGTGTAGCCGGGACATATCTTTTCGTAGTTTCCTTTTCAGGAATCCCACGAACGTATCTTCTCTTTTCCTACGACTTCTTTGCGTCTTCATTCGCTCAAACCAAAGGGAAGCTCCTTTCCAAGTTTGAGAATCGCGTACTTGCAACGTACCTCGTCATTGAGCTCCTTGAACTCAAACATTCGTTCAATTTTTCTTTCCCACTCCAAATAAACCTCAGGATCGGTGCCGCCTACGAACTCCGGAAGTTCGCTGGTCTTGTATTCATCCGCATGTCGTGGTGCATGCATGGTGTCATGTCCTCGTCGTGCATGGATTACTGGCTCCGGTAAGCCACGAAGAACGTCACGTAGTTGTGCTACTTCTTCATCGGTGAATGCCATCTTCTTGAGTAACGTCGAGACTGTGAGACAAATGTCTCTGATACCACTTATGATACGAATTACGTAAGTAATGCGTATAAACACAACGGAAGATGATCACGTTTACAATATGGATAAAATTTACAAAGGTGGTGGACGAATTAAAGGGGATTCGGCCGTGATATAGTAAGATGTACGGAGTTTGGTGTGTTTTTATCGAACTAGACCTATAACTCGATAAAAGGGTAATCTCTTCCCAAGACCTTTTGAGAATTGATCAAAGTTAAAATCTCGAAACTCGTCGAAACAATAACTAAGGTTTGTCGAACTCGTTCAACGTATATTTCAAAGGAAATACAAAGTTTATTATGATTCTCGATGATTTACAAGTACAACGAACACTACTATATATAGTAGTTTCCAACCGAAAGAAAATACAACAAAAGCGAAAAGGAAACTTCCTAACAACATCCTAATCGGCCGAAAATCTCAAGGAGATACCAAGCAATCTTGGACTTTATTTCATGATGGTGACATGAGAGATTCTTGATGAAAGTCTTAACAAATCTTTCCTTCTTGCAAGCTTCCAATTCGGCCGATCCTAACAAGATATGGGAGATAATGACATGAAGAAGAAAGTCTTCCCTCTATCTTCATGCTTCGGCCGTATGTGTCATGGTGGGGAAGGAGGTGATCTTCATTTATTTTGTGAAAGATATGAAGACAAAGTGTCCCTTTCAAGCATGTTTTGGCCGATCTTCATGCTTTCGGACCGATCCGTCGTCGAATTCTACGTTACTCCGATTCCGATTAACAACGTAACTCCAATCCGTTTAATATTTTCTCCTAAGTATAACGATGCATGGCCATGCGAATTTGCATCATCATGGATGTCGATTTTTATCGGAGTTTCTTCGACTGGAATATTAGATATCGTATCATTCCCTCCGTCTTTGAAAGGAATTGACCTCAATTCCGCAATGCCATCGTCGTCAAGATAAGGTGAGAGATCACCTACGTTGAATGTCGCGTGTACTCCGTATTCGCCCGGAAGTTCGACTTTGTATGCGTTGTCGTTCACTTTTTCCACAATCTTGTACGGACCTTCGGCTCTCGGCATCAATTTGTTCTTCCGTTTGCTCGAATCTTTCTTTTCTCAAATGTATCCAAACTAAGTCGCCAACATCAAATAATCTCGCTTTTTATTTTTGTTCGACTTCCGTTTGTACATTTCATTCACTTCTTTAATCCGTTCCGTATCTTTTCATGTAACTTCATCATTGACTTGAGTTTTGCTTGACGTCTTTGTGAACCAATTCGTTGCTCGGCAAGGGAATCAAGTCCAATGGCAAGTGCGGATTTAATCCGTATACCACTTCAAAAGGTGAATGGGCCGTGGCATAACCGGGTGATCGGTGGTATGCGAATTCAGCATGAGCAAGTTTAACGTCCCAATCTTTACGAGTTTTATTTACCAACCTCGTAATAATGCACCCAAGGGTCGATTAGTTACCTCGGTGCATCCGTCGGTTTGCGGGTGATGTGAAGTCTTGAATAGGAGTTTAGTACCGACTTTCCTCCATAAAGTATTCGTAGTAACTCAGAAATTTGGAATCTCGATCCGACACGATAGTTTTTGGAACTCCGTGTAAACGAACTATTTCCCGGAAATACAAGTCCGCCACATTGCTTGCATCATCGGTTTTGTGGCACGCGACAAAGTGAGCCATTTTCGAAAAACGGTCGACGACTACCATGATCGAGTCCTTGCCTCGTTGAGTACGAGGTAAAGCCACAATAAAATCCATCGAGACATCCTCCCACGGTCGTAACGGTATCGGCAACGGCATGTATGTACTCGACTTGAACGAACTTTTCATCATATGACAAGTTACGCATTTGCTCACGATTGTGCTGACGTCACCATACATCTTCGGCCAAAAGAAATGTTCTTTTAGCACTTCTACAGTCTTGGTCGAGCCGAAGTGGCCTAGTCCTCCTCCGTGCGCCTCCCGAACCAAAGAATTCCCGAATCGTATGTCTCGCACACATAATTTATTCCCTTGAAGAGAAAGCCATCCTCAGAAACAAATTCCTCAGACGGGCCGTTTTACAACGGTTAAAAATTTCCCCGAAGTCCAAATCGTCGTTGTAGTGATCTTTCAAAGTCTCGAACCCCAACAAACGAACATCTAGCATCGACAGTAAAGCATACCGTCTCGATAGTGCATCCGCCACTACGTTACTCTTCCCGTCTTTGTACTTGGATGAAAAGTGAAAAGATTGTAAAAATTCCACCCATTTTGCATGCCTCGGGCTTAGCTTACTTTGTCCGTTGATGTATTTCAACGACTCATGATCCGAATGCGACGAAATGTTTCGAACGTAGATAATGACTCCAATGGTCGAGTGCTCTTACGATAGCATAGAACTCCTTGTCGTAAGTACAATAATTCACTCGGCGCCACTTAACTTCTCCGAAAATAGGCAATGGGACGGCCTCGTTGAATAAGCATCGCCCGATTCCAACTCCGCTAGCGTCGCATTCTACCTCAAACGGTTGTGAAAAATCGGTAACGTCAAAATCGGCGCTTCACATAATTTCCCCTTCAAATTTTCAAAAGCCTTTTGGGCCGTCTCGCTCCAAGCAAAGGTTCCTTTTTCGACACTCCGTGATCGGATGGATATAGTGTCAAGTCCCGTATGAATCGTCGGTAAAAGAAGCGAGGCCATGAAATGACCGTACTTCCGTGATTGTCTTTGGGGTCGGCCACGACTTGATTGCCGCGATCTTCTCTTGGTCGACCAAACTCCGTCTTCGAAACAACATAGCCGAGAAAGACAAGACTCTCGACTAGGAAAGTACACTTCTCCCGTTTTCCATAGAGTTTTTGTTCCTTAGCGTCTCAAACACGTTCCGCAAATGTTCGAGATGTTCTTCTACGGACCGATCAGATCAAAATGTCGTCTAAGTACACGACAACAAACTTTCCCAAGAAAGGTTTAAGAACCTCGTTCATCAACCTCATAAAGGTGCTCGGGCGTTGGTGAGGCCGAATGGCATCACAACCCATTCGTAAAGTCCATTCTTCGTTTTAAACGCCGTTTTCCATTCGTCTCCCTCTCGCATGGATTTGATGGTATCCGCTCCGTAAATCAACTTTGGAAAATATAACCGAGCCATGTAACTCGTCCAAGATGTCGTCTAGTCTCGGGATGGGAAACCGATACTTGACGGTGATGTTATTCACGGCTCTATCACAATACACATTCGCCATGTTCCGTCTTTTTTGGCACAAGTAGAACTGAACCGCACACGGACTTAAACTTTCTCGGACATATCCGTGATTCATGAGTTCATCAATTTGACGTTGTAGTTCTTTGGTTTCTTCGGGATTACAACGATACGCCGCTTTGTTCGGTAATGGAGCTCCTGATAAGATCAATCGGTGTTCAATCCCGCGGATAGGTGGTAATCCAACCGCAAGTCTTCGAAATACGTCCAAAACTCGTGTAATAGTACGTCTATCTCTTCCTCATGTTGCGATTTGGTGGCAAGATTTCGGACCTCTTTGATCATCATCAAATAAACACGCTCGCCATCGTCAATGGCGTGCTCGACTTCTTTCTCGTTTGCAAACATCGTAAGCTTTGGTCTTTCGATTTTTTTCGAACTCATCGTCCGGATAGCTTGAGGTGACATAGGTTTAAGAACAATTTTTTACCTTTGTCACGTAACTCATACTCATTACTCCTCCCTCGATGTAGTACGTCCCGATCAAATAACCAAGGTCTTCCTAACAACACGTGACATGCGTCCATCGGTAGTACATCGCATGTAATGTCATCGCCATACGAACCCATGGTGAGTCCGACCTTCACTTGTCTTGATACCTTCACTTTGTTCCCATCATCGAGCCAATGGAGTGCATACGGTTTAGGATGGGCCGTGGTGATCAAACCGAGTTTTGAAACCATCTCGCTTGATGCCACGTTTGTACAACTTCCACCGTCAATGATCAAGCTACACCATTTATCTCCGACACGACACTTCGTGTGGAAGATTTGGTCCCGTTGTTCTTCGTCACTTGGGGCGGCCTTCGATTGCAACATGCGAAGGACAAGGTTCGTGTCATAGTTCGGGGCATCGTATGCCTCGCATTCTTCTTCTTCGTCCGCTTCTAAGTTAAAAACGTCTCCAACTCTTTCTTCTTGGCTAATAATTCCTCTCGGGCGGCTATGGCTTCTCGTAACGTCACAATCCTCCGATTCGGACAAGCACTTTGATAGTGTCCAAATCCTTGACATTTGAAACATCGGACTTTAGATAGGCTCGTCTCTTTTGGTGTGGTAGGGGTTTTTGGAATGGTAGTAACGGATCGCTTGTGGTGACAGTTTTGGAAACGAGCTAGAACTCGCGCCAAAGTTGGTATTTCCGTATTTAGGTGGGAATTCGGGTTTAGAGAGTTTGGTTTTGTTTTGATTTTCCAACTTTATGCAAAGTCCGCATAAAGTATCGAAGTCAGAATAGGGGTAGAGTTCCACGGAGTTAGCAATGTTTTTGTTCAAACCTCGTAGGAAACGGGACATGCGCAATTCTTCGCTTTCTTCAAGTTCTCCCATCAAGGATAAGTTTTCAAACTCCTCGATGTACTCCTCGACACTTAGCTTTCCTTGCGTGAGGTCAGAAATTTTGCGGTACAGACTTAGCTTGTGTGTAGCCGGGACATATCTTTTTCGTAGTTTCCTTTTCAGGGAATCCCACGAACGTATCTTCTCTTTTCCGGCACGACTTCTTTGCGTCTTCATTCGCTCAAACCAAAGGGAAGCTCCCTTTCCAAGTTTGAGAATCGCGTACTTGCAACGTACCTCGTCATTGAGCTCCTTGAACTCAAACATTCGTTCAATTTTTCTTTCCCACTCCAAATAAACCTCAGGATCGGTGCCGCCTACGAACTCCTAAGTTCGCGGTCTTGTATTCATCCGCATGTCGTGGTGCATGCATGGTGTCATGTCCTCGCTGCATGGATTCTCGGTCCGTAAGCCACGAAGAACGCCACGTAGTTGTGCTACTTCTTCATCGGTGAATGCCATCTTCTTGAGTAACGTCGAGACCGTGAGACAAATGTCTCCGATACCACTTATGATACGAATTACGTAAGTAATGCGTATAAACACAACGGAAGATGATCACGTTTACAATATGGATAAAATTTACAAAGGTGGTGGACGAATTAAAGGGGATTCGGCCGTGATATAGTAAGATGTACGGAGTTTGGTGTGTTTTTATCGAACTAGACCTATAACTCGATAAAAGGGTAATCTCTTCCCAAGACCTTTTGAGAATTGATCAAAGTTAAAATCTCAAACTCGTCGAAACAATAACTAAGGTTTGTCGAACTCGTTCAACGTATATTTCAAAGGAAATACAAAGTTTATTATGATTCTCGATGATTTACAAGTACAACGAACACTACTATATATAGTAGTTTCCAACCGAAAGAAAATACAACAAAACGAGAAAAGGAAACTTCCTAACAACATCCTAATCGGCCGAAAATCTCAAGGAGATACCAAGCAATCTTGGACTTTATTTCATGATGGTGACATGAGAGATTCTTGATGAAAGTCTTCACAAATCTTTCCTTCTTGCAAGCTTCCAATTCGGCCGATCCTAACAAGATATGGGAGATAATGACATGAAGAAGAAAGTCTTCCCTCTATCTTCATGCTTCGGCCGTATGTGTCATGGTGGGGAAGGAGGTGATCTTCATTTATTTTGTGAAAGATATGAAGACAAAGTGTCCCTTTCAAGCATGTTTTGGCCGATCTTCATGCTTTCGGACCGATCCGTCGTCGAATTCTACGTTACTCCGATTCCGATTAACAACGTAACTCCAATCCGTTTAATATTTTCTCCTAAGTATAACGATGCATGGCCATGCGAATTTGCATCATCATGGATGTCGATTTTTATCGGAGTTTCTTCGACTGGAATATTAGATATCGTATCAGTCCGCATAAAGTATCAAAGTTGGAATAGGGGTAGAGTTCCACGGAATTAGCAATATTTTTATTCAAACCTCGTAGGAAACGGGACATCCGTAATTCTTCGCTTTCTTCAAGTTCTCCCATCAAGGATAAGTTTTTAAACTCCTCGATGTACTCCTCGACACTTAGCTTTCCTTGCGTGAGGTCAGAAATTTTTCGATACAAGCTTAACTTGTGTGTGGCCGGGACATATCTTTTTCGTAGTTTCTTTTTTAGAGAATCCCACGAACGTATCTTCTCTTCCTAAGACGAACTCTTTGTGTCTTCATTCGCTCAAACCAAAGGGAAGCTCCCTTTCCAAGTTTGAGAATCGCATACTTGCAACGTACCTCATCATTGAGATCCTTGAACTCGAACATTCGTTCAATTTTCCTTTCCCACTCCAAATAAACCTCGGGATCGGTGCCGCCTACGAACTCCGGAAGTTCGCTTGTCTTGTATTCATCAGCATGTCGTGGTGCATGCATGGTGTCGTATCCTCGTCGTGCATGGATTCTGGGCTCCGGTAAGCTGCGAAGAACGTCACGTAGTTGTGCTACTTCTTCATCGGTGAATGCCATCTTCTTGAGTAACGTCGAGAACCGTGAGACAAATGTCTCTGATACCACTTATGATACGAATTACGTACGTAATGCGTATAAAATACAACGGAAGATTATTATGTCTTGACAAGTATCAAAGTATCACTCGAAAATTACAAGGGGTGACCGAATTTGGGTGGATTTCGGCCGTGAAGTAGTATGGTATACGGATTTTGACGTGTTTTATCGAATTAGACCTATAACTCGATAAAGGTAATCTCTTCTCAAGACCTATTGAGAATTGATCAAGTTAAACTCTCGAGACGCGTCCAAACAATAACTAAAGTTTTGTTGAACTCGTTCAACGCATATTTCAAAGAAATACAAGGTTTATTAATATTCAAGATGATTACAACACCAAATGAACTACTATATATATAGTAGTATACAAAGGATAAGGATACAAAAACAACAAGAAAAAAACGAACTACCAAGCTTCCTCATGTTCGGCCGAGATGTGGTGTGGGGAAGGAAAGATTTTGGACAATCTTCAAGTATCTTGGACTATAGCATATGACTTTGACATGTAGAAAAAGACTTGATGAAAGTCTTCATCAATGGGGAAATTTCGGCCGATTTGTGGGGAGACTTTGATGATTTATTTAGGGCATGATATCCTCATGTATCTTGTACTAGATAAGGTATGATGGTGGGGACTTTATTTGATGTCTTGGCCGATTTTTAAAGAAGGTGGGGAAGGAAGATATCTTCATTATCTTGTGAAAGATATGAAGACAAATAAGGGTCTTTTTCAAGCATGATTTTAGCCGAATTTCCATGCTTTTGGATCGATCCCGTCGTCAAGTTTTACGTTACTCCAGTTCCGATTAACAACGTAACTCCAATCCGCGTGTTCTTTTCTCCCAAGTATAATGATGCATGGCCATACGAATTTGTATCGTCGTGGATGTCGATTTTTATTGGAGCTTCTTCGATTGGAATATTAGATATCGTATCAGTTTCCAATTCTGGAGGATGAACCCGATGTGAAATTAACCGTGCGTCCCATTTCAGATGTCCACTCATTTCATGATATCGGTATTACCGGGCGGAGTAATTATTATTATTTTATTAATAATGATAGTTATTTTGTTGGTGATTCTCGAGGGGCCCCCACTACCTATCGTCTCAAGATTTTGGGCCATGTACGTACTGCGGACATTTTCGAGATCAAGTACTTAGAAGCTTTAATTAATTATCTTGACGACGAAGGAAGTTCGGAATTGAGGACAATTCCCTTTAAAGGGGGAGGGGATGAAACGGAATTGACTAGTCCAAATAAAGAAGACGGAGCAAGGATCAAAATTAGCGGACTTACAACGCGTCATGCACGTACGGCAACATTTTTAGGCGAGAAAACGGACACAAGCCGGAAAAAGACACAACCTGCCGGAAAATGTCGCCGCCTGCCGGAAAATGTCGAGTCTGCCGGAAAATATCGCACTCGGAAAATGCCGAGCACCGGCGGACCCGACCGTGTCATCCGCACGGCCCGTGCCGAGATGTCCTGCACTGTGAAATCGATCGTCGGCCGAACCCGACTGCGTGTCGTCAGACACGGCCGAGTCACACTCTTCCGATAAGGAGATCTCATTGTCCGACCAACCCGACCGTGCTGTGGCGACACGGCCGAGTCTCGCCAAATGTCCTTGTCACGCCGCACGGCCGAGTCATTGCCGGCCTTGTCGCGCCGCGCCCGTGTCGAGTCTCGCCAAACGCCCTTGTCGCGCGCGCGCCGTGCCGAAGTCATCACGGACGAAGTCATTGCCGGACGCCCTCGTCGCGCCGCGACCGTGTCGGGCCGGACACGGTCGAGTCACCGCTGCCAGATACGCCGCGGCGTGTCAAGCGACACGGCTTTGTGTCCGGCAAAACCTACTTTTTTAATTGCTGATTTTTGTGTGTTTTGTCTTCTCTTTTCCTTTCTTTACTTATTTTAGGGATTGTGTTCCCATATTTTGTGATTGATGTTTCTTGTTTGTATTTTATTTGATTTGTTTTGATTATTCAAAGATTTTGTAATCTTTGAATTAATTTACTTTTTGTTTGATTTCTTAAGTTGAAGACTTCACTCCTATAAATAGTCTTCACTTAGCCTTGTAATAGGGATTATATTATGAATGTTGAATGTGAAAGAATACACATTGTGTTTCTATCATTGGTGAATGATTTTTACCGAAACTTGATTTTTATTCGACGCGTTTTCGAGTATTAATCCGATTGATTCTCAATAGGTCTTGGGAAGAAATCACCTTATCGAGTTATAGGTCTAATTCGATAAACCCTTGTTCTTGATCATTCAAGTCTTCTTGATCGATATTATCACTTTTCCCGATATTACTTCCATTTTCCATTTGTTCGAATTTTCCTTGTCATATTCGATATTACATCCAAAAATACATTCAAAAACACCCATACTCGCAAAAATACTTCCGCTACGATATTCCTACAGACACTCCGAACGATACGTATCCGCCTCTCCCCGGATAATTCGCATCACTGTGTGTATCACGAACTCTTTGGGCCATAAGTAGTGCTGCCAAGTTTCAAGTGCTCGAACCAAGGCGTACAATTCCTTATCATAAGTTGGATAATTTAGCATGGCACCTCCCAACTTCTCAATGAAGTAGGCAATCGGCCTCCCTTCTTGCATTAAGACTACGCCAATACCAGTTCTGGATGCATCACATTGAATCTCGAATGATTTTGCAAAGTTCGGTAGGGATAGCAATGGTGCATTCGTGAGTTTCTCTTTCAACAGTCTAAAGGCGGCTTCCTATTCCTTCTCCCATTTAAATCCAACATTTTTCTTGATCACCTCGGTTAAGGGAGCTGCCAAGGTGCTGAAATTGGATACAAAACGTCGATAGAAGCTCGCCAAGCCATGAAAGCTTCGAACTTCACGGACTGATTTAGGACTTTCCCAATCTTTGATAGCCTTGATCTTTTCTTCATCTACCTGTATTCCCTGTGAACTCACAACAAAACCAAGGAAAACAAGCTTCTCCGTGCCAAAATCGCATTTTTGAAGGTTAGCGAACATACGCTCTTTTCTAAGCACATTTAACACTTCTTTTACATGACTGACATGCTCTTGTAAACTTTTACTATAGATAACTATATCATCAAAGTATACGACTACAAATATACCAATAAAAGCACATAAAACATGATTCATAAGTCACATGAAAGTACTAGGTGCATTGGTCAGACCAAACGGCATAACTAACCATTCATAAAGACCATGTTTAGTTTTAAAGGCTGTTTTCCATTCATCTCCTTCTTTCATTCTTATTTGGTGATACCCACTTTTTAAATCAATTTTGGAAAAGATGGCAGAACCATATAACTCATCTAGCATGTCATCTAGCCTCGGAATGGGATGTCGATACTTAATTGTGATATTATTGATGGCTCGACAGTCCACGCACATTCTCCATGATCCATCTTTCTTTGGTACCAACAAAATTGGGACAGAACACGGACTCATGCTTTCTCGCACATGTCCTTTGGCTAGTAGTTCGTCTACTTGCTTCCTCATTTCTTTTGTTTCCTCCGGATTGCTTCTATATGCAGGTCGGTTTGGAATTGAAGCTCCAGGAACAAAATCGATTTGATGTTCAATGCCTCTTATTGGCGGCAAACCAGGAGGTATCTCTTCTGGGAACACATCTTCAAATTCCTGTAAGAGTGCAACAATCAAAGGATGATGCGAACACACTATAGAATGCAAAGGAACCGATTCAAGTACCCCTCGGACCAATCACAAGGGCAAGAGCTAAAAGATTCAGAGACTCCATCAACGGTCTAGTTCAAATTATTTGGGAAAGAGAATTGGCTAAGAAACCGATCGAGATAGACGTCAAAAGCAAAGTACCTATCAATGTCATCAAGATACACTATCCGGGCATCATTATGGGATGAAGAATTTCGGCCCAAATTCAAGCTACTATCCGTTGGAATAAAGAAGAACAAAGAAGGAAGTTTCACAAAGTCTTCTACACATGATACAAAGTCTTGGTTGAAAGTCTTGCTACTTTTTGCTACTAAATCTTGGTGTATCTTTTTTTTTGGGTAAAGGGCATTACACCCGGTAAAATATATAACACCAAAAAAACGATTAAGTATAATGGAATGTGGCTGAGGTACCACATTAACCTCAAGCAACGCTTGAACATCTAACAAGAATCGCTTGTGACAGGCCACTAAGCGTTACACAAATAAATACATACAATAACCAAAACCCCAACAGGAAATAACCACCTAATGACACAAGAATGACCACAGACATCCGCCCATCTCTTCGAAGGAGATTGATGTACCAGATGAGCCTGCCTCCTTAAAAACCCTTTCCAAGTAAAAACCCAATGGGAAGACCTTGGAGTAGGGAAAAAGAGTACAACACTCACCCGAGTCTCCAACGAACTTCCGCCACGGCAAAAAGCATCAACCAGGGACACATAACCAGCCTCACGCAACCAGCACAAATAACTAGCAATATGAAGACTAGCCATTAAGAATGCATAAGAGACGGAGGCAATTGCCAATCATGCAACAACTCAAGGACATTCGCCCTCCTCTTAAATCTGCACGTAAGGAGCTTCAGACGCACCGTTGATTTAATCACATCAATCACTTGACTCTCAGACCGAAACTGCTGCCTGAAGATCCTATTGTTCCTTTATTGCCAAATAAAATAAGAGGTCGCCGCAAATAAAAGCTTAGAAACAACACTCCTTACGGAACGAGATTTAGATATAGGAATCATATAGCGAACCACATCCTCTAAAGAAGAGGGAATATCCGAAAGACCACCAAAAGCCTTCAAAGAGCCCCAAACCTAAAAAGAAAACAAACACTCAAAGAAAAGGTGATCATGAGAATCCTGTTGAGCTTTACAAAGGGGGCACACAAGAGTGTCATTAGAGGGATCATTTGAACGCATCAAATCCTGAGTCCGAAGCCTCCTTCTCATAACAAGCCACAAATGAAAAGCATGCCTCGGAATACGATGCAAAAACCAAACAAGATGAAACCAATTAACAACATGACCATGCGGCCGAATGCAATCCCACACAGAAGAAACAGAGAACGACTTATCATGGCCATCCACCGTTTTCCAGACTAACCGATCGTCCACATTGTCACAAAAAATAGGGGTAGAAATCGACGTAAGAATCGGAAACCGAGTCCCCCAACTATGAGGCCAAGCCCAAGAGTCCTCCAAAATAATGTCCCGAACCAAAGAATTAGACGAGAAACCAACCCGATGAATATCTCTAGAGGACACAATAAGATTAAGAGGACCAAGCGAACACCACTGATCAAACCAAGCTGAAGCCTTCGAGCCATTACCAATCTTATACCAAAAGAATTGCCGAACAAGAGGCCTAATCTGAAGAATCTTCCGCCAACTCCAAGTCATATTACCCCGACAAGGAACATCCCAAAAATTACGTCCCCGCAACCTATACGTATGAATCTATTTAACCCACAAAGAATCCGCAGAAGAAAAAAGGCGCCAAATATGAGCAGCAATAAGAGCATTATTAAACGACACAAGTCTACAGATCCCAAGCCCACCCTCATCTTTAGGCAAGCACACAACCTCCCAAGCAACTTTAGACTTACCATTTCGACCATCACCGGATCTCCAAAGGAAACGATGCATAAGCTGCTCAAGATCATGTATAATACGAGCCGGAAGAATAAAGACAGAAGCCCAATAAATGTGCATGGAAGATGTAATCCGAATGAATGAGTCAAGCCACAAAGAAAAGATAGGGATTTATTCCTCCAATCATTGATGCACTTAGACAGCTTCTCAACCAATTCCTTACAATCCCTAAAAATCAATCTAGTAGTAACCAAAGGCACTCCAAGATACTTCACAGGCAAGACCCCCTCAACAAAAGAAAGAATCTGTAAAATAGCAAGTTTAACATGATTGAGGACATTACAGAAATAACCAGTACTTTTGGGTAAGCTAGGAGACAGCCCCAAAACATCCTTAAACTCCTCAAGAGAATCCATAATAACACCAGCCGAATGGGCATCACCATGAGCAAATAAGAACAAATCATCAGCAAAACAGATATTAATAATGTTGAGCTGAGAGCATTTATGATGGAACAAGAACATCTCAGCATCCCGAACACGACGCCTCAGAATAAGGGTAAGCACTTCCATGACAAACGTGAAAAGGTAAGGAGATAACTGATACGAAACCGACTACTCCAAGTGAAGAAGACGAAGTAAGAATTGATGTAAAACGCCTCGACCATACTCCAACGTACTTGGGCGAGAGAACTGAAACGAGGCATGGAATTACATTGATAATCGGAATTGGGGTAACTTAAACAAAAGACAACTTGCATCTTGGGGAGGGGAGGAAATTCAAGTGGCAATTAAATAATAAAAGAATGTTCAGCTTTCTCTTACAAAAGCAGCAGGATTCTTGGCAAAAAGGGCGGCTGTCAGCAAACAACTTGGAGACAAAGACCCAGCTTTTACTTTTGTCAACAAGTGACATGAAGAACCTTTTATTATCCTTTCATTATTTTAAAAACAGCTTGTAATAGTTTAAGTTATTGTGTCAGGCCACTTTTGCCTATAAATAGTGGCAGTAGAGTTGTAATGGGAGGATTATTGAATGTTGAAGAAATAAGAACACTTTGTGTTTTTCCCTGGTGAATGTTTTTCATCAAAACTTGGTTTTTATTTGACGCGTTACGAGTATTAATCTGATTGATTCTCAATAGGTCTTGAGGAGAAATCACTTTATCAAATTATAGGTCTAATTTGATAAAAACATCTGGTTATACCCTGTTTCGATATTCTGTTTATTTTTCGATACAGTTTTATACCTGTTCAATATTTCGTATAAAGTGTTGTTCGATCCTTTGAACTTGTTTCCTGTTTTTTTAATTTTGCTTCCGTCCAAACGCGTCCGCTTTGAGTGTCATGCTTGGAGGTGACTGTTTGAGTCATTTTCCATTGGCCAAATTCCTATCTTATTGTTGTATCAATTCTCGTCTTTATCACTAGTCAAGATTGTTCTTTAGCGAAATGTTGTCACCGATTCGACAGTTTCTTGTCGATAGCTTCCGCTCATCAAAAAGTCTTCTGCTGTATCGATAGCGAATTCGCATCACAAGTGAGAATTCGTATCATAAGTGGTATCAGAGCCCAAGTTCTTGATCTTTGACATTATGGATCTCAACGACGCTGATTTCTTGCCAAAACTTCGTGACGCATTGCGTGACGTACCAGAACAACGCGACCAGCGTTGGCAACCGAGGCGTGGTGACTATGAACGACCCTCACGCCATGTCGAAGAGTTCAAGGTGATACGATATCAAATATTCCAATCGAAGAAGCTTCAATAAAAATCGACATCAACGACGATACAAATTCGCATGACCATGCATCATCATACTTGGGAGAAAAGAACACGCGGGTTGGAGTTACGTTGTTAATCGGAACCGGAGTAACGTAAAACTTGACGACGGAATCGGCCCAAAAGCATGGAAATTTCAGCCATATCATGCTTGAAAGGGACTAATGATTTGTCTTCATATCTTACCAAAAACTTGAAGATCTCCTCCTCCCCCACCTTCTTTGAAATCGGCCAAAGTCATCAAAATTAGTCCCCACATTCATATCTTATCTAGTCCAAGATACATATCATAAGTCATCAACTCCCTCCCCCACAAAATCGGCCAAAACATGAGCTAGGACAAAGACTTTCATCAAACCTTTTCTTCATGTCAAAGTCACCCTAATAAGTCCAAGATGATTGATATCATCTTCATGATCCCCTCCCCCACCCTTGATTGATTCGGCCGATCCATTGCTAGGAAGTTTCATTTTCTTGTTTTGTTGTATTTTCTTATGGTTGTAAACTACTATATATAGTAGTTCATGTTGTATTTGTAAGTATCTTGAAAATCAATAAACCTTGTATTTATTTGAAATATACGTTGAACGAGTTCAACAAAACTTTAGTTATTATTTCGACGCGTCTCGAATTTTAACTTGATCAATTCTCAATAGGTCTTGAGGAGAGATTATCTTTATCGAGTTATAGGTCTAATTCGATAAAACACATCCAAATCCATATACCATACTACTTCACGGCCGAAAACGCTTAAATTCGGCCACCACCTTGTAATTTTTGGTTGATACTTTGATGCTTGTTAAGACATAATAATCTTCCGTTGTATTTCATACGCTTTACGTACACTTACATACGTAATTCATATCATAAGTGGTATCAGAGACATTTGTCTCACGGTTCTCGACGTCACTCAAAGAAGATGGCATTCACCGATGAAGAAGTGGCACAACTACGTGACGTTCTTCGCGGCTTACCGGAGCCCCGAATCCATGCACGACGAGGATACGACACCATGCATGTACCACGACATGCTGATGAATACAAGACAAGCGAACTTCCGGAGTTCGTAGGCGGCACCGATCCCGAGGCTTATTTGGAGTGGGAAAGGAAATTTGAACGAATGTTTGAGTTCAAGGATCTCGATGACGAGGTACGATGCAAGTACGCGATTCTCAAACTTGGAAAGGGAGCTTAGCTTCCCTTTGGTTTGAACGAATGAAGACACAACGAGTTCGTGTCGGTAAGGAGAAGATACGTTCGTGGAATTCTCTAAAAAAGAAACTACGAAAAAGATATGTCCCGGCTACACACAAGTTAAGTTTGTATCGAAAAATTTCTGACCTCACGCAAGGAAAGCTAAGTGTCGAGGAGTACATCGAGGAGTTTGAAAACTTATCCTTGATGGGAGAACTTGAAGAAAGCGAAGAATTACGGATGTCCCGTTTCCTACGAGGTTTGAATAAAAATATTGCTAATTCCGTGGAACTCTACCCCTATTCCGACTTTGATACTTTATGCGGACTTTGCATAAAGTTGGAAACTCAAAACAAGAAAAAATTTTCTAAACCCGAATTCCCACCTAAATACGGAAATACCAACTTTGGCACGAGTTCTAGCTCGTTTCCAAAAACTGTCACAACAAGTCCACCTGTTACTACCATTCCAAAAACTCCTATCACACCAAAAGAAACAAGCTTATCTAAAGTCCGGTGTTTCAAATGTCAAGGATTTGGACACTATCAAAGTGCTTGTCCAAATCGGAGAATAGTGACGTTACGAGAAGCCATAGCCGTCCGAGAAGAATTACTAACCGAAGAAGAAAGAATTGGAGACGTCTTTAACTTGGAAGCCGACGAAGAAGAAGAAGATTGCGAGGCATACGATGCCCCGAACTATGACACGAACCTCGTCCTTCGCATGTTACAAACGAAGGCGGCCCCGAGTGACATAGAACAATGAGATCAAATCTTTCACATGAAGTGTCGTGTCGGAGAGAAATGGTGTAGCTTGATCATTGACGGTGGAAGTTGTACAAACGTGGCATCAAGCGAGATGGTCTCGAAGCTCGGATTAATCACCACGGCTCATCCAAAGCCGTATGCACTCCATTGGCTCGATGATGGAAATAAGGTGAAAGTATCAAGACAAGTGAAGGTCGGACTCACCATGGGTTCGTATGGTGATGATATTACATGCGATGTACTACCGATGGACGCATGTCACGTATTGTTGGGAAGACCTTGGTTATTTGATCGGGATGTACTACATCGAGGGAGGAGCAACGAGTATGAGTTACGTGATAAAGGTAAAAAATTGTTCTTAAACCTATGTCACCTCAAGCTATCCGAACAATGAGTTCAAAAAAATCGAAGGGCCGAAACTTACGATGCTTGCAAACGAAAAAGAAGTCGAACACGCCATTGACGATGGCGAACGTGTTTATTTGATGATGATCAAAGAAATCCGAAACCTTGCTACCAAATCACACCACGAAGAAGAGATAGATACACTATTACACGAGTTCGCGGATGTATTTCCCGAAGACTTGCCGGTGGGATTACCACCTATCCGCGGAATCGAACACCAAATTGATCTTGTACCAGGAGCTCCATTACCGAATAAAGCGGCGTATCGTTGTAATCCCGAAGAAACTAAAGAGCTACAACGACAAATTGATGAGCTCATGAGTCACGGATATGTCCGAGAAAGTTTAAGTCCGTGTGCGGTTCCAGTCCTACTTGTACCAAAAAAAGACGGATCATGGCGAATGTGCATTGACAGTAGAGCCGTGAATAACATCACCGTCAAGTATCGGTTCCCCATCCCGAGACTAGACGACATGTTAGACGAGTTACATGGCTCAGTTGTATTTTCAAAAGTTGATTTACGGAGCGGATACCATCAAATTCGCATGCGAGAGGGAGACGAATGGAAGACGGCATTTAAAACAAAGAATGGACTTTACGAGTGGGTTGTGATGCCATTCGGCCTCACTAATGCCCCGAGCACTTTTATGAGATTGATGAACGAGGTTCTCAAACCTTTCTTGGGAAAATTTGTTGTCGTATACTTAGACGACATTTTAATCTACAGTCGATCATTAGAGGAGCATCTCGAGCACTTGCGGCACGTTTTTGAAACTCTAAGGAAACAGAAACTTTATGGAAAGCGGGAGAAGTGTACTTTCCTAGTCTAGAGTCTTGTCTTTCTCGGCTATGTCGTTTCTAAAGAAGGAGTTTCAGTAGATCAAGGAAAAATCGCGGCAATCAAGTCTTGGCCGACACCAAAAACTATCACGGAGGTACGATCATTTCATGGCCTCGCTTCTTTTTACCGACGATTCATACGGGACTTTAGCACTGATACGAATTACATATTAAGATGAACGTAAATTCGCCGGAAAATGCAGAGGATATATTTTGTTACCTCACAACACTCGTATATGTGTAACACTCGTAAGATATAACCGAAAGTAGGGCAATTCGGTTTACATAAACAAGAACAATATGAATGATTTATCAAACTAGACCTATAGTTTGATAAGATAATCTTTTCTCAAGACCTATTGAGAATCGATTCGATTAAAACTCGAAAACGCGTCGAATTATAACCAAGGTTTCGATGAAAAGCATTCACCAAGAAAACACAAGTGTATTCTTATTTCTTCAACATACAATGGATGTTACAATGCTTACACAAGCCTATATATAGGAGACTTCAAGTCTTCCTATAATAAGAGAAAATAATTCAAAGATTTATAAAATCTTTGAATAATCAAAATAAAACATAAAAGGAACAACAATCCTAATTTTAGGGAAACACAATCCCTAAAATGAGTAAAAAACAAGGCAAAGACAAACACACAAAAGAAAATACAAAAAAAGGTGAAATCTGGCGGGACTCGGCGTGTCGCTCGACACGGCTGCGCGCGACAAGGACACTCGACACGGGCGCGGCGCTCGGCAGTGACTCGACCGTGTTCTGCTGACACGGCCGCGCGCGACAGGACATCCGATAGGGACTCGTCCGATGGACTGACCGGCACGGCGCGGCGCCGACAAGGGCGTTCGGCGTGGGTCCGATCGTGTCTGGAACACGGCCGTCGTCGCGATAGGTTTTGGCTTATCCGGCATAGTTCGACTCGGCCGTGCTGCATAACACGGCCGAGTCCTCGGCGATGACTTGCGTTTCTCGACGAGTGCGGCACGGCCGTGTCGGACGACACGGCCGTCCGGCCGGCGGTGCTCGGCCCGGCAGTGGTGATTTTTCCTACGGTGGTGAATTTTCCGCAGTTGGATATTTTCCAAGATATTGAACATTTTTCCAAAGAGTTGAATGTCGACCTTCCTGACAAAGATGACACGGGCTGAGACCGATACTCCACGTCTTATGTCCGTTTTCTCGCCTAAATACATAGTAGTCCGTGCATGGCGTGTAGTAAGGTCATTTATATCGATCCTTACTTCGTCTTCTTCGTTCATATCAAATGATTTCGTATCATCTCCTCCTCCTTTGAAAGGAATTGTCCTCAATTCCGAAATTCCGTCATCATCGATGTAAGGCGAGAGGTCCCCAACATTAAAGGTTGCATGAATCCCATAATCTCCCGGAAGTTCTAATTTGTAAGCGTTGTCGTTCACTTTCGCGATTACCTTAAACGGTCCCTCCGCTCGCGGCATTAATTTGTTCTTACGTTTACTTGGAAATCGCTCTTTCCTCAAGTGCAACCAAACCAAATCACCAACTTCGAACAATCTCGGTCTTCTTTGTTTGTTCGACTTTCGTTTGTAAGCCTCGTTTATTTCCTTGATTTGATTACGTACTTGCTCGTGTAATTTCATCATCGATTTCAATTTTGATTCCGCATCCTTGTGCACTAACTCGTCACTTGGCAATGGAATTAGATCTAACGGCATATACGGGTTTAGTCCGTAAACTACTTCGAACGGAGAGTGTGCTGTGGCATGAGTAGGAGAATGATTATAAGCGAACTCTGCATGTGCAAGTTTCAAGTCCCAATCCTTTTGTGTCTTGTTCACAAGACCACGTAGTAAAGTGCCCAACGTTCGATTGGTTACCTCGGTTTGATCGTCCGTTTGTGGATGATGTGACTTGCTAAAAAGTAGTTTGGTCCCCACCTTTCTCCACAAGGTGTTCCAAAAATAGCTAAGGAATTTTGAGTCCCGATCTGAAACAATCGTTTTTGGAACCCCATGCAATCGTACGATTTCTCGGAAATACAAATCAGCGACGTTACTTGCGTCGTCCGTCTTGTGGCAAGCCACAAAGTGAGCCATCTTCGAAAATCGGTCTACAACAACCATAATAGCATCTCTCCCTCGTTGAGTTCGAGGTAAAGCAACAATGAAGTCCATTGAGACATCTTCCCACGGCCTTTCCGGAATCGGCAAAGGCATGTATACTCCCGGCTTGAACGAGCTCTTAGCAATATGGCATGTTACACACTTATTAATTATGTCGTGTACATCCACTTGCATCTTCGGCCAATGAAAATACTCTTTAAGTACCTCCAATGTTTTAGCCGAACCAAAATGACCGGCCAAGCCTCCACCATGAGCTTCCCGAACCAACAATTCCCGAATCGGGTGTTTGGGTAAACAAAGGCGATTCCCTTTGAAAAGGAATCCTTCTTGCAACGTAAACTCTCCAAATGGACCAGATTTACACTGAATGAAAACCTCACCATAATCCACATCCCCATCATAACACTCCTTCAATGCTTCGAACCCAAGCAATCGAACGTCAAGAGTAGAGAGTAAGGCATACCGTCTAGATAAGGCATCCGCCAGACTTTGGAGAGTGTTCTCCGTCGCGATTCTGGTCGCGATTCTGGTTCGCGTTTTTTGTGGTTGTTATTGCTGGCCTGTTTGTTGTGAGTGTGTGTCCTTCCTTCTCCGCGGAGGTTTGTTTCCAGGGCTTTGTTTTTTTTTTGGGAGGCGCCGCCCTAGTAGCTCGGGTCGAGCGATTTCTCGTGGTCGGTGTGCCCAGCGGTGAGTATGTCATCTTCTACAGCGTGTGGGTTGTTTTATTCATCTTCCCGGACGTTTGGTAGCTCTTCTTTGCCTGGTGTGGGAGGTCTCCTTTCTCAGGGCTTTGATGCCCAAGGCCTGTGCGATTTAGGTGTTAAGGTTCTGGGCAAATCAGATTCGGAGCTCCTGCAGGTGAAGCTTTTCGAATTGTTTGGTCGCCCTTGTGCTGTTTCTCCCGAGGTCCTTCCGGCGGCGGTGGATTCGGCCTCGCCGGCAAGATGTTCCTCGACGCCGCAAATCGGAGCTCCTTTGCGGGCAAAGGGACCCTAGATTAGACAGGGTCGTTGACCCGTTCCTCATCCCAGGTGCTCTTGCTTCGGGGTCTTTGGCCAATTGTGGGAATTCTCATGTTGATGCCTCTGTTCTTGCTGACCATGTGCAGATTCCCATTTCAGTTAAGGATTTTAGTAATCCTATTGAGGCGTACCCCTGCTCTTTGATTAACTCTTTGGATAATTCTAAGAGTGTTGGTACTGTTTGTGATGATTCTTGTAATTCTGGGGATATTATGGATTTGCCTTGTAAAATTGTTGCTAATCCTATTGATAAAGAAAAATCTACTGTTACTATGAATTTTGGTACAATTCCTACTCCAGTATCTTTGGGCCAGGCGGCTCCTAATGGAACTAAATCCAATATTTTTGGTAAATTTAGGGGGCTTAAGTTTGTTAAACCTGAATTTCAAAATGGCGAGGTGGTTGTGAAACCGTCTGTTAGTATTGGGTTTGAAGGTGCTAAGAGGTGGCAATTCACTTTAGTTGGTTATTTTCTGGGGAAAGCCCCGTCTCTCATTTTGATCAAGAATTTCTTTATGTCAGCGTGGAAGGGTCTTAAGGAGGTGTTCTCCTCCGAAGGTGGATTTTATTTCTTTAAGTTTGAAAGTGAGCGGGTTATGTCTGAGGCGTTTGAGGGAGGGCCTTGGCTGATTCAGGGCCAGTCCATTCTCCTTACCCGGTGGAAGCCTGGTATGTCTCTTACGAAGGTTCAACCTAAACATGTCCCTGTTTGGGTGAAACTTCGCAACGTCCCTCTTGAGTATTGGACTGACGAGGGGCTCAGTGTCACTGCTAGTGCTATAGGGGAGCCTCTTTTTGCTGACGTATTCACCAGAAACTGTCTGAAAGTGGATTATGCTAGAGTTTGCGTCATGTTAGATGCTGATACTAGCCCGATTCGCTCGTTCCTTATGGTTATTCCATCTGATGGTGATTGTCCTGCTGTTAGGAGGATCCATGTTGAGTATGAATGGTTACCTCATCGGTGTGGTGTTTGTAGAGTTTTCGGGCATCGTGATCTGGTTTGCCCGAGCACTTCTAAGCCTCCGGTTCAGAAGCAGGTTAAGCAGGCTCGTATTTATGTGGCTAAGCCTGCTCCCTCAGGCGCTCATGGTCTGGGGTCCTCGTTGGGTCTGGTTCCGGTTGGGGGGGTCGCCAGCCGGGTTGGCCACGATGTGCCTCCGGGGCCTGGGATGTGGTATTAGCTGGGGGCTCTGGAGGTCGTGGGGCTGGTTTGAGCCCGTTGAGTAGTGTCTCTACTTTCTCCTTGGTTACTACCAGCTCTCCTATCGTGTCGCCTAGGAGGGTTTCTGCTGGTATGTTTGAGCCGTCTCACAACAGGTTTGCGGCTCTTTCTGGTCTCCCCGATGATGTTGAGGTTGAGATTCCTGAGTTTGTCGGCACGTCGCTTTGTTCTAGTTCTTCTTCTATGGGCCCTATATCTGATGCAGCCCTTCTCGAGGGTGTTAGATGATTCCGCTCGCAGTGTGGAATGTCCGTGGCCTGAACCGTCCGGACCATCAGAACTCGGTCCGGGAGGTCATTTCTTCTTTTAGTCTTTGTTGTGTTGCCTTTACCGAGACGAAAGTCTCGGTTGGTAACTCGAGGCATATTGCTTCTCCGGTTAATGCTTCGTGGCGGTGGTTTTTGATAATGGAAACGGGCCGGCTAAGCGGATTTGGTGGGCCGATTCCGGCGTGGTCTCTGTTGATATTATTGCTATTGATCCTCAGCTTATTCACTGTCGGATTATTTCGCTTATTGACTCGTCCAGTTTCCTAGTTACTTTTGCTTATGGTTCTAATGATGCTATCCATAGGAGACTTCTTTGGCAGTACTTGACTGATTTTTCTGTTCTGCATGTTAGCGAGCCTTGGGTGATTATGGGCGACTTTAATGCTGTTTTGGATTGTAGCGAGATCTTAGGTGGAGAGGTGACTCATCATGATGATGAGCTCCCTATGTTGGAGTTCAGGGAGTTCTGTCAGCGTGCTGATCTATAGACGCTTCCGATGTTGGGCTCCTGATTCTCGTGGCATAATAAGAGCCCTTCTCCTAGATCCTTGTGGAAACGGTTAGATAGAGTCCTGGGTAATCCGCAGTGGTTTATTTCTCATTCTGACTACTCCTATACTTGCGATTTGCCTCGGACCTCTGATCATAGCCCGCTTATCTTTGGTATTGGTAGCTTGTCCCGTCGTAGGGGTAAGATGTTCAGGTTTGATAACTTTCTGGCAGATTCTGATGACTTTCTGCCTGCTGTTTTTGGTATTTGGCATCATCTTATTGTGGGAGCCCCCTTCTATGAGATTTGCCGGAAGTTAGATGCCCTTAAGCATGTTTTTCGCGCTATGAGGAAGAGGAAAGGGGACTTGGCTATTAATGTGGCTTCGGCGCTTTTCCTTTCACGCCTACCTATCCTTAGAGAGTTTCCTTTGTCAGACTCTGGTTTACAGTTAGAAGGGTGTTGCAGGTGGGTGTTCTCTTCCGCTGTTTCCCAGGAGCAGTCCTCGCTCAGGCAATGGGCCAAGCTAGCATGGCTCAAGGATGGGGACAAGTGTTCTGCTTTCTTCTTCCGGAGGGTTGCCTCTAGGAGGGCTCGTTCGCGGATTTTTAGGCTGGTTTCTGAGGCTGGCATTGAGCTGTCAGATCCTGTTCTCATTCGGGATGAGGTAGTTGGGTTCTATGAGAGGTTATTGGGTTCTTCGGATCGGGTTCAGCCTATATCGTACAATCAGGTGAGACCCTTTGTCTTTTCTTCTCTTCCTCCTGATGTTGCGTTACATATGATCAGACCAGTTTCTGATGAGGAGGTTCGTTCTGTTTTCTTTGGGTTCGATATGAATTCGGCCCCAGGCCCTGATGATACGAATCGGTCAACATCATCAAATACAAATTACCAATTCTCGCGCGCACGACGACTTCGTAGCAGTTTTAGTATTTTGCCCATAACTTTCTCGTACGAAATCCGATTCAGGTGATTCAAGTGGCCATGGAAAGCTAAGAAAGAGTGCTACAAATCTTTTGAAGACCATAGGACCAAATTCGGACCCATTGTATCTCGGAAATGACAAAACCGACAGCATCATATTTGGTCCAAGATAATGAAGATATTCTTTCCTTCCCCACCTCACTAAAAAAACGATCCAAGCTTGAGATTTGATGAAGACTTTCATCAAATGTCTTCTTCATGTCATCTTCCATCAAGTCACCATCACCTAATAAAACCAAGGTTCATCATATTTTCCTTCCCCACAAAATCGGCCATATCATGCTTGAAAGGGACCCTTTGTCTTCATATATTTCACAAGATAAGTGAAGATCACCTCCTTCCCCACCTTATTAGAAAATCGTCCATATTCCCCACCTTGAGAAAGACTTTCATCATGTCACCATCAAAGACCAAGATTGCTTCATCATGTCACCATCAAGACCAAGATTGCTTCATGTCTCTTTCACCTAATAACACCAAGATACTTGATATCTCACCTTTGATTTTCGGCCGAAATGTTAGTGCTAGGAAGTTTCCTTTTCTCGTTTTGTTGTATTTTCTTTCGGTTGGAAACTACTATATATAGTAGTGCTCGTTGTAGTTGTAACATAATCTTGAAGCTTGAAGTTTAATAAACCTTGTATTTCTTTGAAATATACGTTGAACGAGTTCAACAAAACTTTAGTTATTGTTTCGACGCGTCTCGAGATTTTAACTTGATCAATTCTCAATAGGTCTTGGGAAGAGATTACTTTTATCGAGTTATAGGTCTAGTTCGATAAAACACATCCAAATCCGTATACACTACTACCTCACGGCCGAAATCCATTTAAGTTCGGCCACCCCTTGTATTTTTGAGTGACACTTTGATAATCGTCAAGACATAATAATCTTCCGTTGTATTTCATACGCATTACGTACGTAATTCGTATCAACTCGTATAAAAGTCTTCCGCTACAATATTCCTACAATCACTCCGACCGATACGTATCCACTTCTCCCGGATAATTCGTATCACCTGATGGGTTTAATGCCGCTTTTTATCGACGAGCCTGGCCGATTGTTGGGGGTGAGATTACTTACGCTATTAAACATTTTTTCTCCTCGGGTCAATTCGTCAAGCAGATCAATACTACCCTTATATCTCTTGTTCCTAAAGTTGCTTTGCCGAGGAGCATGCCTGATTTTAGACCGATTTCTTGTTGTAACCTTTTATATAAGGCTATTTCTAAGATTATGGTCCATCATATGCGTGATAGCCTTGATTCCTTGATTGATCCAGCTCAGACTGCTTTTATTCCTGGGAGAAGGATTAGTGATAATATCCTTCTCGCCCAGGAGCTCCTTCATGGTTATGGGCAAAGAGGGATGCCGAGTCGGTGTGTCTTTAAGGTTGATCTTATGAAAGCTTACGACACTGTTGAATGGGATTTTGTTTTGATTGCTCTGCAATGTATGGGGTTCCACCAGATGTTTATTGCTTGGGTCAGGGAGTGTATCACCACTCCGGCTTACTCGATCTCCTTGAATGGGGATGCTGAGGGTATCTTTAGGGGCCGTAGGGGGCTGAGGCAGGGTGACCCTATCTCTCCGTATCTGTTTGTTATTGTTATGGAGGTCCTCCATGGTATTATCGCCCATGAGATCGCTCGGACTCCGGGGTTCGATTCCACTGGAAGTGTTTGGCTACACGCACCTTCATGCTTGCTTTTGCCGATGACCTCCTCCTTTTCGTAATCCCGATGTTGTCTCTGTCGGTGTTCTTAAGAAAAGTATTGAGATCTTTGCTTCCCTTTCTGGACTACGGGCCAACCTGAGTAAGAGTAATATCTTTCTTTCGGCTAGTGCTCGGGGGCCCTGGGCCCAGTTCAGCTTGTTAGGGTTTCGGCTAGGTCACTTCTGTGAGGTATTTGGGAGTTCCTTGATTACTTCAAAGCCGACAATTGCTATGTGTTCCCTTTGATTGATTCGATTGATGGTCGTGTGAGTTCGTGGGCTAGTAATCTTGCTCTTTCCATGGCAGTCGGTGCCACTTATTCGCCTCTGTCTTATCTTCTTTACATATTTATTGGTGGTAGTTTTATTTTGCCTAAGGGCGTTCTCTCTTTGATTGAGAAACGTATCGCGGTTCCTCCGCGAGGTTCTCATGATTCGGGCTGGCCAAGGTGGCTCAGGCTAAGGTTTGCTTGGATGTGGATTGTGGGGGCCGTGGCATCATTCCGCTGAGGCTCAGAATCGGGCGATGGCTCGTCATATCCGGGCTCTTATCACGGGCTCTAATCGCTCGTCTGCAGGTTAATTGGGTTCGGACTTTTAGGTTGCGGCAGTTGTTCTTTCTCGGGACCTTAGTGTTTCTCCACTTCACTTGGTATTGGCGTCGGCTCAAAGCTGCGTCCCCTTGTTATGGGAGCATTTCAAGGTATTCCATTGGAGATGGCTCATCCTTCTTCTTGTGGTCGGACCCTGGCATTCTATGGGTGTGATTAGGCATTCCGTTCCTAGAGCTCCTCGTGGTCCGGCATCGACGTGGGTGCTAGGCTTGATTCGGTTATTGTTGAGGGTTCTTGGGAGTGGCCGGTGGTGGATAGGCCCGAGCTTTGCATTACCGCTTTGCCACATATTAATGGGGGTCGGATCGCGTTTATGGAGACCGCTTAGTTCGGGAATTTTTCATCCTCTTCGCTCTTCGGTTCCTTAGAGGTTATTCGCCCCTGTTCCTTGGGCTCCGCTCTTGCACGGACCGGAAAGATCCGAGACATTCTTTCATCCTCTGGTTGGCTATTCAGAGCGGTTATCGACTATGGATAAGCCTTAGCTTCAGAGATATTGATGGGATTTGTGTCCTTTGTGGTATGGCGGTAGAGACGCACTCCCCCCTATTCTTTAAGTGCCCTTATTCTAGGAGGTGTATGTCTTTTGGTAGGAGGGCCGTCCGCTGTTGGCCTCACTCGTGTGGGGCTCGGGGTATTGTGGGTCGCTAGGAGGTGGAGAGGTAAGCACGTGGTCAACGTGGCTTACCGTATTCTTCTTCCGCGTTGGTCTATTTGATTTGGCAGAGAGGAACGAGAGGAGGTTTGGCCAGAGCCGTCGAGATCCTCATTCGGTTACTTTCCAGGGGATAGGTCTTGTTCGTGATATTATCTCTCATAGATGGCCCGCTCGTTCTCTATCTACTGTGGCTCTTCGTCGTATTTGGAGGATAGCTTGGTAGTTCCTCTTTTGTTTGTATCTTTCTAGGCTTTGTAGCTTTGGTAGCCATTTGTTCGTAGGCTTTGTTTTCCTACTTTTGCTCTTTGTTACGTTGTTTGGTGCACCATTCTATATGGTTGTCGGGTATTGGCCAGCCTTTCTTGGCCACTCTTATTTTATTTATGCAATTGACTTTTCCCAAAAAAAAAAAGGCATCCGCCACAACGTTGCTCTTGCCATCTTTGTATTTTGATGAAAAATGGAATGATTGCAAGAATTCCACCCATTTAGCATGTCTCGGACTCAGCTTTTGTTGGCCGTTAATATATTTCAAGGACTCATGATCCGAATGTAGGATGAAATGTTTCGGCTGAAGGTAATGCCTCCAATGGTCAAGAGCTCTCACAATGGCGTAGAATTCCTTGTCATAAGTACAATAGTTGAGTCGAGCCCCACCCAATTTCTCCGAAAAGTATGCAATTGGTCGCCTCCCTTGGACGAGGACCGCCCCAATACCCACTCCACTTGCGTCACATTCTACCTCGAAAGTTTCTGAAAAGTCGGGTAAAGCCAAGATAGGTGCTTCACACATTTTCGCCTTCAATTTTTCAAATGCCCCTTGGGCAGCCCCGTTCCACACAAACGGTCCTTTTTTTAAGCATTCAGTTATCGGGCTAGAAATGATACGAATCGGTCAACATCATCAAATACAAAAAAGAAGATTATCCGACCAAGCTTGATTGAGTCGCAGGCATACATAAAATCCTCATGCAAAATACATGGACAAATTACCAATTCTCGCGCGCATTTACTTCGTAGCTTGATTTTAGTATTTTGCCCATAACTTTCTCGTCCGAAATCCGATTCAGGTGATTCAAGTGGCCATGGAAAGCTAAGAAAGAGAGCTACAAATCTTATGAGACCATAGGACCAAATTCGGATCCATTGGATCCCAGAAATGACAAAACCGACAACATCATATTTGGTCCAAGATCATGAAGATTTTTGTCTCTTCTAGTTTCAAGACTTCATTTTCAAAGTCCACTACAATGCTTGGGTCCCTCCACACTTCAATAATTCGGCCAAACCAAGTGGATGGAAGCTTTATTTTTGTTGTCCTTGTCAAGTATCACATGGGAGAGATTTTGTCCCCACCTTTGAACTTGATGCGATTACGACATCTCCAAACGAAGTAAGAATCAACGTAGGTGACGATACCAAGTTGCATGCACATAAACCTATGTACTTATGATACGATATCAAATATTCCAATCGAATAAGCTCCAATAAAGATCGACATCCACGACGATACAAATTCGCATGACCATGCATCATCATACTTGGGAGAAAATAACACGCGGATTGGAGTTACGTTGTTAATCGGAACCGGAGTAACGTAAAACTTGACGACGGAATCGATCCAAAAGCATGGAAATTTCGGCCATATCATGCTTGAAAGGGACTCATGATTTGTCAAGATGCTTGAAGATATCCTCCTTCCCCACCTTCCTTCAAATCGGCCAAGAGAGGATATTTGGTGAAGACTTTCATCAAAAGATTTTCTTCATGTCACCATCACCATAATAAGTCCAAGATTCATCAAAGATTTCTTCATGTCATAATCACCATAATAAATTCAAGATGCTTGGTATCTCCTCCTTGGATATTTCGGCCGAATGGTAGCATGCTAGGAAGTTTCATTTTCTTGTTTTGTTGTATTTTCTTATAGTTGGAAACTACTATATATAGTAGTACTTGTTGTATTTGTAATGATCTCGAGTATTAATAACATTGTATTTCTCTTGAAATATACGTTGAACGAGTTCAACAAAACTTTGGTTATTATTTCGACGCGTCTCGAATTATAACTTGATCAATTCTCAATAGGTCTTGAGGAGAGATTATCTTTATCGAGTTATAGGTCTAATTCGGTAAAACACATTCAAATCCATACACTATCCTACCTCACGGCCGAAAACCGTATAATTTCGGCCACCACTTTTTATTTTGCTGTATCGACAAGTTGCTGCTGTTCGGAATTGCTGTATCGAGCGAGCCTTGCTGTTCGGAAGTGTCAGACGACGAGTTGTCATTGCTCGAATCTTTATGTGGCTTGAGTCATTTCGGCTGAGTGTTGTTCGCTACCGTACGTGAAAGAGTCTTCTGCTGTACCGAGAGAGAATTCGTATCATAAGTGGTATCAGAGACAAAGGTCATCTCCTTGGGCGATCAACTATATTCACCGAATTTTTTTTGTTGAAGTATTTAGTCACCTTCTTGGGTTGTTCTTCACGGTTAGAAGAATTTTCGCATAACATTGGCAGATTAGCGCAGTCGGAAGAAAATAAATTTTTCCGTGGATTCGACCGTTGGATCGTCACGAAATTTTGACAAAGGTAAGCCAACTTATTGAACTACAGTCTGAACGGTGGAGATCAGATTCTTTGATTATTTTCTTGGATCATTCTTCACGGATTTCTTGGCAAATTTTCTGTCCGATTTCTTATCAAGAACTATCTCTTGATTCTTGTTATGGATTTCTCCGAGCTCGATTTCTTGATGAAACTCCGTGATGCACTAAACGGCTTACCGGAGCAACGTATGCAAGAAAGACGCAGAGACGATGCCAACGATATTGATTTCTTGGCCAAATTCGCAGATACCTAATTTCACGAGATAGTAATCCAGATGCGTGCATAGATTGGCTCCATGCTTGTGTGGAGCACTGGTACTTCATGGCTGCCCCTATCAACCGCCGCGTTTGGTGACAAAGCGCCTCATGTAGCGCCACCTTCCGTGGCAAAAATTGAAACAGTCCGTTCACAACAACGTAAGCCTAAAATTACAGATTGGCAAAAATTCAGAAAATATTTCAAGCGAAGGTTCAAAGCCACATCTTACCACCAGTCGTTGTTTCCCCACCACCAATCCTTCGATGCCCCGCCGCCAACCTTTGATCAAAGATTTTTTTTTCATCGAAGAATTTCCAGCGAAGTTTTTTTTGACGAAGACGATGTCCCTACCACCATTTTCAATGAAGTAGACGAGACAGAGTTTTCAACGGAGCAATTCAACGAAGAAGATGAGTTGAGCCGTGTCTCCCTAGTCGACAAACCTAGATCTTGCTACTTTGATCATGGGCTAGTTGGTTGTGTTGGCCAAATTGACCAAAACGGACCAAATTATTTTAGTAACGCGAAACAAGATCACGGCCTTATGCTTTCTGAAACGGCTAATCTTGAAGATGAACTCTTTGTCACTGACGACTTTGATATGACAGAATTTCCTGCGGCATTTTTTGATGACAAAGAAGACGATGGTTGGAGTCGAGCTGCCCTATCGGAGCAAAGTGGGTCGTATGACTTTGTTGCGGTACGAAATGAGCTTAGTGGGTTAAATTTTGATGAGTCATTATTCAAGGAGACCGATAATATTAAAATGGAAAGTGGATCGGGTTATGATGGACCGCCAATATTTGATACAGAATCAGATGACAAAGAGGAGCCCATAATTGATCTCGAGCTTCCCATTTTTGAAGGTGAGCATGAACACATACGGGCGCTTAAGGAGACCCGAGATAATGGCGTGGTTATGCAAAGCGAACTAATCGAACAAAGACCGTCTTGTTATATTCCACACAAGGTTGTTTCAATTATTGTCAAAGAACTGGAGGGTCCTAATCCATTTGTTCTTGTTGAACCAGTTCTTGATACCGACCAACGTGAAAGCAGCGTGGCTGCGTATAATCGGAAAATAGTAAGGGACGAATTCATCATTGAAGGGAGTGAGGACGCGATTTGTGTTCACTTAGCACAGGAGTTGGAAATTACTCCGTTAAACCATAAATCACCTTTTCGGGATTCCATTAAGGGGAATGGAAGACTCCTAGGTATGTCGTTTGTTTCCATTTTGCATGTTGTCCTTTTGGATACGCAATCACAAGTTAAAGTCAACATTATGGACGAAAATTACATCTTCAAACCGGGAGGAGTGCAATTATATCCGGAGTATCAACCCTTCTTTCGGGCATTAGAATAAAGAATGAATCTTCTTGAAAAATGAGGGAATGATGTGATTAAGACCGAGCATCCAATGAACTACATGTCAAGTCTTACAGCACAAAAAAAAAAAGTTCAAAATCTGGATTTGAGGTCAAATCCTTTGAAAGGAGGAGGGTATGATACGAATCGGTCAACATCATCAAATACAAAAAAGAAGATTATCCGACCAAGCTTGATTGAGTCGCAGGCATACATAAAATCCTCATGCAAAATACATGGACAAATTACCAATTCTTGCGCGCACGACGACTTCGTAGCAGTTTTAGTATTTTGCCCATAACTTTCTCGTCCGAAATCCGATTCAGGTGATTCAAGTGGCCATGGAAAGATAAGAAAGAGAGCTACAAATCTTATGAGATCATAGGACCAAATTCGGATCCATTGGATCCCAGAAATGACAAAACCGACAGCATCATATTTGGTCCAAGATCATGAAGATTTTTGTCTCTTCTAGTTTCAAGACTTCATTTTCAAAGTCCACTACAATGCTTGGGTCCCTCCACACTTCAATAATTTGGCCAAACCAAGTGGATGGAAGCTTGATTTTTGTTGTCCTTGTCAAGTATCACATGGGAGAGATTTTGTCCCCACCTTTGAACTTGATGCGATTACGACATCTCCAAACGAAGTAAGAATCAACGTAGGTGACGATACCAAGTTGCATGCACATAAACCTACGTACTTCTGATACGATATCAAATATTCCAATCGAAGAAGCTCCAATAAAGATCGACATCCACGACGATACAAATTCGCATGACCATGCATCATCATACTTGGGAGAAAATAACATGTGGATTGGAGTTACGTTGTTAATCGGAACCGGAGTAACGTAAAACTTGACGACGGAATCGATCCAAAAGCATGGAAATTTCGGCCATATCATGCTTGAAAGGGACTCATGATTTGTCAAGATGCTTGAAGATATCCTCCTTCCCCACCTTCCTTCAAATCGGCCAAGAGAGGATATTTGGTGAAGACTTTCATCAAAAGATTTTCTTCATGTCACCATCACCATAATAAGTCCAAGATTCATCAAAGATTTCTTCATGTCATAATCACCATAATAAATCCAAGATGCTTGGTATCTCCTCCTTGGATATTTCGGCCGAATGGTAGCATGCTAGGAAGTTTCATTTTCTTGTTTTGTTGTATTTTCTTATAGTTGGAAACTACTATATATAGTAGTACTTGTTGTATTTGTAATGATCTTGAGTATTAATAACATTGTATTTCTCTTGAAATATACGTTGAACGAGTTCAACAAAACTTTGGTTATTATTTCGACGCGTCTCGAATTATAACTTGATCAATTCTCAATAGGTCTTGAGGAGAGATTATCTTTATCGAGTTATAGGTCTAATTCGGTAAAACACATTCAAATCTATACACTATCCTACCTCACGGCCGAAAACCATATAATTTCGGCCACCACTTTTTATTTTGCTGTATCGACAAGTTGCTACTGTTCGAATTGTCAGACGAGCGAGCCTTGCTCGGAAGTGTCAGACGACGAGTTGTCATTGCTCGAATCACCAGAGCGGCTTGATTCATTTCGCCGAAAGTCTTTTCGCTACCGTATGTGAAAGAGTCTTCTGCTGTACCGAGAGAGAATTCGTATCAAGAAATGGTACTAAAGTCTCGTATGAACCTCCGTTAAAATGAAGCAAGTCCGTGAAAGGATCGGACTTCCGTGATGGTTTTGGGCGTAGGCCAAGATTTGATCGCCTCGATCTTGGTTTGATCAACCGACACTCCTTCTTTAGAAACGATGTATCCAAGAAAGGCTACACTCTCGACTAGAAACGAACACTTCTCCTTTTTCCCGTAAAGTTTTTGATCCCTAAGGATCTCGAAGACTTTCCTCAAGTGCCCGGTATGCTCTTGCAATGATCGACTATAAATCAAGATGTCGTCCAAGTATACGACGACAAATTTTCCCAAAAACGGCTTAAGTACCTCATTCATTAATCGCATGAAAGTACTTGGCGCATTTGTAAGGCCAAAGGGCATGACGAGCCATTCATATAATCCATGTTTTGTCTTGAAAGCCGTTTTCCATTCATCTCCTTCCCGCATGCGAATTTGATGATAGCCGCTTCTCAAATCAACCTTTGAAAAAATTACCGAACCATGCAACTCATCCAACATATCATCAAGTCTCGGAATTGGGAACCGATATTTGATGGTTAGGTTGTTCACGGCTCTACTATCTATACACATCCGCCATGACCCATCCTTTTTTGGAACAAGTAAAACCGGAACCGCACAAGGGCTCAAACTTTCTCGAACGTAGCCGCGGTTCATTAGCTCCTCGATTTGTTTTTGCAACTCCTTTGTCTCCTCGGGGTTACATCGATAGGCGGCCTTGTTAGGGAGTGATGCACCTGGTACAAGGTCGACTTGGTGTTCAATCCCACGTAAGGGTGGTAAACCCGGCGGTAAGTCTTCCGGGAAGACATCCGAAAATTCTTGTAGCAAGGTATCGATATCTCTCTTGCCTTGCACAACTACGTCAACATCTCGCGTTTCTTTAATCATCAATAAATACACACGCTCGCCATCGTCAAGAGCATGTCTCACCTCTTTCTCGCTAGCAAACATGGTAAGCTTCGGTTTCTCCATTTGATTAGAACTCATCGATCGAATGGCTTGGGGTGCCATCGGTTTAAGCACAATCTTCTTGCCTTTATCTCGTAATTCATATTCGTTACTCCTTCCTCGATGCAAAACATCTCGGTCGAACATCCATGGTCGTCCCAAAAGTACGTGGCATGCGTCCATCGGGAGTACGTCACATAACACATCGTCTCCATATGATCCCATGGTTAAGTTGACCCGTACTTGTCTCGTCACCTTCAATTTGCTTCCATCATCGAGCCAATGTAAAGCATACGGTCTCGGGTGAGCCGTAGTAGTTAGCCCGAGCTTGGTGACCATCTCGTTTGATGCTACATTCGTGCAACTCCCTCCGTCTATTATCAAGCTACACCACTTTTCTCCGACTTTGCATTTGGAATGAAAGATTTGGTCTCTTTGCTCCGTATCACTTGGAACGATTTTGGTATGTAGTGCTCGAAGCACTAGAGTAGTATCATATTCCGGAGCATCATAAGTCTCGCAATCCTCATTCTCTTCCTCGGCCTCCATGTTAAATACGTCACCAAGGCCTTCCTTCTCGTCCTCGACCAAAAGTTCGTCTCGGACCGCAAGAGCTTCTCTTAGTGTCACCACCCGTTTGTTCGGACATGCATTTTGGTAATGGCCGAATCCTTGACACTTGAAACATCGTACTTTAGCCAAGCTCGTTTCCTTGGAAACGTGGGGAACCTTCGGGACCGGGGTAGGGACTTGAAAAGGTACGGTAGGTTTCGTAGTCGAACTTGAGCCGGCACTTGTATTTCCGAATTTGTTTGGGAATTCGGGTTTGGTAAACTTCAACTTGTTTTGAGCTTCAATTTTTATGCATAGTCCGCATAAAGTGTCAAAATCTCCATATGGGTATAACTCCACCGTATTTGCAATGTTTCGATTTTGACCACGTAAGAAACGTGACATTCGTTGTTCTTCATTTTCTTCAAGTTCTCCCATTAAGGCCAAGCCTTCAAATTCTTCGATATATTCTTCCACACTTAGTTTCCCTTGTACGAACTCAGCAATTTTTCGGTATAAGGTTAACCGATGTGATGTCTGATACGATATCTAATATTCCAGTCGAAGAAACTCCGATAAAAATCGACATCCATGATGATGCAAATTCGCATGGCCATGCATCGTTATACTTAGGAGAAAATGTTAAACAGATTGGAGTTACGTTGTTAATCGAGAATCATAATAAACTTTGTATTTCCTTTGAAATATACGTTGAACGAGTTCGACAAACCTTAGTTATTGTTTCGACGAGTTTCGAGATTTTAACTTTGATCAATTCTCAAAAGGTCTTGGGAAGAGATTACCCTTTTATCGAGTTATAGGTCTAGTTCGATAAAAACACACCAAACTCCGTACATCTTACTATATCACGGCCGAATCCCCTTTAATTCGTCCACCACCTTTGTAAATTTTATCCATATTGTAAACGTAATCATCTTCCGTTGTGTTTATACGCATTACTTACGTAATTCGTATCATAAGTGGTATCAGAGACATTTGTCTCACAGTCTCGACGTTACTCAAGAAGATGGCATTCACCGATGAAGAAGTAGCACAACTACGTGACGTTCTTCGTGGCTTACCGGAGCCCAGAATCCATGCACGACGAGGACATGACACCATGCATGCACCACGACATGCGGATGAATACAAGACCGAACTTCCGAGTTCGTAGGCGGCACCGATCCCGAGGTTTATTTGGAGTGGGAAAGAAAAATTGAACGAATGTTTGAGTTCAAGGAGCTCAATGACGAGGTACGTTGCAAGTACGCGATTCTCAAACTTGGAAAGGAGCTTCCCTTTGGTTTGAGCGAATGAAGACGCAAAGAAGTCGTGTTTAAAAGAGAAGATACGTCGGGATTCCCGAAAAGGAAACTACGAAAAGATATGTCCCGGCTACACACAAGCTAAGTCTCAGATCCGCAAAATTTCTGACCTCACGCAAGGAAAGCTAAGTGTCGAGGAGTACATCGAGGAGTTTGAAAACTTATCCTTGATGGGAGAACTTGAAGAAAGCGAAGAATTGCGCATGTCCCGTTTCCTACGAGGTTTGAACAAAAACATTGCTAACTCCGTGGAACTCTACCCCTATTCTGACTTCGATACTTTATGCGGACTTTGCATAAAGTTGGAAAATCAAAGCAAAACCAAACTCTCTAAACCCGAATTCCCACCTAAATACGGAAATACCAACTTTGGCGCGAGTTCTAGCTCGTTTCCAAAACCTGTCACCACAAGCCAGTCCGTTACTACCATTCCAAAAACCCCTACCACACCAAAAGAGACGAGCCTATCTAAAGTCCGATGTTTCAAATGTCAAGGATTTGGACACTATCAAAGTGCTTGTCCGAATCGGAGGATTGTGACGTTACGAGAAGCCATAGCCGCCCGAGAGGAATTATTAGCCGAAGAAGAAAGAGTTGGAGACGTTTTTAACTTAGAAGCGGACGAAGAAGAAGAATGCGAGGCATACGATGCCCCGAACTATGACACGAACCTTGTCCTTCGCATGTTGCAAACGAAGGCCGCCCCAAGTGACGAAGAACAACGGGACCAAATCTTCCACACGAAGTGTCGTGTCGGAGATAAATGGTGTAGCTTGATCATTGACGGTGGAAGTTGTACAAACGTGGCATCAAGCGAGATGGTTTCAAAACTCGGTTTGATCACCACGGCCCATCCTAAACCGTATGCACTCCATTGGCTCGATGATGGGAACAAAGTGAAGGTATCAAGACAAGTGAAGGTCGGACTCACCATGGGTTCGTATGGCGATGACATTACATGCGATGTACTACCGATGGACGCATGTCACGTGTTGTTAGGAAGACCTTGGTTATTTGATCGGGACGTACTACATCGAGGGAGGAGTAATGAGTATGAGTTACGTGACAAAGGTTTATATATTGTTCTTTAACCTATGTCAACTCAAGCTATCTTGAAGATGAGTTCGAAAAAAATCGAAAGACCAAAGCTTACGATGTATGCAAACGAGAAACAAGTCGAGCACGCAATATACGATGGCTAGCGTGTTTATTTTATGATGATCAAAGAGGTCCGAAATCTTGACACCAAATAGCAACATGAGGAAGAGATAGACGATTTATTACACGAGTTTTGGACGTATTTCCGAAGACTTGCCGGTTGGATTTCCACCTATCCGCTGGTTTGAACACAAGATTGATCTTATACCTTGATCTACATTACCGAACAAAGCGGCGTATCGTTGTAATCCCGAAGAAACCAAAGAACTACAACGTCAAATTGATGAACTCATGAATCACGGATATGTCCGAGAAAGTTTAAGTCCGTGTGCGGTTCCAGTTCTACTTGTGCCAAAAAAAGACAGAACATGGCGAATGTGTATTGACAGTAGAGCCGTGAATAACATCACCGTCAAGTATCGGTTTCCCATCCCGAGACTAGACGACATGCTGGACGAGTTACATGGCTCGGTTATATTTTCCAAAGTTGATTTACGGAGCGGATACCATCAAATCCGCATGCGAGAGGGAGACGAATGGAAAACGGCGTTTAAAACGAAGAATGGACTTTACGAATGGGTTGTGATGCCATTCTGATACGAATCGGTCAACATCATCAAATACAAATTACCAATTCTCGCGCGCACGACGACTTCGTAGCAGTTTTAGTATTTTGCCCATAACTTTCTCGTCCGAAATCCGATTCAGGTGATTCAAGTGGCCATGGAAAGCTAAGAAAGAGAGCTACAAATCTTATGAAGACCATAGGACCAAATTCGGACCCATTGTATCTCGGAAATGACAAAACCGACAGCATCATATTTGGTCCAAAATAATGAAGATATTCTTTCCTTCCCCACCTCACTAAAAAACGATCCAAGCTTGAGATTTGATGAAGACTTTCATCAAATGTCTTCTTCATGTCATCTTCCATCAAGTCACCATCACCTAATAAAACCAAGGTTCATCATATTTTCCTTCCCCACAAAATCGGCCATATCATGCTTGAAAGGGACCCTTTGTCTTCATATCTTTCACAAGATAAGTGAAGATCACCTCCTTCCCCACCTTATTAGAAAATCGGCCATATTCCCCACCTTGAGAAAGACTTTCATCAAGTCACCATCACCTAAGACTTTCATGCTTCATGTCATTATCCCTCATTTCATTATCACCCATGTAATTCCAAGGAGGAGGATATCACAATCTACACCAAATCCTCCTAAGTGTGATCGGCCGAATTGATGCATGGAGGAATGATATTTTGTTCTACTTCATGTCACCATCAAAGACCAAGATTGCTTCATCATGTCACCATCAAAGACCAAGATTGCTTCATCATGTCACCATCAAGACCAAGATTGCTTCATGTCTCTTTCACCTAATAACACCAAGATACTTGATATCTCACCTTTGATTTTCGGCCGAAATGTTAGTGCTAGGAAGTTTCCTTTTCTCGTTTTGTTGTATTTTCTTTCGGTTGGAAACTACTATATATAGTAGTGCTCGTTGTAGTTGTAAAATAATCTTGAATCTTGAATATTAATAAACCTTGTATTTCTTTGAAATATACGTTGAACGAGTTCAACAAAACCTTGGTTATTATTTCGACGCGTCTCGAGATTTTAACTTGATCAATTCTCAATAGGTCTTGGGAAGAGATTACTTTTATCGAGTTATAGGTCTAGTTCGATAAAACACATCCAAATCCGTATACACTACTACCTCACGGCCGAAATCCATTTAAGTTCGGCCACCCCTTGTATTTTCGAGTGACACTTTGATAATCGTCAAGACATAATAATCTTCCGTTGTATTTCATACGCTTTACGTACGTAATTCGTATCATCTTCTTGTTCGATATTTTTTATTGTTATATCCGATATTATTCACATACAAAATACATCCGAAAAACTCCATATTCGTAAAAGCCTTCCGCTATCATACACTTACATATACTCCGACCGATACGTATCCACCTCTCCCCGGATAATTCGTATCATAAGTGGTATCGGAGCCCAAGGTCATCTCCTTGGGCGAGTTATTCAACGAATTTTTTTTGTTGAGATTAGAGCAGTCGGAAGAAAACAAAGTTTCCCGTGGATTCGACCGTTGGATCATTACGAAATTTTGACAAAGGTAAGCCAACTTCTTGAACTACAGTCTGAACGGTGGAGATCAGATTCTTTGATCATCTTCTTGGTTCATTCTTCACGGATTTCTTGGAAAATTTTCTGTCCGATTTCTTGTCAAGAACTATCTCTTGATTCTTGTCATCGGAAACCACACCTGAATTTCTTAATTCAGTTAAGATTCTTGATCTTTCAACAAAATGGAGTTCAACGATATTTATCTCTTGGCGATATTACGCGACGCATTACACTGCGTACCGGAGTTCATGGGACATTCCGATCCAGAAGCAGGTGTTGATTGGCTCCACGTCTGTGAGGAGTTTTTCAACCACAATTCAATTCCAGTAGACCGCCGAGTCTCGTTGGCGACGAAACGCCTTCGTGGTCGCGCCTCGACCTGGTGGCAGAAATTGAAAACCAGCCGTTTACACCAAGGTAAACCCAAACTAAGAGACTGGAACAAATTCATAAAACACTTTACTCGGAAATTCATCCCCACAAATTCTCACCGCCATGATCCACCAACGGCACCACACCAGAAATTGCGGAAGTTCAGCGCCACCCCGCCACCGACCTTCGATCTAAGGTTTTTCCCCATCAAAGAATTTCCAGCAAAGCTTTTTGTCGATGAAGACGATGTTCCTACCACCATTTTCAATGAGGTAGACGAGACAGAGGTTTCAACGGCGCAATACAACGAAGAAGATGAGTTGAGCCGTGTTTCCCTAATTGATGAACCTGGATCTTGCTACTTTGAGCATGGGCCAGTTGGTTATGTTGGCCAAATTGACCAAAACGGACCAAATTATTTTAATGATGAGGAGCCGGTTAGTGTCATGGAAATTGGTCCGGATTATGAAGGGCCACCAAGATTTGATACCGAACCATTGACGAAGAGGAACCCATAATTGATTACTGTGTTTCCCATTTTTGATGTTGTGCCGACGGCGATCCATGTCTCATTGTAAGTTATTTTGAAGATTTTTGTCCAAACTCCAATGAGGTGTTTTCGGTTCTTGATACGGAGCAAGAAGATGTTATAATTCCGGAACATCTATATCTTGAGCCTTACCAAGATTTTGTTATGAAAGTAGACGACGAAGCGTTTTTCCCAGGGCTTGAAGTGGCATCCGATGAAGAGCGACCTATTATTACTGTCGTGCTTCCCATTTCAGATGTCCGGTTATATGATGATTCATATCATGATATCGGTATTACCTCGCAGAATAATTATTATTATTTTATTAATAATGATAGTTATTTTGTTGGTGATTCTCGAGAGGGCCCCACTACCTATCGTCTCAAGATTTTGGGTCATGTACGTACTGCGGACATCTTCGAGATCAAATACTTAGAGGCTTTAGTCAATTATCTTGGTGACGAAGGGAGTTCGGAATTGAGGACAATTCCCTTTAAAGAGAGAGGGTATGATACGAATCGGTCAACATCATCAAATACAAATTACCAATTCTCGCGCGCACGACGACTTCGTAGCAGTTTTAGTATTTTGCCCATAACTTTCTCGTCCGAAATCCGATTCAGGTGATTCAAGTGGCCTTGGAAAGCTAAGAAAGAGAGCTACAAATCTTATGAAAACCATAGGACCAAATTCGGACCCATTGTATCTCGGAAATGACAAAACCGACAGCATCATATTTGGTCCAAAATAATGAAGATATTCTTTCCTTCCCCACCTCACTAAAAAACGATCCAAGCTTGAGATTTGATGAAGACTTTCATCAAATGTCTTCTTCATGTCATCTTCCATCAAGTCACCATCACCTAATAAAACCAAGGTTCATCATATTTTCCTTGCCCACAAAATCGGCCATATCATGCTTGAAAGGGACCCTTTGTCTTCATATCTTTCACAAGATAAGTGAAGATCACCTCCTTCCCCACCTTATTAGAAAATCGGCCATATTCCCCACCTTGAGAAAGACTTTCATCAAGTCACCATCACCTAAGACTTTCATGCTTCATGTCATTATCCCTCATTTCATTATCACCCATGTAATTCCAAGGAGGAGGATATCACAATCTACACCAAATCCTCCTAAGTGTGATCGGCCGAATTGATGCATGGAGGAATGATATTTTGTTCTACTTCATGTCACCATCAAAGACCAAGATTGCTTCATCATGTCACCATCAAAGACCAAGATTGCTTCATCATGTCACCATCAAGACCAAGATTGCTTCATGTCTCTTTCACCTAATAACACCAAGATACTTGATATCTCACCTTTGATTTTCGGCGAAATGTTAGTGCTAGGAAGTTTCCTTTTCTCGTTTTGTTGTATTTTCTTTCGGTTGGAAACTACTATATATAGTAGTGCTCGTTGTAGTTGTAAAATAATCTTGAATCTTGAATATTAATAAACCTTGTATTTCTTTGAAATATACGTTGAACGAGTTCAACAAAACCTTGGTTATTATTTCGACGCGTCTCGAGATTTTAACTTGATCAATTCTCAATAGGTCTTGGGAAGAGATTACTTTTATCGAGTTATAGGTCTAGTTCGATAAAACACATCCAAATCCGTATACACTACTACCTCACGGCCGAAATCCATTTAAGTTCGGCCACCCCTTGTATTTTCGAGTGACACTTTGATAATCGTCAAGACATAATAATCTTCCGTTGTATTTCATACGCTTTACGTACGTAATTCGTATCATCTTCTTGTTCGATATTTTTTATTGTTATATCCGATATTATTCACATACAAAATACATCCGAAAAACTCCATATTCGTAAAAGCCTTCCGCTATCATACACTTACATATACTCCGACCGATACGTATCCACCTCTCCCCGGATAATTCGTATCACATTCGGCCTCACCAACGCCCCGAGCACCTTTATGAGGTTGATGAACGAGGTTCTTAAACCTTTCTTGGGAAAGTTTGTTGTCGTGTACTTAGACGACATTTTGATCTACACTCGGTCCGTAGAAGAACATCTCGAACATTTGCGGAACGTGTTTGAGACGCTAAGGGAACAAAAACTCTATGGAAAACAGGAGAAGTGTACTTTCCTAGTCGAGAGTCTTGTCTTTCTCGGCTATGTTGTTTCGAAAGACGGAGTTTCGGTCGACCAAGAGAAGATCGCGGCAATCAAGTCGTGGCCGACCCCAAAGACAATCACGGAAGTACGGTCATTTCATGGCCTCGCTTCTTTTTACCGACGATTCATACGGGACTTCAGCACTATATCCAGTCCGATCACGGAGTGTCTGAAAAAGGGAACCTTTGCTTGGAACGAGACGGCCCAAAAGGCTTTTGAAAATTTGAAGGGGAAATTATGTGAAGCGCCGATTTTGACGTTACCCGATTTTTCACAACCGTTTGAGGTAGAATGCGACGCTAGCGGAGTTGGAATCGGGGCAGTGCTTATTCAACGAGGCCGTCCCATTGCCTATTTTTCGGAGAAGTTAAGTGGCGCCCGAGTGAATTATTGTACTTACGACAAGGAGTTCTATGCTATCGTAAGAGCACTCGACCATTGGAGTCATTATCTACGTTCGAAACATTTCGTGCTGCATTCGGATCATGAGTCGTTGAAATACATCAACGGACAAAGTAAGTTAAGCCCGAGGCATGCAAAATGGGTGGAATTTTTACAATCTTTTCACTTTTCATCCAAGTACAAAGACGGGAAGAGTAACGTAGTGGCGGATGCACTATCGAGACGGTATGCTTTACTGTCGATGCTAGATGTTCGTTTGTTGGGGTTCGAGACTTTGAAAGATCACTACAACGACGATTTGGACTTCGGGAAATTTTTAACCGTTGTAAAACGGCCCCGTCTGAGGAATTTGTTTTACAGGATGGCTTTCTCTTCAAGGGGAATAAATTATGTGTGCCGAGACATACGATTCGGGAATTGCTGGTTCGGGAGGCGCACGGAGGAGGACTAGCCGGCCACTTCGGCTCGACCAAGACTGTAGAAGTGCTAAAAGAACATTTCTTTTGGCCGAAGATGTATGGTGACGTCAGCACAATCGTGAGCAAATGCGTAACTTGTCATATGATGAAAAGTTCGTTCAAGTCGAGTACATACATGCCGTTGCCGATACCGTTACGACCGTGGGAGGATGTCTCGATGGATTTTATTGTGGCTTTACCTCGTACTCAATGAGGCAAGGACTCGATCATGGTAGTCGTCGACCGTTTTTCGAAAATGGCTCACTTTGTCGCGTGCCACAAAACCGATGATGCAAGCAATGTGGCGGACTTGTATTTCCGGGAAATAGTTCGTTTACACGGAGTTCCAAAACTATCGTGTCGGATCGAGATTCCAAATTTCGAGTTACTTCGAATACTTTATGGAGGAAAGTCGGTACTAAACTCCTATTCAAGACTTCACATCACCCGCAAACCGACGATGCACCGAGGTAACTAATCGAACCTTGGGAGCATTATTACGAGGGTTGGTAAATAAAACTCGAAAGATTGGGACGTTAAACTTGCTCATGCTGAATTCGCATACAACCGATCACCCGGTTATGCCACGGCCCATTCACCTTTTGAAGTGGTATACGGATTAAATCCGCACTTGCCATTGGACTTGATTCCCTTGCCGAGCAACGAATTGGTTCACAAAGACGCCGAAGCAAAACTCAAGTCAATGATGAAGTTACATGAAAAGATACGGGAACGGATTAAAGAAGTGAATGAAATGTACAAACGGAAGTCGAACAAAAATAAAAAAGCGAGATTATTTGATGTTGGCGACTTAGTTTGGATACATTTGAGAAAAGAAAGATTCCCGAGCAAACGGAAGAACAAATTGATGCCGAGAGCCGAAGGTCCGTACAAGATTGTGGAAAAAGTGAACGACAACGCATACAAAGTCGAACTTCCGGGCGAATACGGAGTACACGCGACATTCAACGTAGGTGATCTCTCACCTTATCTTGACGACGATGGCATTGCGGAATTGAGGTCAATTCCTTTCAAAGACGGAGGGAATGATACGATATCTAATATTCCAGTCGAAGAAACTCCGATAAAAATCGACATCCATGATGATGCAAATTCGCATGGCCATGCATCGTTATACTTAGGAGAAAATGTTAAACGGATTGGAGTTACGTTGTTAATCGAGAATCATAATAAACATTGTATTTCCTTTGAAATATACGTTGAACGAGTTCGACAAACCTTAGTTATTGTTTCGACGAGTTTAGAGATTTTAACTTTGATCAATTCTCAAAAGGTCTTGGGAAGAGATTACCCTTTTATCGAGTTATAGGTCTAGTTCGATAAAAACACACCAAACTCCGTACATCTTACTATATCACGGCCGAATCCCCTTTAATTCGTCCACCACCTTTGTAAATTTTATCCATATTGTAAACGTGATCATCTTCCGTTGTGTTTATACGCATTACTTACGTAATTCGTATCAATGTCGGGACATACCTTTTACGTAGTTTTTTCTTCAAAGAATCCCAAGAACGGATTTTCTCTTTTCCCGCACGAGCTCGTTGTGTTTTCATACCCTCGAACCATAAGGAAGCGCCCTTCCCTAACTTGAGAATTGCATATTTGCAACGTTTCTCATCGTTAAGGTGCTTGAAGTCGAACATACGTTCAATCTTCCTCTCCCACTCTAGGTAAACTTCGGGATTAGTACCTCCGACAAATTCCGGAAGTTCATTAACTTTAAATTCATCCACATGACGCGGTGAATGTGCATCATATCCTCCTCTTCTTGCTTGAAAACGTGGTTCTTGCATGCTGTGTAATGCCTCACGTAGTTTCTCCATGAAATCGTCGGAAAAATCCATGCTAAAATATTTTTGATAAGAAAATCGCCAAGAGAAATTTGCCAAGGAAGTAACCTTGGTCTCCGATGCCACTAATGATACGAATTACGTTTAAGATGAACGTAAATTCGCCGGAAAATGCAGCGGATATATTTTGTTACCTCACAGCACTCGTATATGTGTAACACTCGTAAGATATAACCGAAAGTAGGGCAATTCGGTTTACATAAACAAGAACAATATGAATGATTTATCAAACTAGACCTATAGTTTGATAAGATAATCTTTTCTTAAGACCTATTGAGAATCGATTCGATTAAAACTCGAAAACGCGTCGAATTATAACCAAGGTTTCGATGAAAAGCATTCACCAAGAAAACACAAGTGTATTCTTATTTCTTCAACATACAATGGATGTTACAATGCTTACACAAGCCTATATATAGGAGACTTCAAGTCTTCCTATAATAAGAGAAAATAATTCAAAGATTTATAAAATCTTTTAATAATCAAAATAAAACATAAAAGGAACAACAATCCTAATTTTAGGGGAAACACAATCCCTAAAATGAGTAAAAAAAACAAGGCAAAGACAAATACACAAAAGAAAAGACAAAAAAAGGTGAAATCTGCCGGCAGGACTCGGCCGTGTCGCCTGACACGGCCGCGGCGCGACAAGGACACTCGGCACGGGCGCGGCGCTGTCGGCAGTGACTCGACCGTGTCTGCTTGACACGGTCGCGGCGCGACAAGGACATCCGACAGGGACTCGTCCGACAGTGACCCGGCACGGGCGCGGCGCTGACAAGGACGTTCGGCGTGGGTCCGATCGTGTCCTGGAACACGGTCGGGTCGTCTGGCAGTAGGTTTTGGCTTATCCGGCATAGTTCGACTCGACCGTGCCAGACAACACGGTCGAGTCCTGTGGGCAGTGACTTGTACATTTCTGGACGAGTGCGGCACGGGCCGTGTCGGACGACACGGTCGGGTCCGGCCGGCAGTGCTCGGCCAGTTCCGGCAGGTGGTGATTTTTCCGGCCGGTGGTGAATTTTCCGGCAGGTTGGATATTTTTCGGTATATTGAACATTTTTCCGGCAGGTTGGATGTCGACCTTCCGGCACAGCATGACACGGGCCGCTGAGACCGATACTCCACGTCTTATGTCCGTTTTCTCGCCTAAATACATAGTAGTCCGTGCATGGCGTGTAGTAAGGTCATTTATATTGATCCCTACTTCGTCTTCTTCGTTCATATCAAATGATTCCGTATCAAGCACCATCTCCAGTCCGATCACGGAGTGTCTTAAAAAAGGAACCTTTGCATGGAACGAGGCTGCCCAAAAGGCTTTTGAAAAATTAAAAGGAAAGTTATGTGAAGCACCGATTTTAACGTTACCCGATTTTTCACAACCATTTGAGGTGGAATGCGACGCTAGTGGAGTTGGAATCGGGGCAGTACTTATTCAAAGAGGCCGCCCCATCGCCTATTTTTCGGAAAAATTAAGTGGTGCTCGAGTTAATTATTGTACTTACGACAAAGAGTTCTATGCTATCATGAGAGCACTCGATCATTGAAGTCACTATTTACGATCGAAACATTTCGTGTTGCATTCGGATCACGAGTCATTGAAATACATTAACGGGCAAAGCAACCTAAGTCCGAGACATGCAAAATGGGTGGAATTTTTGCAATCTTTCACTTTTTATCCAAGTACAAAGACGGTAAGAGTAATATCGTGGCGGATGCACTATCAAGACGGTATGCCTTACTTTCTATTCTAGATGTTCGTTTGTTGGGGTTCGAGACTTTGAAAGATCATTACATTGACGATTTGGATTTCGGAGAAATTTTTACCCGTTGTAAAGCAGGCCCGTACGAAGAATTTATTTTACAGGAGGGCTTTCTTTTTAAAGGAAACAAACTATGTGTGCCGAAGCATACGATTCGGGAATTACTAGTTCGGGAGGCGCACGGAGGAGGACTAGCCGGTCATTTCGGTTCGGCTAAAACCGTGGAAGTCCTAAAGGAGCATTTCTTTTGGCCAAAGATGTATGGTGACGTAAGCAACATCGTAAGTAAATGCGTCACTTGTCACATGATGAAAAGCTCGTTCAAGCCAAGTACCTACATGCCGTTGCCAATACCTTTGCGTCCGTGGGAGGATGTCTCGATGGATTTTATTGTTGCTTTACCTCATACTCAACGAGGCAAAGACTCGATCATGGTGGTCGTCGACCGTTTTTCAAAAGTGGCTCACTTTATAGCATGCCACAAAACCGATGATGCAAGCAATGTGGCGGACTTGTATTTCCAAGAAGTAGTTCGTTTGCACGGAGTTCCAAAAACTATCGTGTCAGATCGAGATTCTAAATTCCTAAGTTACTTTTGGAATACTTTATGGAGGAAAGTGGGTACTAAACTTCTATTCAGTACTTCGCACCACCCACAAATCGATGGACAAACGGAAGTGACCAACCGAACCTTGGGAGCATTATTGCGAGGATTGGTAAACAAAACACAAAAAGATTGGGACGTTAAACTTGCACATGCGGAATTCGCATACAATCGATCACCCGGTTTCGCCACGGCCCATTCACCTTTTGAAGTAGTATACGGAATAAATCCGCACATGCCATTGGATTTGATTCCGTTCTTTGAGCAACAATTGGTTCACAAAGACGCAGAATCAAAACTCAAGTCAATGATGAAGTTACATGAAAAGGTACGAGAGCGGATTAAAGAAGTGAATGAAATTTACAAACGGAAGTCGAACAAAAATAAAAAAGCGAGATTATTTGATGTTGGCGACTTAGTTTGGATACATTTGAGGAAAGAACGATTCCCAAACAAATGCAAGAACAAATTAATGCCGAGAGCCGAAGGTCCGTACAAAATTGTGGGAAAAGTGAACGACAATGCCTACAAAGTAGAACTTCCGGGCGATTACGGAGTACACGCGACTTTCAACGTAGGTGATCTCTCGCCTTACCTTGACGACGATGGCATTACGGAATTGAGGTCAATTCCTTTCAAAGAGGGAGGGAATGATACGATATCAAATATTCCAATCGAAGAAGCTTCAATAAAAATCGACATCAACGACGATACAAATTCGCATGACCATGCATCATCATACTTGGGAGAAAAGAACACGCGGGTTGGAGTTACGTTGTTAATCGGAACCGGAGTAACGTAAAACTTGACGACGGAATCGGCCCAAAAGCATGGAAATTTCGGCCATATCATGCTTGAAAGGGACTCGTGATTTGTCTTCATATCTTACCAAAAACTTGAAGATCTCCTCCTCCCCCACCTTCTTTGAAATCGGCCAAAGTCATCAAAATTAGTCCCCACCTTCATATCTTATCTAGTCCAAGATACATATCATAAGTCATCAACTCCCTCCCCCACAAAATCGGCCAAAACATGAGCTAGGACAAAGACTTTTATCAAACCTTTTCTTCATGTCAAAGTCACCCTAATAAGTCCAAGATGATTGATATCATCTTCATGATCCCCTCCCCCACCCTTGATTGATTCGGCCGATCCATTGCTAGGAAGTTTCATTTTCTTGTTTTGTTGTATTTTCTTATGGTTGTAAACTACTATATATAGTAGTTCATGTTGTATTCGTAAGTATCTTGAAAATCAATAAACCTTGTATTTCTTTGAAATATACGTTGAACGAGTTCAACAAAACTTTAGTTATTATTTCGACGCGTCTCGAATTTTAACTTGATCAATTCTCAATAGGTCTTGAGGAGAGATTATCTTTATCGAGTTATAGGTCTAATTCGATAAAACACATCCAAATCCATATACGATCCTACTTCACGGCCGAAACCGCTTAAATTCGGCCACCACCTTATAATTTTTGGTTGATACTTTGATACTTGTTAAGACATAATAATCTTCCGTTGTATTTCATACGCTTTACGTACACTTACTTACGTAATTCGTATCACAAGGTGAATGAGCTTCCAGAGTTCGTTGGAGGGATAGACCCTGAAGTTTACCTGGAATGGGAACGAAAAATTGATCGTATGTTCGAATTTAAAGACCTTGACGATGAGAATAGGTGTAAGAATGCAATTCTCAAGTTGGGGAAAGGAGCTTCACTTTGGTACCAAGGAATTAAAACACGAAGAGCTCGTGCGGGGAAGGAAAAGATCCGTTCGTGGGATTCGTTAAAAAGAAAACTTCGTAAAAGATATGTGCCAACATCACACCGGTTATCCTTATACAGGAAGATTGCAGATCTCATGCAAGGAAAGTTGAATGTCAGTGAATACATTGAGGAATTGATACGAATTACGTACGTAATGCGTATGAAATATAACGGAAGATTATTGTGTCTTGACAACTATCAAAGTATCACTCAAAAATTACAAGGGGTGACCGAATTTTGAATGGAGTTCGGCCGTGAGGTAGTATGGAATACGGATTTGGATGTGTTTTATCGAATTAGACCTATAACTCGATAAAGGTAATCTCTTCTCAAGACCTATTGAGAATTGATCAAGTTAAAATCTCGAGACGCGTCGAAACAATAACTAAAGTTTTGTTGAACTCGTTCAACGTATATTTCAAAGAAATACAAGGTTTATTGATTTTCAAGCTGATTTACAAATACCACAAGTACTACTATATATAGTAGTTTCCAACCGTAAGAAGATACAACAAAACGAGAAAATGAAACTTCCTAGCAATATACCAATCGGCCGAAATATCCAAGGATGGGATCAAGAAGATTTTGTCCAAGATATCAAGCATCTTGGATTTATTTGGTGACTAAGACATGGAGAAAATCCTTGATGAAAGTCTTCATCCCATATCATGCTTGGGCCGATTTGTGGGGAAGGTGGGGAAGGAGCATTTTGGACTTATCATGGTGATTATGACATGAAGAAGATATTTGATGAAAGTCTTCATCAAATCTTATTGCTTGGGCCGATTTTGTAGTAAGGTGGGGAAGGAGAAATATCTTCATTATCTTGTCAAAGATATGAAGTCAAGTAAGGTCCCTTTCAAGCATGTCTTGGCCGAATCTTCATGCTTTTGGACCGATCCCGTCGTCAAGTTTTACGTTACTCCTGTTCCGATTAACAACGTAACTCCAATCCGCGTGTTCTTTTCTCCCAAGTATAATGATGCATGGCCATGCGAATTTGCATCGTCGTGGATGTCGATTTTTATTGGAGCTTCTTCGATTGGAATATTAGATATCGTATCATTCCCTCCTTCTTTGAAAGGAATTGACCTCAATTCCGTAATGCCATCGTCGTCAAGGTAAGGCGAGAGATCACCTACGTTGAAAGTCGCGTGTACCCCGTATTCGCCCGGAAGTTCGACTTTGTAGGCGTTGTCGTTCACTTTTCCCACAATTTTGTACGGACCTTCGGCTCTCGGCATTAATTTGTTCTTTCGTTTGCTTGGGAATCTTTCTTTTCTCAAATGTATCCAAACTAAGTCGCCAACATCAAATAATCTCGCTTTTTTATTTTTGTTCGACTTCCGTTTGTAAATTTCATTCACTTCTTTAATCCGTTCCCGTATCTTTTCATGTAACTTCATCATTGATTTGAGTTTTGATTCGGCGTCTTTGTGAACCAATTCGTCGCTTGGCAAGGGAATAAAAGCCAATGGCATGTGCGGATTTATTCCGTATACTACTTCAAAAGGTGAATGGGCCGTGGCGAAGCCGGGTGATCGGTTGTATGCGAATTCCGCATGTGCAAGTTTAACGTCCCAATCCTTTTGTGTTTTATTCACCAATCCTCGCAATAATGCTCCCAAGGTTCGATTAGTCACCTCGGTCTGTCCATCGGTTTGTGGGTGATGTGAAGTACTGAATAGGAGTTTAGTACCCACTTTTCTCCATAAAATATTCCAGAAGTAACTCAGAAATTTAGAATCTCGATCCGACACGATAGTTTTTGGAACTCCGTTTAAACGAACTACTTCCCGGAAGTACAAGTCCGCCACATTGCTTGCATCATCGGTTTTGTGGCATGCTATAAAGTGAGCCATTTTCGAAAAACGGTCGACGACCACCATGATCGAGTCTTTGCCTCGTTGAGTACGAGGTAAAGCCACAATAAAATCCATCGAGACATCCTCCCATGGTCGTAACGGTATTGGCAACGGCATGTATGTACTTGGCTTGAACGAGCTTTTCATCATGTGACAAGTGACGCATTTACTTACGATTGTGCTTACGTCACCATACATTTTTGGCCAAAAGAAATGCTCTTTTAGCACCTCTACGGTCTTAGCCGAGCCGAAATGACCGGCTAGTCCTCCTCCGTGTGCCTCCCGAACTAGCAATTCCCGAATCGTATGTCTCGGCACACATAATTTATTTCCCTTGAAAAGAAAGCCATCCTCAGAAACAAATTCTTCAGACGGCCCGTTTTACAACGGGTGAAAATTTCTCCGAAGTCCAAATCGTACCTATAATGACCTTTCAAAGTCTCGAACCCCAACAAACGAACATCTAGAATCGACAGTAAGGCATACCGTCTTGATAGTGCATCCGCCACTATATTACTCTTCCCGTCTTTGTACTTGGATGAAAAGTGAAAAGATTGTAAAAATTCCACCCATTTTGCATGCCTCGGGCTTAGCTTGCTTTGTCCGTTGATGTATTTCAACGACTCGTGATCCGAATGTAACACGAAATGTTTCGAACGTAAATAGTGACTCCAATGATCGAGTGCTCTCACGATAGCATAGAACTCCTTGTCGTAAGTACAATAATTCACTCGGGCGCCACTTAATTTCTCCGAAAAATAGGCGATGGGGCGGCCTCTTTGAATAAGTGCTGCCCCGATTCCAACTCCACTAGCGTCGCATTCCACCTCAAATGGTTGCGAAAAATCGGGTAATGTTAAAATTGGTGCTTCACATAACTTTCCTTTTAATTTTTCAAAAGCCTTTTGGGCCGCCTCGTTCCATGCAAAGGTTCCTTTTTTTAGACACTCCGTGATCGGACTGGAGATGGTGCTAAACTCCCGTATGAATCGTCGGTAAAAAGAAGCGAGGCCATGAAATGATCGTACCTCCGTGATTGTCTTTGGGGTCGGCCACGACTTGATTGCCGCGATCTTCTCTTGGTCGACTGAAACTCCTTCTTTCGAAACAACATAGCCAAGAAAGACAAGACTCTCGACTAGGAAAGTACACTTCTCCCGCTTTCCATAAAGTTTCTGTTCCCTTAGAGTTTCAAATACGTGCCGCAAATGTTCGAGATGCTCCTCTAAGGATCGACTGTAGATCAAAATGTCGTCTAAGTTGATACGATATCTAATATTCCAGTCGAAGAAACTCCGATAAAAATCGACATCCATGATGATGCAAATTCGCATGGCCATGCATCGTTATACTTAGGAGAAAATGTTAAACGGATTGGAGTTACGTTGTTAATCGGAATCGGAGTAACGTAGAATTCGACGACGGATCGGTCCGAAAGCATGAAGATCGGCCAAAACATGCTTGAAAGGGACACTTTGTCTTCATATCTTTCACAAAATAAATGAAGATCACCTCCTTCCCCACCATGACACATACGGCCGAAGCATGAAGATAGAGGGAAGACTTTCTTCTTCATGTCATTATCTCCCATATCTTGTTAGGATCGGCCGAATTGGAAGCTTGCAAGAAGGAAAGATTTGTGAAGACTTTCATCAAGAATCTCTCATGTCACCATCATGAAATAATGATACGAATTACGTAAGTAATGCGTATAAACACAACGGAAGATGATCACGTTTACAATATGGATAAAATTTACAAAGGTGGTGGACGAATTAAAGGGGATTCGGCCGTGATATAGTAAGATGTACGGAGTTTGGTGTGTTTTTATCGAACTAGACCTATAACTCGATAAAAGGGTAATCTCTTCCCAAGACCTTTTGAGAATTGATCAAAGTTAAAATCTCGAAACTCGTCGAAACAATAACTAAGGTTTGTCGAACTCGTTCAACGTATATTTCAAAGGAAATACAAAGTTTATTATGATTCTCGATGATTTACAAGTACAACAAACACTACTATATATAGTAGTTTCCAACCGAAAGAAAATACAACAAAACGAGAAAAGGAAACTTCCTAACAACATCCTAATCGGCCGAAAATCTCAAGGAGATACCAAGCAATCTTGGACTTTATTTCATGATGGTGACATGAGAGATTCTTGATGAAAGTCTTCACAAATCTTTCCTTCTTGCAAGCTTCCAATTCGGCCGATCCTAACAAGATATGGGAGATAATGACATGAAGAAGAAAGTCTTCCTCTATCTTCATGCTTCGGCCGTATGTGTCATGGTGGAGAAGGAGGTGATCTTCATTTATTTTGTGAAAGATATGAAGACAAAGTGTCCCTTTCAAGCATGTTTTGGCCGATCTTCATGCTTTCGGACCGATCCGTCGTCGAATTCTACGTTACTCCGATTCCGATTAACAACGTAACTCCAATCCGTTTAACATTTTCTCCTAAGTATAACGATGCATGGCCATGCGAATTTGCATCATCATGGATGTCGATTTTTATCGGAGTTTCTTCGACTGGAATATTAGATATCGTATCATTCCCTCCGTCTTTGAAAGGAATTGACCTCAATTCCGCAATGCCATCGTCGTCAAGATAAGGTGAGAGATCACCTACGTTGAATGTCGCGTGTACTCCGTATTCGCCCGGAAGTTCGACTTTGTATGCGTTGTCGTTCACTTTTTCCACAATCTTGTACGGACCTTCGGCTCTCGGCATCAATTTGTTCTTCCGTTTGCTCGGTAATCTTTCTTTTCTCAAATGTATCCAAACTAAGTCGCCAACATCAAATAATCTCGCTTTTTTATTTTTGTTCGACTTCCGTTTGTACATTTCATTCACTTCTTTAATCCGTTCCCGTATCTTTTCATGTAACTTCATCATTGACTTGAGTTTTGCTTCGGCGTCTTTGTGAACCAATTCGTTGCTCGGCAAGGGAATCAAGTCCAATGGCAAGTGCGGATTTAATCCGTATACCACTTCAAAAGGTGAATGGGCCGTGGCATAACCGGGTGATCGGTTGTATGCGAATTCAGCATGAGCAAGTTTAACGTCCCAATCTTTCTGAGTTTTATTTACCAACCCTCGTAATAATGCTCCCAAGGTTCGATTAGTTACCTCGATGCTGTCGGTTTGCGGGTGATGTGAAGTACTGAATAGGAGTTTAGTACCGACTTTCCTCCATAAAGTATTCCAGAAGTAACTCAGAAATTTGGAATCTCGATCCGACACGATAGTTTTTGGAACTCCGTGTAAACGAACTATTTCCTGGAAATACAAGTCCGCCACATTGCTTGCATCATCGGTTTTGTGGGACGCGACAAAGTGAGCCATTTTCGAAAAACGGTCGACGACTACCATGATCGAGTCCTTGCCTCATTGAGTACGAGGTAAAGCCACAATAAAATCCATCGAGACATCCTCCCACGGTCGTAACGGTATCGGCAACGGCATGTATGTACTCGACTTGAACGAACTTTTCATCATATGACAAGTTACGCATTTGCTCACGATTGTGCTGACGTCACCATACATCTTCGGCCAAAAGAAATGTTCTTTTAGCACTTTACAGTCTTGGTCGAGCCGAAGTGGCCGGCTAGTCCTCCTCCGTGCGCCTCCCGAACCAGCAATTCCCGAATCGTATGTCTCGGCACACATAATTTATTCCCCTTGAAGAGAAAGCCATCCTGTAAAACAAATTCCTCGTACGGGGCCGTTTTACAACGGTTAAAAATTTCCCCGAAGTCCAAATCGTCGTTGTAGTGATCTTTCAAAGTCTCGAACCCCAACAAACGAACATCTAGCATCGGCAAAGAAACCATACCGTCTCGATAGTGCATCCGCCACTACGTTACTCTTCCCGTCTTTGTACTTGGATGAAAAGTGAAAAGATTGTAAAAATTCCACCCATTTTGCATGCCTCGGGCTTAGCTTACTTTGTCCGTTGATGTATTTCAACGACTCATGATCCGAATGCAGCACGAAATGTTTGAACGTAGATAATGACTCCAATGGTCGAGTGCTCTTACGATAGCATAGAACTCCTTGTCGTAAGTACAATAATTCACTCGGGCGCCACTTAACTTCTCCGAAAAATAGGCAATGGGACGGCCTCGTTGAATAAGCAACGCCCGATTCCAACTCCGCTAGCGCCGCATTCTACCTCAAACGGTTGTGAAAAATCGGGTAACGTCAAAATCGGCGCTTCACATAATTTCCCCTTCAAATTTTCAAAAGCCTTTTGGGCCGTCTCGTTCCAAGCAAAGGTTCCTTTTTCGGACACTCCGTGATCGGATGGATATAGTCTTTGAAGTCCCGTATGAATCGTCGGTAAAAGAAGCGAGGCCATGAAATGACCGTACTTAGTGATTGTCTTTGGGGTCGGCCACGACTTGATTGCCGCGATCTTCTCTTGGTCGACAAACTCCGTCTTCAAACAACATAGCCGAGAAAGACAAGACTCTCGACTAGGAAAGTACACTTCTCCTGTTTTCCATAGAGTTTTGTTCCCTTAGCGTCTCAAACACGTTCCGCAAATGTTCGAGATGTTCTTCTACGGACCGACTGTAGATCAAAATGTCGTCTAAGTACACGACAACAAACTTTCCCAAGAAAGGTTTAAGAACCTCGTTCATCAACCTCATAAAGGTGCTCGGGCGTTGGTGAGGCCGAATGGCATCACAACCCATTCGTAAAGTCCATTCTTCGTTTTAAACGCCGTTTTCCATTCGTCTCCCTCTCGCATGCGGATTTGATGGTATCCGCTCCGTAAATCAACTTTGGAAAATATAACCGAGCCATGTAACTCGTCCGAAGATGTCGTCTAGTCTCGGGATGGGAAACCGATACTTGACGGTGATGTTATTCACGGCTCTCTTGTCAATACACATTCGCCATGTTCCGTCTTTTTTGGCACAAGTAGAACTGAACCGCACACGGACTTAAACTTTCTCGGACATATCCGTGATTCATGAGTTCATCAATTTGACGTTGTAGTTCTTTGGTTTCTTCGGGATTACAACGATACGCCGCTTTGTTCGGTAATGGAGCTCCCGGTATAAGATCAATCTGGTGTTCAATCCCGCGGATAGGTGGTAATCCAACCGGCAAGTCTTCGGGAAATACGTCCGAAAACTCGTGTAATAGTACGTCTATCTCTTCCTCATGTTGCGATTTGGTGGCAAGATTTCGGACCTCTTTGATCATCATCAAATAACACGCTCGCCATCGTCAATGGCGTGCTCGACTTCTTTCTCGTTTGCAAACATCGTAAGCTTTGGTCTTTCGATTTTTTTCGAACTCATCGTCCGGATAGCTTGAGGTGACATAGGTTTAAGAACAATTTTTTTACCTTTGTCACGTAACTCATACTCATTACTCCTCCCTCGATGTAGTACGTCCCGATCAAATAACCAAGGTCTTCCTAACAACACGTGACATGCGTCCATCGGTAGTACATCGCATGTAATGTCATCGCCATACGAACCCATGGTGAGTCCGACCTTCACTTGTCTTGATACCTTCACTTTGTTCCCATCATCGAGCCAATGGAGTGCATACGGTTTAGGATGGGCCGTGGTGATCAAACCGAGTTTTGAAACCATCTCGCTTGATGCCACGTTTGTACAACTTCCACCGTCAATGATCAAGCTACACCATTTATCTCCGACACGACACTTCGTGTGGAAGATTTGGTCCCGTTGTTCTTCATCACTTGGGGCGGCCTTCGTTTGCAACATGCGAAGGACAAGGTTCGTGTCATAGTTCGGGGCATCGTATGCCTCGCATTCTTCTTCTTCGTCCGCTTCTAAGTTAAAACGCCTCCAACTCTTTCTTCTTCGGCTAATAATTCCTCTCGGGCGGCTATGGCTTCTCGTAACGTCACAATCCTCCGATTCGGACAAGCACTTTGATAGTGTCCAAATCCTTGACATTTGAAACATCGGACTTTAGATAGGCCTGTCTCTTTTGGTGTGGTAGGGGTTTTGGAATGGTAGTAACGGATGGCTTGTGGTGACAGTTTTGGAAACGAGCTAGAACTCGCGCCAAAGTTGGTATTTCCGTATTTAGGTGGGAATTCGGGTTTAGAGAGTTTGGTTTTGTTTTGATTTTCCAACTTTATGCAAAGTCCGCATAAAGTATCGAAGTCAGAATAGGGGTAGAGTTCCACGGAGTTAGCAATGTTTTTGTTCAAACCTCGTAGGAAACGGGACATGCGCAATTCTTCGCTTTCTTCAAGTTCTCCCATCAAGGATAAGTTTTCAAACTCCTCGATGTACTCCTCGACACTTAGCTTTCCTTGCGTGAGGTCAGAAATTTTGCGGTACAGACTTAGCTTGTGTGTAGCCGGGACATATCTTTTTCGTAGTTTCCTTTTCAGGGAATCCCACGAACGTATCTTCTCTTTTCCGGCACGACTTCTTTGCGTCTTCATTCGCTCAAACCAAAGGGAAGCTCCCTTTCCAAGTTTGAGAATCGCGTACTTGCAACGTACCTCGTCATTGAGCTCCTTGAACTCAAACATTCGTTCAATTTTTCTTTCCCACTCCAAATAAACCTCAGGATCGGTGCCGCCTACGAACTCCGGAAGTTCGCTGGTCTTGTATTCATCCGCATGTCGTGGTGCATGCATGGTGTCATGTCCTCGTCGTGCATGGATTCTGGGCTCCGGTAAGCCACGAAGAACGTCACGTAGTTGTGCTACTTCTTCATCGGTGAATGCCATCTTCTTGAGTAACGTCGAGACTGTGAGACAAATGTCTCTGATACCACTTATGATACGAATTACGTAAGTAATGCGTATAAACACAACGGAAGATGATCACGTTTACAATATGGATAAAATTTACAAAGGTGGTGGACGAATTAAAGGGGATTCGGCCGTGATATAGTAAGATGTACGGAGTTTGGTGTGTTTTTATCGAACTAGACCTATAACTCGATAAAAGGGTAATCTCTTCCCAAGACCTTTTGAGAATTGATCAAAGTTAAAATCTCGAAACTCGTCGAAACAATAACTAAGGTTTGTCGAACTCGTTCAACGTATATTTCAAAGGAAATACAAAGTTTATTATGATTCTCGATGATTTACAAGTACAACGAACACTACTATATATAGTAGTTTCCAACCGAAAGAAAATACAACAAAACGAGAAAAGGAAACTTCCTAACAACATCCTAATCGGCCGAAAATCTCAAGGAGATACCAAGCAATCTTGGACTTTATTTCATGATGGTGACATGAGAGATTCTTGATGAAAGTCTTCACAAATCTTTCCTTCTTGCAAGCTTCCAATTCGGCCGATCCTAACAAGATATGGGAGATAATGACATGAAGAAGAAAGTCTTCCCTCTATCTTCATGCTTCGGCCGTATGTGTCATGGTGGGGAAGGAGGTGATCTTCATTTATTTTGTGAAAGATATGAAGACAAAGTGTCCCTTTCAAGCATGTTTTGGCCGATCTTCATGCTTTCGGACCGATCGGTCGTCGAATTCTACGTTACTCCGATTCCGATTAACAACGTAACTCCAATCCGTTTAACATTTTCTCCTAAGTATAACGATGCATGGCCATGCGAATTTGCATCATCATGGATGTCGATTTTTATCGGAGTTTCTTCGACTGGAATATTAGATATCGTATCAAATAAAGACCAAGATTGCTTGGTATCTCCTTGAGATTTTCGGCCGATTAGGATGTTGTTAGGAAGTTTCCTTTTCTCGTTTTGTTGTATTTTCTTTCGGTTGGAAACTACTATATATAGTAGTGTTCGTTGTACTTGTAAATCATCGAGAATCATAATAAACTTTGTATTTCCTTTGAAATATACGTTGAACGAGTTCGACAAACCTTAGTTATTGTTTCGACGAGTTTCGAGATTTTAACTTTGATCAATTCTCAAAAGGTCTTGGGAAGAGATTACCCTTTTATCGAGTTATAGGTCTAGTTCGATAAAAACACACCAAACTCCGTACATCCTACTATATCACGGCCGAATCCCATTAAATTCGTCCACCACCTTTGTAATTTTTGATCCATATTGTAAACTTGTTAATCTTCCGTTGTGTTTATACGCATTACTTACGTAATTCGTATCATAAGTGGTATCGAGACATTTGTCTCACGCCTCGACGTTACTCAAGAAGATGGCATTCACCGATGAAGAAGTAGCACAACTACGTGACGTTCTTCGCGGCTTACCGGAGCCGAATCCATGCACGACGAGGACATGACACCATGCATGCACCACGACATGCGGATGAATACAAGACCAAATAACTTCCGAGTTCGTAGGCGGCACCGATCCCGAGGTTTATTTGGAGTGGGAAAGAAAAATTGAACGAATGTTTGAGTTCAAGGAGCTCAATGACGAGGTACGTAAGTACGCGATTCTCAAACTTGGAAAGGAGCTTCCTTTGGTTTGAGCGAATGAAGACGCAAAGAAGTCGTGCCAAAAGAGTAGATACGTCGTGGGATTCCCTAAAAGGAAACTACGAAAAGATATGTCCCTACACACAAGCTAAGTCTGTACCGAAAAATTTCTGACCTCACGCAAGGAAAGCTAAGCGTCGAGGAGTACATCGAGGAGTTTGAAAACTTATCCTTGATGGGAGAACTTTAAGAAAGCGAAGAATTGCGCATGTCCCGTTTCCTACGAGGTTTGAACAAAAATATTGCTAATTCCGTGGAACTCTACCCCTATTCAGACTTCGATACTTTATGCGGGCTTTTCATAAAGTTGGAAAATCAAAACAAAACCAAATTCTCTAAACCCGAATTCCCACCTAAATACGGAAATACCAACTTTGGCGCGAGTTCTAGCTCGTTTCCAAAACCTGTCACCACAAGCCAGCCCGTTACTACCCTTCCAAAAACTCCTATCACACCAAAAGAAACAAGCCTATCTAAAGTCCGGTGTTTCAAATGTCAAGGATTTGGACACTATCAAAGTGCTTGTCCAAATCGGAGGATTGTAACGTTGCGAGAAGCCATAGCCGCCCGAGAGGAATTATTAGCCGAAGAAGAAAGAGTTGGAGACGTTTTTAACTTAGAAGCTGACGAAGAAGAAGAATGCGAGGCATACGATGCCCCGAACTATGACACGAACCTTGTCCTTCGCATGTTGCAAACGAAGGCCGCCCCAAGTGACGAAGAACAACGGGACCAAATCTTCCACACGAAGTGTCGTGTCGGAGATAAATGGTGTAGCTTGATCATTGACGGTGGAAGTTGTACGAACGTGGCATCCAGCGAGATGGTTTCAAAACTCGGTTTGATCACCACGGCCCATCCTAAACCGTATGCACTCCATTGGCTCGATGATGGGAACAAAGTGAAGGTATCAAGACAAGTGAAGGTCGGACTCACCATGGGTTCGTATGGCGATGACATTACATGCGATGTACTACCGATGGACGCATGTCACGTGTTATTAGGAAGACCTTGGTTATTTGATCGGGACGTACTACATCGAGGGAGGAGTAATGAGTATGAGCTACGTGACAAAGGTAAAAATTGTTCTTAAACCTATGTCACCTCAAGCTATCCGGACGATGAGTTCGAAAAAGTCGAAAGACCAAAACTTACGATGTTTGCAAGCGAAAGAAGTCGAGCACGCCATTGACGATGGCGAGCGTGTTTATTTGATGATGATCAAAGAGGTCCGAAATCTTGCCACCAAATCGCAACATGAGGAAGAGATAGACGTACTATTACATGAGTTTTGGACGTATTTCAAGACTTGCCGTAGGATTACCACTATCCGCGGGATTGAACACAGATTGATCTTATACCGAGCTCCATTACCGAACAAAGCGGCGTATCGTTGTAATCCCGAAGAAACCAAAGAACTACAACGTCAAATTGATGAACTCATGAATCACGGATATGTCCGAGAAAGTTTAAGTCCGTGTGCGGTTCCGTTCTACTTGTGCCAAAAAAGACGGAACATGGCGAATGTGTATTGACTGAGAGCCGTGAATAACATCACCATCAAGTATCGGTTTCCCATCCCGAGACTAGACGACATCTTGGGACGAGTTACATGGCTCGGTTATATTTTCCAAAGTTGATTTACGGAGCGGATACCATCAAATCCGCATGCGAGAGGGAGACGAATGGAAAACGGCGTTTAAAACGAAGAATGGACTTTACGAATGGGTTGTGATGCCATTCGGCCTCACCAACGCCCCGAGCACCTTTATGAGGTTGATGAACGAGGTTCTTAAACCTTTCTTGGGAAAGTTTGTTGTCGTGTACTTAGACAACATTTTGATCTACAGTCGGTCCGTAGAAGAACATCTCGAACATTTGCGGTACGTGTTTGAGACGCTAAGGGAACAAAAACTTTATGGAAAACGGGAGAAGTGTACTTTCCTAGTCGAGAGTCTTGTCTTTCTCGGCTATGTTGTTTCCAAAGACGGAGTTTCGGTCGACCAAGAGAAGATCGCGGCGATCAAGTCGTGGCCGACCCCAAAGACAATCACGGAAGTACGGTCATTTCATGGCCTCGCTTCTTTTTACCGACGATTCATACGGGACTTTAGCACTATATCCAGCCCGATCACGGAGTGTCTGAAAAAGGGAACCTTTGCTTGGAACGAAACGGCCCAAAAGGCTTTTGAAAACTTAAAGGGAAAATTATGCGAAGCGCCGATTTTGACGTTACCCGATTTTTCACAACCGTTTGAGGTAGAATGCGACGCTAGTGGAGTTGGAATCGGGGCAGTGCTTATTCAAAGAGGCCGTCCCATTGCCTATTTTTCGGAGAAGTTAAGTGGCGCCCGAGTGAATTATTGTACTTACGACAAGGAGTTCTATGCTATCGTAAGAGCACTCGACCATTGGAATCATTATCTACGTTCGAAACATTTCGTGCTGCATTCGGATCGTGAGTCGTTGAAATACATCAACGGACAAAGTAAGTTAAGCCCGAGGCATGCAAAATGGGTGGAATTTTTACAATCTTTTCACTTTTCATCCAAGTACAAAGACGGGAAGAGTAATGTAGTGGCGGATGCACTATCGAGACGGTATGCTTTACTGTCGATGCTAGATGTTCGTTTGTTGGGGTTCGAGACTTTGAAAGATCATTACAACGACGATTTGGACTTCGGGGAAATTTTTAACCGTTGTAAAACGGCCCCGTCTGAGAATTTGTTTTGAGGATGGCTTTCTTTTCAAGGGAAATAAATTATGTGTGCCGAGACATACAATTGGGAATTCTTGGTTCGGGAGGCGCACGGAGGGGATTAGCCGGTCACTTGGCTCGACCAAAACAGTAGAAGTACTAAAAGAACATTTCTTTTGGCGAAGATGTATGGTGACGTCGGACAATCGTGAGCAAATGCGTAACTTGTCACATGATGAAAAGTTCGCTCAAGTCGAGTACATACATGCCGTTGCCGATACCGTTACGGCGTGGGAGGATGTCTCGATGGATTTTATTGTGGCTTTACCGCGTACTCAACGAGGCAAGGACTCGATCATGGTGGTCGTCGACCGCTTTTCGAAAATGGCTCACTTTGTCGCGTGCCACAAACCGATGATGCAAGCAATGTGGCGGACTTGTATTTCCGAAATAGTTCGTTTACACGGAGTTCCAAAAACTATCGTGTCGGATCGAGATTCCAAATTTCGAGTTACTTCGAATACTTTATGGAGGAAAGTCGGTACTAAACTCCTATTCAAGATTACTTCACATCACCCGCAAACCGACGGATGCATCGAGGTAACTAATCGAACCTTGGGAGCATTATTACGAGGGTTGGTAAATAAAACTCAGAAAGATTGGGACGTTAAACTTGCTCATGCTGAATTCGCATACAACCGATCACCCGGTTATGCCACGGCCCATTCACCTTTTGAAGTGGTATACGGATTAGATCCGCACTTGCCATTGGACTTGATTCCCTTACCGAGCAACGAGTTGGTTCACAAAGATGCCGAAGCAAAACTCAAATCAATGGTGAAGTTACATGAAAAGATACGGGAACGGATTAAAGAAGTAAATGAAATATACAAACGGAAGTCGAACAAAAATAAAAAGGCGAGATTATTTGATGTTGGCGACTTGGTTTGGATACATTTGAGAAAAGAAAGATTCCCAAGCAAACGGAAGAACAAATTGATGCCGAGAGCCGAGGGTCCGTACAAGATTGTGGAAAAAGTGAACGACAACGCATACAAAGTCGAACTTCCGGGCGAATACGGAGTACACGCGACATTCAACGTAGGTGATCTCTCACCTTATCTTGACGACGATGGCATTGCGGAATTGAGGTCAATTCCTTTCAAAGACGGAGGGAATGATACGATATCTAATATTAGATCGAAGAAACTCGATAAAAATCGACATCCATGATGATGCAAATTCGCATGGCCATGCATCGTTATACTTAGGAGAAAATGTTAAGCGGATTGGAGTTACGTTGTTAATCGGAATCGAGTAACGTAGAATTCGACGACGGATCGGTCGAAAGCATGAAGATCGCCAAAACATGCTTGAAAGGGACACTTTGTCTTCATATCTTTCACAAAATAAATGAAGATCACCTCCTTCCCCACCATGACACATACGGCCGAAGCATGAAGATAGAGGAAGACTTTCTTCTTCATGTCATTATCTCCCATATCTTGTTAGGATCGGCGAATTGGAAGCTTGCAAGAAGGAAAGATTTGTGAAGACTTTCATCAAGAATCTCTCATGTCACCATCATGAAATAAAGACCAAGATTGCTTGGTATCTCCTTGAGATTTTCGGCCGATTAGGATGTTGTTAGGAAGTTTCCTTTTCTCGTTTTGTTGTATTTTCTTTCGGTTGGAAACTACTATATATAGTAGTGTTCGTTGTACTTGTAAATCATCGAGAATCATAATAAACTTTGTATTTCCTTTGAAATATACGTTGAACGAGTTCGACAAACCTTAGTTATTGTTTCACGAGTTTCGAGATTTTAACTTTGATCAATTCTCAAAAGGTCTTGGGAAGAGATTACCCTTTTATCGAGTTATAGGTCTAGTTCGATAAAAACACACCAAACTCCGTACATCCTACTATATCACGGCCGAATCCCATTAAATTCGTCCACCACCTTTGTAATTTTTGATCCATATTGTAAACTTGTTAATCTTCCGTTGTGTTTATACGCATTACTTACGTCGTATCATAAGTATACGACAACAAACTTTCCCAAGAAAGGTTTGAGAACCTCGTTCATCAACCTCATAAAAGTGCTCGGGGCATTAGTGAGGCGAATGGCATCACAACCCATTCGTAAAGTCCATTCTTTGTTTTAAATGCCGTCTTCCATTCGTCTCCTTCTCGCATGCGAATTTGATGGTATCCGCTCCGTAAATCAACTTTTGAAAATATAACCGAGCCATGTAACTCGTCTAACATGTCGTCTAGTCTCGGGATGGGGAACCGATACTTGACGGTGATGTTATTCACGGCTCTACTGTCAATACACATTCGCCATGATCCGTCTTTTTTTGGTACAAGTAGAATTTGGAACCGCACGGACTTAAACTTTCTCGGACATATCCGTGATTCATGACGTCATCAATTTGACGTTGTAGTTCTTTGGTTTCTTCGGGATTACAACGATACGCCGCTTTGTTCGGTAATGGAGCTCCTGGTACAAGATCAATTTGGTGTTCAATTCCGCGGATAGGTGGTAATCCTACCGGCAAGTCTTCGAAATACATCCGAGAACTCGTGTAATAGTGTATCTATCTCTTCTTCGTGGTTTGATTTGGTGGCAAGATTTGGACCTCTTTGATCATCATCAAATAAACACGTTCGCCATCGTCAATGGCGTGTTCGACTTCTTTTCGTTTGCAAGCATCGTAAGTTTCGGTCCTTGACTTTTTCGAACTCATCGTCCGGATAGCTTGAGGTGACATAGGTTTAAGAACAATTTTTTACCTTTGTCACGTAACTCATACTCGTTACTCCTCCCTCGATGTAGTACGTCCGATCAAATAACCAAGGTCTTCCCAATAATACGTGACATGCGTCCATCGGTAGTACATCGCATGTAATATCATCACCATACGAACCCATGGTGAGCCCGACCTTCACTTGTCTTGATACTTTCACCTTGTTTCCATCATCGAGCCAATGGAGTGCATACGGATTTGGATGGGCCGTGGTGATCAATCCGAGCTTTGAGACCATCTCGCTCGATGCCACGTTTGTACAACTTCCACCGTCAATGATCAAGCTACACCATTTCTCTCCGACACGACACTTCGTGTGAAAGATTTGGTCTCGTTGTTCTTCGTCACTCGGGCCGCCGTTTGTAACATGCGAAGGACGAGGTTCGTGTCATAGTTTGGGGCATCGTATGCCTCGCATTCTTCTTCTTCTTCGCCGGCTTCCAAGTTAAAGACGTCTCAATTCTTTCTTCTTGGCTAGTAATTCTTCTCGGACGGCTATGGCTTCTCGTAGCGTCACAATTCTCCGATTTGGACAAGCACTTTGATAGTGTCCAAATCCTTGACATTTGAAACACCGGACTTTAGATAGGCTTGTTTCTTTTGGGGTGATAGGAGTTTTTGGAATGGTAGTAACGGGTGGACTTGTGGTGACAGTTTTCATAAACGAGCTAGAACTCGCGCCAAAGTTGGTATTTCCGTATTTAGATGGGAATTCGGGTTTAGAAAGTTTTGTCTTGTTTTGATTTTCCAACTTTATGCAAAGTCCGCATAAAGTATCAAAGTCGGAATAGGGGTAGAGTTCCACGGAATTAGCAATATTTTTATTCAAACCTCGAAGGAAACGGGACATCCGTAATTCTTCGCTTTCTTCAAGTTCTCCCATCAAGGATAAGTTTTCAAACTCCCCGATGTACTCCTCGACACTTAGCTTCCCTTGCGTGAGGTCAGAAATTTTTCGATACAAGCTTAGCTTGTGTGTCGCCGGGACATATCTTTTCGTAGTTTCTTTTTTAGAGAATCCCACGACGTATCTTCTCTTTTCCTACACGAACTCTTTGTGTCTTCATTCGCTCAAACCAAAGGGAAGCTCCCTTTCCAAGTTTGAGAATCGCATACTTGCAACGTACCTCGTCATTGAGATCCTTGAACTCAAACATTCGTTCAATTTTCCTTTCCCACTCCAAATAAACCTCGGGATCGGTGCCGCCTACGAACTCCGGAAGTTCGCTTGTCTTGTATTCATCAGCATGTCATGGTGCATGCATGGCGTCGTATCCTCGTCGTGCTTGGATTACAGGCTCCGTGGCCGCGAAGAACGTCACGTAGTTGTGCTACTTCTTCATCGGTGAATGCCATCTTCTTGAGTAACGTCGAGAACCGTGAGACAAATGTCTCTGATACCACTTATGATACGAATTACGTACGTAATGCATATGAAATAAAACGGAAGATTATTGTGTCTTGACAACTATCAAAGTATCACTCAAAAATTACAAGGGGTGACCGAATTTTGAATGGAGTTCGGCCGTGAGGTAGTATGGAATACGGATTTGGATGTGTTTTATCGAATTAGACCTATAACTCGATAAAGGTAATCTCTTCTCAAGACCTATTGAGAATTGATCAAGTTAAAATCTCGAGACGCGTCGAAACAATAACTAAAGTTTTGTTGAACTCGTTCAACGTATATTTCAAAGAAATACAAGGTTTATTGATTTTCAAGGATTTACAAATACCACAAGTACTACTATATATAGCGATTTCCAACCGTAAGAAGATACAACAAAGCGAGAAAAGCGAAACTTCCTAGCAATATACCAATCGGCGAAATATCCAAGGATGGGATCAAGAAGATTTTGTCCAAGATATCAAGCATCTTGGATTTATTTGGTGACTAAGACATGGAGAAAATCCTTGATGAAAGTCTTCATCCCATATCATGCTTGGGCGATTTGTGGGGAAGGTGGGAAGGAGCATTTTGGACTTATCATGGTGATTATGACATGAAGAAGATATTTGATGAAAGTCTTCATCAAATCTTATTGCTTGGGCCGATTTTGTAGTAAGGTGGGGAAGGAGAAATATCTTCATTATCTTGTCAAAGATATGAAGTCAAGTAAGGTCCCTTTCAAGCATGTCTTGGCCGAATCTTCATGCTTTTGGACCGATCCCGTCGTCAAGTTTTACGTTACTCCTGTTCCGATTAATAACGTAACTCCAATCCGTGTGTTCTTTTCTCCCAAGTATAATGATGCATGGCCATGCGAATTTGCATCGTCGTGGATGTCGATTTTTATTGGAGCTTCTTCGATTGGAATATTAGATATCGTATCAGGAATAATACGAAATTGAGTAGTCCAAATAAAGAAAACGAAGCACGGATCGACATAAATGGCCTTACGACACGTCCTGCACATACGACGACATTTTTAGGCGAGAAAACGGACATAAGACGTAAAAAGAATGTCCAACTGCGGAAAATGTCCACCGGCCGAAAATATCCGGCTGCCGGAAAAAGTCACTCTAGGAAAATGCCGAGCACTGCCCGGACTCGGCCGTGTCGTCCGGAGCGACCAAAGGTCGTCGGCCGAACCGACCGTGCCGGAGACACGGTCGAGTCCTACTTGCCCACAACTACGGAACCCACCGCCACGATGCGGCCGTATTCCGGACACGATCGAGTCACGCGAACGTCCTTGTCACGCGCACGGTCGAGTCGGCTGCCGGTCCTTGTCGCCGCGCCCGTGCGAGTCTGCCAGCGTCCACTGTCGCGCGCGCGCCGTGCCGAGTCAGCGCCGGACGAGTCAGCATCGGACGTCCACTGTCGCGCCGCGGCCGTGTCGATCGGACACGGTCGAGTCACTCCGGCCAGATGCGCGCCGCGGCCGTGTCAAGCGACACGGCCGTGTCAGCCGACCTACTTTATTTAATTGCTGATTTTTGTGTGTTTTGTCTTCTCTTTTCCTTTCTTTACTTATTTTAGGGATTGTGTTCCCATGTTTTGTGATGTATGTTTCTTTTTCTTATTTTATTTGATTTGTTTTGATTATTCAAAGATTTTGTAATCTTTGAATTATTTTCTTTAACTTTTAGGTAGACTTGAGGTTTGCTATATATAGCTTGTATAAGCATTGTAATATATAGAAAGTATTATGAATGTTGAATGTGAAAGAATACACTTTGTGTTTCTATCATTGGTAAATGATTTTTACCGAAACTTGACTTTTATTCGACGCGTTTTCGAGTATTAATCCGATTGATTCTCAATAGGTCTTGGGAAGAAATCAACTTATCGAGTTATAGGTCTAATTCGATAAACCCTTGTTCTTGATCGTTCAAGTCTTCTTGTTCGATATTTTTATTGTTATCCGATATTTCATCCATATTCATACACTCGAATTACCATATTCATAAAAGCCTTCCACTATCATACACTTACAAACACTCCGACCGATACGTATCCGACCCTCTCCGGGATAATTCGTATCATAAGTGGTATCGGAGCCCAGGGTCATCTCCTTGGGCGATTTATTCAACGAGTTCTTGTGAAGAACTATCTCTTGTCTCTAGCCATATCGATTCTGGAACTAAAATGGAGGAATTTGATTTCTTCTGGTCTCACTTGGCTACCGCCATTGATGGAGTTTTTGACAGTTCTTGTCAATGGGATGACGACAATTTACATGTGCCGCCACCGCCATCTTCCCCAGTCTTGGCAGCCCTGATTGTCGCTAGTACAACAGTACCGGATCGAGATCCAGCTTCCCATGTCTCACAACCACCATGCCACACGACCGCCGCCACGATAGACCACCAGTCATCCACCATAATCCACATCCCCACGACCATACTTCCTGAAACCCATGATTATGATGGGTCACCTATTTTTGATAAAGATGAAGAACAGTGCCATATTTATCCAGTGGTTCCTGTTTATGATACCGAGCCTAAAGACGAGCCTTTCCAATATTTTGATGTGAAAGACGATTACGAGGCAATTTTCTTCATTCTTGAAATTGCATCCGGTGAGTTCAACCACGATGATAAAGGCTTTGCCTCGCAAAATAATTATCATTTTTATGTTAATCATGATAGTTATTTTGTCGGTTGCCCTTTGAAATATCCATTCGTTTATCACCTCAAAGTTCTGCGCCACACTCGAACGTCCGATATTTTTGGGCTTATTATCTGTTTGGTGACTTTCTTTTATCCCTTTGGAGATGAGATCAATGCCGATTCGAGGACGAATCGCTTTAAAGGAGGAATGATACGAAATTGAGTAGTCCAAATAAAGAAAAGCGAAGCACGGATCGACATAAATGGCCTTACGACATGTCACTGCACATGACGACATTTTTAGGCGAGAAAACGGACATAAGGCGTAAAAGAATGTCCAACCTGCCGGAAAATGTCCACCGGCGGAAAATATCCGACTGTAGGAAAAAGTCACTCCTATAGGAAAATGCCGAGCAACGCTGCGGCGGACTCGACCTTGTCGTCCGGAGCAGTCGAGTCTTGCTCGTCCGGAGCGACCCAGTCATTGTCGGTGAACCGGCCGTGCCGGAGACACGGTCGAGTCCTACTCGCCCACAACTACGGAACCCATTGCCTGACGCCCGGCCGTGTTCGGGACACGATCGAGTCTGCGCAACGTCCTTGTCACGCCGCATGCTCGAGTCGCTGCCGGTCCTTGTCAGCTGCGCCGTGCAAGTCTGCCAAGCGTCCATGCGCTGCGCCCGTGCGAAGTCATCGGACGAGTCAGCATCGGGCGTCCTGTCGCGCGCGCGGCCGTGTCGATCGGACACGGTCGAGTCACTGCCGGCAGATGCGCGCGCAGCCGTGTCAGCGACACGGCCGTGTCCGGCGGCTTGACCTACTTTTTTAATTGCTGATTTTTGTGTGTTTTGTCTTCTCTTTTCATTTCTTTACTTATTTTAGGGATTGTGTTCCCATGTTTTGTGATGTATGTTTCTTTTTCTTATTTTATTTGATTTGTTTTGATTATTGAAGATTTTGTAATCTTTGAATTATTTTCTTTAACTTTTAGGTAGAGTTGAGGTTTGCTATATATAGCTTGTATAAGCATTGTAATATATAGAAAGTATTATGAATGTTGAATGTGAAAGAATACACTTTGTGTTTCTATCATTGGTAAATGATTTTTACCGAAACTTGATTTTTATTCGACGCGTTTTCGAATATTAATCCGATTGATTCTCAATAGGTCTTGGGAAGAAATCAACTTATCGAGTTATAGGTCTAATTCGATAAACCCTTGTTCTTGATTGTTCAAGACTTCTTGTTCGATATTTTTATTGTTATCCGATATTTCATCCATATTCATACACTCGAATTACCATATTCATAAAAAGACTTCCGCTATCATACACTTTCAAACACTCCGACCGATCGTATCCGACCCTCTCCGGGATAATTCGTATCAAGGAGTTTGAGAATCTAACCTTAATGGGAGAGATAGAGGAGAATAAGTAGCAGAAGATGTCGCGATTCTTGCGTGGCTTAAACCGAAGCATAGCTAACTCGGTGGAACTGTATCCATACGAGGACTTCGATACATTATGTGGGTTATGTGTGAAGTTAGAAGCTCGAAACGAGGATGAAGCTGTACAAACTGAGTTTCGGTCAAATTTGGAAACCCAGCGTCGGATCTAGTTGGTTAAGGCAAGCTGTCTGGACTCAGGTTCTGTTGCGATTCTGCTAAGGCAACTGTACCCTACATACCGAAGGAGACAAGTTTGGCTAAAGTGAGATGTTTCAAATGTCAAGGATTCGGGCATTATCAAAATGCTTGTCCGAACAAGCGAGTGGTGACACTAAGGGAAGGCATCACGATCCGAGACGAGTTGTTGGTTGAGGAAGAAAGGCGGGTGACGTATTTGATTTCGACATGAAGAATGAAGAAGGAGAAGAATGAGAGACTTACGATGCTCCAAGCTATGACACGGCTTTAGTTACTGCGAGCGCTACAAGCCAAAGCTATATCGAATGATTCGAATAGCGGAATCAAATATTTCACGAAGTGTCAAATTGGAAAGAAATGGTGTAGTTTGATCGTTGATGGAGGAGTTGCACCAACGTCGCTTCGGTGAGATGGTGACTAAACTCGGGCTGACCACTACGGCTCACCCGAAACCTTACACTTTGCATTGGCTCGATGATGGGAGCAAAATAAGGGTAACTAAACAAGTGAGGATTGGACTAGCCATGGGTTGATATGAAGACAACGTATTATGTGATGTACTCCGATGGATGCATGCCATGTCTTGTTGGGAGACCATGGATGTTTGATAGGGACGTTTTACACCGAGGAAGAAGCAATGAGTACGAGTTACGGGATAAGGGCAAGAAGATTGTGCTTAAACCAATGTCACGCAAGCTATTCACTCTATGAGTTCTAGTAGGAGTGAAAAACCAAAATTGGCCATGTTTGCTAGCGAGCGGGAGGTGGAACATGCTATTAATGATGGCAAATGCGTGTACTTATTGGTTTTGAAGGAGACACGGGATGGTAACATGGTTGTACGAAATGAAAGGATGGATGCCTTATTGCAATTTGCGGATGTTTTTCAGGAATTACCGTCGGGTTTGCCACCTATTCGTGGGATTGAACATCGAGATCGACCTCATACGGGTGTGTCGCTCCTAACAAAGCTGCCTATAGATGTAATCCCGAGGAGACAAAGGAATTACAAAACCAAATCGAAGAAGCGATGGATCGTGGATATGTTCGAAAGCCTAAGTCCTTGTGCGGTTCGGTATTACTAGTTAGAAAGACGGATCACGGAGGATGTGTATTGTGATCGGCGGTAAACAATATAACCATCAAGTATCGATTTCCGATTACGAGGCTTGATGACATGTTGGGCAATTACACGGATCGGTGATCTTTTCAAAAGTTGATCTGAAGTGGTTACCACGGTCGGATGCGGGAAGGAGATGAGTGGAAGACAACCTTCAAAACTAAACACGGATTGTATGAATGGACCGTTATGCCGTTCGGTCTTACAAATGCACCGAGTACTTTCATGCGCTTGATGAATGAGGTACTTAAGACATTTTTAGGGAAATTTGTGGTTGTGTACTTAGATGATATTTTGATCTCTGACCGATCGTTGCAAGAACATTTCGAACACTTGAGGCAAGTCTTTGAAACCCTTAGAGACCAGAAGCTGTATGGAAAAAAGGAGAAGTGCTCATTTTTGGTCGAAGGTATAGTCTTTCGTGGCTATATTGTTTGGAAGGATGGAGTGAAGGTCGATCCAGCGAAGATCGAAGCAATTAAGTCTGGCGATTCCCACTACGGTGGCGGAGGTTAGATCGTTCCACGACAGCTTCATTTACAGAAGATTCATTCGGGACTTGATTACCATTGCAAGCCCAATAGCGAATGTTTGAAGAAGGGCACATTTAATTGGGCCGGGCTGCTCATGAGTCATTTGCAAATTTGAAGGCGAAGTTGTGCGAAGCACCAATCTTAGCATTACCCGATTTTCGCAACCGTTTGAGGTGGAATGTGATGCTAGCGAGTGGGCATTGGAGCGGTTCTCATTCGAAGCGACCTGTGCTTATTTTTCCGAGAAGTTAAGCGGTGCTCGTCTCAATTATTGTACGTGCGACAAGGAGTTTTATGCTATTGTGAGGCTCTAGATCATTGGAGTCACTATCTTCGACCAAAGCATTTTATCATACACTCGGACCATGAATCCTTGAAATACATTAGCAGGCGGCACAAGTTAAGTCCCGGGCATGCGAAGTGGGTGGAATTCTTACAATCATTTCACTTCTCATCAAAGTATAAGGATGGCAAGACGATTGTGGCAGATGCATTGTCTAGGCGTTATGCCTTACTCGCCACTCTTGATGTTCGTTTGCTTGGATTCGTCTGTAAAGAGTATTACGAAGGTGATGCGGATTTTGGCGAGACCTTCGCCTGTGCAAACCTGGCCCGGTGGGAGAATTTTCGTCTGGAGGGCTTTCTTTTTAAGGAAATTGTCTTTGTCTACCAAGGCACACGATTCGAGAATTCTTGGTTCGAGAGGCTCATGGGGAGGTTTGGTGGCCACTTTGGTTCGGCCAAGACATTGGATGTGTAAGAACATTTTATTGGCCAAGGATGCAGGGGGATGTCCATAATATAATCAGTAAGTGTGTGACATGCCATATTGCGAAGAGTTCGTTCAAACCAGGAATATACACACCTTTACCGATTTCGGAGAGGCCATGGGAAGATGTATCAATGGATTTCATTGTGGCTTTGCCTCGAACCCAACGAGGTAAAGATGCGATTATGGTGGTTATCGATCGTTTTTCAAAGATGGCTCATTTTGTTCCGTGTCACAAAACCGATGATGCGAGTAATGTTGCTGACTTGTATTTTCGAGAGATCGTATGATTACATGGAGTCCCAAAAACTATTGTTTCGGACAGGGACTCGAAGTTTCTAAGCTACTTTTGGAACACATTGTGGAGGAAGGTGGGAACCAAGCTTTTGTTTAGTACTTCACATCATCCTCAAACCGACGGACAAACTGAAGTAACGAATTGAACACTGGGGATGCTGTTGCGAGGCTTGGTGAACAAAACACAAAAGGACTAGGATCTGAAACTGGCACATGCGGAGTTTGCTTATAATCGATCTCCTACTCATGCCACGACACACTCTCCATTTGAAGTAGTTTACGAGTTTAATCCTTACATGCCGCTAGATCTAATTCCACTACCAAGTGATGAATTGGTGCATAAGGATGCGGAGTCAAAACTAAAATCAATGATGAAATTACACGAACAGGTGCGGGATCGAATCAAGGAAATAAACGAGGCATACAAAGGAAGTCGAATAAGCAAAGAAGGGAGACTATTCGAGGTTGGAGATTTAGTTTGGTTACATTTGAGGAAGGAGCGATTCCCAAGTAAGTGTAAAAACAAGCTAATGCCACGGTGAGAGACCATTTAAAATAATTGCGAAGGTGAGCGACAATGCTTACAAGTTAGAACTTAGGGTGATTACGGAGTACATGCTACTTTCAACGTAGGTGATCTATCCCCTTACCTTGGCGGCGATGGGATTGCGGAATTGAGGACAATTTCTTTTAAAGAAGGAGGAGCGTCTGAAACCGACTACTCAAGCGAAGAAGGAAGTAAATTGACGTAAAACACCTCGACCATACTCCAGCGTACTTGGGCGAGAGAAGCCAACGAGGCATGGAATTACATTGATAATCGGAATTGGGGTAGCAAACAAAGACAACTTGCATCTTGGGGAGGAGGAAATTCAAGTGGCAATTAAACAATAAAAGAATGTTCGACTTTCTCTTACAAAAGCGGCGAGGATTCTTGGCAAAAGGCGGTATTTGTCGACAAACAACTTGGAGACAAAGACCCGACTTTCACTTTTGTCAACAAGTGACATGAAGAACCTTTTATTATCCTTTCATTATTTTAAAACGACTTGTAATAGTTTAAGTTATTGTGTCGGGCCACTTTTGCCTATAAATAGTGGCGATAGAGTTGTAATGGGAGGATTATTGAATGTTGAAGAAATAAGAACACTTTGTGTTTTCCCTCGTGAATGCTTTTCATCAAAACTTGGTTTTTATTCGACGCGTTTGAGTATTAATCGATTGATTCTCAATAGGTCTTGAGGAGAAATCACTTTATCAAATTATAGGTCTAATTTGATAAAAACATCTAGTTATACCCTATTTCGATATTACATTTATTTTTCGATACTGATTTTATACATTTCAATATTTCGTATAAAGTGTTGTTCGATCCTTTGAACTTGTTTCTGTTTTTAATTTTGCTTCCGTCAGAAATGTCTTTGTTTAGTGTCATTGTTTGGAGGTGACTGTTTGAGTCATTTTCCAGTTGGCCAAATTCCTATCTTATTCTTTGTATCGAATTGCCGTCTTTATCACTAGTCGATTATTATTCTTTGTGGCATTTATTGTCACGATTCCCAACGATTTCTTGTCGATAGCTTCCGCTCGTCAAAAAGTAAGAAGAATATTATCGGCAATCCGTCTACCAGGGACAAACGCAGACTGATTCGGACTAACCAAAGTGCTAAGGCTCTCTTTAATCCGGTTGGCAATAATCTTACTAATACACTTGAAAATCATATTGCAACAAGAAATAGGCCTAAAATCAGTAATCTGGGAGGGATTATTGATCTTAGGCAAAAGAGCAATAGTAGTATGATTAATCTCTTTCAACAACTTACCATTAACAAAAAATTCCTGCACCGCCATGGTAACATCATCCGAAATAATATCCCAAGCACCCTTAAAGAACGCAGCCGAATAACCATCAGGTCCAGGCGCCTTATCATCACCCATAGAAAAAATAGCATCTTTGTGATACGGAATTGACTAGTCCAAATAAAGAAACGAAGCAAGGATCGACGTAAATGGCCTTACAACGCGTCATGCATGTACGGCAACATTTTTAGCGAGAAAGCGGACACAAGCCGGAAAATGACACAACTGCGGAAAATGTCGTTGCTGTAGGAAAATGTCGAAGTGTAGGAAAATGCGGCCCTTGCCGACCGAACTTCGATCGTGTCGTCCAACGGCCCGTCTTTGTACTCGTCGAAAATGCCAAGGTCCTTTGTCGGTCGAACCCGGCCGTGCGAGCGACACGGTCGAGTCTACTCGCCAGAAATGCCGAAAATGGTATCGGGCGCCCAACCGTGCTCCGGACACGGTCGAGTCAATCTTGAGTCAATGTCGGTCAGTGTTGTCGAGGCGTCCTTGTCACGCGCGGCCGTGTCGCCAGCGCGGTCGAGTCATTGCGACGTCCTGTCACGCCGCGCCGTGCGAGTCAGCGTCGGACGAGTCAGCTGTCGGACGTCGTTGTCGCGCCGCGGCCGTGTCAGCGGACACGGTCGAGTCCTGCCGCGCTGCCAGCGCCGCGGCCGTGTCACGGGACACGGTCGAGTCCTGCCTTGACCCACATATTTTATACACTTTTGTGTATTTTTGACTTCTCTTTGCCTTTTTACATATTTTAGGGATTATGTTTTCCCATTTTGTGATTTTATGTTCCTTGTTTGTATTTTATGTTGATTTGTTTGGATTATTCAAAGATTTTATAATCTTTGAATTATTTTCTTTTTTGTTTGATTCCTTAGGCTAAGGCTTCACCTCCTATAAGTAGGAGTTGATTATCATTTGTAGAGATAGAGTATTATGAATGTTGAATGTGAAAGAATACACTTTGTGTTTCTATCATTGGTAAATAATTTTACCGAAACTTGATTTTTTATTCGAGCGTTTTGAGTATTAATCCGATTGATTCTCAATAGGTCTTGGGAAGAAATCACCTTATCGAGTTATAGGTCTAATTCGATAAACTCTTGTTCTTGATCGTTCAAGTCTTCTTGTTCGATATTTTTATTATTATATTCGATATTACTCCCACAAAATACATCCAAAAACCCCCTACTCGTAAAAGGACTTCGCTACGATATTCCTACATATACTCAGACCGATACGTATCCACCTCTCCCGGATAATTCGTATCATAAGTGAGTATCGGAGCCCGGGGTCATCTCCTTGGCGATTTCTTCAAAGATTTTTTGTCGAAGAAAATATCTCTTGATTCTTGTCATCGGAAACCACACTGAATTTCTTAATTGATTAAGGTTCTTGATCTTTCAACCAAATGGAGTTCAACGATATTTATCTCTTAGCGATATTAGCGACGCATTACAGCGTCTGGAGTTCATGGGACATTAGATCCGAGCGGTGTTGATTGGCTCCAAGTTTGTGAGGAGTTTTTCAACCACAATTCAATTCCAGACCGCCGAGTCTCGTTGGCGACAAAATGCCTTCGTGGTGGCGCCTCGACAGTGGCGAAATTGAAAATCGATCGTTTACACCAAGGTAAACCCAAACTAAGAGCGGAACAAATTCATAAAACACTTTACTGGAAATTCATCCCCACAAATTCTCACCGCCACGATCCACCAGCGGCACCACTCCGAAATTGCGAGTTCGGCGCCACCGCCACCAACCTTGATCTAAGGTTTATCCCATCGAAGAATTTCCGGCAAAGCTATTTTTGATGAAGGCGATGTCCCTACCACCGTTTTCGATGGAGTAGGCGAGACAGAGGTTTCAACGCCGCAATACAATGAAGAAAGTGAGTTGAGCCATGTTTCCATAATTGTGAACTTGGAACTTGCTATTATGAGCATGAACGATCGGTTGTGTTGGTCAAATTGACCAAACGGAATTGATGGGTCGAAGGAATTATTCACACAAATGGGACCTTTTAAAGTTGTGGAAGACAAAATTGAGCTTGGTACTAAAATTGATCGGTTAGAAAACGACAATTTTGGGCCTAAATTTCATATCGACTCGGTTTACGGTGATAGACTTATTGTCTTGGATGATTACCAAATTGAGGTTAGTAAAATATTTTGTGATGGGCCATTATTGGAGGAGCCCAACAATATTGGAATGGAGAGTTGGTCAGATTATGACGGACCTTGACATTTGATGAGAACCGAGTTGTTGAAAAGGAATTCGTAATAAATCCCGTGTTTCCCATTCTTGATGGTGGCCGATGTGGAAGTATCGGTGTTTCCAGTGCGGAGGATGAACCCGATGTGAAATTAAGTGCGTCCCATTTAGGATGTCCGCTCATTTCATGATATCGGTATTACAGCGGAGTAATTATTATTATTTTATTAATAATGATAGTTATTTTGTTGGTGATTCTCGAGGAGCCCCACTACTATCGTCTCAAGATTTTGGGCCATGTACGTCTGCGGACATTTTCGAGATCAAGTACTTAGGCGTTAATTAATTATCTTGATGACGGAGGATTTGGAATTGAGGACAATTCCCTTTAAAGGGGAGGATGATACGGAATTGACTAGTCGAATAAAGAAAGCGAAGCAAGGATCGCGTAAATGGCCTTACAACGCGTCATGCGTGCGGCAACATTTTTAGGTGAGAAAACGGACACAAGCGGAAAATGACACAACTGTAGGAAAATGTAAAGTCGCTGTAGGAAAATGTCGAACTGTAGGAAAATATCACACTGTAGGAAAATGCCGATGCCCGCGAACTCGGCGTGTTATCCGTCACGGCCGTCTTTGTACTCGTCAGGAAATGCCAAGGTCACTGTCGGTCGAACCGGCCAGTGCCGAGCGACACGGTCGAGTCTGCTTGCCAATGCGAAAATAGTGTCGGGCCTTTGGTTGTGCTCCAGGACACGGTCGAGTCAATGCCAGTCGCGTCGATCAGTCATTGTCGAGCGTCCTTATCACGCGCGGCGGCCAGTATCCGCAGCGCGATCGAGTCATTGCGACGTCCACACGCCCGGCGCCCGTGTCGAGTCGCTGTCGGACGAGTCAGCATCGGACGTCGTTATCGCGCGCGGCCGTGTCAGCGGACACGGTCGAGTCCCTGCCGGCGCTGCCGACCGTAGCCGCGGCGTGTCACGGGACACGGTCGAGTCCTGCCACGACCCACATATTTTATACACTTTTGTGTATTTTTGACTTCTCTTTTCCTTTTACATATTTTAGGGATTATGTTTTCCCCATTTTGTGATTTTATGTTCTTTGTTTGTATTTTATGTTGATTTGTTTGGATTATTCAAGATTTTATAATCTTTGAATTATTTTCTTTTTGTTTGATTCCTTAGGCTAAGGCTTCACCTCCTATAAGTAGGAGTTGATTATCACTTGTAGAGATGAGAGTATTATGAATGTTGAATGTGAAAGAATACACTTTGTGTTTCTATCATTAGTAAATGATTTTTACGAAACTTGATTTTTTTATTAGGCGCGTTTTCGAGTATTAATCCGATTGATTCTCAATAGGTCTTGGGAAGAAATCACCTTATCGAGTTATAGGTCTAATTCGATAAACTCTTGTTCTTGATCGTTCAAGTGTTCTTGTTCGATATTTTTATTGTTATATTCGATATTACTCCCACAAAATACATCCAAAAACCCCCTACTCGTAAAAGACTTCCGCTACGATATTCCTACATATACTCCGACCCGTCGATATTCCTGCATATGCGTATCGGTGGGATATATGTAGGAATATCATGTGAGAAATCTTTGCAGTAAGATTTTGGATGTATTTTGTGGGTGATATCGAATATAACAATAAAAATATCGAACAAGACGAGCGATCAAGAACAAGTTTATCGAGTGAACCTATAACTTCGATGAAGATTTCTTCCCAGAAACCTATTGAAATCAATCGGATAATACGGCGTCGATAAAATCGAGTTTCAAAAATCGTTTATGATAGAAGCACGAAGTGTATTCTTTCATTCAACATTCATAATACTCTATCTCTACAAATGTCAGCTCCTACTTATAGGAGGTGAAACTAAAGAATCAAACAAAAAAGAAAGAATTCAAAGATTATAAAATCTTTGAATAATCAACAAATCAACATAAAATACAAGCAAGGAACATAAAATCACAAAATGAGAAAACATAATCACAAATATGTAAAAGAAGAGAAGTCAAAAATACACTAAAGTGTATAAAATATGTGAAGTATCGGCGATTCCGGGCAAATGTCAATCGTGACGGCAGCGGCATGATCGCAGCGGCGTGGCGTTCGGCGTGTCGCTGTTCTCGCGATGGCTGATGGCATCCGGCGATGACTCGTCCGGCTATCGGCGCAGCAGCGGCGTGGCGGGCGTCGGCGATGACTTCGGCCGTGCCGGCGACATGGTCAGCGGCGTGACAGGGCGTCGGCGGTGACTCGGCCGACAATGACCGGCATTGACTCAGCCGTGTCTGAAGCTATGATGGCGTCAGACGTCATTTACGGCATTTGGCGCTTCGGCCGTGTCGCTAACGCGGTGAGGCCGGCGATGACCTGGCATTTACAGGCAATGCGGCTGCGAGCCGTCTTGACGACGGCGGTTGTCGGCGTGGCGGCATTTTCGGCGGTGTGATATTTTCGCGAGCTCGACATTTCCCGGCGAAATGTCATTTTCGGCTTGTGTCGTTTTCTCGCTAAAAATGTTGCCGTCGTGCATGGCGTTGTAAGGCCATTCGTCGATCTGCCGTTTTCTTTATTTGAACTAATCAATTCCGTATCACTTTGACCTCGCGGGGCGTAACGGCGAACCATATATAAAGCCACATTAGGATCAAGTCGATGTGAAAGATTAGAATCATCCAACGGCAGCAAAGACCCCTCTTGACCAGAAAGGAAGTAAAGTACGAGACAAAAGCATTAGGAACACAGTCATCCACCAAAGCACGCCATTACCATCACAAATAGAGTCAATCAGACTCTAGCTTTCCTACTCTTTACAAACTTATGAAAATAAGCGGAATTAGTCACCAACCCGAAGCCACTCAACCTTAGCTTTTGCTTGAGAAAACATTCTTCCTTGAGAATGACTTCATTGAGCGAATTAAGATAACAAGCTTCCTCCTCATAAATCAACATTAAAAGGATCCACATCAAGAGCACGTTGAACCGCATCGATTCATGCGAAGCTTAGAAACTTTTTCATGAATATTCCCCTCACGGAAAAGCATGCTCGAAAAGGCTTTTAAGAGCCTTCAATTTACTAACCACTTTAAACATATGAAAACCACTCACAGATGAGCTGACACTCTTGAACTTGCGATTTAAACATTGAATTGAACCGAGAATGTTAAAAATTTAAACGGCCTAGGTTTAAACTTACCCATCATAGGAATATGAAGAATAGTAGGGAGTGATCTTCAAAGCCTTAAAGTGAAGATCTTGGTCATCATCACACTTCTCATAGCCGTTGCAAGCCTTCCTCAAGTCTTGGTGTATCTTCAAAGTCTTGGCCATCATCATCACCATTTTAGTCTTCCACACATAATGATAATATTACTACAAGTCTTGGTCCATTTTCAAAAGTCTTGGCCATCATCATCACCTCACTAGCCGTTGCAAGCTTCAAATCATGGTCAACACCATCATTTTGTTCTTCTCATTTAGTCTTAAACTTTCTTTTGGTGTTATCATTACTTAGTAGCTCCTCTCACCTATATAAGGAGCATTTTCGTTTTTGTAAGGACACAATTTGAAAGACTCATAAATACTTTGTATTTGCATAAGTTTGATAACTTATTGTTTCGGTTTTGATATATATATAAAATAGCATAGTTTATCACCCGAGTGTCGTTTTCCCTTTGATTCCAAGGTTAGTCGAGCGTATAATTGTTGGGTTCTAGTTATCTTGCTAGAGTTCGCCATTACACTTTTGTCGGGTTAAGGACCCTTTCATCGCCAAAATTCATCCATCTCGATTCGTTACTTGTCATCACTTACATTTGAACATCATTCAAATTACTTATAAAATTGATCATCTTTCGGAGAAAATCATATCATTTGGCATCGAGACTTGGAGCCGTTCAACATCATCTTAATCATTCAGTTTTCATCACCATCCATACACGGTTTGATTCATTTTTTTCTTTTACCATACTATATCATTCCCTCACTTCACATCTCCTACCACACTCTGACATATACTACGTCCCTTACCTTCCTTCCCTATATTACCAAAATTTATCATTACCATATACACGAGTTCTTAGCCTTCCTATCTTCATAATATTTCAACCATACCTTACCCTCATACCACCTCTTAATCACGTGAACATCATGGCCGAAGCCGAAGAAAATTCCCAAAAGTTCGACATAGCAACTATGATGGAGCAAATAGAACAAATGTTTGATACTAAACTTAAAGCTCAACTTGAACCTATGCATGCACGCATGGAACAAATAGAGAACCCTCAAGCTAGGCGAACATTTCTCCCAAGGCGTGCCTTGCGAGTTAATGATGAATACTCGGATGAAGAGGATTTGAAAGAAATCGAAGACATCGACGAGGTAACAATGAGGATAATCGTCAAGATGGAAACTTGAGCAATATCAAACTCAACGTCCCTCCATTTCAAGGTAAGTGACCAGAAGCATATCTTGATTGGGAAAGGAAAGTCGAACTCATGTTCGAATGTCATAACTACTCGAACCTAAAGAAAGTGAAGATGGCGGCCATTGAGTTCACCGATTACGCCATCATTTGGTGGGATCAAATGGTGAACAACCGAAGACGATATCGTGAGCCTCCTATTGAGGCGTGGGAAGAGATGAAGACATTGATGAGAAAGCGATTTGTACCAAACTATTACTATCGAGAACTCTACAACCGTTTACAAACGCTACGTCAAGGTACTAAAAGTGTTGAAGAATATTTCAAGGAAATGGAAATTTTGATTATAAGAGCTAACATTGAAGAAGACCAAGAGGCTACCATGGCGAGATTCTTATCGGGACTAAATCGTGAAATACAAAACATGGTGGAACTCCATCCTTATTTTGAAGTAAGAAGAAATGGTGCACATAGCGATCAAAATCGAAAATCAACTCAAAAGAAGAGGTAACACTCGAACTACTCTAATACCTCTACTTGGAAAGCAACCCCAAATCATTATACTTGAATGGAAAGAATCCTTCATGGAAATTTGAGGGGATCCTCTACGTCAAAACCCACGGCGAAGCAAAAGAACCAAAAATCCAAGTTCAAGTCCCGATCTTAATCATTACTCGTGATATTGATGCCATCGATGCCATGGAAGAGGACATTATGCAAATAATTGTCGAATCAGCGAGTAATGATCATACGACCTAACGGAGATATTGAGTCGAGGTGACAACGAGGACAATGTTAGAAGGGGTGATGCGAGGATGAATTACCAACGGACATCACCTTAGTCGCTCGTAGAGCTTTAAGCATACTGGCGAAGAATGAAGCGAGCGAGCGGGAAAAATTACGTAAAGGATAAAGTTTGTAGCATGATTATAGACGGAGGGTCATGCACGAGCGTCATAAACACCATAATGGTAGAAAAACTCGGACTACCTACTACAAAACATCAAACCATACAAGCTACAATGGTTGAATAATAGTGGCGAAACTAAAGTCACTAAACAAGTTTTAGTAGCATTTCGGATCGGTAAGTATCATGACGAAATACTCTGTGATGTCGTACCAATGCAAGCCGGACATTTGTTGCTAGGACGGCCTTGGCGGTCGATCGGCATGTAATGCGCAATGGGTATACTAATAAGTACTCGTTCAATTTTAATCAACGCCACATCACCCTTGCCCCTTTAACACCACAAGAAGTCTACAAGGACCAACTCAAAATACAAGAAGCGGACGATCTAAGAAGGAATGCCGAGATCAAAGGAAAGCAAAGCGAAGTTCTAAAATCAGACCTCTACGCTAAGGCGGGAGAAATAGAGCAGGCAATAAAGAGCATCAACCCATGGTGTAATCTTGTTTAGAGAGACACTACTAACGACTAACGAGCTTAGAGCTCTTTGCAGATGTTGTTTCTTCTCTTTTACGGGAATACCAAGATATCTTTCAGTGAGGCCCCACGGATTACCTCGATTCGCGGTATCGAACATCAAATAGACTCCATTCTGGAGCACAAATCCCGAACCGGCCGTATCGGGCTAATCCGAGAAGAAACAAAAGAAATTCGTGAGGCAAATGCTTAGAACTCTGAGCAAAGGCCATGTACGAGAGAGTTTAAGCCCCTGCCGTCCGTGTTGCTCGTGCAGAAAAGGATTCTACTTGGAGAATGTGTATTGATTGTCGAGCTATCAACAACATCACGGTAAAATATCGACACCCCATTCCTCGTTTAGACGACATGTTAGATGAATTACATGGTTCTAGCATATTCTCTAAAATCGATCTTAAAAGTGGCTATCACCAAATACGAATGAAAGAAGGAAACGAATAGGCAAGTGTTTAAAACTAAATACGGACTTTATGAATGGATGGTCATGCCATTGATTCACAAGCAGCTCCTAGTACTTTTATGCGCCTAATGAATCATATTTTTCGTGCTTACTGTGAAAATTTGTGGTGGTATACTTCGATGATATACTAATCTATATGCAAAAACTTAGGCGAACACGTTAAGCATCTTGACGATAATGGAAATACTTAAGGAAGAAAAGTTGTATGCCAACCTAAGTAAATGCACTACCCACGGACAAGTTAGTATTCTTGGGGTTTTGTTGTTAGTGCGCAAGGAATTCAAGTAGACATGGAAAAGGTCAAAGCTATTCAGAATGGACAAGTCCTAAAAATATTGGCGGCAGTAAGAAGTTTTCACGGACTCGCTAGTTTTTATCGGCGCTTTGTGCCTAATTTCAGCGCCCTAGCCGCACCAATGGCCGAAATACTAAAGAAGAGCGTAGGGTTTAAATGGGGAGCGCGCAAGAAATGGCCTTTAAATTATTAAAAGAAAAGCTAACTAAGGCCGGTTTTATCACTTCCCAATTTCACTAAGTCTTTTGAGATTGAATGTGATGCATCGGAGCAGGGGATAGGAGCGTGCGTGCTAATGCAAGAAGGAAACCAATAGCTTACTTTAGTGAGAAATTGGGTGGTCCCACATAATTATCCTACATATGACAAAGAACTCTACGCTTTGGTGAGCATTGAAAACATGGCAGCATTATTTATGGCCAAAAGCGATTTAAGTAATCCATACGGACCATAGTCTCTAAAACACTTAAAGGGACAACATAGCCTCGACAAAGACATGCTAAGTGGATAGAATTTATTGAGACTTTTTCTTATGTCATCCACTACAAAAGGGTAAAGAAAATGTGGTCATGAGATGCTCTCTCTCGAAGGTATGCACTTATCTCCACTCTTGATGCTAAATTACTCGGGTTTGAACATATTAAAAATTATATGCCAATGATCTTGATTTAGGAAAGTTTACAAAACATGTGAACAAATGGCCCACGGCCAATTCTACAAACATGAGGGTTATTTGTTTCGTGAAATCGGTTATGTATTCACCTTGCTCGTTACGAGAATTATTTGTGCATGAAGCACATAGCGGTGGTTTAATGGGACACTTTGGTATATCAAAAACTTTAGCTATTCTACATGAACATTTTATTGGCCACGTATGAAACGTGACGTCAGAAATAATTTGTAATCATTGTATAACATGTAAACAAGCTAAATCAAAGTGTTACCTAATGGAATGTATACTCCTTTACCTATCTCAACGAACCTTGGGTGGATTGTCAATGGATTTTGTCTTAGGTCTACCAAGAAGTAAAAATGGAAGGGATTCGATTTTGTAGTAGTTGATAGGTTTTCAAAAATGGCCCACTTCATTCCATGCCACAAGGCCGATGATGCTTCGCCATCACAGCTAATCTATTCTTTAAAGAAATAGTAAGGTATATGGGATGCCTCGAACAATTGTTTCTAACGAGAGATACTAAATTCTTAAGTTATTTTAGGGAAAACCTTAGGGAAAATTGGGCTGGAAATTTATTTGTTTTCAACTACTTGCCATCCCAGACGGATGAGGACAAAGTTTGAAGTTATTGTCAGACATATCTACTCTACTGAGATCAATTATCAAGAAGAATATTAAAACATGGGAAGAATGCCTACCCCGTTGAATTTGCTTATAATCGTCCCAGTGCATTCGACTACTAAATATTCACCATTTGAAATTGTGTATGGCTTTAATCCTCTAACTCAGATTGGATCTAATCCCTTTGCCTATTTACGAGTTTGTTAATCTAGATGGTGCTAAAAAGAGCTGTACAAGTTGTCAAGAAAATACATAGCAGAGCAAACATGCTTAAACATTGAAAGAAGGAGTGAGCAATATGTGAAAACAAATGACAAAGGAGCGCAAAAGCTAATTTTTGAACCAGGAGATTGGGTTTGATTACATATGCGAAAGAAAGATTTCTAAACAACGACGATCCTAAGCTACTTAGGCGGGAGATGGAGTCACTTTCAAGTCTGGAGGTAGTGTCAATAACCTTAATGCCTACAAATTGGATTTGCAGGTGAAGTATAATGTCGGTGCTACTTTTAATGTGGGAAGCTTAAAATTACATTTTTGATCTCACGAGGTAGCCAAGAAATGGATTTGAGGTCAAATCCTCTTCAAGAGGAGGGGAATGATGCGAACACAGCTAGAGAATGCAGAAAGGGAACCGATTCAAGTACCCCTCGGACCAATCACAAGAGCAAGGAGCTAAAAGATTCAAAGACTCCATCAACGGTCTGAGTTCCAATTATTTTTGGGAAAGAGAATTGGCTAAGAAACCCGATCGGGAGCGGGCGTCAAAAGCAAAGTACCTATCAATGTCATCAAGATACGATCCGGGCATCATTATGGGATGAAAAATTCGGCCAAATCGACTCTAATGAACCCCGTTGGAATAAAGAAGAACAAAGAAGGAAGTTTCACGAAGTCTTCTACACATGATCCCCAAAGTCTTGGTTCAAAGTCTTGCTACTTTTTGCTACTAAATCTTGGGTGTATCTTCAAAGCCTTAAAAGTGAAGATCTTGGTCATCATCACACTTCTCATAGCCATTTATAGCAAGCCTTCCCTCAAGTCTTGGTGTATCTTCCAAAGTCTTAGCCATCATCATCACCATTTTAGTCTTCCAGCGATACGATATCAAATATTCCAATCGAGAGAAGCTACAATAAAGAAAATCGACATCCTGACGATACAAATTCGCATAGCCATGCATCATTATACTTGGGAGAAAGGACACGCGGATTGGAGTTACGTTGTTAATCGGAACCGGAGTAACAGTAAAACTTAATAATGAATCGTCCAAGCATGAAAATTAAATGCATATCATGCTTGAAAGGGGACTCATGATTTGTCAAAGATGTGAAGATATCCTCCTTCCCCACCTTCCTTCAAAATCGGCCGGATGATATTTGGTGAAGAATTTTCTTCATGTCACCATCACCATAATAAGTCGAATTCATCAAAGATTTCTTCATGTCATAATCACCATAATAAAACCAAGATGCCCAGTGTTATCTCCTCCTTAGATATTTTGGCCGGAATGGAGCATCTTTAGGAAGTTTAGTTTTCGTTTTGTTATTATTTTTCTTACGGTTGGAAACTACATATATAGTAGTACTTGTTGTATTTGTAAGGCATCTTGAATATTAATAAACCTTGTATTTCTTTGAAATATCACGTTGAGCGAGTTCAACAAAACTTTAGTTATTGTTTGACGCGTCTAGAGATTTTAACTTGATCCCGATTCTCAGCCAGGTCTTGAGAGATTACTTTTATCGGTTATAAGGTCTAATTGGTCAACATAATCCAGTATGCCATACTACTTCACGGCGAAATCCTCAGGTCGGTCACCCCTTGTAATTTTCGAGTGATACTTTGATATTTATCGAGACATAATAATCTTAAGATTGTATTTTATCGTTTCGTGCACTTATATGCGTAATTAAATGTCATAAGTATGAGAGACATTTGTCTCCGCGGTTCTCGGCGTTACTCAAAGAAGATGGCATTCTGATATAAGTAACGCTCATTGGCGTTCTTAGCGGCTTAGGAGCCCCGAGAATCCATGCACGGCGAGGATACGTGCATCATGCACCACGACATGCGTGAATACAAGACAAGCGAACCAGGAGTTCGTAGGCGGCAAATCCAGGAGCTTATTTGGAGTGGGGAAGGGGAAAATTGAACGAATGTTTGAGTTCGGGGATCTCAATGTGAGGTTCGTTGCAGAGTATACGTTCTCGAACTGGAAAGGAGCTTCCCTTTGGTTTGAGCGAATGAAGACACAAAGTTCGTCAAGTGCCAAAGGAAGATACGTTCGTGGGATTCTCTAAAAAAGAAACTCACGAAAAAGATATGTC